>JARGYO010005626.1:7674047-8274047 GCA_029206835.1 Rana muscosa
TCTCCCCTTTGGCCTGGCATTGACACCGAGGGTGCTCACCAGGTAATCACCCAGATTCTGGCCCTACTAAAACGGTGTGGCATCGCTATCGTGCGCTACTTGGACAATCTTCTTCTGAGGGCCACTTCAAGCTCAGAATTAGAGGTGAGCGTGTCTATAACCTGTCAGACCCTCCGATTCTTTGGTTGGGTGCTGAACACTCAGAAGTCAGTATTGGTACCAACTCAACGCCTAGTGTATCTGGGGTTGATTCTGGACTCCTCAGAGGCGAAAGTTTTTCTCCCTATGGGAAAGTTGCAGACCCTTCGGGCTGCGGTGCGGCAGTTGACATCCCAAAGATGGCCATCACGCTGCTTTTGCATGCAAGTCCTGGGCCTCATGGTAGCCTCCTTCGAGGCGGTACCTTATGCACAATTTCACGCGCGAGTGTTACAGAAGGTAATTCTGCCCAGAAGGGACAAGTGCCCATAATCCCTGGATTGTCAAATCCGGGTGAGCCACCTAGTCAGGTACTCCCTAGTTTGGTGGCTGACATCACCGGGCACTTCTGTCTGGGAAGTCGTTCCTTCCTTTTCATTGGATGGTGGTCACGACGGACGCCAGCCTTACCAGTTGGGGGGGAGTCTGGGGGTTCAGTCGACCCAGGGTTGCTGGACTCCGGAGGAATCCCACTTGCCGATCAAGGTCCTGGAACTCCGGGCGATCAGGCTGTGCCTCTCCACATGGTCGCAGAGGCTACAGGGGCGTCCAGTCAGACAACGCCACGGCGGTGGCGTATGTTAACCATCAGGGAGGAACAAGAAGCTTGGCTGCAGCATCAGAGATCGCTCACATCCTAAGGTGGGCAGAAAGGAGCGTACCGGCCGTATACATTCCGGGCGTAGAAAACTGGCAGGTGGAGTCGCCAGATGCTGGACCAAGGAGAATGGTCTCTACACCCGGAGATGTTTCAGCTCCTTTGCCAAAGATGGAGCCCGCCAGACGTAGATCCTGGCTTCTCGACTCAGTCGGAAGGTATTGAGGTTTGTTGCCAGGTCAAGAGACCCATGGGCAGACGCGACAGATGCGTTGGCACCGTGGAGTCAGTACCGGCTAATCTATGCCTTCCCTCCTCTGAAGCTCCTTCCTCATCTGCTTTGCAGACTGGAGGCAGAGAGGATTCCAATGATCCCAAATGCTCTGGATTGGCCTCGAAGTCCTTTCGTACACCAATCTAGTGCGTCTGGTAGCAGACGCCTCTTGGCGTCTACCGCTAAGAAAGGACCTGCTGTCGCAAGGTCCTATACGCCATCCTTTTTTACAGTCACTGGCTTTAACGGCATGGCTATTGAGAGCCAGGTGCTAAGAGACCAGGGCCTGTCAGACTCGGTGATCTCTACCATGAGAAGTGCTTGGAAATCGTCCTCTAGGAAGATTTACCATCGCACTTGGAAGACCTAAATATCCATTTGTGAGGAAATGAGGTGGCATCCCCGCGTACTATTTGGTTTCCAGAGTCCCGCTGTTCTTACAGCATGGGGTGGACCAAAAGTTTGCTTTAAGTACAATTAAGGGGCAGATATCTGCCCTGGCTGTCTTTTTTCAACGTCCCCTGGCGGCTCACTCTCTAGTGAGAATGTTTTTTACAGGGGGTTCGGCATGCGGCCCCTCCGGTCCGCCCTCCACTACCTCTGTGGGGCTTGTGTAGCAGACGTCCCTTGGCGTCTACCGCTACGAGAGGACCTGCTGTCACAAGGTCCCATACGCCATCCTGCTTTACAGTCACTGGCTTTAATGGCCTTGCCTCTCGGTGCTTCAGAAACCACCATTTGAGAACATCAGGGAGATTCCCTTGTTGACACTTTCTCAGAAAGTGGTCCTTCTGGTGGCTGTTATGTCAGTTAAGATGGGTTTCTGAGCTGGCAGCCTTGTCATGCAAGGCTCCCTATCTGATCTTTCACAAGGATAAGGTGGTGCTGCGTCTGCAGCCTTCTTTTTTTCCTAAGGTCGTTTCGACCTTCCATCTCAAGGAAGACATTGTACTTCCATCCTTGTGTCCTCATCCGTCGAATCCTAAGGAGACGACGTTGCATTCCTTGGACATTGTCCGAGCTCTGAGAGTATATTTGTCTGTTACTGCTCCGTTCCGAAGTTCAGACTCTCTGTTTGTTTTGGTGGCTGGTCCCAAGAAGTGCCCAGCGGTCTCGTCGGCCACCGTCCGACAGATCGTGATTCAGGCTTACGCCATAAACGGTCGGGCGCCCCCCTTTCCTGTCACGGCGCATTCGACCAGGGCAATAGATGCCTCTTGGGCTTTCTGACATCAAGCATCTGTTTCCCAGGTGTGTAAGGCGGCAACCTGGTCGTTCGTTCACACTTTCACTAAACTTTACAAGTTGATGTGAGTGCATCTGCGGATGCTTCTTCGGCCGCAAAGTTTTGCAGGCGGCTGTTTAGAGTTACAACTCCTCAGTTGAGGAGCTCTGTTTTGTTTTGGGGTGAAGTTTAATTTTATGCTGTTCCCATCCCTTGTTTTTTGACACTGCTTTGGGACGTCCCACTTTGTCAAGATTAAGGCTGTGTCCGTCCATGAACGAAAGAGAAAATATGATTTTTGTACTCACTGTAAAATCCTTTTCTCTGAGTTCATGGACGGACACAGCACCCACCCCTCCTTTTTAAGTTTGTACTGCTTTTGACGAACTGAGCTGCTTAGTGCAGGCTGAGGGGATTTAGCCAGTAGGACCGCCCCCTGGGCAGGGCTGTTCAGCTTTGATAACACATTCTGCCTAGCCACTCCTGAATGAAGGCTAATACCCACTTTGTCAAGATTAAGGCTGTGTCCGTCCATGAACATAGAGGAAAGGATTTTACGGTGAGTACAAAAATCCTATTTTTGCATCAAGAGAGCCCCTTCTAACATGAATGCACATCTCAGTTGAGTCAACTTGGGCAAACTACCATATACGTTACTCTAACTACTTGTATTTATATTTGTAATTCCCTTTTATGCCATATGTCAAGATCTGTACTTTTGTGTATTCTTATATAATAAGCTTTGTACCAAAATAATATTTTATATTTAATAATATGTCTGGTTGTATTGCTTTAATGCAAGCATGCCATGCACCTCAATTAAAGTTTAACACAGTGATACTCAACAAGTGTTCTTTCGAATAAGGTTTCCTGTCATGACAAATTGTAGTAATAGAAGCATAAAGAATGTTTTTAAGGTGTTCATAGCAGTCTGTGTGTTCAATCATCTATAGTGTCTCTATTATTTAGACATAATTTTAAGTGGAACTTTTGCTACTAGTCAGTTATTCCTATATTGAATGGAATGGAAATTACCCACCCGGAATGACAACCTAAACATGTATAATACTGTCTGTATGCAGTGGTCTATTCAGTCTTTGTCAATTACAGCCTGCAGTGGATGTTCTCAACACTTTCTCAGCAGATTAGTTAGTTTAAAAAGAGCTACATAAGGTTTTAGTTGTTTAAGGGAGAAGTACAGCCAAAGCTCATTGACTGTACTTTTCCTGTGGATCACAGGAGTGCAGTTCGTTCTGCACTCCTTTGAACTACTTTAAGCAGATAGCAGGCTGAAGCCCGCTGTCGGCTGATGTCGCGTGGCCGGTCTGGGCTGGGGTTAGATCCCAACCATATAGCAAGCCGCTGAGAGACTGAGCCAGCCGTGTGTGTGGGGGACCAGCTCACAGATCACTGAGAACTGAGTGATCAGCGGTGTTTGATGGCAAGGTTCTCAGTCTTAGAGCCGGCAGGAGACAGATGCAGCATCAGAGCTACCTAGGTAAGTATGATTTCTAAAAAAATATAAAAAAAATACATACTTCTCTTTTATAAAAAAAAATAAAAAGTAAATGGCGGGGGGAGGTAGGAGATTGGTCAGTTATGGTGGGAGTTTGTTTTGCCTTGAGATGGGCTCTATTGCCTTCTGACTTCCATACATAGAACAAGTATGAAAATTAAAAACTGGAGAAAAGTAGGAATTTTGCATCTGTATACTTGTTCCTGGTCAGTGATACCAGTGACCAGAGCCAGAAGATCGGCATGACACCTTACTAGCAATTTCAGGAGGAGTGCTCAGCAGTGGGACCCTCCATCTTTATTTGATGGTTCCTTTGCGTTGCAGTCTAAAATTGAATATATTTGCATACCTCTGCTGCTTTGTAAATCAAATCAAGGATGCATTTTGTCTCATTTGTATAATTGCAGTAGAATATTAAAGCTCATCTTTAGCTTTGTAAGAAAAAACCCTCCCCCAAATTCCCAACAGATGCAGAGTTTTATTGAACCTGGAATACCAGTGGCATCAAGAGCACAGTGTGGAGCTTCTGCGGGGGCACCAGAGTGGAGGTCAGTATTGCAATGTAAGTTTGGCTATTTCGATTTATTTATTATATATTTATATTTAAAACTTTTTTTAAACCGGAGTTAGGCATTAAGGCAGGTCACACAATTTGCAAATTTCTTTCCCTCAACCAAGGGTTGAAAGAAAATTGCTGGATTCCCCTATTAGCACAGTCAGTGTTGATGGGGGAATCCCTCCCACTGAGCTATTGTGTTCTGATAGTGGGAAGTTTCCACACTGTCAGAATACAACAATCACTACTGAAGGCTATAGCTGCAGGCAGTGATCGAAAAAAAAAAAACAATAGATCAGCTTTAGACTGTCACTCAACTGTCTTATGACTGACTTTATGTCCACTTTTATTCACTGATTTTAAGCACACACACCTCCAAGTAACATGCAGCTGTTTTGAGTGTATTATCTTTTATCGGTGCAAGATATGGAGCAATGGGCCTCATTTCTCAAAAGGTCTGAAATAAGTAAGAATTGTCTGTATAACCCTATGATTGCCAGCTGAATTCAAATTGTATATTATTGCTATGGGTATCACACTGTCCTTGTTTGCTGGCATAAGTCCTTAACTGTTGGCATAAAATTCAGATCAGGTGAAAAGATCTACAGGATATAATTTTATTGGCAATCTGTGAAGATGTTTTTTTATACAAAGAACAAATGAATTTAGGTGATAAAGTACAAGTGGTATGCATGACATTGAGATCATTGGAACAAAAGTAAAAGAATAAAAACTGGGTCAGTGTCCCCACAAATCGCAGTGACATTTTGTTTCTGACCGCAATAAACCTCTTCCTTTAATGTAAAGAGGAAGACTGCATCTAAACTGCTAAAGCTGCCAAGGCACTTTCTGCTGATGAGAAAATAAAAGTTTATTTAGTGGAAAAAGAAAATGTGAGTTGAGCCACAACAGCTCACAGGATATAGCAGTGAAGTCTGCACCATTAATAGGTGTCAAGTAAAAGAAATACCAGATAAGTGACACATTTTCCAGTTGTATTCTGGATGTCTCATGTGCAAATGCAGCATCATAAAGCTGAACTCCAGCCTTACCTTCAGTATCACACAGTTGCACAGGCTCCTCTCCTGTACTGAAAATGGTAGCTGGTTTACCTGCACACTGAGCAGTGTGTAATAGAAGCTGCAGCATGCCAGATAAGGCACATCTTATTTCCTGACTAGAGGACATCCAGCGTAAATTAGCCCTTCCTCCCCAGCCTTACTATCCCTTCCCTTCCCTATATATTCTTTGGATTTCAGTCTTTTCAAGCAAAGAACCTCAGCTTAACATGTGAGCGTGTCCTAGGGAAGTACAGGTATGTCTCGGAATGCCCACTATGCCTATGAACGTTCACTAGGGTGTTTCATTTTCTAAGGCAAAAAATAAACTGTAAAATGTTTGCTGACTTTGCTTATGCCCCGAGTCTCAGTAATGTAAAAGATATATATGCAAAATTTCAAGAAGATTGCATAATATTTAGAGGTTGCACACTTTGATCAGTTTTGTAAAAGTAGGCAAAAAATAAGATTTTTCAATGTTAATTACTTTTATTGGGAAAACTAGAAATCACAAACTTAAAATACTATTAAAACTATACACTAATTCCCTGTACACACGATCAGAATTTCCGATGAAACAAGTCCGATGGACTTGTTTCATCGGAAATTCCGATTGTGTGCGGGCTCCACCGGACTTTTTTCCATCAGTGTAAAAAAATAGAAAATAAGAAATTCCGATCGTCTGTATGGTACTCCGTCGGAGAAACATCCACGCAGGCTCAGACTAAATTGGGAGACGGGAGCGCTCATTCTGGTAAAACTAGTATTCGTAATGGAGATAGCACATTCGTCATTCTGCAAATTATTGCATCGTTAAATGTAGCGCATTCTTTTCTTCTTTCTATTGCTAGAACAAATTTTATTTTTCGCTGTTCTGACAAACGTATTTCTTTTTTTCTTGTGATCTCATGAATCTTCGTATTTTATTTTAAAGCCAGGTCTCCAAAATATCTTATTTTTATTTTAAGCGTGACCGGCTAACACCAAACTTTTACTAACACGCAGTAACACAAAATCAGCAAAAGCAGCCCAAAGGGTGGTGCCGTTGGATTTGAACTTCCCGTTTATAGTGAGGTCGTACGTGTTGTACGTCACCGCGTTTTGGACGGTCAGAATTTGGTCTGATGGTGTAGACGGCTTTGAACAGAATTCCAACGAAAAATTCCATCGCATTTTAGCCCATCAGAATTCCGATTGTGTGTACGCGGCATAAGATTAATAGGTAAATTGATAGGTAAAACATGTGTTATATTAATCAACTTTGAACGATGCAATCCCTTGTTTTGTTCCCTTGGTGACAACTTTTCTGTGATGCTCGACTACTCTAAACAAGAATTGTTTTCGTTGTTCATCCCTGTCCGATTCTTTATATTTTTTTTTATCAGAGCAATTCCTCTTTCTGCGGTATCATTGACAACCTTAAGAGCGTTCACATGGCTTCTTAGAGAATCACTACAGTATTCTGTCACGTCATGGATCCCAAACAATTCAAAGAACATCTTTGTTTTATTAGTAATGAAATGGCTCAGGTCTTTTCCTTCAAAAAACATGTTTTTACCCTCTAATCGTTTCACTTCCTTTTTCTTTGCAGGCTTGGTTTCTAAATTTTTAGTCATATTTTCCTTAACAGCCTGACTGGATAATATTTTAATGGATGTGATGACGGCAAAACAACCACAACAATGTTTATCCAATTTCCCTTTCAATTCTGGTACATGCCCCTTGGATCAATCCTGTATTAGATGCTGTAGTATCAAAAAATATACAGATTATATTGTCACGTAGCCCAAATCGGTCCACTTCCCGAATAACTACTTCAGCCATCTGCTCACCTGTGCTTTTCAGGGCAACAGGTACGCCAAGCAAATTTTTAAAATATTTGCCAGTCACTAGAACTGCAACTCTATCTTCCAAAGTTTTGACGTTCCCATGGGCAACAGTTTACTATCCCAATGCAAGACCAAATGACCAAATGAGGAGGATTTTCAAAGAGTGACTCTTCAATTTTCTTTGCCATTTTACTTCTATTGATGGCCCGAGCTCTGTAAATGGTAGCTGGAGATATGGAGATTTTTGAAACATCGTGGCCAAGGCTGTTTGCAGTTGCTATAAATGAAGTACTTGCTTATCGAATAGATAGCTGTTCTCGATCCCAAGTAGACGCAAGTTTGAGCGACCCTCTGAAAAGTACTGACCAGGGTGCTGTGATGATTACCCTGCCAGCACCAGCCATGTTATTTCTGCATTGCATTGAGCAATGTTTCTCAACTTTAGTCCTCAAGGCGCCCCAACAGGTCATGTTTTCAGGGTTTCCATTATTTTGTACAGGTGATTTGATCAGTTTCATTGCCTTAATATTTACCACAGCAATTTCATCTGAGGGAAATCCTGAAAACATGACCTGTTCAGGTGCCTTGATGACTGGAGTTGAGAAACACTGGCATAGAGTATCACATGAAAAAAATAAGGTATGTAAAATTTCATCTTGGCATCTTGATGAGGGAAGAAAGGCGTCACTAGGAAAAGCAAAATTTAAACCGACTCAATTGCAGTTCTAAGTTCACACTAATTATATTTACTTGTGAGACAGCATTATGTTTAGCTTGACTAGCAGGCCTTTTGCCTAGTTAAGAAAGTAGTACATATTTGTGAGGGTTTGCAGATAAACAATGGTGCCTGTTGGATAAGACCTTGCAAGTTATCTTCTAGCGCTTGCATAGCTCAAAATACAAAGAATGGATGCTTTTCCCGCAAAGATAGTCTTGAGCCGGCCACAGATGGAACGGTTTGCTTTCTTGCAACTATGAGTTGCAGATAAAAATAAATTAGATTCCCCCATCAACACAGTGATTACCCACGGAGCCAAAACAGTGATTACTGCTAGCCGCTAGCATTAATCACAAGTAAAATCTGACAGGCTGGTTGTACCCAAGTTGATCAATCGATCAACTTTGATACATTCAGCCTGCCTATACATGGTTCAAATCTTGGGCGGTCCCTACTGAACCGACCATCTATGGTTGGCTTTAATTAATTCCTTACTTAGAAAAGGGAAAGAGACTTTTTTTTTTTTTTTTTCATCCTTTTAGAAGTGCTGGTTATTATTCAACAAGTACAAACAATGAATTGTGCTCTGTATTTTCATTAACATGACAGTCAATTAGTCCTAATCATTATTAGTTTATGCAAGCTTCTTTATCAGTGATTATGCTATGAAGTAGGTTAACACAGACACTTGCATAATTCAAAAATGTAAAAAAAAAATACATTCCTTACGCCATTTTGACCATGATCTGATAATTACATATGGCAAGCACCAATTGTTTTGTAGCCTAAAACAGTGCAGGCTTGGCAGATAAAATGCTGTTACAGTGCATCCAGAAAGTATTCACATCGCTTCACTTTTTCCACATTTTGTTATGTAACAGCCTTATTCCAAAATGGAATAAATTCATTATTTTCCTCAAAATTCTACAAACAAAACCCCATTATGACAATGTGAAAGAAGTTTGTTTGAAATCTTTGCAAATTTATAAAAAAAAAAAAAAATCAGATGTATAAGTATTCACAGCTTTTGCGCAAACCTTTCGTAAAACACCTTTGGCGCCAATTACAGCCTCAAGTCTATTTGAGTATGATGCTACAAGCTTGGCACACCTATTTTTGAGCAGTTTCTCACATTTTTCTTTGCAGGACCTCTCAAGCTCCATCTGGTTGGATGGGGAGCATCAGTCCACAGCCATTTTCAAATCTCTCCAGAAATGTTCAATCAGGTTTCAAGTCTGGACTTTGACTGGGCCACTTAACTACATTCACAGCGTTAACTTGTAGCCACTCCTTTGTTATTGTGTGCTTAGGGTCGTTGTCCTGTTGGAAGATGAACCTTCACCCCAGTCTAAGGTCCAGATTGCTGTGGAGAAGGGTTTCATCAAGTATGTCTCTGTACATTGCTGCATTCATCTTTCCCTCCATCCTGACTAGCCCCCCAGTTCCTGCTGCTGAAAAACATCCCCACAGCATGATGCTGCCACCACCATGCTTCACTGTAGGAATGGTATTAGCCAGGTGATGAGCAGTGCCTGGTTTCCTCCAGACATGATGCTTGATGTTCAGGCCAAAGAGTTCAATCAGACCAGAGAATTTTGTTTCTCATGGTCTGAGAGTCCTTCAGGTGCCTTTTGTCAAACTCCGGCCGGCCTGTCATGTGCCTTTTACTGAGGATTGGCCTGATTGATGGAGTGCTGCAGAGATGGTTATTCTTCTGGATGGCTCTCCTCCCTCCACAGAGAAATGCTAGAGCTATATCAGAGTGACCATCAGGTTCTTGGTCACCTCCCTGAGTTAAGGCCCTTCTCCCCCAATCGCTCAGTTTGGCCAGGCGACCCGCTCTAGGAAGAGTCCTGGTGGTTTCAAACTTCTTCCATTAACGGATGATGGAGGCCACTGTGCTCATTGGGACCTTCAATGCTGCAGAAATGTTTCTGTACCCTTTCCCAGATCTGTGTCTTGATACAATACTGTCTCAGATGTCTACAGACAATTCCTTGGACTTCATGGCTTGGTTTGTGCTTACATGCACTGTTAACTGTGGGACCAATCAACTGAATTTACCACAGGTTGACTCCAATCAAGTTGTAGAAACTAAGGAATCTTAAGTATGATCAGTGGAAACAAGATGCACCTGAGCTCAATTTTGAGTGTCATGACAAAGGCTGTGAATACTTATGTACAGGTGACTTTTTCGGTTTTTAATTTTTAATAAATTTGCAAAGATTTCAGACAAACTTCTTTCATGCCATTATGGGGTATTGTTTGTAGAATTTTGAGGAAAATAATGAATTTAATCCATTTTGGAATAGGGCTGTAACAAAACAAAATGTGGAAAAGTGAAGCGCTGTGAATACTTTTAGGATGCATTGTAGATTTTGAGGCTGTTAGATGCCATTTTGGTTCTCTCCTATTGTTAAAGCAGAACTTCAGATAAAAATAACAAGATAAAAAAGAATATCCCATTTCGACCTCATTCAGATGGGCATGTTAGGGTGTGCATTGTAAAATTCTGTACAGCTTCCCATAGATATGAAGGTACATGGGTATGCACAGGTACTCACATAAACTTACCTATAGCGTATGGACACATTCCCCAAGCACAGACTTTCTGCATTCGAAAAACAGATCAGTATGCTATATGCAGACCCATTTGCTAATCCATATCCATTTTGTGAGTATCCCGCAGCAGTTTTTCAATTCCAGAGCAAGGTCTAACATGGACACTGCTATAACCTCCTGACTTAAAGTCCCTTACAGGTATGCACCATGCAGCCTGTCTAAGGCAAAACTTACTGCTAACATGTCTGATCTATTCCAAAGGCTATCTCAACTATTGGAATCAGATTGGATTCACAGGCGCTCTGCTGCCTCTCCTCCCCCAGACTATATTCATGGGCTATAACCAGAATTGCCTAACTTATTAACTATGGCAGAAAATAGCAGGGTGTGATCATTCTAGTAGAGGGAACTCAAGATTTTTTTTTACCTTGAGCATTGTTGTAGCATGCCATAGAATTGGTTAGTGCTGCTATGCCCTGCACTTCCTTGAAGCTGAGCTACACCCCTCTAAGCTCTTTTCCAGCACCCCTTTTTGCCTGTGTGTGAAGGTTCTTCCTGACACCCACCACTGGCATGACATTTTGTCTATGCCTATTCCATACAAAAATCAATTTGCTCTTGCATACTAAATGTCTTTCGGACATTTGTGATATTATCCATTACTCCTTGGATTGTTTGTTCCACTATCCAGAGCTTCTGCTACTCTGCTCTGCCATGGAATGTTTCTACCTGACCTTCAATCTTCAGACTCTGTTTCTGCTGCACCCTATCATACCCTTCCACAGTTATGGATATCCAAGTCACCCATTTACCACCTAAATCTGACTATTCTGCCTTACCCCTCCAAGATCTTGATCCTACTACAGGGCACCATGTTTACCAACTCTTAATGGGAAAGGTTATTGTGACGGGAGTCACTTTGGGTGGGTGGCGCCCGTGGAACCCAGCTTACCTTTGCTCTGGAAACCCATTTTTCAGCTTCTCTGGGCCCTTTTATGTGTAAGCCACTTTGCGTCTATTAGGGGCACAGGGTGACCGAGAACCCCAGTCGGGTCTGCTCTAACCTTTTTTCCACTACAATCACACTGGACTCAGCATTTCGTTTTACCCCTTTTATCCAGGGTTATATATGTATGGTTTGTGCTGAAATAATGAAGGGGCTCTTTCACTTGGGATATTAATATTTATGAGCAATCTCCCCCAGGAATTATATGAATATACATAATTCCACCTTTCAGACTGGTAGAATATTGTAGGAGTGTCTCAGACCATTGCTAGATAGTCTGAGGTGGGCGTTGTTATGTGTTTATTAGGTGGCTCTATCCCATTGTTCTATTATTTCTGTCTGCCTTGGGAGCAACTGATTATGGGATGTATATGTGTATGTGGATTAGCTGCTAGAAAGAAGGGGGGGTTGTCCCTTGAGTGTATATCTCTTTGTACCCGTGTTTGAATAAACAATCTTATGTTTTTTTTACCACCCTACCACTGATGTCTCGACAAGTGACTGGGTGGGCTAAGGGATCTTGGATCGTGCTGGTACCGGGCAAGGAAAGCTTATATGGCGGACATACTCCTCTTGAGTACAGGGTTCGTCACATTGGTGGCAAGCAGTGGGATAGTGCTTCCTAGCTGCGATCACGACCAAACCATCACCAGAATCCAAGATTGGGATAGCAGACTTCGGTCGGCACAGCGGAGCTATGGACCTGGCATCAGAGTTACAGGGGCTGCTGCTTATCGCCCTTTCAGAAATCCCCAGGACCGTGTCTACGGATGAATACCTGGAGATCAGGCAGCAGATTCGGGTAGAGATATGGATTGGAGCCCTCCAGGTCACTGGTACACACCAGGGCAAGTGCTTTCCAACCCCAGGGCAACGGGCCAGTGACCAATGGGAGTTGCAGATGCCATTCCTGGGAGAGTGGCCCCAGGAGCAATGGGTGTCTGAGTTGGACAGGCTAGTCCAGCAGGAGGGAGATAGAGCTGGACAATCATTATCGGGCTCTGCAATCGCATGCAGAGCAGGAATATTTAGGGGAGACAACAGAATGCTCTCCAGAGGGATATGACTTTGGCTGCCCTGGATTGCTGTGTGAGAGCCTTACAGATGGTTTTGTGTTTGGCGTCTCAGAGCCTAAACCTGATCTTGAATACTTGCTAAGGAAAGAACAGCATCTGGAGAGGGCATACAGGAAACTGCTGGAACATGTTCGGCAGCATGCCCCAGAATCGGCAGTGGAAACTCCAGAGATTGCTGTCCCCAAAGCTGAAGTACTGACAACAGGACAGAGCTCTGCTAACCTCTGCCCAGCATCGGTAACATCATCTGGTTTCTACGGACAGGAGATGGTGAACCTCTATCCCCAGACACCAGTTCCAGAGACTGTGGATTTAATATACTTTTTTTCTGCTGAGGAAGAACAACCTGGTTAGCCTCCAGCAGAAGGGCTGGCATCAGGCCCAAACATCACTGAGCTCTGCCCAGCACCAACAGTGGTTCGGGGCTTTCTGAGAGAAGAGGCAGTCTGCATTTCTCCCACAACACTGACAGGGACATGAAATTTCTTGCCAGCAGCATCTGTGGACTTACTAGAAACTTCTCCAGCTAAAGCGCTGACAACCAGACAGAGGGTCCTATACCTCTGCCCCACACCTGCAGCAGTTCCAAAGGCCCAGGGTAAGAAGGTGATGGTCACTCCCCATCAGCTGATCAGGATCCATCGGGAGAAGGGAGAGGAGGTTGTCGTTCTCACTCCCCAACAGTCAGCCAGAGCAGAGGAAATGATCTTCCCTCCACAGTGGCAGATCCACAGTCTGGGAGTGGAGGAAGCCGGCCTCCCTCCCGAACAGTGGATGATGTGGGGTCCCTAGCTAAAGTGCTAACAGGGCAGAACACTGCTAGCCTCTGCCCTCAACTAACAAAAGATGGATTACCTATGGTAGTGGATGGGACTTTGGTTTCCACTGACACAATCTCAGAAAAAGGTCTGACATTGGGACAGGAGGATATCAGCCTTGCTCTGCAAACACTGGTGGAATTTAATCTAGTAAAAGTGGATGGGAATACAGTATCCACCTGTATACCCCAGCGAAGCTGGGCAGTCAGCCCAGATCCCCAACAGCATGACAGAGTGAGCCCAGCCACCATGTCTTCTCTTCAGCAGCTGAAAGGGCTTCAGGGGGAAGGACCAGTCCACACTCCCCCCCCCCCACCCACCCAGCAGCTGGTATGTTTAACGAGAGAGGCAGAGGTTGGCTCGGTGAGTAATGCTCTGTTCGATAAATTATTCCATCTTTCCATCTTTCAGACTGGTAGAATATTATAGAAGTGTCTCGGACCATTGCTAGATAGTCTGAGGTGGGGTTGTTATGTGTTAAGTGGCGGCTGTATACCATTGTTCCTATTGTTTCTCTCTGCCTTGGGAGCAACCTATTATGGGATGTACAGTCAGGTCCATAAATATTGGGATATCGACACCATTCTAATCTTTTTGGCTCTATACACTACCACAATGGATTTGAAATGAAACGAACAAGATCTGATTTAACTTGAGGGTTTTTTTTTTGTTTTAATTAACAAAGGTTTTATTGAATTAGA
The DNA here is from genome assembly GCA_029206835.1 of Rana muscosa. Classification (NCBI taxonomy): domain Eukaryota; kingdom Metazoa; phylum Chordata; class Amphibia; order Anura; family Ranidae; genus Rana; species Rana muscosa. Next base: position 7,688,183 of record JARGYO010005626.1, read on the forward strand.
CACAGTGTATACATATGAAGTACAATCACATACTACACAAGTCAAACAATACCACATCAATGACATTGGCCATACAATACATCTGATGCTACAACATATGGAGCGAGTGTTCCATCAGTACAGGTACATGGTAAAAGATTTCTGGCACTAGGGCATTGTATAGAACAGTGGACAGACTATATTTTCCATAAAAAGGACTTATCTCACAATCAAATACAGGTATCGGAGAACTTGAGGGTATTTACATCCAAATCAGGTGAACGGTGTAGGAATTACAACAGTTTGTATATGTGCCTCCCACTTTTTAAGGGACCAAAAGTAATGGGACAATTGGCTGCTCAGCTGTTCCATGGCCAGGTGTGTGTTATTCCCTCAATATGAGATCCAAAGAGCTGTCACTATCAGTGAAGCAAGCCATCATTAGGCTGAAAAAACAAAACAAACCCATCAGAGAAATAGCAAAAACATTCGGTGTGGCCAAATCAACTGTTTGGAACATCCTTAAAAAGAAAGAACGCACCGGTGAGCTCAGCAACACCAAAAGACCCGGAAGACCACGGAAACAACTGTGGTGGATGACCGAAGAATTCTTTCCCTAGTGAAGAAAACACCCTTCACAACAGTTGGCCACACCTAATGTTTTTGCTATCTCTCTGATGGGTTTGTTTTGTTTTTTCAGCCTAATGATGGCTTGCTTCACTGATAGTGACAGCTCTTTGGATCTCATATTGAGAGTTGACAGCAACAGATTCCAAATGCAAATAGCACACTTGAAATTAACTCTGGACCGTTTATCTGCTCCTTGTAAATGGGATAATGAGGGAATAACACACACCTGGCCATGGAACAGCTGAGCAGCCAATTGTCCCATTACTTTTGGTCCCTTAAAAAGTGGGAGGCACATATACAAACTGTTGTAATTCCTACACCGCTCACCTGATTTGGATGTAAATACCCTCAAATTAAAGCTGAAAGTCTGCAGTTAAAGGAGATCTTGTTCGTTTCATTTCAAATCCATTGTGGTTGTGTATAGAGCCAAAAAGATTAGAATTGTGTCAATTTCCCAATATTTATGGACCTGACTGTATATGCGTATGGTAATTACCTGCTAGAGGGGGGGGGGGGGGATTTCTCCTGCAGCCCTTCCTAAAGACTGTCTCTGTGTCTCTTGTTACTGAATGTAGTTTACCCTGCTCTGTGCCATTATGCAAAGAAGGTGGGGATTGTCCCCTGAGTGTATATTTCTTTGTGCCTGTGTTTTGCTTTGGCCCTACTTGTCCTTTAATATGAGGGGGTATGGCACACTTCCCAGCCTGTTGGATTTCTGGAGGCCCAGCTACAATTTCCATGCTCCTACAGTAATGGGATGTTGGTTCAGTTTGTTGAAGCTGTGCACCTGTGAGTTTCCTCACAAGGGAAGATGCACTTGTAGAATGATGGAGTGGGCTATGTCAGTACAGAGAAATGGGGTTCTTCTCTGTGCCTAGTACAGTTGTTATTAGTGTTGAAAGGGGTGGGGAGCCAAACATGCTTCCTTGTCTAGGGCCCAATTCTCTTAGTCCATCTCTGCAAAAGGGTTTTAAACAAGAAATGTTAACTTTTTAAAAGAGGGGGGGGGTCTTTTTATTTCACAGGGGACAGAGCTGAAATGTCATATAGAATCAGCAAATAGAGTTCTAGATATAACATCTATGTAGCACATATGATTGACATTCTTGGTGTGCAGACCCTTAAAACTGTAATCCAGGCAAAAAGAAGAAAAAAAAATAGCGTAGCAGATCTCATACAATGATGAAAGATTAATTTCTCCTGATAAACTTATATGTTTGCATTTAAAGTAGCTCAGCCAAAGCCTGGCTAACTCTAAACTTACTCGCAGCCACATTCTAAACCTAATCTATCTAGCCCTGTAAAGAAGAAATCGCTATACTTACCTGTTCTGCATCTGCTCTGGTCCAGTCCCACACTGAGCTGCCAGCAGCAGCTTCAGTGTGTGGGGGTGTGCAGGAAAGGCAGCCAACAACTGAAGCCCCATAGTAACTCTATGGGTGACGTCACTTCCCAGGCATTTCCCAGCCGTTTTCTCCTGCACAGAGCTTCCGCCGCTGGAGACTGGACCAGATTGTTTTCAGAAAAGGTGTGTGTATCAATTTTTTTTCTTTACAGGATTAGATGATTAGTCTAGAATCTGTCTGAGAGTAGATTAAGGCTGGGTTCACACTAGTACGAATTAGATGCGGGTTTCCCCGCATACATTTTGCATGACAGGAGATTGTGTCCGACACTCAATGGAGCCAGTTCACACATCTCCGGAGCGAATTGCACAGAGGCCCTGTGCGTCTTTGGCTCTGTTTCAGGTCCGAACTCAGGCACAAATTTGTGCCTGATTTGCCCCTGAAACTGAGAATAGGGACGCACCGGACCCCTGCTGTCAGCCGTGTCCGTCTGCAGTGTGAACCCAGCCTTAGCGTTGGAACGCTTTTGGCTGAACTTTCTCTTTAAGAATGCTAAAAACATTGCACTTAAATTCCTCTCTTCCTCCCAGCTGGTGGACTGAATTGTACCTTGCATCCCAGAAACTTTTTTCAATCTAGTCCATTTTTCTTCCTGTGTTGAGTAATGAGTCTGGACAGTCATATGTTACATGGGTACTGTTGTTAATTGCTCTGTGTACAAGAGGATGCCCATGGAAACCTGCATGATTTGTTATTTTTAAGGTACTGTTGGAACAATTGGTCAACGAGACTGTACATTGTGACATCACAAGCAGGAGTTGTTTCCCTGGTCCTAATAGACTCTCACAGATTGACATTTTTTTCCAGTTTTGGAACTGCATCATGTGACCTAAACTTTGAAAAGCGAATTAATCCACTAAATCACAGTTTAATTTACATTTTCTATTACTGCCTGGTGCCATTAAGCTGGGCATTTTAAAAGTAAACTGGGGCTCTTGGTTACAAAAGATTAAAAACTTGAGTTTCAAGTTGTGTGATGTTGGAAGCTGCTCCTATTTTCGTGCTGTACACATTTTGATCTATATCCCTTCTTTGTGAGATAGTTTAGCAGTGGACTGTTTTTCTCCTGTGCTCCTCAATGTATATAACAGTTTTAGTTCATCTGTATTGGTGCAGGCTCTATTGCTTGCAAATATTTTCCACTGCTATACCCTACAGACCTTTTAATCAGAGCCTTAATGATTGTGGAGGACTGAACCCACCAGTGCTATGCATGAACAAGTTATTGTAATGTGCTGTATCTTTATATAGATCTCTGTACAGTACCCAAACATGTACTGTTTTAGATAAACACTGTAAAAGAGTATTTCGCAAGCCTATATCCAGGGGAATGTACACAGGAGATGTATGGATGGAAGGATGATATGGTCGTGTCCTCAAAGACAGAGTGTTCCTGTTGATGGAAAGAGTTCTCGGCATGATGACATTTCAATTAAAATAACATTGTTGATCCCAAAGGGTAGGGTTAGAGAAGGAGATCTCTGTGCTGCATACATTCTTGGTTTTATAGCTTATATTACAGTATGTGTCAGTAATGTATGTGCGTGCAGACGTTTGCCTGCTGACTTTCACTTCTCCTCAAATAGCCTCATGTACTGTCCTAAACTGATGTCTAAGGGAGTTTATTTGCCTGATTGCTCGAGCTTCCTGTCCTTTATGTTTGTGCTGACTGGCTTACCCTGTGTGAACTGTAATTACCAGCCTGTCACAAGATATGGCTGATGTATGTATATAAGATACAGTACCATTTATTGTATTGCACATGTTTTTCAGACTGAAATCACTGGGAAGAAATACAGCCTTGACATAAACCTGATGTTTGCACAGAAATCTGCCATAGCTGTAAATTAAAAAGCTGGAAATATTATTTTTGGGCTTGAAAGTTTTGTACACACTTTAAGTGCTGAGTAGTCCATTTTCAATCTTCACCCTTCACTATCTTCCTCTTTTTGAGACAGGGTAACCACTTACACCTATTCTTAAAATATTTAGAAGTTTCCAGGCTTGTTCCTTGTTGGTTTCCTTTTTTTTTGGTGTGCACTATTGTATTGCTTTCCTGAGGTTTCATCGTTTTGGTCTCTTGTGCAACTTGTCCATATTTGATCCTACTTGCACATACATCAGCACAACCGCACTCTTTTTTTGGGGGAGGTCATAATGTTTGTATTTCCTAGATCACATTTTCTTTGAGCTGTGCAGTTTTTCCTAGGTCCCATGCCCTGGTGACTTTTTTCCATGCTCCATTTTCTTCTGTTTATTATTATTCACTTTCCTTGGATATTTCACTACTTAACATTTGTAGGGTCTGCATTTTCCCTTTATGACACTTACTCCTGATCTCTTCTAGCAAAATCTGCAACTCTGTTTTTTCCAATTATTGGCAACTTTACTTCTCAAGTCATAACATAACCTGCGTTTATTTTTACCAACCGTGTGTACCTGTTTTACAACAGTGCACATTTGCCTTGTTTCTAGGGCTGCACCAATACGGGTATTGGTGCCGATACTAAGAATTTGCACAAGTACTTGTATTCGTGCAAATGCTCTGATACCCAAATCTAAAACCTTTGCAGTGCGATCGAGCCCATACAAAATGAATAAGCTCAAATCACACTGCAAAGAAGCACATGTGATTTGAACAGGAATGCGTGCGATTCCTGTCCAGATCACATGCAGTTTCCTGCACCACTCCTGTGTGAACCCAGGCTTGTCATAGTGATTTCAGCCTGTGTTGACACAGGAGCAGTGCAGGGAACCGCATGTGATTTGGACAGGAAACATACTGCATTCCTGTTCAAATCACATGTGATTCTTTGCAGTGTGATTTGAGCTCATACATTCTGTATGGACTCAAATCACATCACATTACACTCATACTTACTCTTAAAAAAAACAGGTATCGGTGCATCTCTACTTGCTTCCTATAATTTTAGTTAACACCACTGCATTGCAGTACTTTTTTTCAGCGCAGTGGGTGAAACCGTCACATCCCAACACTGTTGTGTTATAAGAACTTTGAAGTGGTTGTAAACCTCAGACTTTAAATATGAACAAAGCATATCCCTCTATAGTGTGTACTTGTCTTAGTTAAGAGCACTAAGTGCTATTTCTGTCTGCTGCTTTGTTCCTCTGCTATCAGCATGAATTACTTCTGACAAGTTTTCCTGAGACCATGAGAAAAAAGGTGACGGGAGGGAGCTCCATCACACAGCTGATTGACAGCCTCAGCTTTTTTCCTGTTTTCTGTGTGAAGGGGCATATGTCCCTTCCCTCCAATCAACTCTCATCGGTCTCCTCACTGAGCTCTGCAGTGTGTAATGCCAGCTCTCCGCTCCCCATTTTCTGAAAGCTGTGACAAGCATTATAAAGAATGGGCTTCGAACGGCTGTAGATAAGAGAAGTCTACAGATAAAACACGTACAACTTATGTAGGAGGATTTGTTTAATCTCTGTTTCACCTAAGGCCAGTCACTTCACTGGGTTTATATAAGGGTTTAAAACCACTTTAAAGTGGTTCTAAAGCCAAAAAGTTTTTCACCTTTAATGCATTACCTGCTTTAAAGTAAAAAACATTTCACATCTTGCTGTCCTCCCCCACCTCCCTAAATACTTACCTGAATCCTCAATCAATCCAGTGCTGTGCACAGCTGCAGTCTTCTCTCCCCTCTTTCTCTTGACACAGGCACTCAGGAGGCAGCAGAGGCCATCAGCTCCTGCTGCTATCAAATCAAATGCTGTGAGGAGGAAATGGGGGCAGGGCCAACCCTCACTTTGTGTGTCTATGGAGCGTGGCTCCATAGGCACACACAGCTCAAGAGTGAGCATGCACTATTTGCCGCTTGCTATGGGGACCCCAGAAGAAGAGGTTCAGGGCCGCTGTGTGCAAAACCATTACACAGAGGAGGTGAGTATAACCTTTTTTTTTGTTGTTTTATTTTTAAAAAAATGCCTTTGGTATTACAAATAAAATGTGTGATGCATCAAGATCAGTGCATTGGCATTGTGTCCTCCCAGCCCACACCGGCAGATGTGTATTTATTGCAGCTGCTAGTGTGATTCAGTCTTTATTGTCATTTTTTTCCTGCATCCTCCCAGTTCTGAAACACTTACCCATAAAGTTAGCAGTCTGCTTTGCTGCAGATTATAAAAGCTTGATTCTATATCTTTTTGTACATTTCATCATACAACACAGAAACTTTTCACTATCCTTCCCCTTACATTTGAATGCTACTCCAGTTAAAATCCAACTGCAGCTTTAGCTTCTTGCTTTCATTCAGCATATCTTTAAAGCTCATTCCATCACAAACCTTTTTTTAAATTTTTAGTTATTGAAAGTGGTTATAAGTCAGGGCTTTTATCATGTTTCCATTGTTGTCTGCATCTTCATTAGGGAGATTTCTGTTCAATTATTCTCTTGAACAAGAAATGAGGGGCTGTGCGTGTCACAGAGACAGAAAGCAATAATAACCTGGCAGAGGTTTTAGCCTTTTTCTTTTCTTTCAAAAAGGGCTTTGGTTGCGGTCTCTGTCCCTGTTAGAGAGCAAACCCATCACGTCCTGCTCCTTCTGCCACTTGTTACCTGTATAGGAAGTGAGAGTAAATCTCCTTAACAATGGCATAGACAGCAATAAAAGTGTTATGGATGTTCTAACGTTTACTCTCTGTGAAAAACAAAACTTTTTACAATAAGGTTCAATTTACAGCGTGTCTAGCTCAGTTTCCTGGGTCAGGATTTTCTCAAGTCCTATTTGTTGAAACAGCAATTTTTGTTTCATTTCTGAAGCCTGTGGGTTATGTGTTGTTCATTCTGCAGTTCCTCATTTTCTCTTCTAGGGCAAGAAGTTTGTTGATTCTCTTTTCTAGGTCTGTACCCCTTAATTTTTTAACTTTAGCAGCCAGGTGCACCAATTTTAGTCACTAATTTCTGTAGAATACCCGTTCCTTAACCACTTGCTTTCCGCAGGACGACTATAAACGTCCTGTCTTTGAAGAGGAATACCGTTGTTATGGTAGCTAGCTACCATAACCCCGGTATCCTCTTCAAGAGCCGGCGGTCCTCTTTGAGATAAGTGGTCTCTGTGGCGGATTCGCCGCAAAATCACTTTTATCGGCGGCGGGAGAGGGCCCATCCCTTCGCGCTCCGGTGCCCTCCGCCGCTTACCAGCGATCCGGACCTGTCCCTAGCCTGACATGGAGACTAGTGAGGGGAAGATGGCCCCCACCCGTCTCCAAGTCATTGCAGGGCGGAAGCGATGTCAAAACATCACTTCCGCCTATAGGTCTTAAAGGGACATTTTATTATTTATTTATTTTTCGAATGACAATTTTTTATTTATTTTTTATTATTGCATTTTAGTGTAAATATGAGATCTGAGGTCTTTTGGACCCCAGATCTCATATTTAAGAGGACCTGTCATGCTTTTTTCTATTACAAGGGATGTTTACATTCCTTGTAATGTGAATAAAAGTGACACAATTATTATTTTTATTTTTTTTAAAGAACAGTGAAAAAATTAAATAAAAGGTAAAATAATTAAGAAAAAAAAAAATTTAACGCGCCCCGTCCCGCCGAGCTCACGTGCAGAAGCGAACAAATACATGAGTAGTGCCCGCATATAAAAACAGTGTTCAAATCACACATGTGAGGCATGCTGCGATCGGTAGAGTGAGAGCAATAATTCTAGCCCTAGACCTCCTCTGTTACTCAAAACATGCAACCTGTAGAATTTTTTAAACGTCGCCTATGTAGATTTTAAAGGGTAAAAGTTTGTCGCCATTCCACGAACAGGCACAATTTTGAAGCGTAACATGTTGGGTATCAATTTACTCGGTGTAACATTATCTTTCACAATATAAAAAAAAAAAATTGGGCTAACTTTACTGTTGTCTTATTTTTTAATTATAAAATGTGTATTTTCCAAAAAAATGTGTGCTTGTAATACCGCTACGCAAATACGGTGTGACAGAAAGAAAGTATTGCAACGGCCCTTATTTTATTATCTAGGGCAGGGATATGCAATTAGCGGACCTCCAGCTGTTGCCAAACTACAAGTCCCATGAGGCATAGCAAGACTCTGACAGCAGCAAGCATGACACCCAGAGGCAGAGGCATGATGGGACTTGTAGTTTTGCAACAGCTGGAGGTCCGCTAATTGCATATCCATGATCTAGGGTGTTAGAAAAAACACATATATATATATGTGTATATATATATATATATATATATATATATGTTTGGGGGTTCTAAGTAATTTTCTAGCAAAAAAAAACAGTTTTTAACTTGTAAACACCAAATCTCAGAAATAGGCTCGGTAATGTAGTGGTTAAGCTGGCCATAGGCCGGGTTCACACTGATACGACACGATTGTTGTACGACTATCATCCTACTTTGTATAGATTTGGCTAAAAACTAAGGAAGTTTGGACTTTTAGAGGCACACAGGTAAATATTGTAAAACACTAGGTTTTTTATTATAGAGATTTTGTAAAAACAATTATACATATAAAATTGTTTATATCAACATTCTTGACTGGCCCACATATAGGTTATCATAGCATTTCCAACAGTATTTTCCAACAGTGCATAGTTATAATATAGAAACTCAAATGAGTACAATAAAATAAAAAAATGGAGATACAACTGTAGAGTGGGTAACCATGAAGTGGGTCCAGATGCAGAGAGGAACTTGCTCTACATGTTACGCGTATGAATACGCAAATCATCACTAGGGACCCAGGATACTCGCTGATCATTTTTAGCCATTCCAACCCTGAGGCTCTGGCTCTAGCTTTAGCTACTATATTGGACAGATTACTTTTTGCCTACAACATAGACTGGCTTACTTTACCAGTGTATATATACACCCCGTTGTGCTTAGCTGAGTCTCTTATGGAATTTCCCCTTGCTTACCAGCAAAGATGATCTATCTTTTACCATTTTGACTGCATTTTCATGATTACATATCCTTGACTGGCAGTATGTGTAATACATCATCATTGTCTCGATGTTCAGGCTGACTGTTGTTTTACCTAACACGGCCATTCTTATTTATATGCTTATGCTCCTGAAGAAGTGTATTCATACGCGCAACATGTAGAGCAAGTTCCTCTCTGCATCTGGACCCACTTCATGGTTACCCAATCTACAGTTGTATCTCCAATTTTTTATTTTATTGTACTCATTTGAGTTTCTATATTATAGCTATGCACTGTTGGAAAATACTGTTGGAAATGCTATGATAACATATATGTGGGCCAGTCAAGAATGTTGATATAAACAATTTCATATGTATAATTGTTTTTACAAAATCTCTATAATAAAAAAAAACCCTAGTGTTTTACAATATTTACCCGTGTGCTTCTAAAAGTCCAAACTTCCTTAGTTTTTAGCTAAATCTATACATATTATCGGGATGTTGGCGCACTGTTACTGGTGTATCCACAGTGTCACCTTCTGAGGATACACACAAAAACGAATTCCTTTTCATAAACATCATCCTACTTTGCCCTGCGACATGGGTCCTACATCCGTAGTACTTTGGTCCTACTTCCATCTTACTTGATTGAACAAGATAAGATTTTGCTCTGACTTTGAGATAGTCTGACTTTGACCAATCAAGACAATCCGAGTGTGAGATAATTTCCATTTACTGCTGCTGTAATCACCATGTCGGATGCCACAAGTCGGATGGTTAGGACAAGGATCCTACTTTGATCCGACTTCAATGATATTCAATGGGCTGAAGTCGTACCAAAGTAGTGCAGGGAACATTTTCAAAGTCGGACTGACTTGTGTCGAATCAGTTAAGACGGCTCTCATAGGGAATCATTGATTTACACGCATCATGCAACATGAGCTCCCAATGTCGGAGCGTTTGTTGTGCCAGTGTGAATCCGGCCATATACCAGAATTTTGTTTGAAATTTTATCCAGGCCTCCTACTTGAATGAAATCCTGGATGTATTACACAGACTTCTTTTGTGCCTAGAACATACACATTACAATGTTTCAGGAACAAAAGCCACATTCACAATTATAATTTTGTTTAACCCCCCTTGCACTTAAGGATAAAACAAATCAAAATTTAAATTTAAATCAAGCTTTTTAGAGGCATGGAAGGGGCTAGTTTACCAAGAATATCATAAAGCACTTGGGTATGAAAAAAGGGTGGATTATGTATGTTGACAAGGGCCACTAATTGAGAATCAGTCTCTGCAACAACAGTCACGTACCTATCTTGTGGTTCAGAAAAACACATTTTGCATAGAACCTAAAAACAGATTTTCTCTAACGTTCATGGACGGACACAGCAGGATCTTGACATATGGGTATTATCCTCCTGTTAGGAGATTGACTAGGCAGAAAAACAGCATGTTAAGTGTTAAAACACATCACACAGTACAGTACCGCCCAGGGGGCGGTCCCCCTGGGTACATCCCCTCTACCTGCATCTTGCAGCTCAGTTTTTTTCTGCCTAGCATAGGAGAATGACATGGCTCTCTGTGGGCCCATGTGGCCTGGGGATTTTTTTCTATTTTTTTTATTTTTATTCTTGATCCTGAGATCTATCAACTGCCGACTGGGTGACAGGCTGGATCCTCGATCCTTGTAGTCTCCCCATTTCGGCCATCGAGCATGTGCCAGCCTTTTAGCTACGCGCTGGGCCGTCCACGACATGCCCCGTTGCTCCAGGGGTGGCCGGGGAGCTATATGCTCCGGGGCACACTTAGACTGGGCTCTATGTTCATGTCACAGTGTGCCGGGCCGACAGCCATGCCGTAACAGCGCAGATGTTGGGTCTGTCTGGAATGCCTTCAGCTGGCCCTCGCAGGATGGATAAGTAGCAGTTCCCCTGCTCCGGCAGGGCGGTACGGCTGGGCGTTCCTGGGGAGGTCGATAGAGGGTTCTACCCTTCCTTTTCTCTCTCCCTTCCTCCCCTCCTCCCTAGGCTCTGGGAAGCTAGGATGGATGCAATTCGGTGGTCCACCTGGGGGGCTCCGTCCCAGGGCTGGGGGCTGCGTGGCAGGTCCGCTCTCCGGAGGGGTGCTGTCTGGGTGCTGTGTGTGGGGGGAGACTGCCTTAGGGGGTCCCGGGTGTTCGCTGCCATTATGTGCTGTTTGTGCTTGTTTTTTACTTCATTCGCGGCCGCCATTTTGGCTGCGTCCAGCGCTGTTATACATCATCGGCGGCCATTTTCTTGTAGCCCACGCACTCTGCTTACAGAGCGGCGGGTCAGTGGCCATTTTGGGTGGTGTTTTGGCCTCTAGTGGCCAGAATATCGGCCCAAAATGATTCCAGCACACTTCCTGAGGGACGGCACGGGAGACAGCAGCTTAGGAGGCTTAGGCGGACGGCAGCTGTGCGGTACCTGCTCCGGGTGGTTAGTCCTCTGGGGGGTCCCTCGTGTCTCTGCAGCAGCTAGGAGGGTGGTCCGTGTGTCTCGCCTTACGTGCCTAGGGGTGTCAGGTGGGTGGGTCAGCATGGCGTCGGAAGCGAACGCCTCTTCCCCAGACATATCTGAATTGGCAACTGGTGCCCCTGCACCTGCTATTTCTGTGGACGCTATGTCGGCGGTCCTGGAGGCCTTTGTTGCCAGGGTGGAAGCGGTGCGTGGACAAAAAGGGGGTAAAAAGCGCCCCCTCCCCCACCATCTTCTGGGGATACTTCTGACGCAGAATCAGGCCCAGCTACTGCTCCCGGCCCTGGTTCTGATGTGTCAGAGGCTGTGGACCTCGACCATGCGGACAGTGAGGATGACTCTGGCTCAGGGTCAGCGCATGATAGGGAGCTTGTAGGATCACTTATCACCGCGGTGCGGGGATACTCTGAAAATGGAAGATACAGCAGAGGCGACAGATGTCGGTCCCTTTTGGATTCCGTAAGCCGGCCCGCACTGCTAAGGTGTTTGCTTGTGTACCTTATCTGGATAAACTTTTGTACACCGAATGGGATCGGCCGCAAAAGGTTTTTTCAGCCCCAAAATATTTAGCGGTCCGTTATCCTTTTAAGGAGACATTCCTGAAAAAATTTACTTCTCCCCCGACAGTGGACCCCCCTGTGTCCAGACTGAACAAGGTGACCATGATACCTGTGGAAGGGGCTCCTGCTTTCAAGGACCCCACAGACAGGAGGGCTGAGGCAGTGGCCTGCTCCCTGTTCACGGTGGTGGGGTCAGCGGTGCGACCGGTCGTGGCCGGGGCTCTTGTGTCTCAGACACTTACTGAATGGGCAAAACTGTTGCTCCAGGGGTTGGAGGAGCACCAGGCTCCCCCGGCCTGTGTGGCACTGGCTGAACAGTTGGTGCAGGGCCTTAAATTTGTTTGCGAGTCAGCCCTGGATACGTTGCCCTTGCTCTCCAGATCCTCGGTCTATGCAGTGGTGTTATGCCGCCTGGTCTGGCTGAAGTGTTGGTCCGTGGACCAGTCTTCTAAGAAGGCCTTGGTGGACTTTTTGGGGCCTCTCTGGATGACCTTATTCTGCTCCCACAATCCAGTAAGGGTAAGGAGCCTCGTCGTAGGCAAGGGCCCTCATTTACCGCCCACAAGTGTTTTTTTTCGTCCGCCCGGTGCTGCAGGTAAGCGCTCCTAAGCCGCTAAGGCGCCTGCTGAAGGGCAAATGCGTCCCTGGTTCCACAAACCCAACAAGCCTGCGGACAAGTCTGCGTCCGCATGAAGGTCTGCCCCTGCCCGACGCTCGGGTGGAGGGCCGTCTTCGCGAATTTGCGGCTCGGTGGACGTCTCTGCTTTCTGACCGGTGGGTTTGCGAAGTAGTTTCCTCGGGGTACAAAATAGAGTTTCTCTCTTGCTCGCCGAACAGATTTTTTCCATCCAACCTCCAGCTTCCTCTGAGTCGTCGGGAGGCCCTGTTTGGGGCAGTTCAGGATTTGCTGGTGCGGAGGGTGATCGTTCCTGTCCCCTTACAGGAACGGTTTCAGGGGTTTTACTCCAATCTGTTTGTGGTCCCCAAGAAGGAAAGGGTCCGTCCAATCCTAGATCTCAAGGCCCTCAATTGTGAAAGTGCAAAGATTCAGGATGGAATCAGTCTGCTCTGTCGTCGCTGCTCTCCTTCCGGGGGATTTTCTGGCATCCTTGGACAGCAAGAACGCATACTTGCATGTCCCCATATGCTCCAGGCATCAGAGATTTCTGCGCTTTGCGGTTGGGGAAGACCACTATCAATTTGTGGCTCTCCCCTTCGGTCTGGCTTTGGCGCCGAGGGTATTCACCAAGGTGCTCGCCCCGATTCTGGCCTTGCTGAGGCAGCGTGGAATCGCTATTGTAGGCTACCTGGACGACCTTCTTCTGAGAGCCTCTTCAAGCTCAGAATTAGAGGAAGATGTGTCTATCACCTGCCAGACCCTCCGAGAATTCAGTTGGGTGCTAAACATTCAGAAGTCGGTGTTGGTGCCATCTCAACATCTAGAATACCTGGGGCTGGTCCTGGATTCCTCAGAGGCGAGAGTTTTTCTTCCCATGGAGAAGCTGAAAACTCTGCGGGTTGCAGTGCAGCGTTTGACATCCCAAAAGTGGTCGTCGTTCTGCTTTTGCATGCGAGGCCTGGGTCTCATGGTAGCCTCCTTCGAGGCAGTGCCGTATGCTCAATTTCACACTCAAGTGTTACAGAGAGAAATTCTGTCGCATTGGGACAAATGCCTATCGTCTCTGGATTGTCAAATCCGGGTGAGCCACCTGGTCAGGACCTCCCTGGTGTGGTGGCTGACGTCTCAGACTCTTCGGGCCGGGAAGCCGTTCCTTCCATTTCACTGGACGGTGATCACGACGGACACCAGCCACTCAGGCTGGGGGGGGAGTATGGGGAGTTCAGTCGGCCCAGGGGCGTTGGACTCAGGAAGAATCCCGCCTGCCAATCAATGTCCTGTAACTTCGGGCGATCAGGCTGTGCCTCTCCAAGTGGTCTCAAAGACTACAAGGTCGTCCAGTCAGGATCCAGTCGGACAACGCCACAGCAGTGGCGCATGTCAATCATTAGGGAGGAACAAAAAGCTTGGCTGCAGCGGCGGAGGTTGCTCACATTCTGAGGTGGGCAGAACGGAGCGTGCCGGCTCTATAGGTCGTGTACATTCCGGGCGTACAGAACTGGCAAGCAGACTACCTAAGTCGCCAGACACTGGACCAAGGAGAATGGTTGCTTTACCCAGACGTGTTTCAGCTTCTGTGTCAGAAATGGGGCACGCCAGACGTGGATCTCCTGGCGTCGTGGAAGGTGTTGAGGTTCGTGGCCAGGTCAAAAGACCCGTGGGCAGACGCATCAGACACGTTGGTGGCGCTGTGTGGTCAGTATCAGCTGCTTTATGCCTTCCATCCTCTGAAGCTTCTTCCCCGTCTACTCCGCAGAGTGGAGGTCGAAGGACTTCCGACGATCCTGATTGCTCCAGATTGGCCTCATTGTCCCTGGTACGCTGACCTACTGCGTCTGGTAGAGGATGTTCCTTGGCGCCTGCCACTGCGAGAGGACCTTCTGTCGCAAGGTCCCATATTTCATCCTGCTTTACAGTCATTGGCTTTAACGGCATGGCTATTGAAAACCAGGTGCTAAGGGGCCGAGGTCTGTCGGATTCAGTGATCTCTACCATGCTGCGGGCACGGAAGTCAAACTCCCGGAAGATTTACCATTGTACGTGGAAAGCTTACATCTCTATGTGTGAGGAGATGAGGTGGCATCCGCGTGCATATTTGATTTCCAGGACCCTGCTGTTTTTACAGCGTGGAGGGGACCAGAAACTCGCCTTAAGTACAATTAAGGGGCAGATTTCAGCCTTGGCTGTTTTTTTCCAGCGACCCTTGGCGACACACTCTCTAGTGCGTACGTTTGTGCAGGGGGTTCGATATGTGGCCCCTCCGGTACATCCTCCACTACCTCCGTGGGACTTGAATCTGGTCCTCTCGGTACTTCATAAACCACCGTTTGAGAACATTAGGGAGATTCCCTTATTGACTCTCTCCCAGAAGGTGGCTTTTTTGGTGGCGATTACATCAGTCAGATGGGTTTCTGAATTGACGGCCTTGTCATGCAAGGCTCCCTATTTGATCTTCCACAAGGATAAGGTGGTGCTGCGTCCACAGCTGCCGTTCCTTCCTAAGGTTGTTTCGGCCTTTCACCTTAATGAGGACATTGTCCTTCCGTCTTTGTGTCCTCGGCCGGCGCATCCCACAGAGGCTGCGTTGCATTCCTTGGACGTCGTCCGAGCTCTGCGGGTGTACCTGTCTGCGACTGCTCCGTTCCGGAGATCGGATTCACTGTTCGTGTCGGTGGCTGGTCCTAAGAAGGGTCTAGCGGTCTCGTCATCCACCATCTCTAGGTGGATCAGACAGATCGTGATTCAGGCCTATGCTCTAAAAGGGCGGGCGCCTCCCTTCTTGGTTACGGCACATTCGACCAGGGCAATAGGTGCTTCTTGGGCTTTCTGACATCAAGCATCGGTTTCCCAGGTGTGTAAGGTGGCGACCTGGTCATCCGTTCACACCTTTTCAAAATTTTACAAGGTTGATGTGAGTGCATCTTCGGATGCTTCCTTCGGCCGCAAGGTTTTACAGGCGGCTGTTTAAGGTTGCAACTCCTCCGTTGAGGAGCTCTGGTTTGTTTGGGGTGAAGTTAGTTTTATGCTGTTTTCCCACCCCTCGTTTTTTTTACTCTGCTTGGGGACGTCCCATATGTCAAGATGCTGCTGTGTCCGTCCATGATTGGAAGAGAAAATAGGATTTTTATACTCACCGTAAAATCGTTTTCTCTGAGTTCGTGGACGGACACAGCACCCGCCCCTCCTTTTTAATGTTTGTACTTTTTTACGAACTGAGCTGCAAGATGCAGGGAGAGGGGATGTACCCAGGGTGACCACCCCCTAGGCGGTACTGTACTGTGTGATGTTTTAACACTTAACATGCTGTTTTTCTGCCTAGTCAATCTCTTAACAGGAGGATAATACCCATATGTCAAGATGCTGCTGTGTCCGTCCAATGTTTTTTTACGGTGAGTACAAAAATCCTATTTTTATGATGTAACCTAGTCACTCCTAGCATACAGTAGGAGGAATATGTGGCATGTACTGCTCTCTGGATCCAATTCCTTCTTAGTGAGAGAACTTTGTTTCCAAAAAGGTGCGTTTCCTGAAGAAAAGCTATTTGTGGATAGTGGGAATGCAAATACTGGAGAACTAGACAATAAACACCTGGTGCATGAAGCACGGTAAAACCCCTCATGGATTTTTGAAAGGCAGACCAAAGTGTTGATAAAAAGTATATATTATAAGAACATGATAAAATAGTACAAATCAACAATGAACATCATATAGTATTACTGTAAATGTGAATACAAGATCATGATACATAATACCTAGGATAACAAATTCTGTATGTCTGGCACATACTGCCCATAGATACTAGTGGGCTAGCTGTCGTTCATACTGGCGCGGACACCTTACATGTTTCAGACTAATTAAAGCGGAGGTGCCGGGGAAAAAAAAATATTAAAAGCCAGCAGCTGCAAATACAGCAGCTGCTGACTTTTAATATATGGACACTTACTTGTCCTGGAGTCCAGCGACGTCCGCAGCAGAGGACGAGCAATCGCTCGTCACTCTGCTGCCCCCACCGCCATCCTCGGTGAGGGAACCAGGAAATGAAACCTTGCGGCTTCATACCCGGTTCCCTACGGTGCATGCGCGAGTCGCGCTGTGCCGTTCTGAATGGTCCCCTGTGTTCTGGGAGCCGAGTGTCTCACAGAACACTACGGGGAATCTGCAGGAAGTGATGTGCTTCCCGCAGATTTCCCGCAGAGAGGACTCCCGGAATTGGGTGCAAATACCTGTCTTAGACAGGTATCTGCACCCCCAACCCCCCTGAAAGGTGTCAATTGTGACACCGGAGGGGGGGGAGGGTTCCGATCAGCAGAAGTTCCTTTTTAGGGTGGAGTTCCACTTTAAACTTTGCTCCGATACCTGGGGTCCTGGTATGTGCAGCATGTTTTTATTAACACTTTGGTCTGCCTGTCAAAAATCCATATTGATTTGATAGACCAACTTTTGTCATACACATACCAATCCCTCAAATCCTATTTTCGCTTATCTTGGGGTTTGCCGCCCCCTAAAACTTTTTGTCCACTCGCCTGGAGGTATTGGTTGTGTATCTATGTTTAAAGACATTTATCTAATTTTGCATATATAGAGCTTTCTGTCTTTTTCTAGTTGTATCTGCTATGACAATTAATGTCATATGTATTATTTCATTTTGTTGATAGCTACTTATATTTTGTTTTTGCTTTATTGGGGGCCCCTAGATGTTTTTTATCCTCGCCACTAACATGGTGGGATTTGATCACCTCTGCGTTTTGTATTTTTTGCGCTATAAACAAAAAAAAACTATTTTGGAAAAAAAATATTTTTTACTTTTTACTATAATAAATACCCACCAAATAAAAAATAAATAAAAAAAAACAAGTTTATTCATCAGTTTAGGCCAATATTTATTCTTCTACATATTTTTGGTAAAACAAAAAAATATCACAATAAGCGTATATTGATTGGTTTGCGCAAAAGTTATAGATTCTACAAAATAGGGGATAGATTTATGGCATTTTTATTTTTATTATTTATTTTTATTTTTTTACTAGTAATGGCAGCGATCTGCATTTTTTTTTTTTTTGAAACTGCGACGTTGCAGTGGACAGATTGGAGACTTTTGACACATTTTTGGGACCATTGACACTTATACAGTGAACAGAGCTATAAAAATGCACTGATTACTGTGTAAATGTCACTGGCAGGGAAGTGCTGACGCTCGAGCACGCGATCGCGAGCTAACCGGCGGCAATCGTGCATCGGGACCCCCGCCCCTAGCGGCTCCTAAAGGGTACAACATACCCATACGGGGTTTCGCCCAGCGGTGCCATTCTGCCGCAGTAAATAGACATGAGCCGGTCCGAAACCAGTTAAGATTGATATCCTTATTAACCAACTGATTAAATTTAAATAACGCACACCCTGTGTTGGAATTTAGAAAGGGAGCTCGATAGTCATCTTGAGAAATTCAATAAAGACGTGCTAATTAAAAAAGACAAAAACATTTTGCGTGATAAAAAAAGCCTTCCAAGAGGAAAGAGCATACAAATGGCATGATGACCAAAAACCAACTAGAATAAAAAATAATTATCCTGGAGCACAAAACTACACGGCAAACAACTTCAATATGTCCAAATATCCATCCATGTCCTCCATCTCCTCCCAATCAGTGGCTACATAACCCAATGGATGAAGATGCCATAAACGTCGCCATCATGGGAATGCATCCAATAATAACACCTCTGACATGAAAGTTTTGTCTTCCCCACACACACTATCGGACAGAAAAATACTCCATACAGTATTCATCGTTACACTCAGGCCTCTGGCAAAAATACAAGAGCATCACAGCACACTAGCACTATTTTATCCACTCCACAACCGGGAACCTCACACCAGGGTGATTTTTTTTAGATGAAATGCGAGCCCAGACGTTGAAACATCAGGACAGTATATAAAAAAAACACTCTCACAAGACACCTCACTAAATATCATTAATTTGTCATCTCATCATCTTACACAGGATAAAATTTGGGTCCTTGGGAAAGGGCTCACCGTTTGTCCTGTGGCACCAATTAACAAATTTGAAGTCATCAAGAACACACCTCTTTTTATACAAAACGTATTGCTAAAAATACTATTTTCTAAGAAACATAACAATCTAGGACCCACATACACTCAAAAAGATCTAGAAGCCATTGATAACTTAACAGCACTACTGTACTTAAAGAGAATGATCCAGATAACGCAATTAATTCTCTGGATCTAGAAACTATTTTGGCCAATGTAGATGGTATTATTTCTACTCCGCTGCCACCTAAATCCCTTGTAGGTGGCCTCATAAAAAAAAAAAAAAAAACAACACTTTACCCCGCACCAAGATCAAATTCCAATGCAGCCACCTTTCTTAAATTGGTCATCAAAGATATACAAGAGCTTAAAATATCCCACAGGTTTAAGGGTAATTTGATACACAATAAAACAAAGGCCCTACAATCCCTTACACAGAATCGATCCATAACAAAAAAGCCCACAGATAAAAGGAGCAATATTGTTATCCAGGACAATGCAAAATATGTTTGCATGTGCAAAAACATCCTTGAAAACATTGAATTATATTGCATAATACCGAAGACACTCATTGACAGTTATACCAAATAATTCTACGTATTGGTTGATCCAGGCCTACTATCGTAATATTATTGCCAAAAACACATGGGGTTATATTAGGACCAGCTATAAGGGAGGCCACCTTCTATGCCCTCCCAAATGTGCATAGAAATCCCTCAGACCCCCCAGGAAGACCTATTGTTTCCGGAAGAGGTAGTCTGACCGAAAATCTTAGTAGATTTGTCGATAACCTGCTTAGACCCTTTGTGGACATACTACTGTCCTACATAAAGGACACATAGTTACATAGTTGGTAAGGTTGAAAAAAGTCACAAGTCCATCCTGTGTGTGTGCACGTTTATGTCAATATTACATTGTATATCTCTGTATGTTATGGTCGTTTATGTGCCTATCTAATATTTTTTTTTAATTATCTATGCTCCCTGATTAAATCACTGCTTGTGGAAGAGAATGCCACATTCTTACTGTAAAGAACCCTCTACGCAGTTTCCGGTTAATCACTTTTCTTCTATTTTTAGTGAATGGCCGCAAGTCTTTTTAAATGCCCTTTCGATGAAAAGTTTTATCCCTATTGTGGGGTCACCAGTACAGTATTCATACATTGAAATCATATCCCCTCTCAAGCGTCTCTTCTCCAGAGAGAATAAGTTCAGTGCTTGTAAGCTCTCCTCATATCTAAGATCCTCCAGTTATCATTCCTTATTAGCTTTGTTGCCTTTCTCTGTACTCTCAATTTCCAGCACATCTTTCCTGAGGACTGGAGCCCAGAACTGGACGGCATACTCCAGGTGCGGCCGGACCAGAGTCTTGTAGAGTGGGAGAATTATTGTTTTATTAGAGTTAATTCCCTTTTTAATGCATGCCAATATTTTATTGCCTCTGCTTGCAGCAGCTTGGCATTGCATGCCATTGCTCAACCTGTCATCTACTAGGACCTCCAGGTCCTTTTCCATCCTAGATTCCCCCTAGTGAGTAGTGCATTCATGTTTTTGCCACCCAAATGCATTATTTAATTTTTTTCTACATTAAACCTCATTTGCCATGTAGTTTCCCACCCCATTAATTTGTTCAGATCTTCTTGCAAGGTTTCCACATCCTGCAGAGAAATTATTCCCTGCTTAGATTAGTATGGTCCGCAAGTACTGAGATTGAGCTGTTGTTTATCCCACCCTCCCGGTCGTTTATGAATAAAATAAATCAAATTGATCCCAGGACAGAACCCTGGGGGGACCCCACTTTCCACACCAGACCATTCCGAGTACTCCCCATTTATCACTACCCTCTGAACTCGCCCCTGTAGCCAGTTTTCAATCCATGTACTCGCTTTTTGGTCCATGCTGACAGATCTACGTTTGTACAGTAAACATTTATGTGGAACTGTATCAAATCCCTTTCCAAAACCCAGATACACCAAATCTATGGGCCTTCCTTTATCTAGATGGCAGCTCACCTCCTCATAGAAGGTTAATAGATTGGTTTGGCATGAATGTTTCTTCAAGAATTTATGCTGATTACTACTGATACAGTTTTAATGACTAAAATCTTGTATATAGTCCCGTATCATCCCCTCCAAGAGCTTGCAAACTATTGACGTTGGGCTAACTGGTCTGTAATTCTCAGGGATATATCTTGGTCCTTTTTTAAATATAGGTGCTACATTGGCTTTTCTCGAATCTGCTGGTACCATACCAGTCAGTAGACTGTTCTTAAAAATTAGGAACAATGGTCTGGCAATTACTTGACTGAGTTCTAAAAGGACCCTTGGGTGCAAGCCATCTGGTCCCGGTGACTTATCAATGCACCCTCTGTTAGCCATGAGGGTGCATCCTGTGACATGTCATGAGGATAAACATTGCAGTTTTGGTTACTGAAGCCCCCGTTTCTCTTGTGAAGACTGAGGAGAATAATAAATTCAATACCTTTGCCATCTCTCCATCCTTAGTAACCAGATTTCCTTTATCATTCTTTATGGGACCAATATGATCTGACCCTCCTCTTTTACGATTTATATACTTATAGAATTTCTTGGGATTTTTTTTTATACTCTCCTCTATGTGTCTTCCGTGTTCTATTACATTTCTTGTTGCATTCTTTGTAAAGTTGGAATGCTGATGATAATCCTTCAGCCTTGTATTTTTTGAAGGCCTTCTCCTTTGCTTTTATATACAATTTTACCTTGGAGTTAAGCCACCCAGGACTTTTATTAGCTCTTTTAAATTAATTTCACATTGAGATGCACTGGCTATTATCCTTATTTAATATGCTCCTGAAGCACACCCATTTTTCCTCCGTGTTCTTTGTTCCTAGGATTTTATCCCATTTAATATCTTCTAGCAAGGAGCGTAGTTTATGGAAGTTGGCTCTTTTGAAGTTCAGTGTCTTTGTATTCCCCTTATGTTTCCTATTTGTGTGATTTATACTCAAACTAATTGACCTGTGGTCGCTGTTTCCTAACTTGCCCCATATTTGTACATCCGCAATCAGGTCTGTATTTTTAGTAATCAGTAGGTCTAGTAAGGCATTGTTCCCTGTTGGTGCAATTACCATCTGACCCATGAAATTGTCCTGTAAGACATTTAGGAAATAGCGAGCCTTAGCCAAATGCACAGTTCTGTCTGCCCAGTTTATTTCTGGATAATTCAAATCCCCCATTATAATGATGCTTCTCATCCTTGCCACCATTCCAAACTGTGATAGGAGGTCCGCCTCCCCTCCTCCCTTGGTTAGGTGCCCTATAGCATACTCCCAGTATTACTTTCCACCTTGGTTCCCTCCCCTTGTAGCTCTACCCATAAGGATTCCACCTCTTCCCTTGCTATATTAGTGATGTCATCCCTCATTCACTTGTACATAATTTCTGATATACAGGAATACCCCTCCCCCTTTTTTTACCCTCCCTATCTCTGCGATATGGGGAATACCCTTGGATTGTTGCCAGCCAATCATGAGAGCTGTTGAACCAAGTCTCTGAAATTACCACAAAATCAAAATCCTCCTCGTACAAAAGCAGCTCTAGTTCTCCCATCTTGTCCACCAGACTCCTGGCATTGTTGAACAAGCCATGATGTAGTTTTGTCCAGTCACATACTATCTCCTTATTGGGTGTTCTGAGGTTGCAAATACAACTTGTTACTATACTTGGCTCAGGTTTAGGTTCTATAGTCAATCTACCACTAATGCCCCCAATACTACCCTCTTGAACTTGTTCCATGCTGGCAATCCCTACATCTGGAACCCCCCCCCCCCCCCCGTTGCCTAGTTTAAAAACCCCTCTAACTTAAAATCATGATCTTATATTCACATTTACAGTAATACTGTATGATGATCATGTTGATTTGTACTATTTTATTATGTTGTTATAGTCAAATATATACTTTTTATTAACACTTTGGTCTGCCTGTCAAAAATCCTTGAGGGGTTTAACCGTGCTTCATGCACCAGGTGTTTCTTGTCTGTTTCCATTTGGATTTGACAGACCAACTTTTGTCATACACTTACCTATCCCTCCAATCCTATTTATACTGGAGAACTAGGAATTCTAAATCATAAGGTGTTAGACATCTCTGGGTTTTAGTAATGCTACTATAGGTGAGAATGGGGTACAAAAATGGATGCAGAGAGCCGCACACTCGGTATAGTGTGTGAAACCACTACATCCAATCACTGTTGTGTAAATAGAACTTTAAAGTGGTTGTAAACCTTAGACATGCAATATGAACAAAGCATATCCCTTTATAGTGTGTTCTTGTCTCAATGCAGAGCACTGCCATTTCTGTCTGCTGCTTTGTTCCTCTGTTATCAGCATGAAGTAAAAAAAAAAAAAAAATTCCCACCCATGCCTAGCTTATAAAAACTACTTGACATAGTGAGAAATATCCCCTGTAAAGCCCAGTACATACTGCAAGTTCAACCCAGAGGATTAATTGAAAAATATATATATATATATATCTGACAGATTGCCGTGCCAACACAAGCAATGTTGCTGCAGTGATCCCCCCGGCTGTGCTATTGTATTCTGACAGGGGGACCCCCAACAACCACTTCCCCCACCCACGCAAGAATACACTGATCTGTGCTCGCCATGTTTTTTGTTTTTGTTTGTTTTTTTGCTTCTCAGAGTCCTCTAACACAGCTGTTACTTCCATGAACTCTCTGGAACAACTGTTGTTCCTTTGTTCCAGAGCACATGACCTGTTTAAACTCCTTCCCCACCCCACTTCCTGCTACCTCATTTCCTCTACGGAGCTTCGTTAAGCAGCCCAACAGGTTCATTAGCGTACCAATAGGGGAGGCCTGGCTTCTAAAAACAACATGTGTAACTAAAATGTTACTCCATGATAGTGCTATAAAAATCCTACAAATAGCCATAGCAATGCTCACCGCTGTTGGCATTCTACAATAGGCCAGATGGGAAGTGGTTAAGGTAAGCTCAGACAGATATTCAGCTCAATGAAAACCAAACTCAATTAGGTGGCAGACTATGTGTGCTGCATTTATTTCCCCCAAACAATGGGGCCCAAATTAGGATCTTGCACATAGGCCTACCACTTTCAGAAAACACCCCTGCCTGATGGGCACAGATTGGCAGCATTGGTGGTCACTGTTGGGGTTGCACTGATATTAAGGACACTGATGATCAGTGCCCTGATTGTCAGTGCAGATGTCCCCACTGTGGAATGCTTCTTATCCGCTCTCCTCGCCTCACGCGCTGTCAGCGCGAGGTTATAGGAATGCCGATAACCGGTATTTCCTTTTTACACTGTGATCAGCTGTGATTGGAAACAGTTTATCACATGGTAAAGTACCTACATCATAGACTCTTTACCATGATCGGTAATGTGCTGTGTCCCAGGGACACGCCACTGAACACCGTACTGCACGCCCCTGGCGAGAATGGGAGAACATCCTCCCAGAACGAGAGTGCTCCCGCCCATCCGTCATTTCACTATACGGTGGGCGGGAAACAGTTTTAACAGGGAAACAGTTTTAAGTGTCATAAAACCCACATAATTTAAAACGGTCGGTACGTGCTGTTCATACTTAGTCACTATGGGATTCGTTTTCTGTAATCTGTAAAAAAAAACATGGGTTATCCCGCTGTTATCTATCTTCCCCTTCTGTCTATGTCCCCACTGTAGTTGGGGATTTTTTTTTTGTTGTATACTAGTGCACATACTCAGTTTTCAGTGTATGTTTACCCTGAGCATTGCCTCCCCATCACATCTGAGCAGCCTATGTGACTATAGAGTCACATATGTGGATGTATGTGGTATAGGGTTGCCACATCATCCCTTTAATCCAGGACACATAATAATTACACAGGTTCTGAGGCTGATTTCATGCAGATAAGGCACCAAGTGAGTTTAATTACCACCTTAATCAGCCACAGAACCTGTGTAATATGTGTCCTGGATTAAAGGGATGATGTGGCAACCCTAATGTGGTACAGTGGCAAATGACAGCCCACTCCCACCATGGGGGTGGGATATTACATCTTGATTGATGGAAGCTTCACCTCCCTCTTATTCTAAGAGACAGGCTGACGGGGCATTACACAAGCTGCGGCTGGCAGAAATCCACCCACACCATGTTATTGTCAAACAAAATAATAATAATTTCATATTTGTATGGCAATTTAAAACAATTTATTGATATTAATTATTTGTTTTTACTGTATATTCCAAAGGCTGTTTGTTTCTATTTTGAACTTGTGACCAGTAGCAGAGGAATAGAAGCTCGACCTGCCACTGTTTCCCTTCAGGCAGGCTGGGAACTGGGTGTGTGTTTTTCACTTTAACATTATATAGAAAGGGAAAGTTAGGTAGGATTTTTAGGCAAGTAAAAAAGTTATAGTATGTGAATGGTAACATGTAACAAATATAAAGTAGGTGTAATCCCAGTCTAGCTGCAAAAGTGTAAATACACTTTAAAGCTGAGCTCAACTCAAAAAAGGAAGCTATGCTTTTCCGCACCCTTCCCGCTCTCCACTGCCACATTTGAAACTTTTTTGGGTGGAGGGGGGAAAGAGGGTAGCTGGGTTTTGACAGGTATTGACTTCCATTTTCTGGTGAGATCGCCACACGGAGATTTGCGTCATGTCCGGCCCCTCCTCCTTCCCCTCGCTGCCTTTTGAGACCTGTGTGTGTCCCAGAAGACGACAACCCATTCAGAAAGCGCAGCACGACTCGCACATGCGAAGTAGGAAACCATTACTTGCAATGCCTGCACCCGAAGCCGATTGACGAATCAGCTAGGGGTGCCGATGTTGTGGGATCCCTGGACAGGTAAGTGTCCTTATATTAAAAGTTAGCAGCTACAGTATTTGTAGCTGCTGACTTTTAATTTTTTTGTTTTACATGAGCTTTTTCACCGTTATTGTATGTCACACAGCCAGAGCAGCACTGACATGTACGCAAACTTCCAGCTGCTATAGAAGCCACAAGTAAGTTTAAGGGCTCATGCACACTGCATCTCAAAGAAGCTCATAGAAGTTTCTCCTACAGAGCTTTTTTGAACTCTCATTTTTTTTTCTGCCTGGAAACTCCCCTTCATGTTAGCCAATTTGTCCATGCACAGTATGGCTTTTTCAGGAGTTCACAGGAATATGCTCTTGCAGGCAGTAAAAACCCCCCCACCAAACTCACATTTTTGAGAGGAGCTTTCGAGCAGAAAAAAGTGCCCAAAAACGCGCAAAAAAGCGTGACAAAGCTTGAAAAAGCTCAAAGATGCTCGAAAACGCACAATTTTTTTTAGGTAAAATGAGCTGAAAAAAATGCTTATGCTCAAAGAAGCTCAAAAAGAAAATCTGCTGCAAAAGAGCACAAGAAAGCACAGGCTTCTTCAAGCTGAAATAAAACTCGGATGCCTGTAAAAGCAGCTTTTTTTAATTTATTTTTTGAGTTGCAGTGTGCATGAGCCCTAAAGGTTATCAGTCGACATCTTGTGGAAGTAATTCAGGTGGCTGTAAGGCCCCATGCACACGAGACGCTGTTATTTGCTGTTGAACGCGTGTTCAGAGGCAGTTGGACGCTTTTTTCAACTGCTCCTGAACCCATTCAATGTTATCCTATGTGTCCATGCACACACTCTCGTTTTTTGGCGTTTACAAGCAGTTGCGTTTAACCTCGTTTTTCCAGAAGCAAAAAAATGGGTTCAGACGCAAAAGTTTTCCACGTTTCAGACGCTAAACGCTGCTAAACGCGGTACCGGCGTTTTGCCGCGTTTGCGTTTATAAGCGTTTTTAAAGGTGACCTATTTTTTAACATTAGAAATCTCAAAAATGATGAAAAACTATTAAAAAATATAAAAGAAAACTGTAATTGCTTGCATTGCATTGTGGACAATCCACAACTTGTGGCAGGTAACGTGGCAAGTGGACAATCAACAACTTGTGTCAGGTGATGTGGCCAGGTGACGTGGCCAGGTGACGTGGCAAGTGGACAATCCACAGCTTGTGGCCAGGTGACGTGGCCAGGTGACGTGGCAGGTAACGTGGCCAGGTGACGTGGCAGGTGATGTGGCAAGTGGAAATTCACAACTTGTGGCAGGTGACGTGGCACATGATGTGGCCAGGTGACGTGGAAAGTGGACAATCCACAACTTGTGGCAGGTAATGTGGGCAGGTATCATGGCTAGGTGACGTGGCAGGTGACGTGGCAAGTGGACAATTCACAACTTGTGGCAGGTGACGTGGCCAGGTGACGTGGCAGGTGACGTGGCAAGTGGACAATCCACAACTTGTGGCAGGTGACGTGGCCAGCTGACGTGGCAGGTAACGTGGCCAGGTGACGTGGCAGGTAACATGGCCAGGTGACGTGGCCAGGTAACGTGGCAAGTGGACAATCCACAACTTGTGGCAGGTGACGTGGCAAGTGGACAATCCACAACTTGTGGCAGATGATGTGGCAAGTGATACGCTAAATACAAGTACACTGCTGCTCTCTCAGCTGCTGCTACTCACTCTGGTCTCACAAACTGGCTGAAATGGTTAAAATTTACTGTTTTTTGAGCTTAGGGAGGGTCTATGATGAAACGCTTATAAACGCAAACGCGGTTAAACGCGGCCGTAAACGCGGCAAAACGCGCGTTTATAAACGCCGGTTTCAGCGTTTAAAAACATGTGTTCAGCAGAGTTTGCACCTGCGTCTCGTGTGCATGGGGCCTTAAGCTGCCCGATCACTTCCATGCATGTGGTAATATGCCATTTCCCCAGCCTGACTTCCCCAATATCCTCAGGCTCATTCTGATCTCCCATAAGTAGAATCCTCACAGACGTGACAAGCTCTGATCACTACCGGTTTCAGAGTTGTCAAGAAGTTAATCCAGCTTGGCCTCTGCT
Source organism: Rana muscosa (assembly GCA_029206835.1). NCBI lineage: Eukaryota > Metazoa > Chordata > Amphibia > Anura > Ranidae > Rana > Rana muscosa. Next base: position 7,715,738 of record JARGYO010005626.1, read on the forward strand.
TTCAGAAAATATGTAATTTTTTGGAGATTTTAAGTAATCCTCAGGCCTAAGGCCTCATGTACACTGCTGCTGCTGCTAAACGGACGTTTAGGAGCAGTCGGGTGTTTTTTTTTCAACTGCCCCTGAACGCTCCTCTGTTATCTGTCCATGTACACAGGGTCGTTTACAGTAGTTTCTAGGCAGTTGAGTTTAGAAACATGTTTTAGAGCGCACAAAAAATGCGTTCAGAAGCTTAGTTTACAGGCATGCTAAACGCTGTAACTCGCATTAAGCCACGTTTCGTTTACAGGCATTTTTCATTTTTGGCTATTTAAAAAAAAAAAAAAACTCTTCTAAATGCAGCATGTAAACATGGCAAAACAGACATTTTAAATGTTGGTTACTATCTGTCAAGTTAAATCGTTCAGGAGATTTTGTAAAAACGTTCCGTGTGTATGAAGCCTAAAATGTGCGCTCGTGTAAAAAAAAAAAAAAAATGACAAACATGTCCGTAAACAAATGGGTTAAAGGTGGATCTATGATTTTTACACTCTTTATGACAGGCAGATCATAACTTTATAGCATCATACAATGGAAATAATATCAAAACCAAGCATGCTTTTCAGAAGATAAAATTAAAGTGAGGTGGAAGTGATATCAGTGTAGAGTATTTTTTTTTTTTTTTGTTTCATGGAACTGTAAATTGTCTGTGCCGCAAAAGGAGTCTTCATAATTTTATGTAATTTTCTACAGATGTTTAAATTACAGCACTTATCCACGAGAGCTGGTAGTACAACTGTTCTTTTTGAGTTGTAAATATTTTAACCTTCATAGATTTTGACCTACAAGCATACCCTGCACTTTCTGTAGCCTTTGGTCTCATTGAATACCATCTGTGCCTTCTACTTATTGCATAAATAAGGAGAGCAGTGAACTTGACTTATGAGACACCATTTTCAGGTGTTGCACTCTGAAAATGCTCCAAATCCTGAGTTATGGGACTTGATTGCATTTAATGAGTATAGTAATAGAGAATACTTTATAATTTTCATGTACTATCACCTAAATTTTCTTTTGTGGTAAAATATAAGAAATGTTTTGAAAACAAAAATGGATAAAATTGCATTTTATAGGTTGCTGGGGTATAAGGACGGGTTCTTTGACATAAATATCATTTACACAAATAATTTATTCCAGTTTATCAAGATATTGGTGTATGTTTGTGTTTTGTTACATAGCAGATCATTGAGAGTTGGTGGAGTAGTAAATTATGCATACACGGAACCCTCCTGAAAGATGATGCAGGGCCAACCTGTAATGTTGTTTTCGGCACTAGATCCTGTGTACAGGCGTTTACCTTGGCACGTAGTGCAACTTTGCTAGCAGGTTGCTATACAGGTACTATACCATTGCTGTCTGGCTTGACCATGACCCCAAAGATCCATTAGGGAACATGTCCATGGGGATGGTGAAGATCTGTTGGGGTTTGGTCTCCCTCAAAATCCCTCCTACTCAGCTACAGAACATGCTGTTTGGTAAGTGAGGGCTGTGACATGTTTGAACCCCACAGTGCTGAGCACTGGTAACTGATGGAGCATCATCAGCTGCCACATTATCCAGGGGGGAACTCTGCTCTACCATAGCGCTTTGCTTGAACTTAAGTCCAACCACAGGAGTATGCTTCAGGGCTTTTTTGCCAACTTTTATTTAAAAGTAAATGTTCTTTGCTACCTAATCAGAATTACCACAAAGGGTGTTAAGCTTTTTATAGCATAAAAAAAAAAAGACAGCCTCCTGGGTATACAGCAGCTCACCTCAGGCTTTTTTTAAATTACAATTCTAAATACTTTCTTGCACAGCTTCGCTGTGTGGTCAAGTGACCCCCCTCTGCTCTCCTTCCCTGATCTAAGGAGAGCAGCGGGAGGGGCTGAGATTACCCTCTGACATCAGGCGGCCAGCAGTGCCACGCAAGAAGGTATTTAGGATTATAATTTAAAGAAAAACTGACATACTGTGCTTTATATCTTCAGAAACAGAGGGGATGCAAGTGTTTTATATAAATTACTTTACTGGAATAGCGGCAGGAGTGGTTCGGCAGGGAGGAGATCGGCTCTCACTACTCACACTAATGATGATTAGGGTTGCAACCTAAATATGGGCACACTCCTACCTACCTCCACTTTTTCCCTTAACCTTGTCTGGAGTTCTAAACAAACCTACCCAAAGCTTTTTCCCGGATGCACTTCACAAGCACCTTTTAAGACTGTCAAGGACCCACCAATCATTTTACCAACTCTTGTACCTTTTTTTTGCTCATTGGCTCTCTCCACTGTCAATCACAGCCAGTGAGAAGGGACCGGGCTATGTGTCAATAGAGTGGGGCTCGGGAGCGAGCAAGGACAATTGGCCCCATAGCAAGCCGCTTGCTATGGAGGCACTCAGCAGAGGGAAGAGCTAGGAGTACCGTAAGGGGACAGGAGAAGAGAAGCATCGGGGCTGTTCTGTGCAAACCATTGCACTGAGCAAATAAATATAACATGTTTTTTTTTGTTTTTTTTTAATCCCTTTAGTATCACTTTGGACCCCGCACAAGCAACTCCATTCACTTAAATGGCTTATATTTGGCGGACATACAGGATTATAATTCCTGCCACAGCTGTGAAGTCAAGCTTCTCTGACGTGGCAGGTTGTACACCCTCAGTTGTTGCTTCTGCAGCTGAAGGGGGTAGCGATTGAGGGGTGATAAAGCCGTGGCTCAACAGCAACCTCACGTTTGAACTAGCCTAATAGTGCAGCCAGACACAGTTCTCCAATTACCACCACACCAGCCACAGTGTTGCCAGACCAGTGTAGCTATAATCAGTGTACCTGATTGCCACCACACCAGACCATAGCCAGAAGCAACAGTTTTCCTGACCACTGCTACACCAGTCCCAGTGTCTTCAGAAGAGTGTATTCCAGCAACAGTGTTCCTTAGAGCCACCACACCAGTGCAGTGTTGCCTCTGCCTGCCGCCTGTGCTAATCCTGGCCTGTTTATTGACCACATTTCTGCCTGTTGCCTGGACTGATCCTTTGACTTTTTGCTGACCATGTCTCTGCCTGCCCCTGAACTGACCCATTTGCACATCCTGGTGACTACGTTCCTGTGAGACACCAGTCCCAACCATCCCCTGCGGACAACTGCACTCCTGGAACCACAGGAATTATTTTATTCTTCCTTTCTTTAGTCTCCTGTACTTCCTGGCCAGTGAACATGGCGTTCCTGGGGCAACCACATACGAGTAGGCTAGACTTGCTTGATTTATAGGAACGGGCTGCTATATGTGACACTACACTAGGCTATATTGCCTGAAAGTGTCCGGTACTGGGGTGGTTAATGAGGAATAATAGTTTCAGTTTTGATTGTATATATTATAGGATGTTACAGAAAATATTTCTTGGCAAAAATAAAACCTGAAATTATGTAAATATTACAGTATAACTTGTAACATGTTGTAAAGGGTTCACTCGCTGCTTTAATGTTTACATTATAATGTTCAAGAATGTGGTTAGTAAAACACTGCCAAAACAGTACATTTTATGTTGGAAGATATTCACAAGATTCCTCAGCTATTTTGCACTCTATCTTTTATCGAGGTAGCCAGCTAAATTCTGATAATCAACACAAATTCTTTTGGAATTGGATTCCACAGCTTTACAGCATGATAAATATTGCACACACTGACACTGATCCTCATTGCATATGTATTCCAGCCTGTGTTAATTGACCAAGTCTAATCTCACATTAGCATTAGGTAGCACAGTGTCCTAATGCCTCCGTAAAGATATGTTTTCATTTGTGAATAACCCCCCCTTTTTTTTTTTTTTTAACAGTTCTTCCAATCGAGGACCTTAATATGCAACTTTTTTCTGGTATTTTTGCTGTTCGTTTCAAAATAAAAAGCAGTAATAATTTAAGATTTTCATATGGCTGCATTGCCTTTTTTAAAGCCCACATGAAAATCCTACAGATGTACAGTATGTGTATTTAGATCTTATGTTTTGATCTAAACAGGGGTATACACAGTTTTTTTTTTTACTCTTTCGTCCATGGACCGACACAGCTTCTCTATTGACAAAGTGGGTATCATCCGCTAATTAGGAGTGACTAGGCAGAAAAACTTGTAAAAAGTGTTGCATCACACCTTCTACAGTCACGCCCAGGGGGCGGACCCCCCGGGTATATCCTCCCAGTCTGCATATCGCAGATCAGTTTTTTTCTGTCTAGCAAGGAGTAGGACATGGCTCCCTTCGGGCCCATTGGTCCGGGGGAAAAAGATAGATATATATATATATTTATTTTTTTTTGCTACATTTTTGTTTCCTGCGATCTTCGATCAACTGCCGACTGGGTGACAGGCTGGATCCTCGATCCTTGTAGTCTCCCCAGTTTCGGCCATCGAGCGTGTGCCGACCCTAGCTACGCGCTGGGTTTTCCACGACATGCCCGTCGCTCCACGGGTGGCCGGTGAGCCTACGCTCCAGGGCCTGCATCGGACCGCTCAGCTTCGGCTGACCTTACAGCCGAGTCGCAGCAGCCTGGCCGGTGAGCTTACGCTCCAAGGCTTGCATCGGACCGCTCAGCTTCGGCCGAGTCGCAGCAGCCTGTCCGGTGAGCGTCACGCTCCAGGGCATACATATGATCGTCCCTTCTGGGTCCAATCACAGCATGCCTGGCCAACAGTCACCTTCCGTGCGCGGACGATGATCTGTTTGGAATGTCTTCCAGCAGAATACATGCAGGATAGGTAAGTAAAACTCCCCTGCCTCGGCTGGGTGATTTAGCTGGACATTCCTGGAGAGATCAAGTAAGTGGTTGTGGCCCCTTTCTTCCCCCTCTCCCTGCCTTTCCCTCCTATCTGGGCTTCTAGCTAAAGGTTGCTGGGTGCTGGGGGTCACCTAGGGGGTTCCACTGGAGCGGGGCTGGCTGTAACTAACATTTAAAAGAAATGTAATTTCTGCTTACCTGTGTTTGTGTGCTTCCTCCTCCATGCTGTCGGCGGCCATTTTGAGATGGTCCATGCCGAGTTCGGCCTCTTGTGACTGCCCGGCGGCCATCTTCCTGTGGTTCGGCCACACCCACTGGCCCCTATCAGCTGATCGGCGGCCATGTTTGTCCACCCTGTATGCAGATATTGCCGTTCGGCGGCCATCTTTTTGTGGGCTATGGCTGCTTGACCTCTATCTTCGGTCAGCGGCCATTTTCTTAGAGCCCACATTATCTTCCATACAGACGTTTTTGGCAACCATTTTGCGAGAGCCCCCGGCCTCTAGGGTGCATTACACTGGTGCGAAAATTCACACAGGAAAGGCTGATAAAAGAAGCAGACTGACACAGCAGCAGTGGGACAGCATCACAGGCGCAGCACACAGCAGCATAGCAGTACCGGTCCAGGGTGGTGAGTCCTCTGGGTGACCCAGCCTCTCTGCAGCACAGGAGGGTGGCCTATTGATATCTTGCCTGGAGCCCTGTGAGTGTCAGCGTGTGGTCAGCATGGCATCTGAGCCAGATGTCTTCTCCCCTGAAACACCAGATTTAGCAGCTGGTGCCCCTGAGGTGTCTATGAACGCTATGACTGCAATCCTAGAGGCGTTTGCTGCCAGGGTGGAAGCAGCACACGGGAATACAGGGGGTAGTAAACGCCCCGTCCCCTGCAAGCTTCTGGGGATAATTCTGGTGCAGAACCAGGTCCAGCTACGGCTCGGGGCCCAGATTCTGACGCATCAGAGACTGCAGACCGTGACCGGACAGTGAGAATGACTCAAAGTCCAGGTCAGTACGGAAGACGGCTTTGGTATCTGACCTTATTACTGCAGTGCGGGATATGCTAAAATTGGAAAATACTGCAGAAGCAGCAGAGACTCCGGTCCACTTGGGTTTCATAGACCTGCCCGCACTGCTAAGGTGTTCCCTTGTGTGTCTTTTGATAGACTCTTATACAAGGAATGGGAGAACCCACTGAGGGTCTTTACAGCCCCAAAGAGGTTTGCGGTACGGTACCCCTTTTGAGGAGAGTTTTCTGAAGAAATGGACCTCTCCCCCCTATAGTGGACCCTCCGGTGTCCAGACTTAATAGAGCCACCACAATTCCTGTAGAAGGGGCTCCTGTTTTCAAGGACCCTGTGGATAAGAAGGCTGAAGCACTCGCTACCTATACTCAGTGGTAGGCTCGGCAGTACGCCCAGCATTGGCGGGGGCCCTAGTGTCTCAGGCACTTACTGAATGGGCAAGATTGCTACTCCAGGGGTTAAGGAGCGAGATGCTCCTCCTGATGAGATAACATTGGCCGACCTGTTGGTCCAGGGCCTTAGGTTTGTCTGCGAGTCAGACATGAATACTATTCCCCTGCTGTCTAAAACTTCGGTTTATGCAGTAGCAATACGCCGCCTGATCTGGCTAAAAGGCTGGTCTGCGGACCAGACTTCCAAGAAAGCCCTGTTGGATCTGCCTTTTAAGGGCGATAGACTTTTTGGGGCTTTTCTGGATGACATCATCAAGGATGCCACAGGAAGTAAAAGCACTTTGCTTCCCCAAATTAGCAAAGGTAAGGGGCCACGCCAAGGGCAAGGGCCCTCCTTTACTGCACGCAAGCGTTTTTTTCGTCCCCCTAGGGCGACAGGGAAAAGACCCCAGGCCGATAAAGCGCCTGCCCAAGGACAAAAGCGTCCTTGGTCCCGCATACCCAATAAGCCTGCGGACAAATTTGCGTCCGCATGAAGGTCCACCCCCACCCAGCTCTCGGGTGGGGAGACATCTTCGCAAATTCGCGACTCAGTGGACAGCACTAATCTCTGACAGGTGGGTTTGCAAAGTAATCTCCTCAGGCTACAAGATAGAGTTTCTCTCTTGTCCACCGGACAGATTCAACACCTCCAATCTCCAGCTACTACCGACCCGTCGGGAGGCCCTGTATGGGGCGGTCCAGGGTCTACTGGAACGCGGGGTAGTTATTCCAGTTCCAGAACTGGAACGGGGTTTTTACTAAAATCTGTTCATTGTGCCGAAGAAGGAGGGGGTTCGTCCAAGCTTGGATCTCAGAGCCCTCAATTGCTTTGTGAAGGTACAACGTTTTCGGATGGAGTCGGTTCGATCTGTAGTCACGGCTCTCCATCCGGGGGACTTTCTGGCCTCCTTGGACATCAAGGACGCATACCTGCATGTCCCCATATACTCCAGACACCAGAGGTTTCTGCGATTTGCTATCGGGAAGGACCACTACCAGTTTGTGGCCCTCCCGTTGGGCCTTGCCTCAGCACCCAGGACGTTCACCAAGGTGCTCGCTCCGATTCTGGCACTTCTAAGACAGCGGGGTATCGCTATCACAGGCTACTTATACGACCTTCTGCTGAAGGCCCCTTCAAGCTCAGAATTAGAGGTAAGCGTGTCCATTACCTGTCAGACTCTTCGAGACTATGGTTGGATACTAAACACGCAAAAGTCAGTATTGGTGCCCACTCAACGCCTAGTGTACCTGGGGTTGATTCTGGATTCCTCAGAGGCAAAGGTATTCCTCCCTGTGGAGAAGTTGCAGACCCCCCGGGCTGCAGTACGGCAGCTGACTTCCAGGAATTGGTCGTCACTCCGTTTTTTGCATGCGAGTGTTGGGCCTCAGGGTAGCCTCCTTCGAGGCGGTCCCATATGCTTAATACCACACTTGAGTGTTACAGAAGGAAGTTCTGTCCAGATGGAACAGATGTCCATCATCTCTGGATTATCAAATCCGAGTGAGCCACATAGTCAGGAGATCCCTGGTATGGTGGCTGACAGCACCGGCTCTAATGGCCGGGAAGTCATTTCTTCCGGTTTACTGGATAGTGATCACGACGGACGCCAGCCTTACAGGTTGGGGGGGAGTCTGGGGTGTTCAGTCGGCGCAAGGTCGCTGGACCCCAGAGGAAGCCCCCCTGCCGATCAATGTCCTGGTAATCCGGGCGATCAGGCTGTGCCTCTTCAAATGGTCTCAGAGGCTGCAAGGGCGTCCAGTCAGGATCCAGTCAGACAACTCCACAGCAGTGGCATATGTCAATCATCGGGGAGGAACAAGAAGCTCAGCTGCAGCATCGGAGATCGCTCGCATCCTGAAGTGGGCAGAGAGGAGCATACCGGCACTGTCGGCCGTGTACATTCCGGGTGTGGAAAACTGGCAGGCGGACTACCTGAGCCGCCAGATGCTGGACCAGGGCGAATGGTCCTTACACCCAGAGGTGTTCCAACTCCTCTGCCAAAGATGGGGCACACCAGACGTAGATCTTCTGGCTTCCTGACTCAATCGTAAGGTATTGAGGTTTGTGGCCCGGTCAAGAGACCCACGGGCAGACGCAACGGACGCGTTGGTGGCATTGTGGGGTCAGTATCGGCTAATCTATGCCTTCCCTCCCTTAAGGCTTCTTCCTCTTCTGCTCCGCAGAGTGGAGACAGAGGGAATTCCAATGATCCTAATCGCTCCAGATTGGCCTCAGCGTCCTTGGTACGCCGATCTAGTACGTCTGGTAGCAGACGTCCCCTGGCGCCTACCACTGCAGAAGGACCTGCTATCGCAAGGTCCCATAATCCATCCTGCTTTACAGTCATTGGCTTTAACAGCATGGCTGTTGAGAAACCAGGTACTGAGAGACCGGGGCCTGTCAGATTCAGTAATCTCTACGATGAGAAGTGCTCCAAAACCGTCCTTTAGGAAGGTTTATCACCGCACTTGGAAGGCCCACATCTCCATGTGTGAGGAAATGAAATGGCATCCGCGTACTTATTTGGTTTCCAGAATCCTGCTGTTTTTACAGCATGGGGTGGACCAAAGGCTCGCCTTAAGTACGATTTAAGGGACAGATATCTGCCCTGGCTGTCTTTTTTTCAGCGACCCCTGGCGGCTCTCTCTCGTGAGTACATTGTGCAGGGGGTTCAACATATGGCCCCTCCTGTCCGTCCCCCGCTACCTTAGTGGGACTTGAACCTGGTCCTCTCGGTGCTTCAGAAGGCGCCGTTCGAGAATATTAGAGATATTCCCCTGTTGACACTTTCTCAGAAAGTGGTCTTTTTGGTGGCTGTTACGTCAGTTAGACGAGTCTCTGAGCTGGCAGCCTTGTCCTGCAAGGCTCCCTATTTGATTTTCCACAAGGATAAGGTGGTGCTGCGGCCGCAGCCTTCCTTTCTTCCGAAAGTCATTTCAGCTTTTCATCTCAACGAAGACATTGTACTTCCATCCTTGTGTCCTCATCCGTCGAATCCTAAGGAGTCGGCGTTGCATTCCTTGGACGTTGTCCGAGCTTTGAGAGTATACCTATCTGCTACTTCCCTGTTCCGGAAGTCAGACTCACTGTTTGTTTTGGTGGCTGGTCCCAAGAAGGGCCAAGCAGTCTCATCGGCCACCATCTCTAGGTGGATCCGACAGATAGCAATCCAGGCTTACGCCTTAAAGGGTCAAGTGCCCCCCATTCCGGTCACGGCGCATTCGACCAGGGCAAGAGGTGCCTCTTGGGGTTTCCGACATCAAGCGTCTGTTTCCCAATTATGTAAAGCGGCGACTTGGTCGTCCGCTCACACTCACAAAATTCTACAAAGTTGATGTAGGTGCATCTTCGGATGCCTCTTTCAGCCGCAAGGTTTTGCAAGCGGCTGTTTAGAGTTGCAGCTCCTCCGTTGGAGTGCTGTTTTGTGTTTTGGGGTGAAGTTTGTTTTTATGCTGTTACCACCCCTCGTTTTTTTTCTCTGACACTGCTTTGGGACGTCCCACTTTGTCAATAGAGAAGCTGTGTCGGTCCATGGACGAAAGAGTAAATAGGATTTTTTACTCACCGTAAAATCCTTTTCTCTGAGTCCATGGACCGACACAGCACCCACCCCTCCTTTTAAGTTTGTACTGCTTTTTGACAAACTGATCTGCGATATGCAGACTGGGAGGATATACCCGGGGGGTCCGCCCCCTGGGCGGGACTGTAGAAGGTGTGATGCAACACTTTTTACAAGTTTTTCTGCCTAGTCACTCCTAATTAGCGGATGATACCCACTTTGTCAATAGAGAAGCTGTGTCGGTCCATGGACTCAGAGAAAAGGATTTTACGGTGAGTAAAAAATACTATTTTTTTGTTCTTTAATGAAAAAAACTCACAGATCCTTGCTTCCACAAAAGTGATGTGGATGCAGGGATCTCCCCAGCATGCTATTTCTTATATACCTAACATCTTTTAGATCTGAATGCTTCCAGGCCTAGATTACATTTGTGTATATATATATATATATATACACACACAGTGGATATAAAAAGGCTACACACCCCTGTTAAAATGTCCGTTTTCTGTAATGTAAAAAAATGAGACAGAGGCCTCGTACACACGACCGATTTTCTCGTCGTAAACAGTCAAGAAAAGTGCCGCGAGAGTTTTTTTGTCTAGAAAAACGTTCGTGTGTATGGTTTTACGACGAGAAACTTGACGAGAATCTCGACGAGAAAATAGAGAACCTGCTCTCTATTTTCTCGTCAGGAGTCCAGATTTCCTCGTCGTGTTTCTCGTCGGCCTGTTTTGTGACGAGAAAATGGTTCGTGTGTATGCTTTTACGACTCTTCCAAAAGCGCGCATGCTCACAAGCAACTATGAGACGGGAGCGCATCTTCTGGTAAAACAAGCCTTCATAATGGAGAGAGCACATTCGTCACGCTCATAAATATTTCATCTTTTAAATGTTCTGCATTGAATTCTTCGTTAGAATGTTACATTAATCAAAACGAGAGACCTTCTTTTGCTGCTGATATTCACACAGAGTTATGCCTTATTTTTAACCTTTTTCATGCTGCTCTATATAAGATTTATGTGTATTATATCGTGCAAGTTTTTAGGAATAATTTAAATGGTTAGATTTTTCAAAATGATGTTAATTATAATTTCTCAATGTTTTGATAGCGATCTCCCATTTAATTTTCTAATCTATATTTTTAAAATTTCACACCATGTTTTTGAGCTAATCAGATTTAGTTATTCTTTTGGGGGGGTGATATCTGTGCCTTTTATTGTCAGTCAAATGTATCTGCTTACTCCAAAGCTTTTTTTTTTTATTTAAAAATACACATAGTCAAGTATGAACTTAAACAAAAAACACATTTATTCATGTTTATAAATTAAATAAAGAGAAGGCAGCGCTGGAGAAGCTGCTGCCATTTGTGCATCCCAGGGACCCCAGAGCACACAGCAACCCTGTGTGGACACTAAAATTGGGAGCTTGAGAAGGCCCACATTTCAGAACACAATCTGATGCTGGCCTCCCAGAGGTCAGGAACAGCAGCAGGTGAGATATATGTCCCAAGTGTGTGGTACAACAGGCTGCCTTCTGTCCGACCAGTGCGACCACAATGAAGCAAGGCCATCACTTCCTCTTCTTCCTGGCAACCTTCCCTGCAGCCTTTACTGAAGCCTTCCTTCTTCGTTTAGCTGGAGGCTGGCCCACTGGAGGGGTACTCCTGTCAGGAGGAGGAGGTGGAGGTGTAGCAGAAGGGGGTGGGGCAGAAGAAGAAGGTGGAGGTGTAGCAGAAGGGGGTGGGGCAGAAGGTGGAGGTGTAGCAGAAGGGGGTGGGGCAGAAGGTGGAGGTGTAGCAGAAGGCGGTGGGGCAGAAGAAGAAGGTGGAGGTGTAGCAGAAGGGGGTGGGGCAGAAGGTGGAGGGGTAGCAGAAGGGGGTGGGGCAGAAGAGGAAGGTGGAGGTGGAGGTTGAGGTTGGGTCAGTTGGGCCACCTCACATATGGCGGTATTGGGGGTAATTTGCTCCATCACCCCCTTGTTGAGCAAGGTGATGAGCAGGGGTTCGCATAGGAGGCGTTGCTCCATGCTCATCACCTTGAACTTAGCCTCCACTAGGCCGGCAATGGCCTCTTCAGGGGATGTGGGCTCCTTGAGGGTGGCATGGGCCTCTTTAATAAGGGCCATTGCTGCCTCACTGGTGGTCCTGTCCCTCCTGCCTCTTTTGTGAAGCCTGATGGGAGGCACCTGGGATCTGGTGCTTCTCCTTTGCCCTGCCACCTCCTGTCTGCCACTGGGCCCTGCCACCTCCTGGCTGCCACTGGGCCCTGCCACCTCCTGGCTGCCACTGGGCCCTGCCACCTCCTGGCTGCCACTGGGCCCTTCCTCCTCCTGCCTGACAGTTTCCAGACCCTCCTCCTGGCTGATTTCATCCTGTGTATGAAAAAGAAACATAGTTTAATATGTTGGTTTAATCTTTGCATCAAACTTTGTAATCCTGATGGAAGCAATTAGAATGTAAATGCATAAATCCTTGCTTTAAATTTACCACTACATCAGCTTGACTATTTACCACACAATTAAGTGCAGAATAATGTCTACAGATCATGATTTCACTTGTTGAATACAAAATAATGTATGTTTCTCATCCTGACATATTTGGGAAACATTAATTTTATCCCACTACATTTTCAGTTAATACTATACCTGGCTCCAGATGGCCAAATCAGGATCATCCAGGATGGCTGCCTCCTCTTGCTCCAGAGAAGGCTCAGGTTGGCTGCAGGGAAGTCTGGGGGGAAGAGTGGAGAGTGATGGCCTTGGCTCAATGTGGTCATCCAGGAAGGACATCCTGCTGTAGTACCACAAAACCGGGACATAAACATCATCTGCTGCTGCTCCTGACCTCTGAGAAGCCAGCACCTTAGAGCGTTCAGTCCTGTAGGTACCTCTCAAGCTCCCAATTTTAGTGTCCACTTGTTTTGCTGTGGCTGTGGGCACCTTGGTATGCACAAATGGGAGCAGCTTCTCCAGCGCTGCTTTTCTCACCCCTTTTTTTTTATGGATGGGGTTTTTGGTCTCCCACAGAGCCGGCAGCTCCCTTACCCGGTCAATAAATTCCGCCAGGAACTCTTTGTCGCTAATAAATACATTCATATTGTATCTGCAAGTAAAATAAATTATATTTAAATAATGTGAGGCAAACAGTCTAACCTCCTTCACATCCTAGTCACCATATATATCCTCCAACAATCTCAAGACAGTATAGGCCAACAATTTTAACAAGTCTCACAAAATCACATACCTTCGTTCGCACGTCCGTCACTTGAGCTCCTCTCTCCGCACACCGAACGTACTATAGTCACATGTGTGTTTGCTATATACACACCACGCATGCGTCCAAATTCGAACACGTCGCTCCGCACACGTCGCCCGCCCATGACGTTCTAACTAACATCTTTTCCCCGCCCCTTCTCTTTCGGCGCGCAGACAGATATGGCGGAGTTACAGCAGGTGTCTGATAATTCCGCAACTAGCGAGGAGACAAGCCCGGAGACCGAGGACACGTCACGATCAAGGAGGAGATTCAAGGCATCGAATATGTCTTTGGCGGAGATGGCGGAGATGGTGGACATCTTGGTCAAGGCTGATTATGATGCCAAGCATGGGCCGTATAGCAAACCAAATAGAAGGAAGGCCAAAATCCTCACTAAAGTTGTGAAGAGTCTGAGGGCGAAGTTCGGGGTGAAACGCTCAAATGAGCAGCTCAGAAAGAGGTGGTCAGACCTCAAACTGAGGGAGCCAGACCAGTTGAGGAGCATAAAGAGGATGCTCGCTAAAAGTAAGTAAAATGACGACCTTTCTGCTATTAATCTTTTTAGAAACTGACTTTTTTTTTTTTTAAAGCATATTGGACTCCCTTCCAAAATGTATTATTTTGAACTAGGTTGGGCACAGTAATCGTTCGTTACGTTACCGACACTTCGTTCGGCCACTATCCGTGGTTTTGGCTTATTTAAGACCCCCAAAAGTAATTAGACATCTGCCATTTTTGATCAAGTATTGTGGATAATTTTTAAGTCTAGATGATGTGTTTTTAAGGAGAATGAAATGCAAACTTTAATCAGTGTAAAGGAGAGGACACTCAGCAGCTGCTTCCACATCTGTACTTTTGAGCACTATAGTGTGGGCCACCAGACCCGCCTTTTTTGGGTGTCCCACACAGGTGCATCAGAGTTTATTTGTGGTGCCTCCATGTCCAAAAAATTACATCCAAATGTGAATAATAAACATATTTGGGGTCATAAAGAATGCATTTTTCTTTAAATTCCGCACAAACACACACTTGTACCCCACTTCCAAACAATTTAGCCTGTTTTAAGTTTAAAAATGAGATTTTTACAGTGTGATAAATAGACCTTTGGTTTTATTCTCATAGGGGAGAGAAGACTGGGAGGAGGACACTCCAGGGAGCACATGCACCCCACAACTTCCAAGCAACCCCAAACTCCCAAAGATCCACAACCGAAAGATGTGCAGGAAGTTGAGGTGGAGGAAGGAGAAGTGCAGGAAGGAGAGGTGGATGACGTTGTGGATCTGGTCACCACAACAGGTCAGTATCTGACACCACAGCTTAAGGTAAGCGAGGTAGGCCTGCAGAGTTTTATTAATTTTTTTTTATGGTTTTTAGGGGATGGAAATGTTGTGAAGGATAGCACACCGTTCTCTGCTGACAGTGCCCTCCGCCTCATCCAGCAAGTGATGGAATGTAGCACGGAACTGGACCTAATTAAACAAAGAATCCATGTGATGGAACAAACATTTAAAGACATTCTCGATGTTTTGGGGAGAATTCAATAAGCCATCCAAACACATTTGTTTTTACATGTTTGTTTTTATATTTTTACTAATTTTTTGAGTAACAAAGCAGCCAAAAATTGAATATGCACACAGTGTGTGAACATGTGCTATCTGCCATCAGGGGATATCCATGTACGTCTTTTGTGGGTGCAACCCCTTCCTCGTATCAAAAGTCAGTGAAATGAGGAAGGGGATGCACCCCCAAAACACATCCATTGATCACCCCTGATGGCAGATAGCACATGTTGACAATAGGGATCAGGATTGTAAACTTCCTATTTGCAAAAAAGTAAAAATGTGTGCATATTGAATTTTTGGCTGGGCAAGGGGTGGCAGGACCCCATATTAGGACGGGCACATAGAGACATAGTTTGTGTAACTGAATGTCTCAGATTGCTCAGAGGTATCCAATGTTGTCATTTTAGAAATGCAAGTGGTATTTTTGTATTTTCATAAGCCAAAATTTGACGGGTTGTGGTCAGGCCAACCCCAAAGTAAAACAAAAAAAAATGTGCAGAGAGTAAAATATTTGACCACAAACAACGTGTAGCTTCTTTTTATAATACACTCTAAGCTTATTTGGTTCTTTTGTAAGGTAACATAGTGAAATTGGTTGTTATTTACTAAAGTAAAATACACTTGCCACTACAAATGCACAAAGACAAACTAGGAGACAGGAAAGAACAAATAATTAAAGGTTTAAACAAGATTTTTATTGGGATACTTAGACATAGGCTGGCATAGGAATTGCCCCCCTACCCGTGAAATACTCCATGTATTTGTCCCGAACCACACGGGCATTTTGGGGGGGCAAGCCAAGACGGGCAGATTCCAGGCCCGGAAGGGGATTTGCAGGGGAAAGTCCAGCCTCTGGCAAAACTGAGGCCATATATGAATTCGCTTTGCGGCAAAGAAAATTGTGTAGCACACAGCAGCATAACACTACATAGTTTATTTTGTAGTCCGCCAAGTGGATGGAAGTCATAAAAAGGCGGAACCGGCTGGCCATTATGCCGAAGGCATTTTCAACGACTCTTCGGGCCCTGGCCAGCCGGTAATTGAACACACTCTTCTCTGGGGTCAGGGTCCTCTGTGGAAATGGCCTCATAAGATGCCGTCCGAGTCCGAAGGCTTCATCAGCCAAGAAAACAAAGGGGAGTCCTTCAATATTCCCTGCATCCGGTGGCAATGCAAGGTCGTCACTCTGGAGACGGAGGGCAAACTCCGTCTGGATGAAGGATCCCCCATCGGACATCCGGCCATTCTTCCCTACATCAACATAGAGGAATTCATACCGTGCTGACACCACCGCCATCAGCACAATGCTATGAAACCCCTTGTAGTTGTAGTAGTAGGATCCAGAACGGGGTGGCGGCACGATGCGGACGTGCTTCCCGTCTATGGCACCACCGCAGTTGGGGAAGTCCCACCGCGTGGCAAACTCCGATGCCACAGTCTGCCATTCCTGTGGCGTTGAAGGAAGCTGTGGAGTGAAACAAGATGAAATAATATTAGAAAAACAAAGGCATACATTACAAGCAAATTCAAGACCAAAAAATTAGAGACCAACATCAATCTAATTATACGTTTATTAAGGTGTGTAAAAAAAGTATAATGGAAGGCTCATTTATCATATTCATCACCCCCTCTGATGGGCCATTACTAAATTATTTTGGGGGGGGGAGATGTGTTTGGCCACAGGATAGCATTGCAGTGGCGGTGCGTCCAGAGTGGGCGCTGGAGCACTGTCCCCTCTCTCCTGTGCCCATCACTCAGAACAATACATAGGTTCATGCGTTGCATGAACCTATGTATTGTCTATGCCGCACACTATTCAGGTGGATGGCCTCTTGTAAAGCGACCGACATATGATTAATTGCGTCATTTAGGGGGTTAAAATTGCAGAGCAGAAACAGGTATTAAAAAAGTCTTGCAAATTACAACCTGAGGGATGTAATTGGCTTCCTCAAAGAAAAATCGGGGACGCAAGGAGGGGGCATTCCTTGTGTAAACACTGACAGGCAGCTCTGGCAATCATGTTCACCAAGTCTGTTTAATGGTAACATGATTGGCTGATGCAACATGAAGGGAAGGAGAAGACATCAAGGACAGAAGAAGGATGGCGCTGACCACAAGAAGGTAAGTGCAGGGCTGGGGGGAAACTGGCTGCAATAGAGGGGACTAAATGGCTGCATTGGAGGGGACAACTGGGGGCGTTTATTAGGCAACAGAGCAAAAAAGGAGGAAGTTTATTTCCGAAATTGGGGTTGTAACCCCCCAACATTTGGAGCAACAGGCGCCCCTGCTGGAAAAGTTAGTATGGGGAAATATTTAGGGAGGATAAAAAAGGGGCATTTAAAAACTTCCAGCATGCATGGGGACAAAGGGGACATTCTCAGCATATTACAATCATGGTAATTAGGAAAGGATGAAAGAAATACAATACATTAGCATACATGTAATACATAAAATGTGATGTGAAGGGAGAAAACTTACCCTAATATAGTCCTCCTGCAGGACTTGTATAATAGCAGAACAGGTGTCTGGGATTATGAGGCCCAGAGCCTGGGGGGGAGATGCCTGTGGTGAACTTCAAGTCCTGAAGACTTCTCCCTGTCGCCAGGTAACGCAACGTGGCGATGAGCCTCTGCTCAGCACTGATGGCTTCCCGCATAACGGTGTCCTTCCTGGTAATATAGGGGGACACCAAAGCCAACAGTTCCTGAAAAACGGGGTCAGACATCCTCAGAAAATTCCTGTAGTCCTCAGGATTATTCTCGACGATCTCCCGCAGCAGGGGCATGTGGCAGAATTGGTCCCGCTGGAGCAACCAATTCTTGGTCCATGAACTCCTCCTCACACCATTCATGGACTGGTCTTGGTCCAAAACAAGCAGACCAACACCAAGCGCACGCACAGCACGAACTCGACGACGAGAACGTCCAGGCGACATGGCTAGGAAACGGTCGTCTAATCAGAACGTACAGAACAGAACGCACTTTAGAACAGCAAGGCCTATGAATAACGAACTGAAATTCAGAAACGAACAGGCAAGAACGCACTGTAAAACAGATACGACCTGCCTAGACGCCCTGAAAGTCAAGATACGAACCCACAAGCACAAACTGAACGGCAGAAAACGATCTGAAAAGTACGAAGACTGAAAAGCGCGAATCGTCTCTTCCCAAACTTTTACTTCACACGCGGTAACACGAGATCAGCAAAAGCAGCCCAAGGGGTGGCGCCAAGAAAAAAGATCTTCCCCTTTATAGTGCCGTCGTACGTGCTGGACGTGAGCGCAGAGAACCACGAGGAAATTGGGAAATGACAGTGTGTACGCATAGAAAGCTTGACGAGAAAATCGACAAGCTTAACAAGAATCTCGTCGAAAAAAACGACGTGTTTTTTACGACGAGAAAATCGGTCGTGTGTACGAGGCCAAAGATAAATCATTTCAGAACTTTCTTTCTCGTACATCACGGGACACAGAGCGACATAGTCATTACTAATGGGTTATATAGATACCGTCAGGTGCTGGCACTGGCAACTTCCAAAACCGGAAGTACCCTCCCCTATATAAGCCCCTCCCATCCGGGAGCACCTCAGTTTTTTGCCAGTGTCTAAGGTGTTGGCCAAGAAGAAACATGTGTTTTTCACTGAGCTTGCGTACAGGTTCTTTTGGGCCTCAGTAAGCTATTCCGGATCCGACCAAAAAAGCTTCATAGCTAAACGGTCGGTACCCGGGCCTTGCAGAGAAGAGCAAGGTTTTGCCTGTAATGCTTCTCTTAGGAGAGCTGGACCCTGGGATCCAGAGCTCTGGTCATACCCACGACCAAGATGTTTTCTGTGCAGGGTGCTATACAGGTCCAGGGGAGTGGAATCCTTGGGAACCCGGTCCCTGAAGGTTTGATTACAATGCCTGCCGTGATAGGTGAAGTTTGGGCTTTTGTGGACCAAACAAAGTCCTGCGGCGGGGAACAGGTAAGTGGGGGCCCCCAGGAACTTGGTTCTATTGGGGGACCCCCAAGCCTAATTTGTCTTTCTGTCTGTTACCTAATGGTATTCCCGCAAAATTCTGTGCATGCCTGTAACTACTAAAAAAAATGTAATAATTTTTAATGGTGGTCAAGAAAAAAAAAAATATATATTTTTTTATATATATTTAAGATATTAGACTGCGGTACCTGTGTTTGTCCACTAGAGGCCGCTGTGGAATGTTTTCTTGTCATGTGGACTAGTTTCTTCTCAGCAGAGCAAGTCCAGGCAGATGGTGAGTTCTCTTATGGGAAACTGCTTCCTCTGCCATGTTGCAATGCTCGTCCATCCCCCGGCCTGCGGCAAAGAGGGGCCCTGGCTCTTGTCCCTAGTCTCCATTTTTCAAAATTAGCGCCGAAGGCGCACGTGGCCGCGCGCGTGCGCGCGCCTCTATATATAGAGGTGAGCCAGGAAAGGGGGCGGAGCCTGGGGGATGACGCTCTGTGTGCGCCGCAGCGCTTCTGCGCATGTGCGGGCGTCCCAGCATGTAAAAACCACAGTTTTGTGTGGTGAGCTGGCTATGAAGTACAGAGACAGAGCTGGCAACATTTAAAAAAAGGGCATACAGCAAGCGGTTGATACAGGCATCCCCTAGAAAGGCACATTAGTAGACACCAACTGTGATATAGCAGCAATTGTGCTAGACTATTCTCAGTAAAAGTGGTGTATTACGGCTGGAATACCTCAGCTTTAGGCTTAGGAATATGCCGTCCAGAAGCTCCGGAACTGAATCTTCCAGGAAGCGAAGGGGGTCTCATCGGGCTCGGAGGATCTTGGGCATACTTCTGCTGCACCAGTCTCCCCTGAAGTTCAGAGGTAAGTGACCGTAGAGACCCCGCAGGGGTACTTGGTACTGTGGCTGTCCTCAGTTCACCTGCTCCTGTGTATGTAACAGAGGAGGTTTTTTCCTCAGCTCTGGGAGGATTAGAGAGAGATTGTCAACATTTATCGCTGCCTCCCTGTCAGGGAAAGCACGCCCGATCTCCGTCTCCTCCTTCAGAGTGCCTGTTAGCAGAGCAACAGTCCCATACAGGGATCGACCTGCCTGAAGGGGATCAGGATGAGGTTGATTCTGTTATAGAGGAATCAACAGTGGGGGAACCTTTTCTCAGCATCTCAGGCTGAAAGATTATGGGTTCAGTCTCTGACTAACATGGTCCGATCAGCATTTAAAAATGCACCTTGCGGAACCATCAACCACTACTGTATCCTCGTTGGGGTCGCTAGAAGCCCCCAGACTGTTTGTTCTTTTCCACTTCACCCTTTACTGAAAGGGCTCATTTACCAGGATTGGGAACGTCCTGAGAAAATATTTATTCCCCCAAGAGATTTCCGGTGGTCTATCCCATGGAGGATAAGTTCATCAAAAAAAAAAAAAAAAATGGAAGGTCCCTACAGTGGACGCAGCCATCTCTTGTATGTATAAATCACTGACATGTCCAGTGGATAATGTCCAAATGTTCAAGAACCCAATAGATAAAAGATTGGAGTCCTTATGAAAATCTGCTTGGTGATACAACCAGCAGTAGCAGCTATTGGGGTCTGCTAAGCAGTGAAGGATCAGTTGAAACAGGTCTTGAGGGACTTGACAGATCAGCAGGCTTTGCCCTAGCTGATCTACCTAGAGCCTTAGGCTTTGCGGTTGACGCCATAAAGGATTCAGTCCATCAAGCCTCCCGCCTTACGCTGTCTATAGTACATATGCGTAGGCTCCTATGGCTCAAAAACTGGTCTGCTGAAGCTCCCTGTAAAGAATGGCTGGTTAGCGTCCCATTTCATGGTGAACGCTTATTCAGGGAAAACCTGGACAAATATATCCAGAAAATTTCCAGCGGTAAAAATACGCTCTTGCCGGTTAAAAGCAGAGTTAGAGGTCCCTCTTTAAGAGGCCTGCTTCTCCAGTCCCTGGGGCATCGGCTGTGTAACAGTTCCGACGGCCTCCTCGGTCAAATCCCGGGGGTAAAAAACAGGGACAGTAGCAGGGTAATGAGAAACCCTGGGTCAGGGGAGGTACAAAACCTCCCCCAAAGTTAAATTCATTGAAGCCCCCACTCAGTCGGGTGGGGGGAGGACTCCAGTTGTTCGCAAGAGACCTGGCGGGACACGATCAAGACAGATAGGTGCTCTCTGCAGTAGGTTTGGGATACAGTTTGGAGTTAAAAGACTCTCCTCCTTCCCATTTTTAAGGTCAAACGTGCCAAGGGATCCCCGGAAGAGAGAGTCCCTCCTGTTGGCACTAGAACAACTATTGCTCCAAGGAGTAATTATGGAGGTTCCCCTGGAAGAATGAGGGTTCGGGTTTTACTCAAACCTCTTTACAGTCCCGAAGCAAACGCGGACGGGAGGCCCATATTAATTCTAAAAGGGCTATACAAATTCCTGTATATCAGGACTTTCCGATGGAGTCGATCCGATCGGTGGCCACTGCCCTACAAGGGGAGGATTGGTTAGCCGCGATCGACATCAAAGATGCTTATTTGCACATTCCCATCTTTCCAGTCCACCAAAAATTTCTACGCTTTGCAGTAGAAGGGCGCCATTTTCAGTTCAGAGCCTTACCCTTCGGTTTGGCCACAGCACCACGAGTGTTTACAAAAATTCTGGCCCTTTATTGGCCAATCTAAGAACACAAGGTGTAATGATAATGGCATATCTGGATGACTTGTTGCTGATAGACCACTCAGTGAAAAAACTAGACGTGGTCGTTCACAAGACAATCAAGTATCTGGAATCTCACGGTTGGATTATCAACCGAGACAAGTCAGCCCTAAAAACCAGTCAAAAGTCTGGAATACTTGGGGCTAAGGTTGGATTCAGGCCAGAGAAAAATATTCTTGCCTCGAGGAAAGGTGTTGTCTTTGAAAGATTTGATCCACTTAGTGGGTACAAAAAAGACAGCCGTCCATACGCCTGTATATGAGGCTGCTGGGAAAAATGGTGGCATCATTCGAAGCAGTACCCTACGGTCAATTCCATTCAAGGAATTTGCAAGGGGCCATACTGTCAGCCTGGAACAAAAAAGTTCAGGCCCTAGACTTACAATGTCCTTGTCCCCTTCCGTTCGCAAGAGCCTCCGTTGGTGGTTGGTTCCCCAGAATCTGGAAAAAAGGAAATCCTTCAGTCCGATTTCTTGGAAGGTGGTCACTACAGATGCCAGCCTTATAGGCTGGGGAGCAGTACTGGAGCAATAGTCTCTCCAGGGCAGATGGTCGGATGCAGAAAAGGCCCTGCCCATCAATCTCTTAGAGATACGAGCAGCCCGGTATGCCCTAGTAGCATGGACATCCAAACTCCAAGGGTCCCCTGTCAGAATTCAATCAGACAATGCCACAGCAGTGGCATATATCAATCATCAGGGGGGCACCAGGAGTCGTGCAGCCCAGAGGGAAGTAAATTGCATCCTGAAATGGGCAGAAAAATATGTCCCAGCCATATCTGCGGTATTCATTCCAGGAGTGGAGAATTGGAAGGCGGACTTTCTAAGTCGCCAGCAATTAGGCCCAGAGGAAGGGTCCCTTCACCCCGAGGTTTTCTGGACAATATGTCAGCGGTGGGGAACATCGGATGTAGATCTTCTAGCATCCAGATTCAACGCAAAGGGGGACAGGTTTGTCTCTCGGACAGGGGATCCCCTAGCTTGCGGCTCGGATGCCCTAGTGTTCCCTTGGGATCAGTTCAAGCTGATATATGCATTCACACCGCCACAATGGTTACCTCGATTACTCCGCAGAATCAGGGTAGAAAAGAAACCAGTGATTCCGGTGGCTCCAGC
Organism: Rana muscosa; assembly: GCA_029206835.1. NCBI lineage: Eukaryota > Metazoa > Chordata > Amphibia > Anura > Ranidae > Rana > Rana muscosa. Next base: position 7,738,146 of record JARGYO010005626.1, read on the forward strand.
GTGGCCCCGAAGAGCGTGGTACGCGGAGATTGTAAAATTTCAGTGGGGAGTCCTTGGACTCTCCCACGTCGTCCGGACCTGCTTTCGCAAGGACCGATATACCACCCTTCCTTACCAGCCCTAGGTTTGACGGCCTGGCTATTGAAGCCCACATTCTAAAAAAGAGAGGGCTCTCTAATGCTGTGGTATCTACCATGATCAATGCCAGGAAGCCGGTATCCAGGCAGATCTACTATAGAATCTGGAAGGCGTACATCGCGTGGTGTGAGGCCAAGAAATGGCATCCACATAAGTACATAATAGGTAGGATTCTGGACTTCCTACAGTGGGCTGTAGATAGGAAGCTTGCCTTGAGTACTATCAAGGGTCAGATTTCGGCCTTGTCAATATTTTTTCAAAGGCCCTTGGCTTCGCATTCACTAGTCAAAGCCTTTATACAAGGAGTGATGCATATTAGTCCTCCGGTTAATATTCCCATATGTCCATGGGATCTAAACTTGGTTCTGTCGGTTCTACAGAAACAACCATTTGAACCATTACAGCATATTTCCTTGGTGCTTCTCACCAGGAAATTGATTTTTCTAATAGCCATTTGTTCGGCTAAAAGAGTATCGGAATTAGCAGCTATGTCCTGTAAGGAGCCATATCTGGTTATCCATAAGGAAAGGTCATTATGCAAGCTTATGGCTTGAGAAGGAGACCGCCTCCGTTCAAAGTTAGAGCGCACTCCACGAGAGCAGTTGGAACTTCATGGGCAGTGCATCACCAGGCCTCCCTGGCTCAAATCTGTAAGGCCGCAACATGGTCTTCAGTTCACACGTTTACTAGGTTCTACCAGGTGGACGTTAGAAGTCAGGAGGATGTCGCCTTTGGGCGCAGTGTGTTGCAGGCCGCAAAAGATCCTCATGTCTGATAGCGCTCAGCTTATATATGGTGTATCCCCCCCCTCATTTGGCATTGCTTTAGGACATCCCATTAGTAATGACTATGTCGCTCTGTGTCCCGTGATGTACGAGAAAGAAAATAGAATTTTATAACAGCTTACCTGTAAAATCCTTTTCTTGGAGTACATCACGGGACACAGAGCTCCCACCCCTCTTTGGGGACACTTATTGCTTTGCTACAAAACTGAGGTGCTCCCGGATGGGAGGGGCTTATATAGGGGAGGGTACTTCCGGTTTTGGAAGTTGCCAGTGCCAGCACCTGACGGTATCTATATAACCCATTAGTAATGACTATGTCGCTCTGTGTCCCGTGATGTACTCCAAGAAAAGGATTTTACAGGTAAGCTGTTATAAAAATCCTATTTTTTCCACCTTTAATGTGACCTATAAACTGTACAACTCAGTTGAAAAACAAACTGAAATCTTAGGTGGAGGGCAGTAATAATAAAAAATAAATATGGTTGCAGAAGTGTGCACACCCTTAACCGCTTCAGCCCCGGACCATTTCGCTGGCCAAAGACCAGGCCACTTTTTGCGTCTCATTAACCGACAATTGCGTGGTCGTGCGACGTGGCTCCCAAACAAAATTGATGTCCTTTTTTCCCACAAATAGAGCTTTCTTTTTGTGGTATTTGATCAGTTTTTATTTCTTACGCTATAAACAAACATAGAGCGACAATTTTGAAAAAAAAAACAATATTTTTAACTTTTTGCTATAATAAATATCTCCAAAAAATATATAAAACAAAACAAAACTTTTTTTTTTCCTTAGTTTAGGCCAATACGTATTCTTCTACATATTCTTGGTAAAAAAAATCGCAATAAGCGTTTATTGATTGGTTTGCACAAAAGTTATAGCGTCTACAAAATAGGGGATAGTTTTATGGCATTTTTATTAATATTTATTTTTACCTAGTAATGGCGGCAATCAGCGATTTTTATTGTGACTTTGACATTATGGCGGACACATGGGACACTTTTGACACCATTTTGGGACCATTGTCATTTTTACAGCGATCAGTGCTATAAAAATGCACTGATTACTGTAAAAATTACACTGGCAGTGAAGGGGTTAACCACTGGGTGGCGCTAAATGGGTTAAGTGTGACCTAGGGAGTGCTTCTTACTGTTAGGGGACGTGGCTACAGTGACACGTCACTGATCACTGTTCCCGATCAACGAAACGGTGAGATCAGGGATATTTCACTGTTCTGCCTTTGCCGACCGCATTCGCGGGCCGCCTGGGAACATCGAGTTCCCGGGACCCTCGAGCACACTCGCGAGGCGCGCAGCGGCGTGCGCCCTCTGGGTGGCAAATTTAAAGGGACGTACAGGTACGCCCATTTGCCTGCCCGTGCCATGTTGTCGACATACATCTGCGTGCGGTGGTCGGCAAGTGGTTAAACTAATACTTTGTTGAAACACCCTTTGATTTTATTACAACCCTCATTCTTTTTGGGTATGAGTCTATCAGCATGGCACATCTTGATTTGGCAATATTTGCCCACTCTTCTTTGCAAAAACACTCTAAATCTGTCGACGGCATCTCCTGTGCACAGCCCTCTTAAGATCACCCCACAAATTTTCAATCAGATTCTTTCATCTTCTTCTAGTGAAGCCATTTCTTGATTTGAATGTATGCTTTGGGTCGTTGTTTTGCTGAAAGATGAAGTTCCTCTTCATGTTCAGATTTCTAGCAGAAGCCTGAAAGTTTTGTGCCAATATTGACTGGTATTTGGAACTGTTCATAATACCCTCTACCTTGACTAAGGCCCCTGTTGCAGCTTAAGAAAAACAGCCCCAAAGCATGATGCTGCCGCCACCACCATGCTTCACTGTGGGTATGGTGTTCTTTTGGTGATGTGCAGTGTTGTTTTTGCGCCAAACATATCTTTTGGAATTATGGCCAATAAGTTCAACCTTGGTTTCATCAGACCAGAACACATTTCCCCACATGCTTTTGGGAGACTTCAGATGTATTTTCTCTTTTCGTCCATGGACAGACACAGCCTTCTCAATCCTTGACATATGGGTTATGTTCCTGTTCATAGGAGAGGACTAGGCAGAACATGTTAAAAATTTAAACACATGTTACATTAATCAAAGTTGAACAGCCCCGCCCAGGGGGTGGTCCCTCCAGACATAACCCTCCGCCCTGCAGTCAGCAGCTCAGTTTTTTTCTGCTTAGCAAAGGAGAAGGACGTGGCTCCCTTTGGGCCCAGAGTCCAGAAGAATTTTTTTATTTTATTTTTACTTTTTTGTGATATCTTCTATCAACTGCCGGCTGGGCGACAGGCTGGATATTATATATCCTTGAAGTCTTCCCAGTTCCGGCTATCGAGCGTGCCAGTCCTTAGCTTCGCGCTGGTTCTGCCACGATGTGCCCCATGACTCCAGGGGTGGCCGGTGAGCACATGCTCCGGGATCCACATATGACTGGGCTGATTGTTGTCTCACTCACAGTGGACCGGGCCGACAGCTACTCCAACACGGTTGTAGGCCTGTCAGGGAAGCACCAGCGAGTCCTCGCACGACGGGTAAGTAATATTCCTCCTGCCTCGGCAGGTGGGAACAGCTGGGCGTTTCAGGGAATTAGGGGTTCTCCTGTCCTCCCTTTCCCTGCTCTCTTTCACATTTCCCCTTCTGCTCTAGCAAGGCGTGCTGCGACCGGGACGTACCTGTGGGGGGGCTCTGGATCCCGGTGGGGGACTGTGGGGTGCCTGGGCTCGTTTGTCTGTGAGGGGTGCTCTGTTCTGAGGAAGTTACTGTGCTCGGCCTTCTCGTCCACATCGCATTGCTCGGGCGCCATTTTTGCGGCACCTCCACCATTTTCTTGTATGCCTGCTGTTATATGCAATTTCCCCACTGGCGGCCATCTTGCCGTGGCCGCGCTGTAGCGCAGGTTGTTATTGCAGGTGGCCATTTTCTTGTGGTCACGCCCTTTTCTTTCTGGCGCCCATTTTGGATGGGGTTTTGGCCTCTAGTGCTGGCTTCCTGTAAGGCACACAGCACAATTCTCCACAGTTTTCCTCACACACGCTGTGTACAGATGGAAGACGGGCAGCGGCGCTGAGCGGTCTCTTGCTGGGTGGTGAGTCCCCTGGGTAACACCCCCCAATAACAACAGCAAGGAGCGTGGACTTTTCAATTATTGTCTGAGTCCCTGAGAGCTGTCAGTAATGGAGTCAGTGTCTGGCCCTTCTTCCCCAAACATGCCAGAGGCGGCAGCTGGTGCCCCTGCACCTTCGGTTCCCATGGACACTTTGTCGGCAGTCCTGGAATCTTTTGTTGCCATGGTGGAAGCGGCGTGCGAGCGTAAGGGGGGTAAAAAGCGCCCCTTTCCCCCGCCATCCCCAGGGGAATGCTCTGAGTCAGACCTGGGCCTAGCTGGGGCACAGGACCCCGGTTCTGGGTTATCAGAGGATGCGGACCAGGACCTTCCTTGTAAGGAAGACCCTTCAGCCGGGTCAGCGCATGACAGGACACTTGTTGGTGCGCTTATCAATGCTGTGAGGGACTCCCTTAAGCTGGAAGGTGCAGCTGAGGCGTCCACGGAGGGGTCAGTCTCTTTTGGGTCGCACAAATCGACCCGCTCTGTGAAGGTGTTTCCCTATGTGTCCTTCTTTGACAAATTCATAGATAAGGAATGGGAAAAGCAGCAGAAGTCCTTTGTGGTCCCTCAGCACCTGGCAGTCAGGTATTCCTTTTGAGGAGAGCCTTTTGAAAAAAATAAGCTTCTCCTCTGGTTGTTGACCCCCCGGTCGCTCGGTTAAATAATGTAACCACTCTCCCTGTAGAGGGGACCCCCTGTATTTAAGGACCATACTGATAGGAGGTCCGAGGTGCTGAGAAGGTCTATGTTCACCTTGCTTGCTGGGGTCTGCGTTGAGGCCTATTTTGGCTGCTACCTTGGTGTCTTAGACGCTCACTGACTGGGAAAAGATTTTGCACCAGACTGTGGAGGAACATCAGCTCCCTCTGGAGTTTATAAGACTGGCCAACCAGTTAGTGCAGGGCCTTGTGTATGTCTGTGATGCCACTCTGGATGCAGCCCCCTTAATCTCCAGGGCCTCTGTATCTGTGGTGGTAATGCACCGCCTAATTTGGCTAAAATGCTGGTCCGCTGACCAGGCTTCTAAGAAAGCCTTTTTTGGTACCTCGCTGGATGACATTATTAAGGATGTCACTGGAGGTAAGAGCACTCTTCTCCCTCAGTCCACCAAGGGGAATGAGCCACGCCGTAAGCCGGGTCCTTCCTTTCCCACACAGAAGCAGTATTTGCGTCAGTCAGGGTCCGTGGGTCGACCTTCCCAAGCTGAAAAGGGTCCAGCTGGGGGACAGAAGCTTCCCTGGGTGTGCAAGCCCAACAAGCAAGCCTGCCACTGCATGAAGTTTTGCCCCCACCCAACTCATGGGTGGGGAGGGCGGCTTTGCAGGTTCACGGCACGGTGGACCTCCCTGCTCTCCGACCAGTGGGTCTGCGAGGTGGTCGCTTTGGGGTACAAGTTCGAGTTTCTTTCCTGTCCGCTGAACAGATTCTTTCCCTCAAATCGTCCTCTTCTTCCGGCTTGTCTGTCTGCCCTATTGGGGGCAGTGCAAGATTTGCTAGGGGCCGGAGTGATATTACCTGTACCACTGGAAAAGAGGTTTCAGGGTTTTTATTTGAATCTGTTTGTGGTTCCAAAGAAGGACGGCGTCTTTGTGAAGGTTCGGAAGTTTTGCATGGAATCCCTTCATTCAGTGGTTGCTGCGCTCCATCCGGGGGACTTTCTGGCATCCCTGGACATCAAGGACGCATACTTGCATGTCCCAATCTGCACAAGACACCAGAGGTTTCTGCGCATTGCAATCGGCGAAGACCACTATGAGTTTGTGGCTCTCTTCCCTTTGGCCTAGCATCAGCACCGAAGGTTTTCACCAAGGTGCTCGCCCCGATTCTAACTTTGCTGAGACAGCGAGACATTGCTATTTTGGGCTACTTGGACGATCTTCTTCTGAGAGCAGCTTCTGGCTCAGAATTAGAGGAAGATGTGGCGATAGCCAGTCAGACCCTCCGAGAATTCGATTGGGTGTTAAACAATCAGAAGTCGGTCCTGTCACTGACTCAGCGTTTGGAGTACCTAGGGTTTATTCTGGACTCCAAGGAGGCAAGAGTCTTCCTTCCTTTGGAAAAATTGAGGACTCTCCAGTCTGCGGTGAGGTTGTTGACATCCTGCAAATGGTCGTCACTCGCTTTTGCATGCGAGTTCTGGGTCTCGTGGTAGCCTTCTTTGAGGCAGTACTGTATGCCCAATTCCACACTTGAGTCTTGCAGAGGGAGATCCTGTCCAAATGAAGCAAATCTCCATTGTCTCTGGATCATCAGATTCAGGTCAGTCGCCTGGTCAGGGCTTCTCTGAGTTGGTGGCTGAGATCCCCGGCTCTTCAGTCAGGGAAGTTGTTCCTTCCCTTCCATTGGACTGTGATTACGACGGACGCCAGCCTCACAGGTGGGGAGTCCAGTCGGCCCAGGGCGTTGGACTCCGGACGAATCCCGTCTGTCGATCAATGTCCTGAAATTTCGGGCGATCAGACTGTGTCTCTCCTCGTGGTCGAGGAGACTACAGGGACGCCCGATCAGGATTCAGTCAGACCACGCCACGGCGGTGGCTTGTGTCAACCATCAGGGGGGAACAAGGAGCTCGACTGCAGCGTCCGAGGTCGCTCACATCCTGTGGTGGGCGGAAAGAAGCATGCCGGCTCTGTCAACCGTCTACATTCCGGGCGTAGAAAACTGGCAGGCGGACTATCAGAGTCGCCAGATGCTAGACCAGGGGGGGTGGTCCTTGCACCCGGAAGTGTTTCAACTCCTTTGCCGGAGGTGGGGCACGCAGGACGTGGACCTCCTGGCCTCTCGACTCAATCGCAAGGTGTCGAGATTCATGGCCAGGTCCAGAGATCCCTGGGCAGGCGCGTCAGACACGTTGGTGGCCCCGTGGGGCCAGTATCGGCTAATCTATGCCTCTCCCCCACTGAAGTTGCTTCCTCATCTGCTCCGCAGAGTGGAGACCGAGGGGATCCCGGTAATTCTAATCGCTCCAGATTGACCCCGGCGTCCTTGGTAAGCTGACCTTGTGCGCCTGGTGGTGGATGTACCCTGGCGGTTGCCAATGTGGAAGGACCTTCTGTCTCAAGGTCCCATACTTCATCCTGCTTTACAGTCACTGGCTTTAATGGCATGGCTATTGAAAGCCAGGTACTAAGGGACCGAGGTCTTTCGGATTCGGTCATTTCAACCATGTTGAGGGCACGGAAATCTTCTTCCAGGAAGATCTACCATCGTACTTGGAAGGCCTACATCTCTATGTGTGAAGAGATGGAGTGGCGTCCACGGACATATTCGGTTTCCAGGATCCTGCTGTTTTTACAGCGTGGAGTGGATCAGAAACTTGCCTTAAGCACTATTAAAGGTCAGATTTCAGCCTTGGCTGTTTTCTTTCAACAGCCTTTGGCGTCCCATTCCCTGGTGGGTACTTTTGTGCAGGGGGTTCGGCATGTGGCTCCCCCAATTAGACCACCTCTTCCTCCATGGGATTTAAATCCGGTGCTCTTGGTTCTTCAGGAACCTCCTTTTGAGAACATCAGAGATATTCATCTCTTGACACTATCTCAGAAAGTGACCTTTCTAGTGGCCATTACATCTGTCAGAAGGGTTTCTGAATTGGCGGCCTTGTCTTGCAAGTCACCATACTTGGTCCTCCATAAGGATAAGGCGGTGCTACGCCCGCAGCCCTCTTTCCTTCCAAAAGTAGTTACGGCCTTTCACCTTGTGAACCGTCCTTGGGTCCTCGGCCATCGCATCCCAGAGAGACTGCGCTTCATACTTTAGACGTGGTACGTGCCTTGCGGGTGTACTTGTCTGTTACGGCTCCGTTTCGGAGGTCTGACTCGCTGTTTGTGTCGGTGTCTGGTCCACAAAAGGGCCTGGTGGTCTCGTCGGCCACCATTTGTCGTGGATCAGACAGACCGTCATTAAGGCCTATGCCCTTAAGGGGCGGGCGCCTCCCTTTCCGGTCACGGCACATTCAACCAGGGCAATTGGTGCTTCCTGGGCTTTCCGATATCAAGCGTCTGTATCACAAGTGTGCAAGGCGGCGACCTGGTCGTCCGTGCACACTTTCTCAAAATTTTACAAGGTTGATGTGAGTGCATCTTCAGATGCTTCCTTCGGCCGCAAGGTTTTGCAGGTGGCTGTTTGAGGTTGCAACTCCTCCGTTGAGGAGCTCTGCTTGTTTGGGGTGAAGTTAGTTGTTTTTGATGCTGGTCCCACCCCTCGTTTTTTTGTTTTTTTTTACACTGCTTGGGGACGTCCCATATGTCAAGGATTGAGAAGGCTGTGTCCGTCCATGGATGAAAAGAGAAAATAGGATTTTTTGTACTCACCGTAAAATCCTTTTCTCTGTCGTCCATGGACGGACACAGCACCCACCCCTCCTTTTTAGGTTTGTACTGCTTGTTACGAACTGAGCTGCTGACTGCAGGGTAGAGGGTTATGTCTGGAGGGACTGCCCCCCTGGGCAGGGCTGTTCAACTTTGATTAATAAAACATGTGTTTAAACTTTTAACATGTTCTGCCTAGTCCTCTCCTATGAACAGGAACATAACCCATATGTCAAGGATTGAGAAGGCTGTGTCTGTCCATGGACGACAGACAAAAGGATTTTACGGTGAGTACAAAAAATCCTATTTTTTGCAAAATGTTTTCAGGCTTGGATATTTTTCTTTGTAAGATAAGAAATATGAAGAATACGGGAGATTGTTGTCACATGTACCACACAGCCAGTACTTCCCGCAGCTCCTTTAATGTTGCTGTAGGCCTCTTGGCAGCCTTCCTGACCAGTTTTCTTCTTGTCTTTTTATCAATTTTGGAGGGACATCCAGTTCTTGGTAATGTCACTGTTGTGCCATATTTTCTCCACTTGATGATGTCTGTCTTCACTGTGTTCCATTGTATAGCTAATGCCTTGGAAAATCTTTTGTACCCTTCTCCTAACTGATACCATTTAACAGTGAGATCCATCTGATGCTTTGGAAGCTCTCTGCGGACCATGGCTTTTGCTGTAGGATGTGACTAAGAAAATGTCATAAAAGGCCTACTAGAACAGCTGAACTTTATTTGAGGTTAATCAGAGGCACTTTAAATTATGACAGGTGTGTACTGACTCCTATTTAACATAGTTTGAATGTGATTGCTTAATTTTGAACACAGCTACATCCCCAGTTATAAGAGGGTGTGCATACTTATGCAACCACATTATTTTGGTTCTTTATTTTTACTTCTCCACCCCTCTTCTTCTGAGGTAATTTACAAATATCTTTTAAAATGTTTATTTGTGCACTTCACAGAATTCTCTTTGTGAAGCGTTGGCTAGAAGAATTTTGTAATGTGATAATTGCCATAAAAATGGAAAGTAAATGAACAGAAGAAAAATCTAAATCGGATCAACATTTGGTGTGACCACCCTTTAGCTTCAAACCAACATCAGTTCTTCCAGGTACACTTCCACACACTTTTTGAAGGAACTCGTCATGTAGGTTGTTCCAAACATCTTGGAGAACTAACCACAGATCTTCTGTGGATGTAGGCTGCCTCAAATCGTTCTGTCTTTTCATGTAATCCCAGACAGGCTCAATGATGTTGAGATCAGGGCTCTGACGCCAAGAGTCACTTCCAGGACTCTTTGTTCTTTATGCTAAAGATAGTACCTAATAATATTGTCAGTATGTTTGGCTGTATTTCTCAGCATTGAGGACACGTTGATCCTGACCAAATCTCCAACTTTGCAGAAATGCAGCCCCAAACTTGCAAGGAACCTCCACCATGCTTCACTGTTCCCTGCAGACAGTCATTCTTGTTCTATTCTCCAGCCCTTCAGCGAACAAACTGCCTCCCGCTACAGGCAAATATTTAAAATTTTGACTCATCAGTCCAGAGCACCTGCTGTCATATTTCTGCACACAAGTTCCTAGGTTTTTGTGCATAATTGAGTTGCTTAGCCTTATTTCCATGTCAGAGGTATGGCTTTTTGGCCAAAATTCTTCCATGAAGACCACTTCGGTTCAGACTTCTCTGGACATTAGATGGGAGTACCTGGGTCCCACTGCTTTCTGCCAGTTATGTGCTTATGGCACTGCTGGACATCTTTCAATGTTAAAGGGAAGTGAGCATGATGTGTTTTTCATCTGCTGCATGCTTCCTTGGCTAACCACTGTGTCTACAGTCCTCAATATTGCCTGAAATTTAAAAAATATTGTACGAGTATAATCAGATTGCACTGTATTAGGCCAGCTTTAGCTATACACCTACACATTTCTTTTTTCATCAGGCACTGTTGTAGCATACCAGTCAACACAGAGTAGGCCCTGACATAGAAAGCCTGAAGTTAAATTGTCACTGCTAATAAGTTTTTTACACACACCAATCTGATTCAAACCTTTATTAGAATTCTGGATTTGAAAATATAAGAACTATAAAAAAACTGAACTCGCACAATTTCACTCTCGCTGACAGTCCCAATTTCGGCCGCGATTACAGAGACATCTGTGCAGGTTTCTGCACAGATGTCAATATAAATCGTGGGTCGAAATCGCAAAAAGTAGTACAGAAACTACTTTTTGAAATTGGTGCAGTGCCGCAGATGCGGCGTCACACAGATTAGGACTGTGTAATTTCCGGCAAATGCCGGCGATTTGACATGCGATTTGACATGTCAAATCACATGTCAAAACGCAGCAGTGTGAACCAGGGCTAACATAACAATGCCCACACAAATTAACATGTGAATGCCGATCCTGTGGGGGTTAATTAAGGAACAATACCTTTTTGTTTCTCTCCCTCTACCAGCTGAAGGCAGGGGAGAAACAGGATTTAGTATAGGACATCGTTCTGCCCCCGAAACGATCCCCCTATCAGCGGCTCTGCTGGTCAGTATTCACTCCATAAGATGCACAGACATTTCCCACCGTTTTTTGGGGAGGAAAAAGTGTGCCTTATGGAGTGAAAAATACAGTAGTTCATTGACCCTGTAAGGCCCCCTAGATTCTGACTACATTGTAGTAAAAGAAAATTCAGGTTGTGGATAAGGTGAGTGCAGTGTCTGATATTAAAGCTGGCTATACATGGATCAAAATCTGGATTTATCAAACCACTTTTCATGAATGGGTTGTTGGTATATTTTTGCTCTTTCAGTGCATGCAGCCAATCAGCTGCAGTGCTGATCGGTGTATTCTGACGGTGGGTGAGCCCTGCTGTCAGATCACAATGAGACAGTGTGGAGGATTTCACAATTTCAAATGTAAGAATGAGGAAATTAGTTCAGTTTTTCCATTCAGCTGCCTGGCTGAACAAAAAAAACAAAACCATGTATGGCCAGCCTAAGGTCTCTTTTTTTAAAAGCTGTTGGTGAAAATCAGTCACTTCCATTTAAAACACTTGCACCTGAATGATTCTCCATCAAAGAACGTTAGAAAGTCACATTATCTGCTATATAAAAATTTGCCACTGGTTGTTTGGACAGTCATGGATAGTTACAGCTGCTGACGAGCTGTCATTGAAGTGTACAGGGCTCGGCATCCGCCACTAGCCACTCACAGGTGGCAAATATACTGTAGCTGCAGCAATGTGCGATTGCAGCGCAATGCAGTATGCCATACCAACACATAGATCATGCAAGGGGCATACCTATACGATTCATTCAATTCAATCATTTGCACTACACTGTTGTTGATCAATCTACAAGAGATTGTTCGAGAAAATTGTAAAGTCTCTTGCGATCTTAAAGCGGGATTAAATCCAAAACCCAAAATGTATTATAATGCAGATTACCAATCATTAGATGTGGTGGCGGCATCCGTTTTCTTTTCTTTTTGGCTTTTTTTCCTCTATTGTCACCCAGTAACACACATCCTGTATTGGTGAGAGACAGCACTGGAGGAATGAGATTTAAATACACTGACAAATTGTAGCCAAACTCCAGCTCACAGTTTTACACCAAACTGTTTCTTTTTTTTTCCCTTTTGGGATAAAGGTTTTACATTAATAAATAAAGGCTGATCCATGTAAACTGATGCATTTTGCTGGAGAGCTTGAGCTTGTACAACACACAGCACAACAGACTTGCTGGCTGGATCACCAAAGGAAGATCAAAGAAAGAAAGCCTAAAAAAGGAAACTAATACAGCTATTCGAAGAATTGGTAAGCTGCAATAAAATGTTTGCTTTTGGGTTTAATACTGCTTTAACCACTTCACTGCCAGGCACTTTCACCTCCTTCCTGCCTAGGCCAATTTTCAGCTTTCAGTGCTGTTGCTCTTTGACAATTGCACGGTCATGCAACACTGAACCCATATAAAAATAAATTATTTCTTTTTAAACAGATGGAGCTTTCTTTTGGTGGTAATTAATCAGCACTGATTTTATTTATTTATTTTTTTAAATCTTTTGCTAAACTGAAAAAAAAAATGTCCTAGTTTTTGTTATCACTGATGTGCACTGATGAGGCGGCCCTGATGAGGCTGCAAACTGATAAGCTGCACTGATAAGTGCCCTGTTTATCAGTGTAAACAATGTACTGACAGCCTTGCCAATTATCGGCTCTCCTATCCTCATACAAACAAAGCATGTGAGCAAAGGACTGCCGATAACCGGAAAGTCTGTTTACCTGTGACCAGCTGTCATTGGACACAGCTGATCACATGGCCCTTTACCACGATATATGATCTGCTGTGTCCAAAGGACACAGTGGTCACAGTGCGAGCCAGCAGAAGGCGAGATTGTGGGAGGACGTCCATGGACACCCTCCCAAAACTGAAGAACTGCACTGTAGCTGTCTTTCGGCTATAGCGTGGTCAGGAAGTGGTAAAAAAAAACCTAACTGCAGGTTTTAGAGAAGTTAAATAGTTTGTGTGGACCAAGCTGATCCAAGCAGCTATGTACTTCACTAACAGCTTCAGCCACATACAGTATACAGCGCTGTGTTCCAGCGACAAGATGAGAACTTCCCATCCCTATGCCAAAACAAAAACAAGTCGGGCTGGGCACTGCTTAGCCATTCACAGAAAGTTATGCATTATATGAGAAAAATACAAAGCTGCTTTTGATTGGCTTAGGCGCTAATCGTGATGACATCTTCCCATCAGCCAATCAGAGAAAGCTTTGTTTTTGATTCAGAAAATACAAAGCCCCCTGTGAATGGCTGAGCAGAGCTTTGCTTGACTTGATTTTGTTCTGGGAAGAAGGGAAGTTGCTGTCCTGCTGCTGAGAACACAACACTGTATGCTATATGTGCCGCCCCCCCCCACAAGGGGAAGAGCATTCTTACATCCAAATGCAATCTTACATCTATAACTTACTTAAAAACTAAGAGAGCAACTGGGTAGAATAGGGAACTTTAGCTGGTCAAAGGATTTTCTTTTGGCTAGGTATAAAATAAACCACTATGGCCATATTTCCTGATGGTTGTATGTAAACAAAGCAAGAAAGATTGAGTACATCTAGGTTATATCAAGGAAAATTAGCAATCAGTAAAAGGTATCTCACCCATCTGATCAATCTGTCAATCAATTGGGTCGTGTTTACTTCTGGTGGCCACAGACATGTAATTGCTACTCAGTCTGGTCAAAATGAACTGGCTCGTACAATGTGATCATCTCATGTTTATGGACAGCTGATTGTCAGAGGTATATAAGTTAATATACTGTATATCGAAAACACTTCTTTGGAGAGTGGTTTATAAACACTGACATTTAGAACCCATAGTTCTTTATTAATCTGCAGGGGTTAACTTTGTTTTGTCTTTAAAACAAAAGTTTGCTATAAGCCAGATATGAAACTTGCTTTCTATCAACTGCAGCAGAAGAGAAAGATAAACACAAGGATTAACTGTTTATTTAGGACTAGGAAAAGTCTAGTTGTTTTTCAGTCAAAGAAGAACAAAATGTACTGTTGTATCTTGTTTCAAGAGAAGGCTGTTTATCACGGTCCCCTGTGCTGTGGTTGGTAGGATTGAAGAGCTACAGCTCTCCACCCACTCTAGAGTCTTGTCAGCTCTCCTACAGAGGCCTCCCTTCCATAGAACTGTGCGAAGAAAATAGGGAGAGGGAGGCATGACCTCTGTGATCTTTTATTGCCTGTCACGAGCTGACATATTGACCTAGAGAAAGGAGAGCAAGAGAAAAGAGATAGAGGGGGTGTAGAAAAGAAATCTAATCTGTATTCCTGGAATTGTGCTGGAACTTCTGCCACACTGCTTGTAAACACTCCCCATGTGCTCAGCCACACACTCTGGCTCATACACTCCTGCTCAGCCTAGCCAATGAATGAGAGACGAGAACATAAACAAGGGGGTGGGGAGCGGAATGAGAGTGTGACACATCCTAGTGATCACTATTCCTGTCATCCCAGCTAGGTTTACATCTTGTTTTCCTGTACTAAGCTATGTATAAAACTTGCAGGTTTGTTTTTACAATTTTTTTCTTCTTTCACTGTATATCACAGCTGGTGATATCTGTTTAGTTGCATGTTTTTGTTTTTTAAATATAATTACCTGAAATAATAATACTAATAATAAATACCACTTCCCAGATTATGATACCTGTTGCATTCCCTACACATAAAGAGCTGTGTTGCTTCTAGTGTGTACAATATGAATGAACGGACATCACATTCTCTATGAGCAGATGTGATACATTCAGTCATTGCCAGGTTTCTTTGGAAATGAAATATGACATTAAAGACAGCTCCATTTCTTGAATATACACTATATTACCAAAAGTATTGGGTCACCTGACTTTACATGCACATGAACTTTAATGGCATCCCAGTCTTAGTCCGTAGGGTTCAATATTGAGTTGGCCCACCCTTTGCAGCTATAACAGCTTCAACTCTTCTGGGATGGCTGTCCACAAGGTTTAGGAGTGTGTCTATGGGAATGTTTGACCATTCTTTCAGAAGTGTATTTGTGAGGTCAGGCACTGATGTGGACGAAAAGGTCTGGCTCGCAGTCTCCGCTCGAATTCATCCCAAAGGTGTTCTATCGGGTTGAGGTCAGGACTCTGTGCAGGGGGATTATGGTGTGGAGTTGTTTTTCAGGGGTTGGGCTTGGCTCCTTAGTTCCAGTGAAACAAACCCTTAAAGGCGTCGGCATACCAAGATATTTTATGACAATTTCATGCTCCCAACTTTGTGGGAGCAGTTTAGGGATGGCCCAAAATTACCAGTGCACAAAGCAAGGTCCATAAAGACATGGATGAGCGAGTTTGGGGAACTTGACTGGCCTGCATAGAGCCCTGACCTCAACCTGATGAAATACTTTTAGGATAAATTAGAGTGGAGGCTGCGAGCCAGGCCTTCTCATCCAACATCAGTGCCTGACCTCACAAATACACTTCTGGAAGAATGGTCAAACGTTCCCATAGACACACTCCTAAACCTTGTGGACAGCCTTCCCAGAAGAGATGAATCTGTTCCAGCTGCAAAGGGTGGGCAAACGCAATATTGAACCCTACAGACTAAGACTGGGATGCCATTAAAGTTCATGTGCGTGTAAAGGCAGGTGTCCCAATACTTTTGGTAATATAGTGTATTTGCCATTTACATTCCAAAGTATGTGACATTAAGGTTTGTGTCTTACGTTTAGTATGATTAGCTACTAACCTGTTGTAAAGCGCTGTGCAAACCGTTGGCGCTATATAAATCTTGTATTATAATAATAACAGCTTCAGTGCCATGCCCATACTCCCAATTCAGTAAAATCATTGAAAAGTGAAGCAGAAAAAGGTGATTTGATGCCAATAGCTACCACTAAAAGTGGTTGTAAACCATGTTACACTACTTTTACCTACAGGCAAGCCTATAACAAGGCTTACCCGTAGATACATTGAATATCTCCTAAACTTGGACAGTTTAGGAGATATTCAGTATATGCGCTGCTGCCGACGTCATCGATGCATGCGCACTAAAAAACAAATTCTTCCGGAGTCGTGCCATGACCAGCGGCTCCCGTTAATCACAGCGCCGGAGCCGCAAACCCGAAAGTAACTCCGGTGGAAGATGTCCGCGCTGTACTTGGGAGGGCCGATGCCATTCCAGGGTATCGTTCTAAGGCAGGGGTGTCAAACTCAATTTCATCGTGGGCCACATCAGCGTTATGATTGCCCTCAAAAGGGCCGGTTGTATTTGTAAGATTAGATGTCCAGCACATCCCCTCCCCTTTACATTAGATGTCAAAAGCCACCCCACCATCAGAAGTTGAGTCCCCCACTCTCCCTTAAATCACAGTGCACCCCCCTTTCCTTATGCTGCTGCTGGGAAGAAGCTGGATGCTTTGCTTGAAAGCAGAAAGTAAGGGTCTGGAGTAGGACCAGAGAAGGGCTGGCGCTCTCCTGCAGCTGCAGGAGAGGTTCGAGAGCCACATGAAATGGCATGGAGGGCCAGATTGGGCCCGCGGGCCTTGTTTTTGTCACCTGTGTTCTAAGGTAAGTATTTCATAATGAGCTAGTATGCGATGCATACTAGCTCATTATGCCTTTGTCTTGCAGTGTTATTTTTTTTTCCCCCCCTAGGTTTACAACCTCTTTAAGCCAGCCACAGATGGTTTGAATCTTGGTCAGTTCATCAAGGACTGGCCAAGATTTTAAGCATGTTATGGGCAGGCTGAATGTACCTAAGTTGATTGATCGAACGCTCAACTTGGGTACAACCAGCCTGTTGGATTTTTCATGTGATTGACAGTGGCTGCAGCCGCTAGCAATAATCACTGTATAATAATCACTGTGTGTTCTCCCAGCCAGTATGACGCCTGCCCCCCCCAGGAGAACACAATAGCTCCACGGGAGGGATTAAGGGCTGGTTCACCCCACCAAAGCGCACTCCACATGCAATTCTGCATGCATGTTTTTATTACGTTTGAGGCAGTTCCGGATGCATTCCAAATGCTTTTTTTCTTAGTTTTTCCTGGGGGGTGTTTCACTGTACTGGGGTCCGGTGCGTTTTTGCTGCGTTCCAGTGCATTAGGTGTGTTTTTAATGCGTTTTACTGTGTTCCAGTATAGTCCAGTGCAGCAAAAAAAAATTTTTTGTCTGGAACTGGAAATCCCTGGAACTGACTGCACGGGTGTGAACTATGCCATTGGAAACCATATAACCTACTATCTATGTGTTTTTGATGCAGAAAAAAATGACTGCATGTGGTGTGAACTGCCCCTCAAGCTATTTTCTTTCCTGCAACCCATAGTTGCAGGAAAGAAAATCGCTCCCATCTATAGCCGGCTTTACATTCTTGATTGCATTTCTCTATATCAAGGTAAAGAATTTTTGCAGGATTTAAACCAAAAATATAATATATTGCAGCTTACCAATCATTAGATGTTGTGGCTGCATCAAGTTTCCTTTTTTAGGCATTTTTCCCTGTATTCACCTGATGACCTGGCCAGTAACACACCTCCTGTATTAGAGTGCCCCCACTCCTTATGAAGGAGCACAGAGGCACAGCAGACAGAAAAATTGACACTCTTGGGGGGGTGGGGGGGGGGTGGTGAGTGTTGGATGCACTAGAAAAATTAGAAACACTGACAAATTGAAGCCAAACTCAAGCTTTTTAAGCATTTAGGCTGGGTTCAGACTGGTCCGACAAACGCTCCGACTTTGGGAGCTCATGTCGCATGACGTGTGAAAATCAATGTTTCCCTATGAGAGCCGTCTTAACTGGTCTGACACAAGTCGGTCCGACTTTGAAAATGCTCCCTGTACTACTTTGGCCTGACTTTGATACTACTTTAGCCCATTGAATATCATTGAAGTCGGATCAAAGTAGGATCCTTGTACTAACCATCCGATTTTTGACATCCGGCATGGTGATTACAGAAGCAGTAAAAGGAATTTATCTCACACTGGGATTGTTTTGATTGGTCAAAGAACAAGTCAGACTAGCACAAAGTCAGATCAATGTAGTTTCCTGTTCATGAAAGTCGGATGGATGTAGGACCAATGTAGGACTTATATCGCAGAGCAAAGTAGGATGAAAGTTGTACGACTGTCGTGTCGTACAAGTGTGAACCCAGCCTTACAGCAAAAAAAAAAATATATATATATATATATTTTCTTTTGGTATAAATGTTTTAAATAAAGGCTGACCAATCTAATCACCACTGTTGGTGTTAAATGGTTTGTCTTAACCCTCTAAGTGCTACATCTGCAGGACAGCTTGTTGCATTGAAACATTTCATACTTACCAGCTAGATAACTAGGTGAAAAAAATATTTAAAAAATCAAAAAAGAAAGCAAATGCAACCACCATCTAAGAATTGGTAAGTTGCAATTTAATAAATGTTTAATACTTCTTTAAAGAGGATCTTTACTATGAACCCTGTGCCCATAAAAGGCCAGCAGGTGGCAAAAAAAATAAAAATATTTAGCAGCATTGCCTGTGGACTACCTGCAGTTAATGTTTATCCATTATTAACTTTACAGTTTGTTGTTCTGCGCTGTGTGGAGGCAGCCATCTTGTTAAAGGAGCAGGTATTCTCAAAGCTGTGCCCTGATGAATACTGACTATTCAAAAAGCAGGAGAGGTGAATGAAGAATGAGAATGAAGCAGACAATGCACTGCAACACTGAGCAGCACAGTAATGACATCTCCAACTCACCTCAACCGTTGTGAGACTAGGCCAGGCCTAAGGTGATATTAACCACTTCAGCCCTTGAAGAATTTATCCCCTTCCTGACCAGAGAACTTTTTGTGATACTGCACTTTGTCTCTTTAACTGACAATTGCACAAATAGAGCTTTCTTTTGGTGGTATTTGATCACAGCAGTTTTTTTTTTTTTGCGCTATAAACAAAAAAAGAGCGACAATTTAGTAAAAAAAAAAAAAAAAACACTATTTTTACATTTTGCTATAATAAATATCCCCCAAAAATATATAAAATAACAAATTTCTTTCTCAGTTTAGGCCAATATGTATTCCTCTACATTTTTTTGATAAAAAAAAAAAATCGCAACAATCACAATTTTGATTGGTTTGCGCAAAAGTTATAGCGTCTACAAAATAGGGGATAGATTTATGGCATTTTTTTTATTAGTAATGGCGGGGATCTGCAATTTTTATCGTGACTGCGACATTATGGCGGACACTTTTGACACTATTTTGGGACCATTGTCATTTATACAGCGATCAGTGCTCTAAAAATGCACTGATTAAGGGGTTAAACACTAGGGGGCGATCAAGGGGTTAAGTGTGTCCTAGGGAGTGATTCTAACTGGGGGGGTGGGCTACCATTGACATGACAGCGATCACTGCTCCCGATGACAGGGAGCAGTAGATCCCTGTCATGTCACTATGCAGAACAGGGAAATGCCTTGTAAACATAGGCATCTCCCCATTCTGCCTTTCGGTCTCAAGATCGCGGGCCGCCGGCGAACCAGGTAAATGGTCAATTTTTTTGAGGGTACAGCTTAGGCACAATTAAAGTGTAACTAAAGGCAAACCTTTTTTCATTTTGGATAGAAAAAGGCCCCTTTCAGACGGAGCACATACATCCAAGCGGATCGGCTTGCTCAGTGGGAGGATCTCTCCGCTGAGCAGGTGGATGACGTTCCGTGTCCATTCCTCTATGGGGCAGTCAGAGGGAAACAGACTGCATGTCCGTCTCCATCCGATCCACTGGGTGGATGGGGAAGGTATCCCCATCTGTCTGTTTTTAGCGGACCGGATTGGATGCCGGCGGGTGTCAGTGGACACATGGTGATGTTGAGATCGAGTCCATCTGAAAAAATGAACAGGCTGACCCGATTGGTCCGCTGGTGTGAAAGAGGCCTAGGGGGGGTTATAACCCCCATCAGTTTGTTTTATTTTTGTCATTTGTGTCTCATAGGGGAGCGTTTCCTTCACTTTATGTCCCATAGCCAAAACAGGAAGTCTGGGAATCCCAGGGTCACCAGACTTGGTGTCCCTATTGGAATATTTTCCTTCTATTACTGTTCTGGCGACAACCCAAAATTTGGGATTTTCTTTTACTTTGACTTTTAATAATGGTAAACAGGACAAATTGAGAGGGTGAATCTCCCTTACCGGTGCACAGACAGGTGTTCTAATCCCTCTCTACGCTATCCAAAACTAAAAAAAAAAAAGTTTTGCCTTTACTTTTTAATATTCTTAGATGTTTCTATTAAAGATAGTAAATATTCACTGTTTTAGTCACCTCTCCAGGGAAACATTGTTGGGGCCATTCTTCAGCATGCAGCCAGGATGCCTGTGCCACAGACAATAAAGAGACGGCTCCCTTTATCGGTGTGCTTAAAGGGCCGGGCAACACATTGCTCGACGCTACACCTTAGCTGAACCCCCTGCTGCAGTCCTCAATTCTTTCCTTCCCCTCCCTCTACACTCCTGTCTCTCCAGTAACTCCTGTGTGCTAATATGTCTCCAGTGACCCCTGGGCATTCCTGTGTCTCCAGTGTGCCCCCCTTTAATCCAAGGCCACCTCTGAGTGCCCCTGTGTCTCGACTTAAATCCAATAGAAAATCTATGGAAAGAACTAAAGATTAGAGTTCATAGAAGAAGCACACAGAACCTTAAAGATTTAAAGACTGTGTGAAAGATTGGGCCAAAATCACACCTGGGGAATCCATGTGACTAGTTTCTCCATACAGGAGGCATCTTGAAGCCATCATTACCAACAAAGGAATTTGTATGAAGTATAAAAAAAAAAAAAAAAATCAGTTAGCATGTTCAATACTTTTTTCTTGTGTCATTCCATTTTATTACGCATAACTTATTTTCTGAACGTATTTGTTACTGACGTGATGAAAATTTCATGTCCATAGCACCTTTAGGCCCCTTTTACACAAGCGGATCTGTTTTCAGACATCCGATTGCTCAGCAGGGATCTATCTATTGATCCCCGCTGAGCCGGCGGATGACAAGTTTGTCTCTGCACACTGTGCAGAAATGGACCTGTCAGATCTCCGCTCTTCTCTATGGGGGATAGGATGAAAACGGACCGTCTGTCTGTTTTCATCGGATCCGCCAGACGAATGGAAAATAGGGTTTCCATCCGTCTGAATTGAGCGAATCGGATGTTAGCGGACATGTCACCGCTGACATCCATCGCTCCATAGAGATGTATGGAGTGTCCGTTCAGGTCCACCTTAAAAAACTGACAGGCAGATCTGAACGGTCCGCCCATGTGAAAGGGGCCTTAGAAATATATTTACCTAGAAAATTGGTGACATGTTCAATACTTATTCTGCCATTGTATATAGCCACACACACAGAGCAAAGCAGAAATCAAACCATTTGGTTTATGAAGGAGTGAATAAAGGCTGAGGTGACATCATGTAACTTTAACCTAACCCCTACGAAACACTGGACACTTGCAGATTACAACCTGCAAGTCCAAAGTGTACAGATATTATTTGAGATCAATTAATTGTGCTGCTTATTCATAGGTATTTTTGTAAATCATTAACAGCTTTTTCAATTAAATTTACAGTTATCTAATTTTTCCATAAATAACACTGTCATATTACCTTAGTCACACTCCCTCCTGACCATGGCCCATGACCTAATTTATCTTTTTATTTTGAGTAGCCGATGTTGTGATAACATTCTCAACTTCGATTAATACTTTATTAAAGCACACTCATTTGGGTGTCAGGCTAAGGTTGAAACTGTAAAATAAGGAAAATAATGCATTATGCTTGTGTTTTGCAGTAATACGCATGGTTAATGCATGCGTATATGTGTATTGCAGTGTAATTAATTCTAAATGTACACATACAACTTAGAAAAAACTAGCACAATGGAAAGATGTAAATATTCTGTATGGTGTGATGTGCGGTGTAATGTCCTGTATTGTCATAAATTGATAGCGAAAAGAGAAAACCAGTTTTGTAAATTTTACCAGGGCCTTTATTACTTATGGTACATGTCGGCCTCTAAGTCAGACTGTAGGTCTCTCATTCAGCAATTTTTGGATAAATGTCAAATACTCAAAACTGTCTTGAACCACGATAGAAGATGTGGAACTCTTCATCTCCACCAAAGAAATTTAATCTGTCATTAAAGGTCTTCCCAACGGGAATAGTCCAGGCCCTGATGGATATGCTAAAATATTTTATAGTAAATATATGCCAATACGACATTCTCCCATAAGCAGTTATTTCAACTCTCTCACTTCTACCTCCTCAATGTTGTCTTTTTGGTTTAAATACAACTCCTGCCTCCACTCCGCTAAACAAACCTACTACACTACTCTCATCAAAACCCTCTCATTCAAACCTTGTCAAATCTTTCAAATCTTTCCTACCCTTAATCCCTTACCCCCCCCCCCCCCCACTGCCTCCATCCACCAACTTGCTTACTGCCCAGGAGATTGCCAATCACTTCAAAAACCAGATTTACGCAATTTGTGATGAGATATCCAGCATCCATCTTCCTCCACCAACAAACACTTCATGTCCATCACCAAACACAACACTTTCCTTCTTCAACCCTGTTACCACTAAGGAAGTTGCCAAACTCCTTTCCACAGCCCACCTCACTACCTGTCCCCTGGACCCTGTTCCCTCGCAACTACTGTGACCACCTTCATGCTCTTTTCTAAACTCTCCAACCCACATCTTCAACCTCTCCCTCTCTTCTGGGACCTTTCCCTTGCCGCTTAAACATGCACTGGTTACCCCCAAACTAAAAAAAAACCCTCACTGGACCCCACCTGTTTGAATAACTTAAGACCCATTTCCCTTTTCCCGTTTGCCTTCAATCTTCTTGAATGCCTTTTCCACAACCTATGAGTTGCTACCTCACTGGCAAAAACCTTCTCGATCCCCTACAGTCCAGCTTCCATCCACAACATTCCACAGAAACTGCCCTACTAAAACTTACCAACAACCTACTAACTGCTAAAACAAATGGCCAGTGCATCCATACTCGTACTCTTGGACCTTTCTGCTGCCTTCAACACAGTTGACCACCCACTCCTCCTCAATAAACTTCACTCCCTTGGCCTCCACGACTATGCTCTTTCCTGGTTCTTCTACCTATCTCAGTGCATTTACATACAACTCCTCCGCTTCTCTTCCTCTTGGGGTACCCCAAGGCTCTGTCATAGGGCCCCTTCTATTCTCTCTATATACCTCTTCCCTGGGCCAGTTGATAACCTCCCATGGCTTTCGTTACTACCTCTATGCCGATGACACCCAGATCTATCTCTCGTCTCCTCAACTCACCCCCTCAATCTCCTCACGCATCACAAACCTACTAAGTGACATATCAGTATGGATGTCATACCACTTCCTCAAACTCAATCTTTCTAAGCCCAGGTTCACACTGGGCTGCGGGAGTGAAGCCGTGCGAGTTCAGCCGAACTTGCACGATTTCACTCCTGCCTGTCGGTCCCGATTTCGGCCGCGATTACAGGGACATCTGTGCAGGTTTCTGCACAGATGTCAATGTAAATCGCGGCCCGAAATTGCAAAAAGTAGTACAGAAACGACTTTTTGAAATCGGTGCAGCGCCGCAGATGCGGCGTCGCACCGATTAGGACGGTGCCATTGCCCGCAATTTGCGGCAAATATCACCGATTTGACATGTCAAATCGCACCAGTGTGAACCAGGGCTAAGCCCTGGTTCACACTGGTGCGTTTTGACATGCCACATGCCAGTGTGCTGGGTGTACTCCTAGACTCTAACCTTTCCTTCAGCCCCCACATCCAATCACTGGCTAAATCGTGCCACCTTAACCTCCGCAACATCTCCAGAATGCACCCCTTCCTAGCTAACGACACCACAAAACAACTTGTTCACACCTTGATTATTTATTGCCTTGACTACTTCAACTCCCTCCTCACTGGCCTAGCTTTAGACAGGCTTTCCCCCCCTTCATGATCGTGAATGCTGCTGCCAGACTAATACATCTTACTACTACTGCCAGCTTCCCTTCTAAGTGTGGATGTTAAAATCTTTGCAAAGATGTGTTACCACACATCATCCATCCTGACCAGACTTGGTTCATAAGAGAGAAGTAAGCCAGAGACAATTCTGTATTGACGTTTATTTTGATTTACTGGATAAACTCCTTACGCTCTAGCCCCCCATGACTCTTGTTTGCTGATATGGAAAGGGCATTCAACCGTCTCAACTGGATTTTCTTAAAACCCTGCACACTTTAGGACTGGGTCCTAACATGATGAGCTGGTAGCTTGCCCTTTATAGCAGTCCTACTCCAAAGGTTAATGTCAATGGCACAATCTCACGTCCTATTGAAATACAGAACAGTACTTGGCAAGGATGCCCTTTGTCTCCCTTACTTTTTGTGCTGGTGGTAGAGGCTTTGTTGTGATGAGTAAGGGACAATCTAAATATTCAGGAGATAGCTGAGGGCTCATTTGAACACAAATTATCTACTTACACAGACAATATTCTCTTTAACGTCATTGAACCTTTGGTTTCCCTTTTTTAAATAACAAACGTGTTATACTTGCCTGCTCCGGTTTTCCACAGAGTAGCCCTAATCCTCCTCTTCTCCGGTCCCCCATCAGCGCTCTGGGCTGCCCCCCCCCCCGGTGAGTGCCATAGCGTCTTTTCTATGGGGGGTAATTGTGCATGCTCTCTCACAAAGCCCGCCCCCACTCCCTCCGCATTTACAACCACTTTAATAGCTGACTTACACCTTTTTGGTGCATTGTCGAATTTTAGAATAAATTTGCCTAAGGCCTCGTACACACGGCCGAGATTCTCGTTGAAAAAAACATGTCGTTTTTTTCGACGAGATTCTTGGACAAGAAACTTGTCCCGGCCGAGTGTACACACGCTCGTTTCAAAGAACCCGCGGTTCTTTGAATGGAGCGTACGCGGTGACGTCATCGACTACGACGAGCATGCGCTCGTCACATTCGATGCCGTCGCCGCCATCTTGGTATACCCTACGTATGCCTAGGAAGCTACCGCGCATGCGTCGAATTCATTTCGAACATGCGCGGGCTTCCGGGAGGACAGGTAAGTGTACACACACTCACTTTTCTCGTCGAGAAACATGCCGACGAGAATCTCGACGAGAAAATAGAGAGCAGGTTCTCTATTTTCTCGTCAAGGTTTCTTGTCGGTTTTCTCGACGAGAAACCCGATAGCCGTGTACACACGACCGATTTACTCGGCAAGACCTCTCTGCCAGCAAGTTTCTTGCTGGTTCTTGCCGAGAAAATTGGCCGTGTGTACGAGGCCTTAGTCTGAGATTTTGTCATTCCATCTTTTTGCATGGATTATCTAATTCTCTTTAAGCCACTGTTCCCTTTCCACTGGTGGTCGACCTCAATTACTGTAAATATTTGGGTATCTACAATATCTTATCGCCAATCTCACATTGCTGTACTAAACGTTGCCCCTCTACTAACACGGTTAGGCAGAATAAATATAAAGATGAACATTCTCCCTAGGGTGATGTTCTTTATTCAAATGGTAGCCATTGCTCTCCCCAAATCTTTTTTTTACCTACATGAATCAGCTTATTAGGTTTGTATGGAAACACACAAAAACATGACTATCTTATAGCTCCTCTATCAATTTTGTATATTTTTTGTTTTGTTTTTTGAGGGGGGGGGGGGGGTCGGGACCGGGTACCTAGTTTTGATAGGTATCGGGTGCTACTTCAGCTTGGATCATTTAAGATACACGATAGATCTGACGGTAAACCTGGTCAATTTTTGTTTACTATGACTGTTGTAATGCAATTGTTCTTTCAGTCTTCCATTGTGGTACACCTGAATATTTTACCCGTAAATTGACAGATTAAGATATTGTGCTATCCCCACATGGTTTCATGTACTTTGTTGTTTATTTATTGTTATTTATATTTTTCTGTCTGACATATCATGAAAAGGCATTGATCATATATCTGTGCAGGTGAACGTTGTGAACGAGGTATTTTAGAGGCCATGAAGGAATTAGATGTTCCGATCATTTTGTTGCAATGTTTTTTTCTATCGCCTATGAATATGTCCAAAGTATAACTTTATAACTAAAGATTATATAAAATAATGGATTGACTTAAAGCAACACAGCTCAAAATACAAAAATGCAAGTATGAATGGGCCCTTAAAACACAGGATTTTTTACCAGTACTGTATATCCTGATGGCATGTTTCGCTCAGGAATGTTGTACTGTTGATGGCTACAAAAACTTGCTGTACATGATGAGAGATTGTAACAAAAAGAAAGCTTTTCATTGAAATCCTTAAAAAACATCATAGATGCCAACTTTGCTTGACTTCCAGAGACAACCTTGGGCTTTTTAAACTGGTCCATGGAAGTGTCTTTGGTTTTCAGTTGTACAATTAAATCTGTAGGATTACATTTTTCTTTTGAAATGTCATTCCAACATAGTGTTAGATTACAATAAGATAAAAATTTGTGTTTGAGCTCCTGGTGCCTAACCTGTGATATGCAGCCCGTTTTGCTTTTGTTGAGGCCTCGGACCCCAGAAGCTAGTATTAGTAGCACTGATTTGTAAGAGAGCTGTAATGGCAGTGTTCTCTAGCAGGCTCATGTAAGATGTCCCCTGAGATTTCAGGGGCCACATTTGAGGCTCTTAGTAGATTGACAACAACTGGGGAGTATACTGTGATAAATGTAACCATTAATTGCTATAAACAGTGGGAATATTTGTTACAGGTTCAGACACCCTTGCAATTTTCAACCTGTTGGAAGAGACTGACATTGCTAGAAAACATGCCGATCTTAAATTCTGATAAAGAAGAGATGAATAGAAATAATCTTGTGCTTCTGATCAGTCTATCATAAAATACCTTATTGACTGATACTTCAGCTTGGATCACTTAAAATTCACAGATAGATCTGACGGAGAACCTGGTCAATCTAAGAGTTGGCAGTCAGCTGATCTTACCATTCTTGATTTCATGTCAACCATTCTCAGGAGAATCAGTCCAACTGCATAATTTCAAGATTTATTTTTTCAGTCTCTGTTTCATCCCCAGAGGAGGAACATCAGCAAAATCTGGCCTCTCCACCCTATTTCCCAATGCATAGAGATATGCATAGTAAACCATTTGGCTGAGGTGCGATTTTTTATTTTTACACTGATCAAAATGTGTTGGTTCCGAAGGGATTGGATACATCGGTGTATGGCCGTCTCTGCTGGACATAAGTCAAACAGTTGGAAACTATTGTCAGTCAGAAGCTGCAGCTGCTGAACTGTGCATTTTGACAGCTGAAGCACCCAATGTCAGAATACAGTGTCATGGGGAGGGATTCTCCATCCCCCTTGTTTGAATGGAAAACAAAAAAAAAGTGTGTATGGCCAACTTTAGATAATAAGGATCCACTGGGCTTAAGAAAATGCCAGTTCCCTTTTGCAGAAATAACGCTCATATAGAGCGTTCTTTTACACAGCCCTTTAGGAGCATTAGGTTTTTTTTTCTTCATAAAAAATATGCTCAATAAATAATTGTAAACAAGTATACATCAAACATTAACAGTGCTTATCAAGCGCTGTTAATGTTTGATGTATAGTTGTTTACAATTATTTATTGAGCATATTTTTTATGAAGTCTTTATTATGTTATAGCTGCTGTACTACAAAATTATTTTGTTCTTGTTCCATTGAGCGTTAGGATCAGAGGCACCTTTAGGGAGTTTTTCTGATATTTTATTCATTATAGGTATTTTTTTTTTCTGCCAGAAAACTCTCAAAAACACAAACCAGTCGTTTTTTTTTCTGCCTCTAAACACTGATCTTACGATATGCCTCTAAACGTCATAATGTGCATGGACAAATAGGATAACATTGAGCTGCGTCTACAGGCAAAATACAAAACTCGCTTAGAAGTAGCATTTTTTTTTAAGCCCAGTGTGCATGGACCCTTATGGTGAATATTGTCTAATAGGTTCTGAAAAAATTATAATCAACTCGCATAAAGAGAAGCTTATCTGAGAGTATGATTGTCCATTTGAAATGGAATAATCTGATTCATCAATGTATGTGCACATTAGAAAAAAAATGGCAACCCCAGCCTATTTATTGGATGGTAGGAAACCGTATGATATGAATGTTGTCTGAGAAAAAGTGAAAACTTGTCAGTGATTTGAACAGCAGAGGCTCCCATTGGGATGTGTGATGTGTCTAGAGATGGATTGAAGTCATCATATATGACAAACATCAAATATCTTTAGAGCAATTGAATATACAGGATATGGGATTTTAAGGGTGCTAGATACAAAAACTCAACAAAAAATATATAAAAATTGAAAAAATATTTATTGATAACAATAAAAATAATGAATGCAGTTCATTTAAAGTCACAGGCGTACACCTACTACCTAATAAATGACTATAAGGTACTGTATTCATATACAAAATGGTGTGGCGTCCATATTATTCAACAGTTTCGCCTGTAAGGCTTCTTCAGGACTGGACGCAGAAAACACTTTAATTATTTTTGTAAAGACAGTAAATATCCAGCTTTAGGTGTAGAAAAGAGAAAAGACAAAAATTTAAAAATATACACACATTTCTAAACAAAAATATATACTATGGTGAAAACGTGCATGCATAGTTTCTGGACATGAACAGGTGGACAAAAAACACAATCATCTCCATACCTCATGTTGAAGCATGGATATTGATACACTGATGGCGGCTCCTCCCGAGTCACTGTGCAATACCTCCACTCAACTCCATCCAAAGAATGCCAAAACTCCAGTAAGGGGGGAAAAAAGGGGTTGTATGGCATGTAGATAGAAACGTCATAAAGTGCCTATAATGTACATTCAATAAGTCAAAAAATTAGAAAGACATAAGGAGGGGTTTGCATATGTCCATGACCCGCATACCCAAGGACTGCACTCGCCTCCCTTCTATCATTTAATTGTAACTAAAATGGGAGCTCTTGTGGACAGTGGGACTAAGGTGTGTATTCCTATGGCAACTGAGGATTTGATCAAAGATCTGCACCTCTTCGCCAGGCGTCTTATGTACAAAGTGCTCTAGGATAAGGAATCAAATATTGTCCAGGATGCGGGTCAAATCCAACCAGTCATGGACTCTGTCACTTTTGAATATTTGAGAGCACTGCAGGATCTGATGTATCTGTGGGATGAGAGCAACCCGGAGGAGGAGGGCTGGGTATTTAATCCATCTGGAACTAGTGTGGGTGCGTCACAAATGCACTCAACTTGATCCCCCTACGGCCCATGCTGTTTTCGGTACACCAAAACCGTACAAACCCAGATACAGATCCTTTCCGGTCCTGCAGGGCAACTCTAATATCTGGGCATTCAAGTTTCCAAGGAAATAGAAGCGGCCAATTGGCAAACTGGACCACAACCCAATTTCCCGAAACACCTTAAGCGAGCATTAAAAACACTTGCCTCAAATAAATCCATAGTAATTAAACCATCAGATAAAGGAGGCAATCTGGTAGTGATGGATGTGGAGCAATACGAGAGTATGTGTTACAATATCATTCGGAACTCCGAATGGTATCGTCCTGTTCCGATGTCACACATCCAGTACTACACGAGGAAATACAGGGATATTATTGTTAAAGCACAATATAGGGGTGTCATTTACTCTAATACCTTTAAATATCTAGACATGGCTAATTTCACTACTCCCACATTTTATGCACTGCCAAAAGTGCACAAAAGTTTGACGAATCCCCCAGGTCGACCCATAATTTCGGGTTGCGGTTCTCTGAGAGAGCGAGCCAACTGATCGATGAGTATCTATACCCACATGTGAAGGGACTATTCTCGTATGTAAAAGATACGATTGAGTTGTTAAAGATCACGGATGGATTACAAATACCCAAGGGGTCTTGGCTGGTAGCCATCGACATCAAGGCTCTCTATAACTCCATACCCCATTTGAGGGGTGTTGAGGTTATACGTGAGTTTCTCAACGAGCGTGACCTCGATTCATGGAAATATGATTTTGTTATAGAATTGTTAAGTTTCATTTTAACACACAACATTTTTGTTTGCAAGGGCTCCCACTACCTCCAGATACATGGAGTTGCTATGGGGGCCAAATGTGCTCTCTCATATGCAAACCTGTATATGGGGGGGGGGGTGGGAACAGGATCTTTTTGCAGATGAATCAAAACAAATCGATATTGGTCAGATTATATCATGGCATCGATATATCGATGATGTTTTTATGATGTGGGCGGGATCGAGAGATGATTTGGTTAAATTTTTGGAGAACTTACAGTTCAACACACATAATTTAAAATTCACTTATACGTTTGATTCAACGAGAATCACCTTTTTGGACGTGGACATTTTTCTCAATGAAAAGGGTGAACTTGGTTCTACTCTATTTAGGAAACCCTCAGCCGGTAACAGTTTGCTACATGCGAGCAACTCGCATCCTGAGCAACTGATAAAAAGTATTCCCTATAGTCAACTTTTAAGGATAAAGCGTAACTGCACCTTAGATGAGGATTTCCAAAAAGAGGCGGATTTGCTGCGCGAACGCCTCTTGGATATAGGCTACAGCCAAACGAGCTTGAAGAAAGCTTTTGATAGATTAAAGACCTTGAATAGACAATCACTCATATACAAACCAAGACAAGAGAAGTCAAGCACGTCCACAAGAGTGATTACCAAGTTTAACTGACAGCAGACTGCAGACCAGAGGATCTCAAGATTTATCAAACCATATCCAGAATTAACATACAGAAGATAAAGATCATTGAGAGACACCCTGGTGTCGAGCCATCACACAAATAGGGTAACATGAAGAGCACACGTACCAGGTACCTATCCCTGTGGAAAATGCAGTTTTTGTTCCTTTATTCTGAAAGGAAAAAATATTGTTCTTCCGAACAACACCATATGGACCCCTAAGTACAGGACCAATTGCCAGTCGATTGGAGCTGTCTATATAATGAAGTGCTCCTGTGGAACTTTTTAAATAGGGAAAACAAAGCACCCCTTATTTTGTAGGATTAGGGACCATGTCTCCTTAATTGCTAAGCGCAAAATGGAAACGTCGATCAGCCGACATGTGGGGCTGGCTGTATCATGACTTTAACCTCCAAGACAATTGGATTTTTTAGTTTGGAACACATACCACAACATGAACGGGGGGGGGGGGGAGGGAGACATTGATAACAAAAACTCCTCCAATTGGAAAGTAGATGGATCTACTTATTACAGGCAACTCGCTGTCCCGGCCTGAATGAGGGAATTAGTTATAAACCTTTCTTGTGATCCAATGTTTGACCATCGTGGGAACCCCCCTGTTTTTTGATCCCCATTGGGATGGCCCTGGTTTTTCCTCTGACCTTCATTGCACTCTCAACTCTGGCCCCCTTTTCCCTTAATTTCCTTTCCCCTTACCTTTCCCTCTGTCTGTCGCCCTGTATCGTTCCTCTCTGTGCATACATCTTTCATGGCAGTTGATGTTATACCCGGTGGCTACTCGCTACGGGTCATGCACATGAGGGGATGCCCCGAACACTATTACTTTGCCAGCAATACCTCTCTGCTAAAGGGAGATAAATTTATTAAATGTTTTTCAATTTTTGTATTATGTCTGTAATGTATTTTATGGTATTTTTGAGTAATTTACAGTTGTATTTGAAGCTATGTGGTGTAATGTGTTTGCACGTATGCGTTTCTGGTCGCCATGCGGGTGGACGGAACAAATTACAACATCTTTTTGGTATATGATATGCGCTGGATCTGCTTCTTTTTTGTATGTTGACGTGCTCTCCCTATCACTCTTTGTCTCTTTGCCATGGATACCCGTACGGACGCCCAAGGGTGTCCACTGGACCAGGTTGCCCAATCGAGTTCAACATGGCCTGGTGTCTGCCCGTTTTGAGCGTCCCATGCGCTGGGGCGTCCTGAGGATCAGCACGACTTCCTGTGCAATGACAGCTATGCACGCTGGGGTCCTGGCACAGTCAGCACTCCAGTGTCTGCACAGAATGTGTATCTGTGTAGACGGAGCCGCAGACCGGAAGTGATGTTACTTCCTGTTTCTAGGCGCTAGTCCCCGGCTCTAGGCCCCTCCCCTTTTGATGCGTCATTGCGGCGTGACGTCACATGCCACGTTTTGACTCATCGGGGGGGATATTTAAATCCCACATGGCATCAACCATGTTTGGGATCATCGGGAGCTCATGCTGGACTGGGACTTCTAATACCGGTATTTACCTTACCGTTGGAGGTCTATGGTGGCTATTATACAATTGTTTTAATGGCTGGTTTTCCTGTGTGCTGTTTGGATTTAGGAGTAGTATCTCTGGTGGGTCGTCCTTGTTTGTGGATTTGTCCACTCCCAACCCTCCAAGTATCACCTTTGGAGTGGAACTACCAGCAGCCCCAGGTGGGGCACTTGTGCGGAGCTGACCAGGACCCCCTTATGGGTGAGAATATATCCCAATTTCTGCCATGACAGGTTAGGAATTTCACTGTAGGATACTAAGTTGTCATTTTGTTTATACATGTTTAGGTTTCTCTAGACAGAAAATCCTCGGTTGCCATAGGAACACACCTTAGTCCCACTGTCCACAGGAGCTCCCATTTTGGTTACAATTAAATGATAGAAGGGAGGTGAGTGCAGTCCTTGGGTATGCCAGTCATGGACAAATGCAAAAACCACTCCTTGTGTCTTTTTTCGTTTTTTTACTTATTGAATGTACATTACAGGCACTTAATGATGTTTCTATCTACATGCCATACAACCCCATTCCCCCCCCCCCCCTTACTGGAGTTTTGGCATTCTTTGGATGGAGTTGAGTGGAGGGATTGCACAGTGACTCGGGAGGAGCCGCTATCACTGTATCAATCTCCATGCTTCAACATGAGGTATGGAGATGATTGTGTTTTTTGTGCACCTGTTCATGTCCAGAAAATATGCATGCACGTTTTCACCATAGTATATATTTTTGTTTAGAAATGTGTGTATATTATTAATGTTTGTGTTTTCTCTTTTCTACACCTAAAACTGGATATTTACTGTCTTTACAAACATAATTAAAGTGTCTTCTGCGTCCAGTCCTGAGGAAGCCTTATAGGTGAAACTGTTGAATAATATGGATGCCACACCATTTTGTATATGAATACAGTACCTTATAGTCATTTATTAGGTAGTAGGTGTACGCCTGTGACTTTAAATGAACTGCATTCATTATTTTTAACAATGTTGTTATCAATAAATATTTTTTCTATTTTTATATATTTTTTGTTGAGTGTTTGTATCTAGCACCCTTAAAATCCCATATCCTGTATATTCTATTGCTCTATTTAACTCGGGATGTTGGTGCCATATAGTTTGTTAATTTACATGCTGCCCACTATCTTTGATCAAATATCTTTATTTCACCAATATACAATATGCTTAGTTATCGTACAAAAATGTTTGGTTATTTTTTACAGACACATATTTCAGATGTTCTCAGTATACTTTGTATTCATTTTTACATTATTATATTCATTATAATATATACATATTATTATATTATATGATTTATTTTGTTTGTAATAACTGAATTCCTATGTAATCAATCAGGTACAGTCACTGCTTACTGTGTTATGCATTTTCACATTTTATTGCAGAATTGGTTTTAAATTATACAAAATTACGTTCTATAAAATCTGCTGTGTACATAGTCAAGAGTGTTGAATCTTGTCAGTGTACTCTTGTACTATCCCTCTTTCCTCTATACTCCTACTACAGACTCTGCTATGTTGGATTATGCAACATCCTTGCTTTCAAAATCTTAACTGAGATGTAAATATTTATCAATTAACGCTAACACGAGACAGGCAAGATTTGAGACATAAGTAGGAAACATATCCTGTGGATCCATCCAGAAGCATATGTTACAAGCAGAAAATAACTTTTATTTGTGGTTGGAAGAAGTTCCTCTATTTTCCAGAACAAGGATGTTCCCTTGCAGACGAGATTATATCAGAGATGCCAATCCTGTGTCTCCAGCTCTGATGGTATATTAGATATGACTTGCATACGACAAGGAAGTTGGAGAGGGAAATTGGCTTTGAGCAGTGAAGATTGCTCCTTGAAGTTCACCGCTTCCAGTAAAGCTGTCAATACAGTGATGATGATAGGTTATTGAGCTGCACCTTGAAACTTGACCTGACAAGTTGGTGTAGTGGTGTCTGTGCATGTGTGTGTGTGCTGATTGAGGCGGGAGTGTCAGCAGTGCGTGTGTCTGTGTGCCCTTGCCTCTGTGTAGGAATACACTTCAGGACAAGATAAGAGAAACCCCCTCAGGGTCAGAGAGTATCAGTCGAACCCCAGTGAACCTTGCTTGTGTGTGATAAAAGCGAAAGGCAAACACTCTGTGGACATGTGGGCCCATTCCGGTTTTACAGCATATGTAAACCAGAAGTAAACCTATCCCTTACACGCACAGCAGCTCATGATCACAAGTGTGTCTGTAGTCCTTTCTACATTGTATAATGCTGCTACAAACCCATATTGGCCATGTGTGTAACAAACCACCAGATGGATTTTGGAATGCATCTATATATTTTAGAGGTTCTTTGTGCTAGTGTTTTGCAGCTGCAAAATAAGTCCAAAAATATGTCCATGTGATGTTTTATTCAATGTTCATAACTGTTTAATTTGTCTGATTGTGGTGTCCATACAGCATGTGTGTAGGCTTCTGGCAGAATTCTTTTCAGTCACATTGGCTCTTGACAACAAGTGTAAGATTAAAGTCATACTTCTAGTGCTGGTATGGTACTGGTAACAAATTGCTTATTCCATACCTATTCATTACATGCATATTTTTAGATACCTATACATATTCTATACCTGAACAAAAATTGTTTGATAGTATGGTTGATAAGGAATAATTTCTTCTCTTCATTTAAATAAGTACAATTTTAAAAATACTAAAACACCCTGTTTTGTTATTGTAGCGGGGTCCCTATTTTAGGGGGTTGTTATGCCTAAATCTAGGGGTGACCTGAGCGGTAGTTGGCTCAGGTCTTCTAATTATTTGGACTTTGTCTTGCTGCTGTGTTACCTGGCGTTCAGTTCCCCTTTGGGCGTATAGGTGGTGTTGTCACTTGTGCCCGGGGTTGAACCACAGGTAATGGAGTGGCTGTTGGATGTCCTCTCTCGGCTGCCATGCGGTGGGTGGTTCCAGCCTGCTGTGCATGCCGGGAGAGGATATATAAGGGGCAGACGCCATTGTTCTGGGTGGTAGTATCCGGGGACCTGTACCCGGAGGAGTGTGCCCCTCAAAGGGGGGGGGTGCGCCCAACCTTGACTGAGGAGTCTCGGGCACCTTTGGGCCGAGGCTGCAGAGTTCCAGGTAGGCCCAGTACCTTCAACTGGGTCTACAACCAGAAAGGAAACCAAGGGAGCCCAGGTGAGGGCGACCGCTCTGACATAGAGGAAACCGGGGGAGGATCGGTCCCATTAAGGAGGCGAGTAATTCAGTATTGCTGTCTCGGGAGAGGCCTGGTGACCTGTTGGAGGGAAGGATTCCTTTCATCGCAGACTGCCCTTGCGGAGTGTAGTTACTAAAGGAGGGATCTCCTTGACTTTGTCCTTGGAGGGGACTAAGTCACTGTTCGAGCTTCATGACGGCTGCTAGTGCTATTGAGTGACTATCCGGGTGAGCTGTACCCACTCGGGACCGAGTGGCGACGAAATCAAGAGTGTGCCTGAATCCGCTTTATTCTGCTAACCTCTTTCCTCTTCAACTTTTCGGTTACTCAAGCAAGTGAGAAAATAAACTCTTGTTGAAGTGTTGTGTTGACATTGACCTTCTTTGGGAAAGGTAAAGACTTGTCTCTATAACCTAGAGGGAAGAACCAGTGAAGGGAAGCAACTCGCTGCGGGACCCAAATACATAACACCGTCCGAACTCTAATCCAGAGGACGCGGGCATGTGGCATGGTGTGTCTGATCCCCTGAAAGGAATGTAAGGGGGAAAAGGATCTGTGTGCTACATTATATTTTGTGCACAGGCAAAATCAAATCTTCCTGACTCCACTAGTGCAATCTTTCCAATACCCTGGTTAGAAATTCTCCAGTGCTATTCTCTTTTCTTATTTTTTTTTTTTATAATCTGAGGTATGATCAAGTGTGTTAAAGCATCAAGCCTGCTTTTAATTTTTTTTTTTTTTTTTCCTCAATTGCTAATTCATGTGGCTTGGGGCATCCCACAATCTGCAAGACTAGAAATATGACAGCTGCCATCACTGGATAAGCAGGGTTAGGACATCCAACACACTTTAAGTGTGTCATATGCAGACAATTGTTTAGCAGCAGTAGAGAGAGCAAGATCAGCAATG
Organism: Rana muscosa; assembly: GCA_029206835.1. Lineage (NCBI taxonomy): Eukaryota > Metazoa > Chordata > Amphibia > Anura > Ranidae > Rana > Rana muscosa. The sequence goes on from JARGYO010005626.1 coordinate 7,774,430, forward strand.
CTGCAGAAGGACAGGGAAGTATTAACTGTGTTCTTTAACAGATACTGCTTAGTTTAATGTTTTCCAAAAGTGACAGAGTAATTTAAAGTGGATCAAAATCTTAACTGAATGACTTGTAGTTTTCTAAAATATCATAAACATGTACCACCTTTTCTCTTATCATCCATGGACTGACACGGTGTCTCTTTACACTTTACACGTGGGTTATGTCCCTGCTTGCAGGAGAAGACCTAGGCAGAATGTGAGATGTTATACATACATTCTAAAAGCCAGAGCTGAACAGCCCCACCCAGGGGGCGGTCCCTCCGGACATAACCCTCCCACTACAGTCAGCAGACTTCAGTTTTTTTCTGCCTAGCAGAAGGAGAAGACGTGGCTCTCTCAGGAGCCAGTCTCCTGACCTATTTTTATTCCTTTTCTGGAATTCTTTTTTATTTTATTTTTGAGAATCTTCTATCAACTGTCGGCTGGGCAACAGGTTGGGTACAAGATATCCTCGTAGTCTTCCCTGTCCGACCATCGAGCGTGCTGATCCTCGTCTTGTGTGCGTGAGACTCAGTTCACGACAGGCCCCATGACTCCAGGGGTGGCCGGGTTTGCTTTCATGCTCCCACGGTCCTCTCAAGACTGAACAGTTCCTGACTGACTGTATCTTTCGCGGTGGACCGGGCCGACAGCTACTCAGTACTGCACTGTGATAGTCCTGTCAGAAACACACCAGTGGGTCCCTCAGGGGACGGGTAAGTAGTCTCTCCTGCCTGCAGGTGAGTACAAAAAGCTGTGTGTTTCTCTGTGGGGGATTTTCCCTGTCTCCCCCTGTATTTCATTGTCACTCTCTGTCACCATTGCTGGCGCTGTGCTGTGTGGGGTGCCTGGGGGTCACACTGTTCTTGGAGGGGCTAATGCTGGTCTGCAGATATGCTTGGGGCCTTTTTTTGTGTGTTTTGGGGCCTGAGCGCCGAGTGGCGCTGTGTGTGTGCTGTTTTTTTCACTTTTGCTGAGTCATGGCGGCCATCTTGCCGCGGATCGCCTCAGTGAAGTGCGGCGGCCATTTTCTTGTAGCCCGCACGCTCTTCAGCACTAGTTTTGGCCTCTAGCGCTGCTGTAACAGCGCAAATCTCCTCACAATCTCCTCACAGCTCACCAGCGCTGACACAGCGCGGTACAAACAGCGGAACTAAGCGGTCCCTGGTCCGGTTTGGTGAGTCCCATGGGCGCCCCCTCCTCAGTCAGCACAGCCTGTGGGTGGACTTTTTATCTGAGGAGTCTCAGAGGGGGGCAATATGGAGTCTCTGTCACCAGCTTCCCCTAAATGTCAGTGGACAACAGGCAGTGCTTCAGCACCTGCGGTCCCTAGGGACCAGTTGTGGGCAGTCCTGGAATCATTTCTGACCAGGATGGGAGCTGTGTGCAAGTGCAAGGGAGCAAAAAAGCACCCTCTCCCCACTTTACTTCATGAGGGCAGTGCGCTGATTCAGATATGGGCCTAGCCACTACCGCTCAGGACCCTAGTTCTGAATGTATTGAATGGTTTTGAACAGGACATTCCTTATGAGGAAAACTCCAGTTCTGAGTCAGTAAATGACAGGGCGCTTGTTAGTGTACTCATGACTGCGGTGAGGGACACTCTCAAGCTAAAATGCTGCGGATGCAGAACCTCAGGCGGATACACTCTCCTTTGGTTCTTTTAAGGCCAGGCCTTCTAAAGAGGTTTTTCCATATGTACTTTCTTTGACCAGCTCATTGATAAGGTCTGGGAAAAGCCGCAGAAGAATTTTTTTATGGTCCCGCGGCGTTTGTCTATCAGATACCCCTTGACGATGCCCTACTTAAAAAGTGGGCTTCTCCCCCAGGGTCGACCCTCCAGTCGCCCGGTTGAACAAGGCCATCACTCTTCCGATGGAGGGGACTTCTGCATTTGAGGACCCCACTGACAGGAGGTCAGAAGTGGTGAGCAGAGCCATGTTTGCCTTGTTGGGATCCGCCCTACGGCCTGTGGTAGCGGCGACCCTTGTGTCTTAAACACTTACAGGTTGGGCAAAAATGTTGCACCTAGCTGTACAGGAGCATAATCTTCCTCCAGACACAGTTGCTCTGGCCCACCAACTGGTTCAGGGCCTGGTTTATGTGTGCGACGCCACGTTGGACGCGGCCCCTTTAATATCCAGGGCCTCTGTCTCGGCGGTGGTATTGCGTCGTCTTATCTGGTTGAAGTGCTGGTCTGCTGACCTAGCCTTAGGAAGCTCCTGACGGATCTACCATTTAAAGGTGGTAGACCTTTCGGTGCTGCTCTGGATGACATCGTCATGGATGTCATGGGAGGTAAAAGCACTCTTCTTCCTTAGACTAGCAAGAGTGAGGAGGCCCGCCGCAAACAGGGGCCTTCCTTTCCAGCAAAACTGGGTTTTTTCGTCAGTCAGAGTCCACGGGTAGGTCCTCTCAGACTGACGGCAGTGCGGCCGGTGGGCACAAGTGCCCCTGGGTGCGTAAGCCGAACAAGTGGCTCCCAAGCCCGCCTCCGCGTGAAGTCTTGCCTCCGCCCGACTCTGGGGTGGGGGGACGACTTCGCAGGTCACGAATCGGTGGTCCTCCCGAATCTCCGACTGGTGGGTGTGCGAGGTGGTCACCTCAGGATACAGGATAGTATTCCGATCCTGGCCCCCAGACAGATTCTTTCCCTCGAATCTTCCTCTCCTTCCTACCTGTCGGGCAGCCCTCTTGGGGGCTGTACAGGATTTGATCGGGTCCGGAGTGATTGTGCCGGTTCCGTCACAGGAGAGTTTTCAGGGATTCTACTCGAATCTGTTTGTCGTCCCAAAAATAGGACGTGGTTCGACCTATCCTGGACCTCAAGGCCCTGAATGCCTTCGAGAAGGTGCAGAAATTCCGCATGGAATCCATTCGCACGGTGATTGCTACACTCCACCAAAGGGATTTTCTTCTGGCGTCCTTGGACTTCAAGGACGCTTACTTGCATGTTCCAATCTGCGCAAGTCACCAGAAGTTTCTGCGCTTGCGATCAGCGAAGTCCACTATCGATTGTGGCTCTTCCTTTCGGCCTAGCCTCAGCACCAAGGGTGTTCACCAAGGTGCTTGCTCCGGTTCTAGCCTTCTGTTACAGTGAGGTATTGCTGTCGTGGGCTATCTGGACGGTCTTCTGCTATGAGCAAAAAGTGGCTCAGACTTAGAGGAAAGGTGACTATCGTCAATTAAACACTCAGGGACTTCGGGTGGTTCCTGAACATTCAGGAGTCAGTCCTGGTCCCGACTCAGTGTCTGGAGTATCTAGTTCTGATTCTGGACTCCTTGGAGGCAAAGGTATCCTACCTCTGGAGAAGTTGCTGACACTTCAGTCTGCGGTGCGGGTGCTGACATCCCGAAAATGGTTGTCAATCCGGTTTTTTTTGCATGAGAGTCCCGGGACTCGTGGTGGCCTCCTTCGCGGCCGTTCCGTATGCCCAATCACACACCAGGGCATTGCAGAAGGAGATCTTGTCCACCTGGGACAAATCCCCATTGTCCTTGGATCTTCAGATCCAGGTGATTCACCTGGTCAGGGCGCCCCTGACATGGTGGTTGAGATCCTCGGCTCTTTGGTCCGGAAAGTCATTCCCCTCCCATCCAATGGACGGTACTCACGACGGACACCAGCCTGACGGGCTGGGGTGGAGTCTGGGGAGTCCTGTCGGCTCAAGGCCTTGGACTCCGGACGAGCCCGTTTACCAATCACTGTTCTGGAAATACGGGCCATCGGACTGTGTCTCTCCTCAGGTCGGAGAGAGTACGGGGTCCCTCCATCAGGAGCCAGTCGGACAACGCCACGGCGGTGGCGTATGTAAACCATCAAGGGGGGACTCAGGGCTCAGCTGCGGCTTCCGAGGTAGTCCGTATCCTGAAGTGGGCCGGAAGAAACGTGCCGGCTCTGTAGGCCATTTACATTCTGGGCATAGACAATGGGCAGGTGGACTATCTGAGTCGCCAATCGCCGGACCAAGAAGAGTGGTCCTTGCATATTTCAACTCCTTTGCCGACGTTGGGGCACGCCGGATGTGGACCTGATGGCCTCTCGACTCAATCGCAAGGGTCGAGATTGTGGCCAGATCCAGGGATCCTTGGGCGATGCCTCGGATGCGTTGGTGGCCCCATAGGGTCCTTATCGCCTGATGTAAACTCCGGTGATCCTAATTGTTCCGGATTGGCCTCAGCATCACTGGTACGCTGATCTGGTACGTCTCGTCGCGGACGTTCCCTGGCGGTTGCCGATGAGGGAGGACCTTCAGTCTCAAGGTCCTATGTTTCATCCGGCTTACGGTCTCTGGCTTTAACGGCAGGGCTGTTGAAAGCCAGGTGTTGAGGGACCGAGGTCTCTCGGACTTGGTCATTTTGACCATGTTAAGGACACGGAAGTCTTCCTCCAAGCAGATCTATCACCGTGCCTGGAAAGCTTATATCGCCATATGCGAAGCGCTGGACTGGCGTCCTCGGACGTATTCCGTCCCCAGAATCCTGCGTCCTCTGCAGTGTGGAGTGACCCAAAAGCTGGCTTTGAGTACCATCAAGGATCATATTTCGGCCTTGGCCGTCTTCTTTCAGCGACCTCTAGCGGATCATTTCTTGGTTAGCACCTTGTGTTGGGGGTTCGCCATGTGCTCCCTCCTGTCAAGCCTCCTCTCCCACCGTGGGATCTGAAGTTGGTGCTCTCGGTCCTCCAGGAACCTCCTTTTGGGAATATCCGGGATATTCCCCTCTTGTCTTGTCTCAGAAGGTGGCCTTTTAGTGGCAATCACTTCTGTTTGACGGGTGTCTGAGTTGGCGGCTTTGTCCTGCAAGTCGCCATATTTAGTCATCCATAAGGATAAGGCGGTGTTGCATCCGTGACCTTCCTTTTTGCCAAAGGTGGTGTCGACCTTTTACCTACATGAGGACATTGTCCTCCCGTCCTTGTGTCCTCACCCATCGCATCCCAGAGAGTTTGCGCTGCACATATTGGATGTGGTACAAGCCTTACGGGTGTACCTGTCTGCTACTGCTTCTATTCGAAAGTCCGACTCACTGTTTGTGACTGTCTCTGGTCCATAACAGGGCCAAGCGGTTTCGTCTGCCATCATTTCTAGGGGAATCAGACAAACCGTCATTCAAGCCTATGCTCTCAAAGGGCGGGCGCCTCCCTTTCCGGTTACGGCGCATTCCACCAGGGCAATTGGTGCTTCCTGGGTTTTCCGACATCAAGCGTCGGTTGCACAAGTGTGCAAGGCGGCGACCTGGTCGTCTGTTCATGCCTTTTAAGTTTTATAAGGTTAATGTGGCTGCATCTCCGGATGCTTCCTTCGGCCGCAGGGTGCTGCAGGCCGATGTTTAAAGTTGCGACTCCTCCGTTGAGGAGCTCTGCCTTCTTGGAGTGAAGTTTTTGGTTTTTCCATTTATACTGCTCCCATCCCTCTTGACACTGCTTTGGGACATCCCACGTGTAAAGTGTAAAGAGACACCGTGTCAGTCCATGGATGATAAGAGAAAATAGGATTTTTTGTACTCACCGTAAAATCCTTTTCTCTGACATCCATGGACTGACACGGCACCCACCCCTTCCTTTTTAAGTTTGTACTGCTTTGTTACGAACTGAAGTCTGCTGACTGTAGTGGGAGGGTTATGTCCGGAGGGACCGCCCCCTGGGTGGGGCTGTTCAGCTCTGGCTTTTAGAATGTATGTATAACATCTCACATTCTGCCTAGGTCTTCTCCTGCAAGCAGGGACATAACCCACGTGTAAAGTGTAAAGAGACACCGTGTCAGTCCATGGATGTCAGAGAAAAGGATTTTACGGTGAGTACAAAAAATCCTATTTTTTCATCCTTTTTATTTTTTATTTTATTTTTTGGATCTTGGTATATTCAGGGTGTAACATGTTTTTTTCAGGGTGTAACATGTTACTGTTGCAACAGCCCCCACACACACTCCCCACCCCCATGATCCCCCATTGTGACAGTGAGCAGGGGAATCTTCTCTCTGTTCTCGCTGTCACAATTAACCACTTGTCCCCCGCCCACTGTCAATTGACGGCGGGCGGAGGATACTCTCGTTCTGGGAGGACGTCATATGACGTCCTCCCTTTAAAACGAGCTAGGAGGCGCGCGCTCGCCGCGTTCACAAGGCCCCGGTGCGCGTGCCCGGCGGCCGCGATTGCCGCCGGGCACCCGCGATTGCCCGGGAAACGAGCAGGAAAGTGGATCTCTGTGTGTAAACACAGAGATCCACGTCCTGTGAGGGAGAGGGGACCGATGGTGTGTCCCTTGTACATAGGGACAACCATCGGTCACCTCCCCCAGTCAGTCACCTCCCCCCACAGTAAGAACACATTGAGGGAACATATTTAACCCCTTCCCGCCCCCTAGTGGTTAACCCCTTCCCTGCCAATCACATTTATACAGTAATCAATGCATTTTTATAGCAGGGATCGCTGTATAAACGTGAATGGTCCCAAAAATGTGTCAAAAGTGTCCGATGTGTCCGCCGCAATATCGCAGTCACAATAAAAAATCGCAGATCGCCGCCATTACTAATAAATAAAAAAAAAAAATGCTATAAATCTATCCCCTATTTTGTACACGCTATAACTTTTGCGCAAACCAATCAATATGCGCTTATTGCGATTTTTTTTTTTTACCAAAAATATGTAGAAGAATATGTATCGGCCTAAACTGAGGAAAATTTTATTTAAAAAAAAATAAATGGGTATTTATTATAGCAAAAAGTAAAAAATAGTGTTTTTTTCCAAACTGGACGCTCTTCTTTTGTTTATAGAGCAAAAAATAAAAACCACAGAGGTGATCAAATACCACCAAAAGAAAGCTCTATTTGTGGGAAAAAAAGGACACAAATTTAGTTTGGGAGCCACGTCGCACGACCGCGCAATTGTCATTCAAAGTGTGACAGCGCTGAAAGCTGAAAAATGGCTTGGGCAGGAAGGGGGTTTTCGTGCCCGGTAGAGAAGTGGTTAAAAAACAAAAATAGTGACTGTGCGTGGGGCTGCCTCCACCCGGCCGCATCATTCATTCACTGAGTTCTCTGAATGTGAGAACTACAAGTACTGTCAGCATTTGCGGCTGTTGGCTTGTAGTTCTCAATGAACTACCAGGACGCTGTTGAGTGCTCTAGGTAGTTCATTAATGCTTCCTGTCAGTGTGTAAAAAAATAAATAAAAAATTTGTCATTTTGAAGTATAGATTTTAGTGATTAAGTATAAATCTACTTTAAAATATTATATGGCATCCCTTTGATTCCCTCAAGAAAGATCTATATCGTGAAAAGTCAAATTTTCTTTTTTTGTTTTTTAAAATGAGCAAACGTTAGACCTTCCATCAGCTTTTATTGCTGTCTGTGTTGATGCAGGATTTAGGCCCCTTTCACACTGGGGCATGCAGGTGCGGTGGCGGTATAGCAGCGCGATTTTCAGCGCTGCTATACCGTCGTTCTTACCGCGGTATGCGGCCGCTAGGGGGGTGAATTTAACCCCCGCTAGCGGCCGAAAAGGGGTTAATACCGCCCGCAAACCGCGGCTATTGCCGCGGTTTGCGGGCGGTATTACCGCGGTGTCCCATTAATTTCAATGGGCAGCCGCGGTAAAGGAGCGGTTAACACACCGCTCCTTTACCGCTGTAAAGAAGCGGCTAGCAGGACTTTTGGAGCGGTCCTGCTAGCGCACCGCTTCAGTGTGAAAGCCTTCGGGCTTTTACATTGAAGGCTACAGGCACGAATTTTTCATGCGGTATAATAGCGCTAATATTAGCGCTAAACCGCATGAAAAACGCCCCAGTGTGAAAGGGGCCTTAATGCCATTTTGTGTCCTAGTAAAACTTGCCCTATTGCAAAGTAGCAGCATTTTAGGGCTGAAAGAAAGTTCATGATCGGTACACAAACTAAAGTAGTCATATTGATTGTTTTGTTATTTTTCAGTTGCCTCCGATTCTGCCCACAATTCAAAATTGTCAAGTGTAAATGGGGCCTAAGGCCTATAGCTGATGAGCAGGAAAAGTTGGGCAGATGATCAAAATTAATTTATGTGCTGCATTTTCAAACTGTGTGTGTGCAGGGATGGGAGACGGTTAGGCACAGTGTCAAGGTAGAGTGGGGGTTGAGGGCGTGGGGGCTTTGGGCGGGGAGGGTGGCACAACTGAAATCTGGAGGGGGTTGCAGCCCACCACAGCATCCTTCTAGACTCTGTGGCACTTAGCTGGCGCTAGCTAGCGGGTGTACCTGCATGTGCTGCCAGTGCTACTGCAAGTCCAGCATCCCCGGGATCCCTTCAGGCATTCCTGGGCTCTGCTTGTCTGTGCCAGACACCGCCTTGGGTGTTATGCCAAAAACGGCATCCCCAGCATCCCTTCAGATGTAAACATTCATAGCCACAACTTTTACAATTTTGTGTTGGCATGTGGGCTGCGTGTTGGACACCCCTGCACTATATATTTGTAACTGGACCATCCACAAGAGTGGATTAGGCCTCTGTCCTAGCTGTACTCCTTGTGGCATGTGGACAGTTTGGCTACTATGTTACAAACTGACCCCTAATGGATCTAAAACAGTTAGATATTGAAGATTATACTTGTTTTCTTTGGTAATTACTTCTCACCATGTTGTTGTTTGATTATCACCACTACATACTCAAACTGTTTGTGTTTTACCATACACATTTGTGACTATATTGTATATTGGTAGTTTCCCCTGTAAGTTTTTCCCTTTCCTTTCTTACCCATCCCTTTCCATTCACACTCTTCCTCCCCCTTTACCTTTTTGGTGGGCTTATTAAATGTAATAGCCCTTTTTTGTGTATACACTCGTTACATTCTTTTATTTGAGGGATTCTCAGGTTTGTACAAGTTGGGCATACTGGCATAATGAGGCTATCATCACACCGGAGACTAGTAGTAAATAAACAATATGTTTGATCTACAAGGCATCCCTGCAGTGTGGATTAGGAAATTTCAGAGACAGGGAATTTCAGGAGCAGGACAGCATGGCTTTCAGCTAAAATTAGATCACATGTTAAGCTGCCCACACTTCTCCTAATACCCAATTGTGTGCTAGCTACACACAGGAGGGCAGTGGGTTTTCTGAAACAATAGAATGCTGACTAAGTTTACAGATTTTGTCAAAATGATATAGAATGTAGCAAATGTTTACTAGAACACAAGATCATGCCAAAAAAAATAAATACCATGACAAAAAAATGCATAAAAATGTAACCAGCATAGATTATACTCCCAGCTAATTTTGATATAAATACATGGCTTTGAAGTCATACAGGTAATAATACGAATTCACCTGTATTAAACACTAAAGCACATAGCTACTATTACCATATTAACAGTGATGACAGGATTTGTAGCCACGGCAAACAAAGTTCATACAGCTAAAATGAAATGCATACAGACAGTGCTGCTCTGTTACAAATTTACAGACCAAAGGCTCATCTAGATGGACAGCAGAGATAGTCAGTTGAGCCAACTTTTTACTACCCTAAACCACCCACCTAAAAGGTAACATGCAGCCGGAGGGGGGCTGTACACATGCTGCAGCAAATTTTATGCAGCTTGGCCCAAATTAACTATTTGATATGAAAGTGAACCTTTAAGGCTTTATTTTCCTTGCAAATACCAACATGTACCAAACCATTGCTGTCCGAACTATGCACATGGCCTGAGACCTTAGGTCCATCTTAACAGATCCCCCCCCCCCCCCCATTCACCACTACCTAGAACTTTTACCTGTGGCCTTGTATTACTGCTCAGCTTCACTGTTACACCTTACCAGATCTCCAGGTTAACCATCCATATGCAGAGGATACTTTGACTCAAATGCTGGTCAGTGGAAAACATCAAGTGGCTGCCATTTTGAAGGAGAATACTTGTTTGGTCTCTTCTTGGATAGGTACATCAAGGAGATTAGAGGTAAAATTACTCTCCTTTAAAAAAAAAAAAAAAGTATTTTGCATCTGCAGGTAGACCGTCTTCTCTTTAGACTAGTAAAAGTTTATTTTGTCCCTCTCAGGCCTCCAGCTTCAAGTCTAAGTCTGGTACACACTTTTATCAGGATGCAGACCAGCCAGCGAAGTCCGGCTCCAAACACTTTTCTCAGGGGGTTCGCCCCTATCAACTTGTTTCTGCTGGTTTAAAAGTTCAGTCAGACTGGCAATTGCCACTCTTCTAGAGGATTGTCTGGTCTCAGTAGACATCCAGAATGCCTACTCACACATTCGTCCTTCTCCTCAGTACTATCTGCATTCTGCCCATGGCCCCCTGGGTTTTAACCAGAATACTTGCCCCAGTGCCAGCTCTGCTATGTTCTCAATGTATACATGGTGCAGGTTATGTGGATGATCTCCTGCTAAAGAATCAGTGCTTCCTTTCCATGTCACCCAATGTTCAACGGACAGTGCAGAATCTGGATCCTCAACCTACTTAAACTGGCTTATCGTTTGGAGTACCTGGACCGAACACTGGATATTGTTCTGTCTAGGATCCTTTTGCCCCAGGACAAACTTCTCTCCCTCTGCTCGTGTTCTCGACCCCTGATCCTCACTTGCATGATGGTCTTGAGCCGGATGTTAGCCTCCTTTGAGGCAGTGCCATATGCCTAGTTTCACTCCTGACGCCTGTTTTTCCATCAACCTCCTGGTTGTCCATTCAATGCTGGACCTCTCAGCTGTGAGGCCACCTAACAAGAATCAGAGAATATCAAGGCCAGGGCCTAACTTCAACCATCAATGAGGCACAAGAAGTTGCGCTGCTCAATGGAAGCGGACATGATCCTTTCTTTGGCAGAATGCCATCTTTCAGATCTGTCCATTGTTCACATTCCAGGGGTGAAAAATTGACAAGTGAACTTCCCCAGTTGTCGGGGTCTGCATCTGAGTAAATGGGCTCTTGAGATGGCCATTCCAAGCTCTGGAAGTGTTTAAGCCCCTTTTCCACCAGTGTAGGACACCAGATGTGGATTTTCTGGTGTCTATATTCAACAACAAACTGGGCAGGTTTGTTGTTAGGTCCAGGGACCCTCTGGCGTTCATGGTTGAAGCTCTGGTAACTCTGTGGGATCATTTCCAATTGTCTCACCTGCTGCACAGGATTGGGATAGAGGGCATTCTGGTGATTCAAATTGCACCAAGCTTTTCCTAGTACTAAACAAAAATAAGGTTGTCATGAGGCCACAAGCCTCTTTTCTTCTAAGATGGTTTTCCCTTTCCCCTCACCCAGGGGGTTTTCCTCCTTTTTTTCTACACTGAATCCCAAGGAAATTTTTTGCTACTGTCTAGATGTAGTGGACATTTTGAGGTCTACCTCTTGGCTAAACCTTTGTTAGGAAATTGGTTCCCTCTTTATCCTTCCCAAGTGTTCCCCCAGGGGCATCCTGCACCCCATTCCACCGTTAAGACATTCTCTACCAGATCCAATAGTGCTTCATGTACTTTTCAGCATTAGGCATTAGTGGTGCAACGGATCGGTGGCGATCCATGATCCGAACGGGTCACTCCATTCGGATCGGCACACCACGCGATCCGCGGCGTCCATCTTTGTACACCCGGCGGGGGCCGCTGTAGTGACGTTTCGCTGCCGCCATCTTGCTTCACCCCACACTCCTGCACAGTAATGATAGTGAGGTGCCAAGCGGACATCTTGTTACACCCAACGGAGCTTATATGCTTAAATACATTATTTTTGAAATCTTAAGGACTGTTTACATGTTAAATTTTAAAAGCAGCAGCAAACCTTACATGCTTGCTAATGTGACAGAACACCTCTGATTTTAACATTACGTTAAATGTGAAAATCAGAGGTGTTCTGTCACATTCGCAAGCATGTAAGGTCAGCAGGTTTTCTGCTGTTTTTAAAATTTAACATGTAAGGAGTCTGTCAGATTTACAAACTCTGTATTTAAGCATATAAGCTCTGTTTTGTGTTGAAAATAACTGTGAACCCCCGCGAGATGTGATAGCAAAATTTCATTATTATAAAACTAAAGAACAGATAATGAATGCTGCAAGGGAACAAAATAACTTAGTCTTTCAAGGACACAATTATCAAATATTTGCAGATTTATCCCAACTGACAATATCTAAAAGAAGGGCAATGAAACCACAAATACAGGAACTCCAGCGTCACAATGTGAAATACCAATGGAGCTTCCCTTTTGCCCTACGTTTCACACACCAAGGTTCTAAAATCACATGCAGAACACCAGAAGAACTGCAACAAGCACTCCAGGACCTTAATCTGACTGAAGGACACACAGCATCAACAGCATCACAAAGAAGATCAGCCTCAACCCCTTCCAAGCATAAAGCATCCCACTCTGAGTCCAGAAATGGAAGCACCCAAGTGCACAAAAGAGGACGCTTCACACCCTCATCCCAAGGCCAAGAAGACTCTATGGACTGAAAGAAATATAATCTGTAAATGTGACAAATCCACCAAAGAACATCAGTAATAGAAACACCTTGATTACCCAAAACCCCTGCTTCAACACATACAAGCCAAACCGCAAAACTGAAGAACTCTGAAAACCTCATCGGAAACATTTTATAGAGACATTTCTCTTTTCTCTATTTAAAAGCAACAATTTTTTTTTTTTTTTTTTAGGTATCTTCAATTATATTTCAATTATATTTACTACTCAATATAGGTTTCAATATAAATAGAGAATTTTTTAGTTATAATTTATTAGTTCTGAGTAACTAGTTATTAGTTAAAGATTGAAGCGAATAGAAAAGATAATTATTATTTGACAAACTGATTCTCTTCACCTAGATATGTACTTACACACTAAGGCAATTTTTTAGAATCAACTTTGTTAAAATTAATAGTTTATATCTCCTAGGTATACTACCAAAGGTTATATTTTTTCTCCCCATCCGTTTGATTAAGTATTAGTTTTAGACAACTTTCGCAAGCATAAATAGGGCTTAGAATCATACATCACTACGATGTATATATATATTTTTATATTTTTATTCTATTTTTATTTATAAATAGGGCGGCACCCCATAGCACGGAAACCACATGTGCCCCACCAAGCTTTCCTCGTGCCCCCGCACTAATATGTGGGGATTCGACAAAAGCTCCTTGTCCCCTGAGGGGGGGCTTTACCCCCTATCACGGGCAAACAATGAATGCAATAACATATTTAAAATGTTTATATGTTGTATAATCTTATCTATTTCTTATTTTTTATTTAAGTTGGATCACTCGAGATCCTCTCTTTACTTTCTTTCTCTCTTATCCGTGTGGGTTGGACCCTGAGACGGTTGCATTAAGGCTACAGGTAAGAATAGCTTTTTGTATCACTTGCCATGGCCCCATTAAATATTATCTCATTGAACGTCCAAGGTCTTAATGTGCCACAAAAACGCACTTAAGCCTTTAGGTCATTCCAATCTAAGAAAGCTCATATTGTGTGCTTGCAAGAAACACATTTTACACCAACCCTTACTCCTAAATTTTTCAGTAACTCCTACCCCCAAATATACACAGCCTCAGCCAACACAAAACAGAGAGGTACGCTTATAGCATTTCACCGCACCACTCCATTTACGTTGCAATCTGAAATAAAAGATCCAGAAGGTCGTTACCTCATCCTAACAGGACATATCATGGACACAGCAGTAACTATTGTCTCCTACTACGCTCCTAACCTTAAACCCTTACCATTTTTATCCCATCTCTTTCAAGTAATTAACACACATAAGATAGGAACACTTTTTGTGTGTGGGGATTCAAATACTGTCCTTCCATTCCTCGATAGATCACCTTATACCCCAACAAATTATCAATCCAAATGGTCACTCTCTCAGCTTCTATCTAAATACAATTTGGTTGACACTTGGAGAGAATCTAACCCAACGAAAAGGAACTACTCATACTACTCTAATCCTCATCAATCATTCAGCAGAATAGACCATATTCTCACAATGATAGGAATAGCCCCAGAGATAATATCTTCAACCATTTTCCCCATCCCATGGTCAGACCACGATGCGGTATATACTACCATAGCCTCTATTCTGCCAAAATCACATGATCCATCATGGTACCTTCCAGACGTGCTACTCAAACACCCATCTTACCGCACACAGATAGAACGTGAGCTAATAACTTATCTGAAGCATAACACTAGCCCAGAAATCTCTTCACTCACACTTTGGGAAGCACATAAACCAGTACTCAGGGGAATTTGTCAACAACAATTGGGGATCCTGAAAAGAGAACGTAAAACACTCTCACGAAAATTTGAAAAATAATTTAACACTTCATTTATGGCCTTTCAGAATAATCCTACCCCCACTGCAAAAACTCATCTTGAGAAAACTCGCTTAGAATATGATCTCTTCCTCACAGACTCAGCAGAAAAAATGTTACGTAAAACTAATCATTCATTTTATATGAAATCTAATAAGCCGGGTACACTACTAGCAAAAGCACTAAAATCCATCAATAGATCCTATAAACCTATCAAGCTCAAATTAGCCAATAATATATACACTAGCAATCCACAAAAAATAGTCCAAAAATTCAGCACATATTTAAAAACTCAATACAAGGAAACAAATTCATTTAACACCTCTGAAGCAGATTCATTTTTCTCACGAATTAGCCTCCCACAAATGACGGAATCTCAAAAAACATTGCTAGAAAAAACAGTTTCAAATGATGAAGTCATCACAGCCATAAAGGAATTAAAAATAAATAAAAGACCTGGGCCAGATGGTTACTCATCATTATATTACAGAACATACAGGGATATTCTTTCCCCCATGTTGGTAGAATCTTACAATGAAATATTGAGAAACAAAACATTTAGGCAAGAATCATTGACAGCAATTATATGTATGATTCCAAAACCACACACTGATGATACACTTAGCAGTAACTACCGTCCCATTTCCATGTTAAATGTGTGTATTAAAATATTGACAAAAATACTAGCAACACGTTTAAACTCAATTATAGGAACACTAGTACATTGTGATCAGGTAGGATTCATGCCCTCACGCCAAGCAGGAGATAATGTTAGAAGAGCAGTCCTCTTAGCACAAATAGCGAAAAAACGTAAAATTCCTGCCTGTTTTCTCTCTCTCGATATCAGAAGGGCCTTTGACTCAGTATCCTGGACTTACATGACCTATACATTACAAAAATGGGGATTTGGCCCAAATTTTATGACTTGGATCAAAGCACTTTATGATAAGCCAAAAGCGTACGTAAGATATGCAGGATATAAATCGGAACCATTTGATATTGAGAGGGGTACAAGACAAGGCTGTCCACTCTGACCATTATTATTCGCTTTACTCATAGAACCACTTGCACAACTAATTAGACTAGAACCCACAATAACAGGAATAGAAGTAGGAGGTTACCAGCACAAATTATGCTTATTTGCAGATGATATCCTCCTATTTCTTTCATCCCCACAAATATCTGGTCCCAATCTAACCCCAATTCTTAATAAATTTGCCACTCTTTCAGGCTTAGTTATCAATTCCAAAAAGAGTTCAATAATGAACATATCTCTATCAAGTATTGAATTATCGGCCGCCAAAATAGGTCTCCCATATACATGGACTGAGGGAGCAATATCATACCTAGGCATTAAACTTACAGCATCTCTCTCGGATTTATTCTCTCATAACTATCCACAGATATTGAAACATCTAACAAACTTAATGAACTCTTGGGCACACCTCCCAATATCATGGATGGGAAGAATAAATACGGTAAAAATGACGATATTGCCCAAAATACTATACTTATTCAGAGTCTTGCCAATCCCGATACCAGCATACTATCTAGGGATACTACAGAAAAAAGTATCAATATTCATTTGGGGTTCTACCAAACCGAGAATACAACAAAGCACACTTTTCCTACCCAAAATAAATGGGGGCTTAGGCTGCCCCGACTTTGCAAGTTACTATAAGGCAGCACATCTCTCTAGCCTCAGTAAATACCATGCAAAAAAAGAAATCCCATTATGGGTATTAATAGAAGCTGCTGAGAGTGATCCAATTTCAGTCTCGAACTTACTTTGGATCCCCCCAAAACACCGCAAAAATATACAAAATCCTATCACCAAACATTTTATCTCCCTCTGGGATAGGTCGAAAATTAAATATCAACTACAATCTCTACATAATCCGCTACTCTCATTTTACAAAAATCCCGCATTTTATCCAGCATGGGTCTCCCAAAACTTTTAGAGAATGGACATCTAGAGACATTCTTTATATGTATAAATTTGTGTCAACATCATCGTTTATCCTATTTCCGACCCTATGTAAAACTTACGGCTTACCACAATCAGAACTATTCAGATATCTTCAAATAAAAAAAAAAATCACACCATTTTTAAATTCTTCTACCCAAACATCCCAAATGACTAAATTTGAAACAATATGTAAGAAAGAGCCACACACAAAAGGTGCAATATCTACCTTATATTCTCAATTACTGACACAAGTAGACGTGGGCAAACCACACTACGCTCGAAAATGGGAAGGAGACTTACAAAGAGAGTTAGAAAACTCAGAATGGAATCAAATATGGATATCAACTAAATCGGCCTCCCCTAATATATTAGCGGTTGAGGCTAATTATAAACTACTAACTAGATGGTACCTTGTGCCAGCAAGAATAGCGAAATATGTTCCAAATTATTCAGCACAATGTTTTCGGGGATGTACAGAGACAGGAACACAGTTTCATGTTTGGTGGTCGTGTCCAACAGCACAAAAATTCTGGAAAGAACTCTTTAAAATGGCATCTGAAATGTTTAATAAGACAATCCCATTTGACCCGGGAATAGCTCTACTTAACCTGAAACCAGAAAGCATAACACACATGCAATTTAAATTATTAGTACAACTTTTTACAACAGCTAAACAAACATTAGCAAAAGCATGGAAATCAACTCAATTAAATATACACGAAACAAAGACCAGAATGAATAGTGCGATGACCTATGCTAAAATGACTGCGATAGAAATGGACACGATCCCCAAATTTGAAAAATTGTGGCAACCCTGGATCAATTACATTATGCCATCAACCTTTGACACCAAAGTACTCTTACCATGGTAACTGATACAAAAGATTTAATTTAATTATCCATAGTAGCGGCGGCGGCTCTGGGTCTAATCCCACGGACTTCTACCCTACTCTAATCTACTCTCTTCTTCTATCTTTTTTCACCTCTATTCTTTCTTTCTTACATACTTATCCATTTCATTTTCCTTCTTTTTTTATTTATATATTTCACCGGGTATACATAAGAATATCGTTTGAATTTATATTCCATATCTCTTTCATAACTTAAATCTTCTAGGCGTTATGAATTTATTGACAATTTGAATGTTTTAAGGAAACATATACTACTTGCAAACCTCTTAAAGGAACTTAAAATATTGATACATTGCATATTTTGTTTGTTAAGCAACTACCTTTAAATTAACAAAATCTAGTTTTTGGAAAATAAAGGAATTATTACATTTGTTAAAATAAGCATTATCAAGATTGTATGTATGATACCCTCTGTATGCCTTAATAAAATATTTTGACAAGGAAAATAACTGTGAAATCCAAAACTCCGGTGGGTGTAACAAGATTTGTCTTTTTTTTTTTGCCGATCCAAAAAATGATCCGATCTGTGACTCTGATCCGAGGATCAATCCGATCCGTGAGTTTTTTGATCCGTTGCACCCCTATAAGGCATCTGTTTCTCAGATTTGCAAGGCTGCCACCTTCTCAATATTAAGTTTTACCGGATGGATGTTCAAGTCTCCTCGGTTGCCAGTTTGAAGCATAAGGTGCTACAGGGTGCTCTAATATCTGTCAGGTTATTCTTCACTCGTTTATTTTCTGTATTGCCCACCCCTCAGCTGGGCAGCTTTTTGGCGACTGAAGATTGCAGGGCTATCCTGAAATGTGGCCGCCGGAACCCGCTGATTGTCAGGCAGAGACACAGAAAGGCAAAAACAAAATGGTGCGCTGTTCCTTTTAAATATATGTGACAACTGTGAACTAATATATCATAAAAACAACAGAGCAATAAAGTGACATAATGCACTGTTCCTTTAAATTGAACTTTAAGGCTCCATGCACACTGGGCTTAAAAAAGCTCTGTTTCCTTGGCAGTAAAAAACGCTCATTTTTAGTTCAGAGTTTAGTAGAGTTTTAATTTTTTTCTGCCAGTAAGCTCCAATCAGAAACGCAAACCAGAAGGTTTTTTTTTTCCTGCCTCTAAACATTGAGCTCAAAATATGCCTGTCACCGTCCTAATGTGCATGGACACATATGATAACATTGAGGTGCTTCTACAGTCAGAACACAAAACTCCTGTAGAAGCAAAAAAAATTTTAAGCCAGTGTGCATGGAGCCTAAGACCCCTTTCACACTGGTGCAGCTGTTCCGTTAGCAGTAAAGCACCGCTAGTTTTAGCGGTACTTTACCGCTGTTATAGCGGCACTTTTTGTCCACTAGCAGGGCACTTTTAACCCCACTAGCGGCCAAGGAAAGGGTTACCACGGATTGCAGGAAATAAATTTGCACGATTCCCCCATCAACACAGACCCTCCTGACTACCATTGTCTGCTCCTGGCCAGAGGGCAGGCGGGGGAAGCCATCCCTGCTGGGAGAAGACAGAGATTAGGCTGCTATAGCCGCTAGTGATTATCATAAGAGAATCCGGCAGGCCGGTTGAACCCAAGTTGATTGATTGATCGATCAACCTGGTACATTCAGCCTGCCCATTAATGGTTAGAATCTCAGCTGGTTTCTGCTGAACTGGCTAAGATTCGAACAGTGTATGGTCGGCCTAAGACAGTGCCAGAGAAGGGATTCACTAATAAATGGTTAATGCCAAATATGGATGCTCCAGTGAGCCACTTTAACAAATACCCAGAGAAGGGTGGAAGGTATACTTACATTTGGGGATGCCACTGATAAAATATAAAATTCTCCCTAGAATCCCAACTTGAGTTAAAGGGGTTGTAAACCCTCATTGTTTTTCACCTAAATTCATTAAGGTGAAAAACCTTCTCTCATCCTGCAGCCCCCCAGTGCCCCCGTTTTTCTTACCTGAACCCGGTCATTTTCTCCCCGGGGACAAGCACACAAGCTCTATCTGGTGTGTCCTGTCCTGATTGGATAGATTGATAGCAGCACAGCCATTGGCTCCCGCTGCTGTCAATCAAATCCAATGACCCGGTGGGCTGGGCTGAGTGTTGCTTTCTGTGTCAATAGAAGCAGAAGCAGGACTTAGGAGCGTGCCCGCATGGGTGTCCCGAAGGAGAGCGCTTCTCCAGGGCACTAGAGAAGAGGAGGAGCTACCAGCACCACAGAGGGACGCCAGAAGAGGAGGATCAAGGCACTCTGTGCTTAACCAACTGCACAGTGGAGGAAAGTATGATATGTTTGTTATTTTTTTTAAAAAAGATAAAAAACAACCTTTAGTAACCCTTTAACTGATTTGGATCTCTATCCTGTGTTGGAGCTGATCTATCAAACCCTGTCAGAGTGAATTTGGACCCCTCAGAGTGAATCATTCCACTGTTGTAGTAAGTCCTCACATTATGGAGTGGTTGGAGCAGATTTCTGAAGCCTTGTGCTTCAGCTTCCACAGTTTATTACGGGCCTTTGAACTTGTGTCCCGCATAGAACCGATATCATCACAAATACATAGGACCATCTGGCTACGTGTATGGGACGCTAATGAGCTGACCAAGGAACTAATTTGCCTTCCCTTTATGGAATGTTGTCTCTTTGGACCTGCTCTTGACAGTTATTAACCACTTAAGCCCCGGACCATTTGGTAGCTAAAGGACCAGAGGTGAATTCAGAATTTTGCACTGCGCTGCTTTAACTGTAAATTGTGCGGACATGCAATGTTGTACCCAAACGAAATTTGCATCCTTTTCTTCCCACAAATAGAGCTTTCTTTTAATGGTATTTGATTGCCTCTGCGATTTTTATTTTTTGCGATATAAATGGAAAAAGACCGAAAATTTTGAAAAAAAAAGATATTTTCTACTTTTTGTTATAAGAAAAATCGAATAAACTCAATTTTAGTCATACATTTAGGCCAAAATGTATTCAGCCACATGTCTTTA
Source organism: Rana muscosa (assembly GCA_029206835.1). Lineage (NCBI taxonomy): Eukaryota > Metazoa > Chordata > Amphibia > Anura > Ranidae > Rana > Rana muscosa. The sequence continues at coordinate 7,794,584 of JARGYO010005626.1, forward strand.
GTAAAAAAATGTCAATAAGCGTATATTTATTGGTTTGCGCAAAAGTTATAGCGTTTACAAACTAGGGTACATTTTCTGGAATTTACACAGCTTTAAATTTATGACTGCCTATCTCATTTCTTGAGGTGCTAAAATGGCAGGGCAGTACAAAAGCCCCCCAAATGACCCCATTTTAGAAAGTAGACACCCCAAGGAAATTGCTGAGAGGCCTGTTGAGCCCATTGAATATTTTTTTTTTTTTGTCCCAAGTGATTGAATAATGACAAAAAAAAAAAAATTACAAAAAGTTGTCACTAAATGATATATTGCTCACACATGCCATGGTTATATGTGGAATTGCACCCCAAAATAAATTTTGCTGCTTCTCCTGAGTACGGGGATACCACATGTGTGGGACTTTTTAGGAGCCTAGCCGCGTACGGGACCCCGAAAACCAATCACCGCCTTCAGGATTTCTAGGCACAAATTTTTGATTTGACTCCTCACTACCTATCACAGTTTTGAAGGCCATAAAATGCCAAAATAGCACAAAACCCCCGCCAAATGACCCCATTTTGGAAAGTAGACACCCCAAGCTGTTTGCTGAGAGGCATGGTGAGTATTTTACAGCTCTCATTTGTTTTTGAAAATGAAGAAAGAACTTTTTTTTTTTTTTCTTTTTTTTTTTCAATTTTCAAAACTTTGTGACAAAAAGCGAGATCTGCAAAATACTCACAATACCTCTCAGCAAATAGCTTGGGGTGTCTACTTTCCAAAATGGGGTCATTTGGGGGGGTTTGTGCCATCTGGGCATTCCATGGCCTCCGAAACTGTGATAGGCAGTGAGAAGTGAAATCAAAAATTTACACCCTTAGAAAGCCTGAAGGCGGTGCTTGGTTTCCGGGGTCCCGTACGCGGCTAGGCTCCCAAAAAGTCTCACACATGTGGTATCCCCGTACTCAGGAGAAGCAACAAAATTTATTTTGGGGTGCAATTCCACATATAACCATGGCATGTGTGAGCAATACATCATTTAGTGACAACTTTTTGTAATTTTTTTTTTTTTTTGTCATTATTCAATCACTTGGGACAAAAAAAAAATCAATGGGCTCAACAGGCCTCTCAGCAATTATTTTGGGGTGTAATTCCACATATGCCCATGGCATGTTTGAGCAATATATCATTTAGTGACAACTTTTTGTAAAAAAAAAAAAAAAAAATTGTCTTTTTTTCCGCAACTTGTGTCAACATATAAAATATTCCATGGACTCGACATGCCTCTCAGTATATAGCTTGGGGTGTCTACTTTCCAAAATGGGGTCATTTGGGGGGGTTTTGAACTGTTCTGGCATTTTATACACAACATTAGGAAGCTTACATCCACTCTTCTAACCACTTGAAGACAAAGCCCTTTTTGACACTTTTTGTTTACATGAAAAACATATTTTTTTTTGCAAGAAAATTATGTTGAACCCCCAAACATTATATATATTTTTAAAGCAAATGCCCTACAGAATAAAATGGTGGGTGTTGCATTTTTTTTTTTCTACACAGTATTTGCGCAGCGATTTTTCAAACGCATTTTTTGGGGAAAAAATACACTTTTTTTAATTTTAATGCACTAAAACACACTATATTGCCCAAATGTTTGATGAAATAAAAAAGATGATCTTAGGCCGAGTACATAGATACCAAACACGACATGCTTTAAAATTTCGCACAAACGCGCATTGGCGACAAACTACATACATTTTTAAAAGCCTTTAAAAGCCTTTACAGGTTACCCCGTTAGATTTACAGAGGAGGTCTACTGCTAAAATTACTGCCCTCGATCTGACCTTCGCGGTGATACCTCACATGCATGGTGCAATTGCTGTTTACATATGACGCCAGACCGACGCTTGCGTTCGCCATTGGGCAAGAGCAGGGCAGGACAGGGGTGCTTTTTTATTTTTTTTATTTTTTTTTATTATTAATTTTGCTTTTTTTTTTTTTTTTATTTAAACTGTTGCTTCCATATTTTTTTTTTTTTTTATCATTTTTATTGTTATCTCAGGGAATGTAAATATCCCCTATGATAGCAATAGGTAATGACAGGTACTCTTTTTTGAAAAAAAAATGGGGTCTATTGGACCCTAGATCTTTCCTCTGCCCTCAAAGCATCTGACCACACCAAGATCGGTGTGATAAAATGCTTTCCCAATTTCCCAATGGCGCTTTTTATATCCGGGGGGCGGGACATTCCTTCCCACTGCTTGTAAAAGCAGTCCAGAGGCTAATTAGCCACTAGGATTGCTTTTACATGAAAGCCGGCCGCTGGCTGAAAAGAATGATACCAAGATGATACCTAAACCCACAGGCATCATTCTGGTATAAACATTCAAAGTCCAGCAACATACCAGTACGTTGCTGGTTCTTGTTGGACATGTATTGTAATCTTTTTTTTCATGCAGCCTGTTGGCTGAACGAAAAAAAAAGATTGATCGGTGGGTATGCCCACCATTAGAATACCGCCCTTCATCCACCCACTTCTAATGATGGGCATACATGCACCATTTATATATGCCGAAGCATGGGGGCATCTTCCCGCAAAAGTTATGCCGCGTACACATGTTCAGACTTTTCCACGGGCAAGCCTCCGTCGGAATTTCGACCGTATGTACGCGGCATTAGGAGCAAAATCACTCCTTTGCCCCTGCTGCCCCAATGCTTCGGCATATATGCTTTTTTTTTTTTAACTGTGGTGGTGAAATCACCTCCTACAGCACTGGAGTCGCAGGGATCAGGCCTGTCTCTGTGAACGCTGCAGTTGTGTGTGTTGTGTTTTGCAAGTGACAGTGATCGATCGATACTGCACTTGGGTGGCCTGGGCTGGACGGAGGGGCAAAACGCAGGTGCTAGCAGGTATCTGGGCTGATCCCGCTAACACTGCATTTTTGGGAACCCTAAACTGCTGGGGACGCTAGTATAGATCTGATCAGATCAGATATTGATCTGTTCAGATATTATACCACTAAGGGGGGTGTATGCTTAACGCGTGGGTGTTAGCGCTACTGGCACTAACCTGACGCTGCCTGGGGTGTGACGCAGACCCTCTCTGACGCTAAAACCTAATTGATATCACCCGCCGGGCGATCAGGGGGTTAAAGCCTTTATTGGGTTATATACGGTGGGTGCCCTGACACTATAAAAAGCAAACTAACTAACCAGTGTCACCCGTAACACTTATATGATGATCACTGGTGAAAGGGTTTACTAGGGGCAATTAGGGGGTTAAAACCTTTATTAGGTAATATATGGGGGTACCTGACGCTATATAAAAACCTGACGGCGAACCTAAAAAAAATTACTGGCTACCTATCGGCATCACCGACACTAAGACAACGATCATAAAAACGATTGCTTAGCGACAGTGGTGATAGGGGGTGAAAGGGTTACCTGGGGGGCGATCAGGGGGTTAAACCTTTATTAGATAATATATGGGGGTACCTGACGCTATAAAAACCTGCGGCGAACCTAAAAAAAATTACTGGCTACCGATCTGCATCACCGACGCTAAGACAGCGATCAGAAAAATTATCGCTTAGTGACAGTGGTGATAGGGGGTGAAAGGGTTACTTGGGGGGCGATCAAGGGGGTTAAACCTTTATTAGGTAATATATGCGGGTACCCGACGCTATAAAAACCTGCGGCGAACCTAAAAAAAAATACTGGCTACCGATCAGCATCACCGACGCTAAGACATCGATCAGAAAAATGATCGCTTAGCGACGGCGGTGCTAGGGGGTGAAAGGGTTATCTGGGGGGTGATCAGGGGGTTAAACCTTTATTAGGGGGGTTAGGGGGCTACACTGGACCTAAAACTAAATGTAGTGACACTTTTACAGTCACAAATGTCACTGATTGCAGTGATCACTAAATAAATGGTCACTGCAATCAGTGACACTGTGACTGGGGGCTGGGGGGTGATCTGGGGGGGCGATTTATGTGCCTATGTGTCCTGGTGTCAGTGTAGTGTTGTGTGCACTAACCTGCATCTTCTCCTGTACGGCGCTCGGTATATGTGAGCGCCGCAGGAGAGATGACATCACTTCCTCCTGCCTGTGTAAACAGTACACAGGCAGGGGAAGCTCTCATTCGCCGGGAGCAATCGAGAGGGGGGGGGGGCCGGAATCGGGAATCGAACGGCCATCCCCTTATGCCGGATCGCTCCCGAAGGTAAAACGACCACCCACTGTAAAGAAGGGGGGTCCGATCGGACCCCCCAACTATACAAAGGCAATCGCGTATATGTATGTGATTCTGCCTGTCGGTGCCATTCTGCCGACGTATATTTACAGTGGGCGGTCGTTAAGTGGTTAACCACATCTTGTGCAGCCACAATAGCCTACCTGAATGCAGGAGATCTCCAAAAGGTTTAGAGGAACCTTGTCACGCTACTTGTAGTCTAACTCCTGATCAGACCGAACATACAGAAGCTGAAGACATCAATGCTTTTTCTTGACATCTCTATTATGGTAAGCTTGGGTGACCGTCCTTAAAAAAAAGGTCTGTTTTCTTCTGGACCCTGATAGCCATAATTCTCTCAAAGAGTTAAACTCCTACATGTTTTCATTGGATGGATCCTTACAGAGATTGAAGCCTAGTACACACGGCCGAGAATCCCGTCAGGGAAAAAACGTTGTTTTTCCTGACGAGAATCCTGGCAAGCTTTTCTTGCCAAGCCGTGCATGCAGATGGCCATTCAACAGAACCGCCGTTCTTTTGAATGGCAAAAGCGCGGTGACGTCATTGACTACGACGAGCATGCGCTTGTCACATTCGATGCCGTCGGCGCCATCTTGCTTCACCCTACACTACCCTTGTAAGCTACCGCGCATGCATCGAAGTCTCATCGAGCCTGCGCGGGTTTACCGGAGGACAGGTAAGCTTGTAGCCGCATACACACACACACAGTTTTCTCGTCGGGAAACAGGCCGCCGGGAATCCTGATGAGAAAATAGAGAGCAGGTTCTCTATTTTTCTTGTCGAGATTCCCGGCAGTTTTCTCGATGAGGAAACATACACACAACCGGTTTTCTCTGCAAAAAGCTCTGCCAGCAGTTTTTTTGATGGTTTCTTGCCGAGAACACCGGTCGTGTGTACGAGGCCTTAGTGTTGATGAGTGTTGGTTACCACTCAGTGATGCTGACCAGCATTTCCTTGCTAAAGCATTCTGCATCCCCTGAGTTCAGGAAATGAGATTCTGGAGGGTTAAACTCTTAGCAAAACCCCACCTTCTCTTGTTTACCTCAGGTCTTTCTTGGAGTCCACCTTTATATCTTGGAGTTTGGACTTGAAACAAACATGTAGACGGACCCTATGGATCTAATGGTCCTGTTATGCATCCACAGTTTTTAAAGCAATATTAACCACTTAAGCCCCACCGCACGACTATATACGTCCTCTCTTTGAAGAGGGATATCTCGTAACGGCAGCAGCTGCTGCCACAACCAAGGTATCCATCTCTTCAGGCGGCAGTCCTGTAAACGATAATGGTGGTGTCATGGATATGCAGTAGTGTTTGTCTGTCAGCTTACCTTCCTTCCCATGTGTTCATCTTAGAGGCCTGAGCCCTTTCACCTGGCTTCCTTTATAATCTCCTCCCAGCCTGACTCCACCCCAGGCCCTATCACAGAACACTATATTAACCTGTGCACTGCAAGCCTGCTTTGCTGATCAACGTGTTTGTTAGGCATTGTGTGTTTGGGTTCCTGCCTGCCGTGTGCTACGTCTGTCTCTCTGTTAAGTTATTGGCTTGTCCCCGACTATCCCTGTCTGCTCGTGACCCTTGACCTCCGGCTCGTTCTTCGTTATCCTTGTCTGCTTGTGGCCCCTGACCTTCAGCTTGTTATTCGGTTCTCTCTTATCGTGTGCTGCTGCTTCCCCTCTTTTCCCCTTATCCTACGGGGCGTGAGCTAGGAAACTCCAGGGGCCGCGACCTGGTCCCAGCCTGCAGCTAACATCCTCACCACTAGAGGCCCTGGAGAAGACCAGCTGGGTCTTAGACTCTGTGCCCTGGGGAATCTTGGCTCTAGCTTCCGTTTGGATCCCGGTTGTGCTCCTCTGGTCCCGCTTTCCAAAACCACCCAGTTTCCTATCCGCAGAAGCCAGCCATAGGGTTCACTACCTCGCGGTGCACTCCAGTCCCCCTACGGTGTGCATCTGTCACCTGGCCACAGGTGACCTTGACAGTTTGATCAGCCATGAACCCGGCTGACATCCCGTTACCCGTGGATGATCCGTTGCAGGGCATAGTTTGCAGACTTGAAACCCAGGAATCGAATCAGACTCAGGTGATGCGATTCCTCCAGGATCTGGCTTCTCGCTTTGAGCAGCTTCAGGCCTCCTTGGGAACCCTGAATCCGCAACCTCAAATACAACCAGCGGCTGCACCTATTGCACCAGTCGCAGCCACACACTCACTACAACTGCCAGCTCCATCCCGTTTCTCTGGGGACTCCAAGGCTTGCAGGGGGTTCCTTAGCCAATGCACAATTCATTTTGAGCTCCAGCCCCAAAACTTCCTGTCTGATCGGGCTAAGGTAGCCTATATCATTTCCCTCCTCTCTGGTGAAGCTTTAGCCTGGGCAGCCCCTCTGTGGGAACTGAATGATCCAGTGGTTTCTAGCCTGTCTGGCTTCTTGAAACTTTTTCGGAATATCTTCGAAGAACCGGCTCGTGTCTCTTCAGCGGCCAGCGCCCTTTTACGTCTCCGCCAAGAGTCTGCTTCTGTGGGACAGTATGCCCTTAATTTCCGCATACTGTCGGCTGAGTTGAGCTGGAACAATGAGGCCTTAGTCGCAACCTTTTTGCATGGCCTGTCTGATAGAGTGAAGGATGAATTAGCAGGAAGAACCATCCCCACTGATCTGGCCGGCGTTATCTCCTTGTGTAACCAGATCGATATTCGCTTTCAGGAGAGGACCTTAGAAATGCAACGCCAGCACTCCTTGGTTCTTAGTCAGCCTGAGCTCCCCTCTCTTCGACCCGTAGATCATCTCCTACCAGCTGAGGAACCCATGCAGCTGGGTCGGACCAGGCTATCCCCCGAGGAAAGTGCTAGGCGCAGAACTCTTGGTCTGTGTCTTTACTGTGGGGGCAAAGGTCATTTTCGTGACACTTGCTCTCTTTGTCCAGAAAAACGTTCGGGTCCACTTCATCTGGAAAGTGGAGTATTGGACCCAGAAATATCACCTTCCCCTTCTCGTCTTCTGCTTTCTGTGTTCCTTCATGTTGGTGCTTCTTCTCATTCGGTCTCAGCATATCTGGATTCCGGAGCCGCTGGTAATTTTATGGACTGGGAAATCGCATCGTCCATGAGACTTACTCTTTTGCCCCTCACCACACCATTGGTGGTCTTGGCGATTGATGGTACTGTTCTCCCAGGGGGACCTATCCGCTTCCAGACCCTCCCTGTTAAGATGTCGGTAGGGACACTCCACCAGGAGTGGATATCCTTCCTTATCTTACCCAAGGCCTCAACGCCTATAATTTTGGGTCTTCCATGGTTACAGCTCCATTCTCCTCATGTGGACTGGACTACTGGACAGATCCTGGCTTGGGGTCCCTCCTGTTCCTCGTCCTGCCTACCCAAGGTTGCCCCCTGTGAATCTGAGCCGGTCATTCATTCCAGGTTGCATAACCATTTACATTTCTCTGTCCCTAACCACCCTTGGATGCACAGCCAGGGTAGCTTGTCTACAAGTCCTGCAGTCGCTACGTCTTGCGATGCGATTCAGGTAGTCGCTACACCTGACTCAGCTATTCACTCTGCCTCTGTACTAGTTATGCCAGTCCAGCCCATGCCCAGTGAGCCTCCTACTTTTTCTTGTTCGGGACATTCTGCTTGTCCTTCAGCTATTCAGTTTGACTCCGGCGACATGTCACCTTCTAACCAACCTGACTTCAGGGTTCCACTGACATCTGCCCAGTCTGATGGTCCTGTGCAAGATGACCAGTTCCCCTTTAAGGGTCTAGGGGACCCTCCTCAGATTCCTGTTGATCCTCTCATGCCCTTGCTTATTCCTAGAGAGCCTTTGGTCCTCAATAGATCTTCTTGTCATCTCCCTACCTCGTTTTCGGTCTCTGAGGATAATCTTAAGTACGAGGTTAGACAAGTTCTGGATTCTCGGCTCTGCAGAGGCATTCTTCAGTACCTTGTGCATTGGAGAGGTTTTGGTCCTGAGGAGGCGTCTTGGATCGCTGCATCTGATGTCGCTGCACCTCATCTGTTGAGAAGGTTTCATCAAAGATTTCCCTTTAAGCCTGGGCCCAGGCGGGGGAGGGCCCATAAGAGGGAGGGTACTGTCATGGATATGCAGTAGTGTTTGTCTGTCAGCTTACCTTCCTTCCCATGTGTTCATCTTAGAGGCCTGAGCCCTTTCACCTGGCTTCCTTTATAATCTCCTCCCAGCCTGACTCCACCCCAGGCCCTATCACAGAACACTATATTAACCTGTGCACTGCAAGCCTGCTTTGCTGATCAACGTGTTTGTTAGGCATTGTGTGTTTGGGTTCCTGCCTGCCGTGTGCTACGTCTGTCTCTCTGTTAAGTTATTGGCTTGTCCCCGACTATCCCTGTCTGCTCGTGACCCTTGACCTTCGGCTCGTTCTTCGTTATCCTTGTCTGCTTGTGGCCCCTGACCTTCAGCTTGTTATTCGGTTCTCTCTTATCGTGTGCTGCTGCTTCCCCTCTTTTCCCCTTATCCTACGGGGCGTGAGCTAGGAAACTCCAGGGGCCGCGACCTGGTCCCAGCCTGCAGCTAACATCCTCACCACTAGAGGCCCTGGAGAAGACCAGCTGGGTCTTAGACTCCGCGCCCTGGGGAATCTTGGCTCTAGCTTCCGTTTGGATCCCGGTTGTGCTCCTCTGGTCCCGCTTTCCAAAACCACCCAGTTTCCTATCCGCAGAAGCCAGCCATAGGGTTCACTACCTCGCGGTGCACTCCAGTCCCCCTACGGTGTGCATCTGTCACCTGGCCACAGGTGACCTTGACAGGTGGTCTCTGCGGTGGATTCGCCGCAAGATCACCGTTATCGGCGGCGGGGGAGGGCCCCCCTTCCCCACCGCTCTCCTGCGCCCTCCGCCGCTTACCGGAGCCGTTGGCCCCCACCCGACTCCATAGCATGGCGGAAGCGACGTCAAAATGTCACTTCCGCCCATACGTCTTAAAGGGCCAATTTATTTTTGTCATTTTTTTCAAATGACAATTTTTTATTTTATTTTTTTATTGCATTTTAGTCTAAATATGAGATTTTAAGTCTTTTTGACCCCAGATCTCATATTTAAGAGGACCTGTCATTCTTCTATTACAAGGGATGTTTACGTTCCTTGTAATAGGAATAAAAGTGACAAAAATTTGATTTTATTTTTTAAAAACAGTGTAAAAATTAATCAAATCTAGTAAAACGAAACGCATACGTGAGTAGCGCCCGCATATGAAAATGGTGTTCAAAGGAGGCGCATTTGCGGACTGCTCCATGATGGCCACTTAAGCCAGGAGCTCCGCGCTGCTTCGGTCATCCGGCGCACATAGCGGGGGAGTCGGGACCCCGTGGGCCACCACAGCTACCCCACCGAGCGGCGGAACGTCCGGGGCACTCACCCATGTCAGTAGGGCCGACTAGGAGGGACCTGGGATCGCAATTTCGGGCCGTGAGTGAGACTGCCGATTCCAAGATGGCGGCCGCACAGTAGATACATGCACCAGGCGCTGAGGAACTCCCTGGCACCAGGCTATCTTATGCCTCCGTGGCCCGCACCCACTCTCCTAGGACCCTCGTGAGTACCCTGATGAGCATGGCTCATTCCCCAGTCTCCACTGAGTCCCTGATAGAACAATCCATGGAGGATATCCTGAACTCTCCCTTGGGGCCTACCTCACTACAGGCAGATGACAGGGCTGTCATGGTGGACGTCTCCTCACACACAATGCTTGCAGCCCCAGACCTTTTTTCTCAGCTGTCAATGCTAATAGACAGAAGGTTAGCGCAGAATGCAGGCAAAATTACCGGAGATTTAAGGGGGGACTTCCAGATGCTAGGCTCTAGGATGGTGGAAGCTATAGAGCACAAGCTTGATCAGACAATATCCACAACCAGACAGAACTCTATTCATATACAGATACTGCAGGACCAATTGGATACAGCATTATCCTGGATCGATGACCTTGAGAATAGGTCCAGGAGGGAAAATTTCAGAATCAGGGGTCTCCCAGAATCGATCACTGATACTATCTCTGTAGTGCAAGATTTCCCTAAACAGCTAATCCCTAACATCCCCCAACAAAAACTGGAAATCGATCGTGCCCACAGTACACTGGGGCCCCCAAGGAAAGATGGCACCCCCAGGGACATTGTCGTCAAACCACACTACTTCTCAGTGAATGAAGAGGTGATGAAGCTGAGCAGACATCAAAACCCTCTGACATGCCGGGGTCACGCCATTCAAGTGTTTGCAGATCTCTCACCGACTACTATTCAAAAAAGGAGAGCCCTGAAACCCCTTCTCTCAGTCTTTTTGCAACGTGATATTAAATATAGGTGGACCTTCCCCTTTGCTCTGAAGTTTGAATACAAGGGCAGGGCACACTCTTTCCACAGCTTCCAAGATGGGGAACGACTACTCCTAGACCTCCGTCTCATCTCCCAAGAAGCAGCAATGGACCTCTCCAATTCTCTTGCTGGATCTACCAAACGCCCATCGCCAGCGAGCCCGCTGACGAGCACTTGGGACAAACCTAAATTCAAAAAGTCCAAGGACACCAGACCACCATGACACCATGAGTCAAGCTTCCTGGCTACAGTTTAAAAAGGACTCCTTTTTGAAATTCCCCCAAGTTCCAGGGGTAACTGGGGCATCAGGCCCCTCTTCTCTCCCTTTATAGGTTACATTTTGTTTGCAGTTCCAGAAACAATTAGAGCTCCTGCTCAAGACTTTATTAATTTTTTTTTTCATTTTTTTTTTTCCAGCTCTAATACAAATTTTTGGTTGTTACTGTTCTTGATATACTGTTTATTCCTCATACCTAGTGTTCTTTCCCTAAGCACACGGATGTTGCTCTGCCCGCGGGTGGCGCATGCCTGGGGGACCCGGGCTCCCCCCTCCTGTTTTGTTTATGGAGGGTGGTCGGGCCACCCGGGGATGGGCCCTCGGGGTCCCCTAATCCCCCAACTTTTGATGTTTTTTGCTACGCAGTTGTTTTTTAGGTTTGCTGAGGCGGTGTTGCTGCGCCTCCCCCTACCCCACGGACTTGGTGATGCCATTCCCTGGGTTAGGTGTCCACCCTGCTTGCAGGGCTTGGACGTGTTAGTAGAGTTACTGAGCCGCAGGTACCCACGCACTTGCCGCTCACCCGGGCTCCTAGCGAGCTTGGGATTTCCTTTCCCTCCCCCTCCTCCTCTCTTCCTTTTCTGTCCTATACTCACCTTTCTTTCTCTTGCAGTCAGTTCTTGGTCAGATAATATGCGTCCTCACCATGGAAGGCCTCTGCTCCCTCTTTGGACAGAAATCCAAGTCCAGCACGGATGCTCATTTCATCCTCCTGCTCCATGGCTAATTCTAACCCTTCGGCTACTCCATTACGAGTAGCAACTCACAATGCTCAGGGCTTAAATTCCCCCTCCAAACGGAGGAAGGTACTAGACTTTATGAAATCTCGCAAAATAGATAACCTCTTCCTGCAAGAAACCCACTTCCCGACCCGATACAAGCCCACCTTCATGCACGCTCAATTTCCCCTGTTCTTTCTAGCCAGTGCTGACGATAAAACTAGAGGAGTGGCGATTCTTATCTCTAAAAACTGTAGATTAACTTTGAAGTCAGAACATAGGGACCCCGAGGGGAGATTTGTCCTGATCAAAGGCACAATTGATGGTCGTCTATACTTTTTGGTGTCCTATTACGCCCCTAACTCTGGTCAATTGAAATTTTTCAGTAACCTTTTCAAAACCTTGGACCCCCTTCTGGAAGGTTCAGTAATTCTATGCGGGATTCAAATGTCGCCTTCGATCAGGGCCTAGATAAGTCCAAACCGCCCTCGGCGCAGAATGTACGCCCTGCCAGGTTAAGTTCAAAAATTGCCAAAATGGTATTTCGGCAGGGCCTCACGGACATTTGGAGAGAGATGAACCCAACCCAAAAGGACTACACACACTTCTCACATGCCCACCAGTCCTATGCCAGAATAGATCATCTTCTGGTTTCACACACCCTGATTCCCTCAGTCAGTAAATCACGGATACGGTCTGGTCAGACCACTCCCTGCTGAGTATGGTGATATACACCCCCGCTACACTCGCTAAATCCCCCCACTGGCGTTTAAATGAAACGATCTTATCGGATCCTGTTAATAAAAAAGAGATTGAATCGGCCATCTCTGAATATTTTCTACTGAACAATACTCCCGATATCTCTGCAGAGACATTGTGGGCGGCGCATAAAGCCACTATTAGAGGCAAAATCATCCAAATCACAGCAAAAATTAATAAGGCGAAAAGGGTTGACATTGAGAACCTAGAAAATAAATTTCAGGCGCTCCGTTTGGAACAAAAGAGAGACCCACGTCGCTTCCCCTCGTCCTGTCTCGATTCAGCACTTCTTGAACTAAACCCAGCTTTGACTGTCAATGCTGAAAAAAGTATAAGATGGCAAGGGGCGAGGTGTTATCATCAAAAGAACAAGCCTGGATCTCTCTTGGCCTCCAAACTTACCCCACGAACTCGCACATATACCTTCCCCAAAATTAACATAGCGGGCCAACCTCCCACGGCAAACCCTCTTAGGATCATGGACGCATTTCACAAATTTTACACGGACCTGTATAGTAGACAAAGGGCAAAGACCCCTACTATGACAAATCTCCTGGACAATCTCACCATACCCACTTTATCAAAGGACCATAGAGACCGACTCGAGGCCGCAGTCTCGACGGAAGAAGTGTTAGAGGTAATTAAAGGCCTAAAGAAAAACTCTGCCCGGGACCAGATGGGTTTTCTATACCTTACTATAAAACTTATGCACATATTCTAGCACCGTTCTTGACAAACTTTATTCATTTCAAAACCAAAGGGGACCCCCTGGACCCACAGCTGAATGCCGCATTCATCACCGTCATCCGTAAAACTGACAAAGATCCTGGAGAAGTCAATATTTATAGATCATTATCCCTGATCAATAATGATCTAAAAATAATGACTAAAGTTATGGCCGATCGTCTTGCGTCCTTTATCAGTAAGTATATACACAAAGATCAAGTTGGGTTTATTCCCGGACGGCAAGGCCCGGACCAAATTAGGAGGGCGGTTGATGTGATGTCTATCTTGCAATCCGGGTGGGATGACGTTCATGATCAAGCTGGGATGTTATTGTTGTTGGACCTGCAAAAGGCTTTTGACTCGGTCTCTTGGTCCTATTTATTTACAATAGTGGAGCTATGGGGCTTTGCCCCGAGATTTACAGGACTCCTTAGGTCTCTCTACTCCACCCCCGAAGCCAAGATTAAATTGCAAGGACTATACTCTGATCCCATTAAAATAGAGAAGGGAACTCGCCAGGGATATCCTCTATCCCCACTGATCTTTGCAATAGCAATTGAATCGCTAGCAATTGCTATTCGCTCCAACCCTGATATAGCAGGGGTCCGCTGCGGACCGAACGTCCATAAGTGTGGCTTGTTCGCGGACGATCTTATCCTGTTCATTACTTCCCCTACTACAACTCTACCAATCATATGCAAGCTTCTAGAAGACTTTACAGGGATATCGGGGTTACGGGTTAACTATGCTAAGTCTCAAGCTCTTAACATCTCTCTCCAGCCGTCCCTGGTGGCCCGACTGACGGACTCTTTTCGCTTCACGTGGAATGAGTCCTCCATCAGTTATCTAGGAATAAACCTAACCCCCAAATTTGAACAACTCTACCAAGCCAACTTTCCCCCCCATCTACAAAAAATTTGAGTCGGATCTCAAACAGTGGCACCCGCACCAACTCTCCTGGTTAGGGAGGATAAATCCTGTTAAGATGACCCTACTCCCAAGGCTTCTTTACCTATTTTGTTCACTCCCAATATCCATTAGAAAGGACAATCTTACTTAATTTCAGCGTAAAGTAGTCACATTTATCTGGTGTAAATCGTGCCATCGCCTTGCGAGGCAAACTCTTTTTAGACTTAGGAGCAAAGGGGGATTAGGTCTCCCTAATCTGTTTTGGTATTACCAATCGGCTAGACTTGCTCAGCTTTCCACGGTTTATTCAAGAATGGCTAGACCCGACTGGGTAGAAATGGAAAGACAGGCGGTCCCATCCTTTACCCTGGACTATTTTTTATGGTGTTCCCCCAAGGCTAGGCCCCCTATACTGTCGCCATCCTTATCTCATACTTTCGAGATATGGGATAAACTCAGGCACAACTCATCTTTAGTCTCTCCTTGTACACCCTTAGCGCACGTTTTCCATAATCCGTAATTCCATCCGGGAATGGACATCAGAGCATTCCGGTGGTGGCTGGATAAAGGGATTAACCGGATTGGACACTACTTTTCTCCCGCTGGACCCATTTCCTTCCCCAACTGTATTAAGAATCTGAAGCTACCTGCCTCGGAGAGATTCGGATTTCATCAAATATCACATTTCCTTAATTCTATCTTGTCTACAAAACCTAAGCCTCCCAAATTCACCCCTTATGAACAATGATGGAGCAGAGAGGGGGAATTTCCATAATTTACTCGTCACTTGCCCTGAATAGCCGGAAAACTCCTTATATGCTGGCGTGGGAGGCTGATACACAGGAATCTTGGGACTTGGACATCTGACATAAAGCTTTCGCCAGATCATTTAACGGTATCCTCAATATCTCTCTTGCAGGAGCAAGCTTAAAGGTCATTACCAGATGGTACCTAACACCCCTCAGGCTTTCCACCATGTTTCCTTCGGCATCTCCTCTGTGCTTCTGAGGGTGCCAAATGAGGGGATCTATGCTACACATTTGGTGGGAATGCCCAAAAGTCAGAAGCTTTTGGAATAAAATTTTCCGAATAGCGTCCAAAGTTACAGGACTTGTGATTCCCAGATCTCCTTCAATAGCCCTTCTTAACCAGTTGGTCCCCAAGGCCCTGAAACTTTCCCCAAAACATTTTTTTTTTTCTGGTTGCTAAACTCACCTTAGCTAGGGCCTGGAAGCTTCCCAAGGTCTCTATTGCTGCAGATAAACACAAAATATTGTGGATTATGTCCCAAGAGAAAATGGTGAGCTCCATCTTACACAATTTTACCCAATTCAGGGAGATCTGGGAACCGTGGGCCACATACATGGGAGTGAGTGAATCCCTATTTGTGCTTTGATAGTACTGACTGTGTATAGATCTGGACTGCCTGCAGGTACTCTTTCTCTATCTTTTTCTCTCTACTTCCTCCTTTCTTCTTTCTACCCCTTCCTCCTCACTTCCCCCACACACTTTTGATTTGATCAGGAATAGCCCCTAAGCATTGATATCCTACTAGTGTTACCCGTATTCTGTGGTAATTGACTGATGGGCTTTCCCCATGTTATTGCCATACACTGACGTAAGCAGTGCAATGTTTTATAGTATAATTCAAACGTGTAGATCTTACTACCACCGCAACCTCTGGTGGAAGATACACCAGGAGGAGGGTCGATGGGTGGGGGTCTATTCTCTTCCTCCCAACACAGTTCCCTTTAGGTGTGTGGGGGTTATTGGATTGGACTGGATCCCAGGGATCCAATGGGCATTCAGTTTGCCAGTTGTTGTCGTACAGGCACTCTTACTAGCGGATGCACATGAGTGGTAGTGGATTCTAATCCTTTTTCCATATGTACTAAGATATTGTACTGATGTTATTCCACTTTTCTCTGCTTTCTTTTGGCATGTATAATTTTTTGAAAACAATAAATATATTTAAATAAAAATTTACCAGCCTGGCTAATTGTTAGAGATCTGTTGATTTCTTCCTAAGTTTGGCCTTGTTGCACTTTTCTATTCTACCACTAGGTTGCCGGGTACCTTGTTGACAGCCTGCATTATTAATATGATAATGCTTTATTTACAATTTATACAGCTATAATTTGCACCCAAGGCACAGTATCTCAGTGGTTAGCACTGCCCTGCAGCACTGAATTCAGATTTGAACAGGACACTGTCTGCATTGAGTTTGCATGTTCCTTCCCAGAAGAGTTGAAGCTGTTATAGCTACAAAGAGTGGGCCAATTCAATATTGAACCCATACAGACCTTCCAACCACTATAAACATGGACATATGAAGGCAGAGAGGCACCTCCAGCTAATCAGCTTAATGTCTTTTCAAATCTTGGTTAAGCTAAATTGCATAACAATTCTATGTATAACAATTCTTTCCAATAGAAAATACAGCTTTGCCAAATTAGATATGTTGTTTTATTTTTGTGCAATAGTAATGAAGAATATTAAAATGGAAGTTTATTGTGACGAACAGCAAACTAAGGGGCCAATTTGTAAAAAAATTTGCTAAACAAATGTCTTAACGTTCATGCAAGGGTAACAAATTGTTCAAATAATTCACAAAATGTTTATAATGCACATTTAATAGTTTCCTTGTTGCATTTCCCTAGGCAAATGTACCAAACTCTTAAGAACATTCAGCCATGAGCATTGGTGGGCTAGGAACATTCAAGCAGCAGGAAAAGCACTATGAGGGAGACTGCTGCACTGTGTGCAGTCTATGGAGAATCTTGTGGGAGCAGCTGAACGAATGGGTGTTGGGACAATTGAACCTCCAGCTGCAGAGTAAGGCTGGCCATACACTATACAATTTTCCTAGATTTACCAAAACCGTATAATATGAGGTCAAACCTAAACACTTTATATTTGGATGCAATCAGGCAGGCACTTGTACTACATAGTTGAAGGTAAAGCTAAAGGAAATATAATAAGGGGATTGTATAATGTATGGCCAGCTTTAGGCAAAACATTTAGCAGTGGAATTATTACCACTGCTAAATGTAACATTTTCCTCCCAGTTTGGGAAATGGCACCCACCAGTGTACTAACAGCCACTGACTCATTCCCGCCCGGCACTCTCAGCTGTTAGCCAGGATTCCATATTGAGCATAGGTTCACACTGACTGCGGGTTGGAAATAGTGCAAGTTCAGCTGAACTTGCACAATTTCAAAGTGGCAATGCAGTCCGACTTCGGGGGGTGATTAGACAGACATCTGTGCTGCACAGGTGTCTATTCAAATCGCCCCTGAAGTCGCCAAAAGTAGTACAGGAAACTATTCGGACGGTGCTATTGCCGGCAAATTGGCCCGATTTGAACTTGGGCTGACAGGTGAATGCAAACAAAAAGCAGGGAATATGTAAAAAAAGAAAACGCACAAGGCCCCACAAAATTCATACCAGGCCCTTGAGGTGTGGATTTTAATTGGCACTCCATGAAAAAAAAAGCATAAGCCCTCAAATTCTATAAGGGGACCACCTGCCCTTTTTTTTTTAATGTGGGGTGCTCCTTAAAATCCATACCAGACTAAAAGTGCCTAAAAGTAATAATATCACTGCTAAATGATTGGCTTCACTTTGCAACTGGATGTTCATTTGGCCAGATATCCATTTGTTCATCTGTTCACACAGGGGACTCTGTAGACTGCAGAAGTCTTCCTCCTGGTGTGTCACCTGCTGGTTGGGTGTTTATGGCCTATCAATGTTCACGGTTCAAAGGTTCTTGAGCTATTTTTCTGTTTGGATCGAATGTTAGGGGTTGTTACATTCACTTGGCGAAAGGCAAAAAGGAAACTCTTATGCATATTACAAATAATAGAGAAATTATCCATCATGCTTGCACATATGTTGAGACATTCACAAAGCTATTTTTTATACAGTAAATTGGCCCCTTAAGTATGCAAGTATAAAATCATATAAATTGGAACATAATAAGGCTCCAAATTTTCGTAAACAATACAATTGCAGAGCAAGTAAAATGTTTACCCCTGCCTTGTAGATTATGCAAAATCACATTTTATTTGGTATACACCTATATTCATATGCATCAGTAACACAACGTTGAAATACTGTATGGTCAGGAGAAATACTGACCTGTCCTCAAACTACATTTTAAAATAGAAGAAAAACATATGATCATTATCATTATTGGTTGCTGTTGGTCTATCATAAATACATTTTTGAAAACGGTGTTCAAACCACACGTGAGGTATCGCCGCGATCGTTAGAGCGAGTGCAATAATTCTAGCCCTAGACCTCCTCTGTAACTCAAAACATGCAACCTGTAGAATTTTTTAGGTGTCGCCTATAGAGATTTTTAAGGGTAAAAGTTTGACGCCAGGGGCGTGGCCGGGATGTGAACAAGAGAGGACGTGTGACCGCTGGCTGAGCTCCGCTCCTGCCTGAATCCTGACATACTTTCCAGTGCGAATTCCTCCTTACAGCAGCCACAAACCTGGCACCCAGCGCCCCGAGGCTATCCCAACTGTCTCCGGGTAAGCTCCGCTCATCCTCAGCAACTGCTGACCTGTCCGCGGCCGCCATCTTGTCCACGAGGCCCGGGGCTTCAGCAATGTCAGCCTGCCCTCCTTCTCAGGCTGCCTCTCATGCCGAAGCTCCTGGCAGCGATCAAGGAGGGTCAGGACTCGGTGATGGTCAAGATAGACCACCTAGTGGCAGATGTCAGCCTGATCCGCCATGACATGGACAAATTTAGGGCCCGGTTTACTGAGGCAGAAGGCCGCATCTCCCAGCTAGAGGATTCTACCAGGGCAGACTCTAGGGAACTCCATGCCTTACAGCTGCAGGTCAAAGCCCTACAGGACAAGTCCATAGACACAGAGAATAGGCTCAGGAGGAATAACATCCGTGTCCTGGGCCTCCCTGAGAAGGCGGAGGGCATGAGGCCTGCAGAGTTCACTGAGGCCTTCCTGATCTCACTCCTGGATCTGCCTGCTATGCCTCCTACATTTGTGGTGGAGAGGGCACACAGAGTCCCCCCCCCTACGCCTCCGCCCCCTGGTAACCCACCTAGGCCCTTATTGCTCCGGCTGCTTAACTACAAGGACAGGGATCGGATCCTGGCAGCTGCCAGGGAGAAACGTGACCTGGACTATAATGGCGCTCGCATCATGCTTTTTCCTGACTACTCTCCCGAGGTTCAACATCGCCGCCGCACCTTCACTGAGGTGAGGAAACGCCTGAGAGATAAAGGCCTCAAGTTTAGTCTACTTTATCCCAGCAAACTTTGTGTTATTGACGGCGACCGCACAAGATTCTTCACTGATCCGGAGGCGGTGATGTCCTGGTTGGATGGCCGGTAGATGACCTCCCCCACCGCAAGTATTTGACACTATGCAAAAGTTGACCCCTGTTTCCTTTATTTTTGCCCCTGTTTTTTATCCCTGGGGTGGTATGCACTGTCATTTCTCCCGGGGGGTCACGGCTGTTGTCATCCCCCTCCCTTGTTGCTGGCCTAACATCAAGAGATGCTCATACTTTCCTGGGGGTATGATCCCTAGCCCCTGGGTTTGATCCCCGTTTGCCTCTTCTGCTCCTGCGGGCCAGAAACATTTCTGCACTATGGAACCTTGCCTGTTTTTTTGTTTTTCCTTTGCAGGAGTCGACCTGCTCAGTGCTCGGTACTGGACACACACAACTTTACCACCAAAGTTTGGGACTGCTATCCCTGCCGTTGCTGGTGGCCAGTGCTAGCACCACTGTTACCACTCCCTGATCTTGGTCACTGACCGTCGGGTCATCCACTTTGAGACGTCTGGTCGCGGAGTGAGTCCACTGGCTCCGGCCGTGTAGGGCCCCTAGTTCAGGGCTCATTTACACCATCTAATCCACAGGTTTTTGTTCGGGGATTGAGACTATTCCCATCCCCCCGCACGTTTGGCGGAGGGATAGGACATAGTAGGATAGGCACCTGGTGCCTGGGTAGTTTACTGTTAGATGTGATTTGTATGTCTGTTTTCGGTTTTCTTTTTTTTCTATGTTTAGTTTTTGTAGTGTGCTCGGGTGATGTCAATGTTCAATGCAATGCAACAGTGGTTTTGCTGCCCCTAAGGTCCACTAGGGTGAATTCAGTTTATTCGCTCTACTTTAACCCCTGTATGCCCAATGGCTGATCACCCGCCTCCTTCCTTTACCATCCTTTCCTGGAACGTCAGGGGCCTCAATTCTAAATTCAAACGTGCCCTCCTCTTCCAGTATTTAAAATCCCACTCCCCCCAGCTTATACTCCTCCAAGAAACCCACCTTATGGGCGGCAAAATCCTAACTCTTAAAAAACCATGGATCCAAAGAGCAAAACATGCTACATATTCCACATATGCAGGAGGTGTATCGATCCTTATTCACAAAAACTTCCCTTGTGTAATTGAAGGGGTCCGCATCGATCCCCTGGGCAAATTTGTAATTTTGGTGTTCACATTGTGGTCGCAAAGGTATATTGTTGTAAATTTGTACATTCCTCCCCCCTTCTCATCTGGTTTATTATATGATGTGCTAGAAAAGTTAACGCCATTTTGCCCTGGTAAGGTTTTGGTGATGGGTAACTTCAATGCCACTCTGTCGCCAGACCTGGATAGGCCCGCACCTCCCAAGAGGCACTGTCTGGACCTGTCAGCCTGGGCTCAGGCAGTGGGTCTGGTGGAGATCTGGAGGTGGAAGCACCCTGATACACGAGCCTACTCGTGCTTTTCGGCATCATACAAGACCGCATCGCGGATAGATTTGGCGTTCTCCAACCCCGCACTGTTAGCGGATGTGTTGGAGGCAGCCTATCTTCCGAGCGGTCTGTCTGATCACAGCCCCCTGGCAGTGGTTCTCCGCTCCCCGGCTTCCCGGAGTGCAGCATTCTGGAGGTTGGGTGCTCAATGGGTCTCCCACCCAGATCTCGGAGAATCTGCCCCCCCTTCTGGCGGAGTTCTGGGAACACAATGCAGGCTCCTCCTCCCCGGATATTACCTGGGATGCCTTCAAGGCATATACTAGGGGCCAATACATCTTGTCCATTGCGAGTATAAAGAGGCAGCACTCGGCTGCGACCATAACATTGGAGCAAAAGGTTGCTGATCATACTGACGTATACGGTAGGGACCCTACCCCAGCTCACTTTGACCTGCTCATGGCGGCTCAGAGGGAATTACAGCTACATTTGACGGAAGTCACAAGTCTTGAAACATACAAAGGCAAACAGAGGGCTTTTGAACAAGGTGATCAGAATGGCCGTCTTCTGGCCATGATGGCCCAACACGACCAACCTCTCACTTTAGTGTCATCCTTACAGACCCCGGGGGGTGGGACGGTTTCCTCCCCCTCAGACATCCTGCAGACCTTTAATGATTTTTACACCAATCTGTACTCCTCCAGTTTACCCTTAGATTTCCAGCCTGAGATGCTACGGGCCCTGTTGGACCCTTTGGCGCTTGGCTGGCTTTCTGACAACGAGAGGGAGACTCTGGTCCAACCATTCACGGCACGGGATGTTCAGAACGCCATCTGCTCCTTTCCCCCTGGCAAGGCCCCCAGGCCTGACGGGCTCCCGATAGACTTCTACAGGGCACACTCGAGTCTGCTGACCCCCCTGTTGGCACAGCTCTACACTGAGTGTTTGACTAACGACAGCCTACCTACCTCTATGTACCATGCCCATTTGACGTTGATCTATAAACCCCCTAAGGACCCCACCTCATGTGCCTTGTACAGACCCATAGCGCTTCTTAACACGGACTTCAAGATTTTAACTAAGCTTTTGGCCCTTAGACTTTATCCCATGTTGCCCTCAGTGATCGACCCGGACCAAACGGGTTTTATGTCCCGGAGATCCACTGATGTTAATTTGCGGCACCTTTTCACTAACATTCATACCCAACATCTCAATATGGGCTCATGGGCGGTGGCGTCGCTAGATGTAGAAAAGGCCTTTGATACGGTTGAGTGGCCCTTCCTGTGGGAAACATTGCGCAGAATGGGCTTTCCTTTAATATTCATCAAATGGCTTCAGGTACAGTAATTTACAAATGTCCCACTTCCTTGGTGCGTCTGGGTGGGGGTCTGTCTGTCCCATTTAGGCTTTTTAGAGGAACCAGACAGGGCTGCCCCCTCTCTCCGGCTCTATTCGCCCTTGCTATAGAACCGGTGGCTGAGGCTTTGCACACTTCACCACACATTAAAGGTCTCTGTGTGGGGCAGCTGGAGGAGAGGGTAGCCTTGTACGCAGATGATATGCTGCTTTTCCTAAATGATGCAGGTCCGTCGCTACAAGGAGCGTTGACGGTCCTCGACGCTTTCGCTGCGGTCACTAGGCTCAGGGTTAATTGGTCTAAGTCACTTCTTTTTCCGATCGACCGTGAGGCCACTTTCACTTCCTTACCTGGGAGTCCCCTCCGCTGGGTTGAATCCTTCAAATATTTAGGAGTGCATGTCTCCACCATGGCCTCTGACTATATCTCGCTGAATCTGACCCCAGTGCTCCTGGAGGCTCAATCCAGATTCAAGTCTTGAAGTAACCTACCCCTTTCCGTTTGGGGGCGAGTGAACCTACCGTATTTATCGGCGTATAACACGCACTTTTTTCCCCTTAAAATCAGGGGAAAATCGTGGGTGCGTGTTATACGCCGATACTCCGTCGAATTCCCCTGCTGAAAACGAGCGAGAGGAGCGAGCGGAGCCGAAGCCGAAGTACAATCGGCTTTACTCGGCTCCTCTCGCAGTCCCGCCCATCTCTGACTGCGCCGCTGACATAGAGAAAGCCGAGTGTACTTCGCCTAGTCTTGGCTCCTCTTGCAGTCCTGCCTGTGACTGTGAGCAGACACGAGTCTAGGCAAAGTACACTCGGCTTTCTCCGTCAGCGGCGCAGTCAGTGGAGATGGGCGGAACTGCGAGAGGAGCCGAGTCCAGCCGAAGTACACTCGGCCCCGCTCGCTCCTCTCCACAGAAATTGGCGCCAAATTTTAAAAACCGCCGGGACTGACACGATCGCAAAGGCACTGGGCAAGGCTGCAGATGAACACTGGGCACGGCTGCAGATGGACAGATGGACACTGGGCACGGCTGCAGATGGACAGATGGACACTGGGCAAGGCTACAGATGGACACTGGGCACGGCTGCAGATGGACAGATGGACACTG
Organism: Rana muscosa; assembly: GCA_029206835.1. NCBI lineage: Eukaryota > Metazoa > Chordata > Amphibia > Anura > Ranidae > Rana > Rana muscosa. Next base: position 7,817,736 of record JARGYO010005626.1, read on the forward strand.
GGCAAGGCTGCAGATGGACAGATGGACACTGGGCACGGCTGCAGATGGACAGATGGACACTGGGCAAGGCTACAGATGGACACTGGGCACGGCTGCAGATGGACAGATGGACACTGGGCAAGGCTGCAGATGGACACTGGGCACGGCTGCAGATGGACAGATGGACACTGGGCACGGTTGCAGATGGACAGATGGACACTGGGCAAGGCTGCAGATGGACACTGGGCAAGGCTGCATGCTGCATTTAAATGTAAGTTTTTTTTCCTTGAATTTCCCTCCTAAACTTGGGGTGCGTGTTATACGCCGGTGCGTGTTATACGCCGATAAATACGGTAATTAAAATGAAGATTGTCCTTAACCACTTCAATACCAGACACTTATACACCTTCCTGCCCAAGCCAATTTTGAGCTTTCAGCGCTGTCGCAATTTGAATGACAATTGCACGGTCATGCTACACTGTACCCAAACAATTTTTTTATCATTTTGTTCCCACAAATAGAGCTTTCTTTTGGTGGTATTTGATCGCCTCTGCGATTTTTATTTTTTGCACAACAAATAAAAAAAATAGCGAAAATTTTGAAAAAAAATAAGTTTTTCTTTGTTTCTGTTAATTTTTTTTGTAAATAAGTACCTTTTCTACTTCAATGACGGGCACTGATAAGGTGGCACTGACAGGCACTGATTGGGCACCGATGAGGTGGCACCAATGAGGTGGCACTGATGGGCACTGATGATGGGCACTGATAGGCGGCACTGATGGGCACTGATATGTGGCACTGGTATGCGGCACTGATGGGCACTCATAGGCGGCACTGATGGGCACTTATGGGTGGCACTGATAGGTGGCACGGATGGGCACTGATAGGTGGGCACGGATGGGCACTGATAGGTGGCACTGATGGACACTAGTAGGTGGCACTGATGACACTGGTGGCTGGCATTGCTGGGCATCACACATTGTGGCCATGCCATGATGGTGCCAGTCAGTGCCCATTTGTGGGCACTGATTGGCATATGTTTTTTATGTATTTGTACATGTGGATGGCCATGGGGGACTTACCTGGCCATCCACATGCTTGGGGCTTCCCTGGTGGTCCTGGGCGGCATCCTGGTGGTCTAGTGTGGGTATCCGAGGGGGGGCTGCACTGATAAACAATCAGCGCGAACCCCCCCTGTCAGGAGAGCCACCGGTCGGCTCTCCTCTACTCGCGTCTGTCAGACGCGAGTGAGGAAGAGTCGATCCACAGGTCTTCCTGCTTACATCATGATCAGCCGTGATTGGACACGGCTGATCACGTGGTAAAAAGCCTCCGCCGGAGGCTCTTTACCGAGATCAGTGCAGCGGTGTGTCAGACTGACGCACCGCTCCACCGATGACCGCGATGCGCGCCCCCTCGGGCGTGCGGCGGCTGTTATCCTGCAGGACGTCAATAGACGTCCAGTGTGGATAACACAACCACTTCCCGGACGTCAATCTCCTATTGACTGGGCGGGAAGTGGTTAAGCTTACGTACCTGTTCCGCCAATCCCCACAATGGGTGCCCAAGTCCTTTTTTCGGAAACTGAACCAAATATTTTATTCCTTTATCTGGGGGCAGTCGCCACCTAGATACAAGCTTACGACATTGATGAGACCACGGACGCAGAGTGGCATGGCATTTCCAGACTGCTACAAGTACTACCTGGCCACACAGCTGGTGACTGCGGCGTGGTGGTTACAGCCGGACACGACAAACTCGTCCACTGTGCTTGAAGCTACAGTGGTGGGTTCGCTGGAAGCCCTCCAATTTCTACTTTATCGGGGCCCCCGCGCTCCTTATCCTTTGACCCCATCTATGCTCACCACCCTGCGAGCGTGGAAGGCCGGCCTGGCCATTGAAAAATGTAAAACTCATGAGATCTCCCCGAACGCCCTGATCTGGTTGAACCCCAGCCTCTCACATATTTACAAACTTCTAGACCCCTATGCATGGACAAAACATGGTGTCAAAACTATATCACACATAGTATCACATAATGCCCTGCTTCCTTTTTCAGACCTTTCCTCTAATTTCAATCTGCCTGACCACTACCTCTTTAGATATTGTCAGCTGTCCCATTCATTTGCAGCTCAATTCCCGCATTCCTCCTGTTTTGTGGCCCAGTCGGAGCTGGAGAGAACACTGCGGTCTGGTTGCGCAGAAAAGCCCACATCACATTTGTACTCATATCTGCTCCGTGTGTGTCTCCCGCCCCTTGAAAAGCTATGGTCCAGCTGGCTGAGGGACGTTCCCACTCTTGACACTGATGACTGGGATGATGTCTGGGATCTGCCTTTTAGATCCCTGGTATCCATCCGTGACAGGGTGGTGCAATACAAGATTGTACACAGGGCATATTTTACCCCACATAGACTCCACAAGATGGACCCGGCGCACCCATCGGAGTGTTGGAGGTGTGGCGCCTCCCCAGGCGACGTCTCCCACATTTTCTGCCAGTGCCCCGGGATCCAACATTACTGGATGATGGTATTAGACCTAATTAATAGGGTGGCCTCGACCAACATTCCACTGAAGATGGAGGTTTGTCTCTTGGGAATAATTGAGCCTATTGTCCCGTCATCTGCTGGACGTGTTCTAGTCAGCCTTTTACTCTTTTTATGCTCGTAAGAATATTGCCATGCATTGGAAAAAGCCCACCCCCCCATCAGTGCTACAGTGGAAACGCTTGGTGAACGCCAGCCTTCCCCTATATAAAGACACATATGCCAACAGAGGGTGTTTCCTGAAGTATGATAGGGGTTGACGGAACCGGAGACTGCTGGCTGATTTGAGGCGCATGGTGTATATAGCTGTGCTTGGAGGTGTAGTGGATGCTCATTTGATATGTTATATCTTACGAAGACTTGTCTGTATTGCCATGATATTCTGTATGCACTTGTTCTCTGAGGATATTGTACATGCCTGAGCAAGGTTTTTCTTTGTTTTGTTTTCTATTTTTATTTTTGTATGTCTTTGTGTTTGAAAATCTTCAATAAAAACAAATAAAATAAAAAAAAAGTTTGACGCCATTCCACGACCGGGCACAATTTTGAAGCGTGACATGTTGGGTATCAATTTACTCAATGTAACATCTTTCACAATATAAAAAGAAAATTGGGCTAACTTTACTGTTGTCTTATTTTTTACTTAAAAAAAGTGATTTAAAAAAAATAAATAAGTGCAGTTGTAAGACCGCTGCGCAAATACGGCGTGACAAGAAGTATTGCAATGACCGCCATTTTATTCTCTAGGGTGTTAGAAAAAAATTATAATGTTTGGGGGTTCTAAGTAATTTTCTAGCAAAAAAACGTGTTTTTAACGTGTAAACACCGAGTCTGAAAAACAGGCTCAGGGCTTAAGTGGTTAAACTCCACTATTATTTTTTTATAAATATGCTTCCAGGTGGTTTATGCCATAATGTGCTAGTATGCACTGCATATTCACACATTATGAAAGACAAAAGCCTCGTACACACGGCCGAGATTCTCGTCAAAAAAAACTTGTCCCGGCCGAGTGTACACACGCTCGTTTCAAAGAACCCGCGGTTCTTTGAATGGAGCAAACGCGGTGACGTCATCGAATACGATGAACATGCGCTCGTCACATTCGATGCCGTCGCCGCCATCTTTGTACACCCTACCTATGCCTAGGAAGCTACCGCGCATGCGTCGAAGTCATTTCGAGCATGCGCGGGCTTCCCGGCGAACAGGTAAGTGTACACACACACAATTTTCTCGTCGAGAAACAGGCTGACGAGAATCTCGACGAGAAAATAGAGAGCAGGTTCTCTATTTTCTCGTCGAGATTCTTGTCGCTTTTCTTGACGAGAAACCATACACACGAAGGAATTTCTCGGCAAGAAATCTCTGCCAGCAAGTTTCTTGCTGGTTTTTGCCGAGAAACTCGTTCGTGTGTACGAGGCTTTACAGTACACGTCAAAGGAAGCACTCCAGTACTGCACTGTCAATGCTTGAGCATTTCCATCTTCGCCTGGTCTTCCTTATGGGTTCTGTCTGTTCGACCGCATGAATGGCTGGGTAGCAATGACGTCACTCCCACATATTTACACGGGAGTCACATCACAGGCACACAGAGTGGGTGCCGTAAATATACACTGAGCTGCGCATGCGCAACTCATTGTACATTACAGCTGACAGTAAGGAGAAGCATTTATAACCGATAGGATCTCCTCTGTCATAAAAACCCTACCTGTCTGCATTTGAATGAGTTTAAATACGACTTTTAATGTCTACAGTAGGGGTGCACTGAATGGAATTTTTGATGCCGATACCTAAAATGATGAATACCATAGGCCCAAAACCGATAGCGAAAATGAAAAAAAATGTTTTAAAAAAATATATATATTATTGTTATATATTTTAAATAAAATGTTTAAATTTGTATATAACACTTTGCTAATAGTATTAGCAAAATTTCCTTGCGGTGCACCTTTAGCAGATGTGATGCAGGAGATGGTCAGAGACTACAGACATAGTACAGGAGATAGTCAGAGACTGGGGAGAGGGTACAGGAGATGGTCAGAGACTGCAGACATGGTACAGGAGATCAATTCAGCCTCATCAGTGCCCATCATATGCAGCCTGCCTGTGCCTTACCAGTGCCCAGCAGCCTACCAGTGCCCAGCAGCCTACCAGTGCCCAGCATAAGCAGCCTGTTTGTGCCCAGCAGCTTCACCAGTGCCCATCATTTGCAGCCTGCCTGTCCCTCACCAGTGCCCAGCAGCTTACCAGTGCCCGTCATGCAGCCTGCCTGTGCCTCACCAGTGCCCAGCAGCTTACCAGTGCCCGTCGTGCAGCCTGCCTGTGCCTCACCAGTGCCCAGCAGCCTACCAGTGTCCATCATGCAGCCTACCAGTGCCCGTCATGCAGCCTGCCTGTGCCTCACCAGTGCCCAGCAGCCTACCAGTGCCCGTCATGCAGCCTGCCTGTGCCCGGATCAGCAGTGATCTCTGTGTGTCACGGAGCTGTATTTGAATTTCCCAGGTCGCAGTAAGAATGTCCCACCTCCTGTAATCACGTCACACTGATTCAATGTCCCACCATTGGATCAGTGTGCCGTCTGTCACAGGAGGCAGGATATTGTTACTGCGGTCTGTGCAGTTAAGCTCCGTGACACACGGAGATCGCGTCAAGGAGGGAGAGGAGAGGACTAGACTGGGGCGCTCCAGAACAACACCCCCATAATGGGCGGCACCAGGGGCAGGCCCGTCCCATTATCGGCTCCATTATCAGCATTTTTTTCTTTCGGCAATGTGTCGAAAACGCAATCTTTGGCCGATATGTTTCGGCAGCCAAAATTTCGGTGCATCCCTAGTCTACAGGGTGCTTCTTTTTCATGTGGGGACTCCCTCCAGATTCATGTTTGGGAACTGAGTCAAGTTCCCCAGAGCAGTCAGAGCCTGTTTCTTCAGGAGGTCCTGCTGTGAGTGGGTTCCTTGACCTTGACTCTTTTGGACATCACTTCGATGATGTGAGATCTTTAGCTACAGGAAGGTTCACCAATTCTCACAGCAATAGAGGAAGTGAAATGGTCCTTACGCTGGATGAAGTTGAAGATGTTACTCTCAACCCGCATCATTTTTGCCTTCTGGTCCTTTCCATTCAAGTAGTCATTATTTGATGGAAAAAGATTTGTACACCTAAAGTAGTATTAAACAAAATTCTTCTCAAATGGAAGTCGGGGGACCCGCCTAGACTGGAATCCTGGACTACTACTGTCAACTCAGTGCTGCCCCTTTACAGACTTACTTATGAGAGCAGACAGTGCCCAGCGAAGTTTGATATGATTTGGTCGGGTTGGATTGATGCTAATGGTTGAGGTAGACCGCCAGGGGGATCACATGGTTATACATTCAAACATTCCTGCCTTTTTCTTTTGCCCACCCCCCCCCCAAAAAAAAATTAATGGGATTTACCTTTCTATTTTCTGGTTTGGTAATCTGGTTAGGGTATCTACAATAATCATACTGATTAATTACCCTAGTTGAAGATGGGGACTGGTTACTCTCCCTACTGTGGGAAGTTGCGTGCTTTGCTTGTAACTCGGGTATGTTGCTTAACCTTATTAAGTCTGCTGTAACTGTCTGATTGCGATTTCTTCTGCATGTGTTACTGTAATCCTGTTTTGTCTTTCAATAAAACATCTCTGTTAAAAAAAAATAAAAAGTAGTATTAAACCCAAAAACAAAAGTATATTATATTGCAGCATATCATTTCTTAGATGTGGTCACTGAATCCATTTTCTTATGTTTTTTTTTTTTTTGGCTTTTCTTGCTTTATTTTTAGTTGCTGATCCTGGAAGGAAGTCTGGCCAGCAAAAGTGGCACTGACAGGGGTGCTAACAATGGTTACTTTTTATCCATTTATGTAAAAACCTTTATCCCATAATAAGAAAATAATCTATTACTGTAACTGCTTAAAAGTGGTAGTAGGAGTTTGGTTTTAATTTGTTAGTGAACCCCTTATAAATGTCCTAATGCATCTAACACTATTTGTTGGAGGTACATTTTCAGCCTTTTCCCCTTTATCAGTCTCTCTAACCTAAAGAGGCTATAAGCCCAAAAACAAAAATGTATTATTTTGCAGCTTTTTAGATGTGGTGGCTGCATTAATTTTATTTCTTTTTTTAGACTTTTCATCTGGTGATCAGGCCCGTAACACATTTTCCTGCCTTATGCTGTCTCTATTCTAAGGAGGAGCTTTGGAGCCACCAATGGACAGCAGCAATGTCAGTCTACAAAAAAGGTGGTGTTAAGCCTCGTACACACGGTCAGACTTCAAACAAACTTTTCCGTGGATTTTTGTCCTAAGGGAGTTGGCCGGGCACACCCATAGCATACACACGGCAGGACTTTTCTGCAAACTTTCCCAAAACTTTCCCAACATCACGTGTTTTTTCTGCTCTTTACCGCCACCCTTTGGTCAACTTCTGCTATTGTTGGTTGATTTTATCATTGGTTCTGGGCATGCGTATTTGTACTTCGGACAAAAGTCCGATGGATTTCTGTACACACGGTCAGACTTTGCACCATCGGACTTTGGTTGCCGAAAAGTTTGTCCGTTTGCAGAGCAAACTTTTGTCCGATAAAAACCGAAAAAGTTTGTCCGATGGAGCGTACACACGGTCGGATTTTTTTGAAAACTTGCTCATTTTGAAGTTTGTTGGCAAAAAGTCTGACCGTGTGTACGGGCCTTTAGATGCACTAGCAGATTTAGATGGACTCAATCAACAAATAAAGCCAATGCTTTTTAGGTAATTACAGCAACATTCTTTTTCTTTTCCCTTTTTCTGTCAGTGACGATTTTGCCTTCCTCTTGAGGTATTATGCTAGGATAGTGCTCTATCCTGATTATCTCATATGAGTTTTGATGGGTTTCCTAGATCGGCGTCTCTCCCTGTCAGAGGGGGGGGTCTGTGCTGATAATCAGCACATTGATTATCAGCACAGCCCCCTCCAATGTACAAATAGCCTGCCAACCAGTGCCACAATAATAAAATGTGCATTTGCCCACCACAGTGCCAATCACTGCCCACCACAGTACCAATCACTGCCCAGCAGAAACACCTGTCAGTACCTCATCATCAGTGCTGCCCATCAGTGCCAATCAGTACTGCTGTACTGCCTATCAGTGCCGCCTGTCAGTGCCCATCAGTGCCGCCTGTCTGTGCCCATCAGTGCTGCATATCAGTGCCGCCCATCAGTGCTGCATATCAGTGCCGCCTATCAGTGCCCGTCAGTGAAGGGGAAAACTAAATTTTATGACAAACTAAAAAAAACAATTTTTTTTTTAACATTTTTGATCTTTTTTAGTTTGTTTAGCAAAAAATAAAAACCGCAGAGGTGATCAAATACCACCAAAAGAAAGCTCTATTTGTGGGAAGAAAATGATAAAAAATGTAGTTTGGGTACAGTGTTGTATGACCGCGCAATTGTCATTCAAAGTGTGACAGCGCTGAAAGCTGAAAATTGTCCTGGGCCGGAAGGAACGTAAGTGCCTGGTATTGAAGTGGTTAAAGGTTTTGTTTGTGCCAATATTGACTGGTATTTGGAACTGTTCATAATTCCCTCTACCTTAACTAAGGCCCCGATCCAGCTGAAGAAAAACAGCCATGACACATGATGCTGCCATCACCATGCTTCACTGTGGGTATGGTGTTCTTTTGGTGATGTGCAGTGTTGTTTTTGCGCCAAACATATCTTTTAGAATTATGGCCAAAAAGTTCAACCTTGGTTTCATCAGACCATAATACATTGTCCCACATGCTTTTGGGAGACTTCAAATGTGTTTTTGCAAAATTTAGCCAGGCTTGAATGTTTTTCTTTGAAAGAAAAGGCATCTGTCTTGCCACTCTACCCCATAGCCCAGACATATGAAGAATACGAGAGATTGTTCTCACATATACCACAAAGCCAGTACTTGCCAGATATTCCCGCAGCTATATCAATGTTGCTGTAGGCCTCTTGGCAGCCTTCCTTTTTTCTTTTTCTTTTTTGATTACAAACTTTTTTATTGTGTACAAAATAATGGTACAAACATTGTCATGACATCAGAGAATTGCAGTATTTTCAATCAATAATTATAATGATTTATGACAGAATAACTGCCTTTATTTATTTATGACATTTATTACAAATAGAAAATAAATGAGTAGTATTTTGAAATGTGGGGTTATTTCCGTGTATAAAATAATTGGTTGTGAAAAGGAGATTCCAGTTTGTGTCTAAAAGGTAGTCTGAATATGTGAACCAAAGGTTCCATTTTTTATCCAGTAGGTGCATGGTATTATGCAAGGTATGACATTTTTTTCCCATAAGGTAAATGTCGTTTATTCTAATTTTCAATTGGGAAATTGATAACGATGGGGACTTCCAATGATAAGCTATTAGCCAGTGGATGGATACAGCCACCAAAAATTATTTACCCATGTTCCAAAAACTGAGATTGGTGTTAAAAACCTGGAAATACTTCAATATCTCATTTTTAGGTAAAATTACAGCCATCAAAATGTCAATTCTACCAAAATTATTATTTCTTATTTTGAGCACTCCCAATTAGAATAAATAAATTGATGCTTACTAAATTTCAATCGGAAGTTAATAAATTTATATGGTCAGACTCCCACCCAAGAATTGCCCAATCTGTATTGTATATGTCCACAAAAAGAGGCGGATTGGGACTCCCGAACCTTTGGTCATATTATCTAGCTGCAAAATGGGCACAGATTGCTCAATGGCATTTACACAACCCGAAAATCCTGTGGGTAATATTTGAAAAATATTCAATACTACCCTATTCTATAACCAGATTACTATGGGGCAACAAAGTTTCCAATCATACTTTGGAGAAGCTGAACCTCTTAGTGGCCCATTCATACCAATTATGGAAATTACATATTAAAACATTTACATTAACCTCTTCCACACCTCCCCTTGCTTCTTTTTTAGGTGACCTTAAGTTCTTAAAAAGCTACCAAAACACTGATGAATTTGCTTGGTGGATTAACAATAATCTAACCACCCTTAATAGATTTATTGAGGATACTTCATTCACTTCGTTCTCGACACTAAAAACCAAATACAACATTCCCAATACAGAACTCAGAAGATTTTTCCAAATTAGAAACTTCTAAAATTCAAATTTACCATTATTAGACAATACATCTCCCACATTCTATGAGAATATCTGTATTAAATCCCCAAGAATAACAGGCCTAATATCGGAGATATATCTAAACTTGATCAACAACACTAACCAAGATAAATTACCATACATGCTCAAATGGGAACAAGAATATGATTTTGTATTGCCCCTCGAGAAATGGTCTGAATGTATTGACAATCTTCTTAAATGCACTAAATCTATCACAATTAGGGAAACTGCAGTTAAGCTATTTGCCAGGTGGTATTATACTCCAGCCAAACTCCATTCTATATTTCCCACAGTTCCCAATACCTGCTTTAGAGATTGCACCTCAATCGGCTCCTTTTTTTCACATTTTTTGAGACTGAAAAAGCAGCCCAATTATGGAAACGACTTGAGAAATTTTCTTCTAAAATTTCAAACAAAATGATAACCCTTACCCTTCCCAACTGTCTCTTGTTCGCCCCGATCTTGGGTTTGAACACATTTCAATTAAGAATAGTCTTGGTAGCCTTCCTGACCAGTTTTCTTATAGTCTTTTCATCAATTTTGGAGGGATGTCCAATTCTTGGTAATGTCAATGTTGTGCCATATTTTCTCCACTTGATGATGACTGTCTTCACTGTGTTCCATGGTATAGCTAATGCCTTGGAAATACCTTTGTACCCTTCTCCTGACTGATACCTTATAACAATGAGATCCCTCTGATGCTTTGGAAGCTCTCTGCGGACCATGGCTTTTGCTGTATGATACAACTAAGAAAATGTCAGGAAAGACCTACTACATAGTTACATACAGAGGTACCTTGGATTATGAGCATAATTAGTTCCAGAAGGATGCTTGTAATCCAAAGCACTCGTATAGCAAAGCAAGTTTCCCCATTAGAATCAATGGAAACTCAGATAATGTGTTCCACAGTCACTGCTGGAATATGCAGTACTGTATGTGTCCAGAGGTGCGGGGGCATCAGAGACGCATGAAAAAACTCGGGAACGGAGTGTCTCTGAGCGTCTCGAAGCTTCACCGCACCTCTGGGCACATGCGGTACTGCACACCCCAGAGGCTTGAATCCTGCTAGTCTTGCGAGACAGCGCTTGCAAACCAAGTCAGATATATTTATTTTTTTAAATAGCTTGTATTGCAAAACGCTTGTAAACTGCGTTACTCTCAATCCAAGGTATTACTGTAGTTACATAGTCCGGTTGAAAAAAGACACAAGTCCATCTAGGTAAACCAAAAAAATAAAGAATTTATACATCCCTTATACACAATCTTTCACCCACAGTTGATTAAGAGCAAGGCGATAAAACCCCAGCAAAGCATGCTCCAATTTGCTACAGCAGGGGAAAAAAATCCTTTCTGATCCCCCGATAGGGATCCTTCCTCATAGCTGAGCTCTTCCATGCCTCTTATCAGTTTGGTTGCTATTCTCTGCACTTTCTCCAGTTCCCCGATATCCTTTTTGAGAACTAGTGCCCAAAACTGAACTGCACATTCCAGATGAGGTCTTACTAATGATTTGTACAGGGGCCAAATGATATCTCTCTCTCTCTGGAGTCCATATGTCTCTTAATACTAGAAAGGACTTTGCTCACTTTGGAAACCGCAGCTTGGCATTGCATACTATTATTAAGTTTATGATCTACCAAAACCCCCAGATCCTTCTCCACTATGGATTCCCACAGTTGTACTCCCCCTAGTATGTATGATGCATGCATATTCTTAGCCCCCAATTGCATAACTTTACATTTATCAACATTAAACCTCATTTGCCACTTAGTTGCCCAAATACACAGTGCATTGAGGTCAGCTTGTAAATTGGATACATCCTGTAAGGACGTTATTCCACTGCATAGCTTGGTGTCATGAAATGGTACTTTTAATCCTAGACCCTATATCATTTATAAAGGTAATAAAAAGTAAGGGTCCCAACACTGAACCTTGGGGTACAACACTGATAAACTTAGACCATTCAGAGTAAGAATCATTAACCACTACTCTTTGAATTCCTTTTTTTAGGCAGTTTTCTATCCCATTTACAAATTGATATTTTCAAGCCTGTAGACTTTACCTTACACATTAGCCGTGTGTGGGGAAGTGTGTCAAACGCTTTTGCAAAATCCAAGTTTACCACGTCCACAGCCACTACTCTGTCCAAGGTTTTACTTACCTCCTCATAAAAAGAAATCGGGTTTGTTTCACAACTTCTGTCTTTCATGAATCCATGCTGTCTGTTACTTAAAATATGTTTTTTCCAGCAAGAAATCATCTGTGGTCTTTTATTAAACTCTCCAGTATCTTCCTGACTATAGAAGTTAAACAAACAGGTCTATAGTTACTTGGTAAAGACTTTGATACTTTTTTAAAATATGGGCACCACATTGGCCCTACGCCAATCCAATGGTACCATTCCAGTCATTAACGAGTCCCTAAAAATTTGAAACAATCGCTTTGAAATTACAGAGCTCAATTCATTTAGGATCCATGGGTGGATGCCATCTGGTCCAGGTGCTTTATCCACCTTTATTCTGTCTAAATATCACGTTTGAGCCATTGTGGATTATTTGGAGTGGTGTCCATACCATCCCCTTTTATGGACATGAGCTCCCCCATGCTCCTTTGTATACACAGAGCTGAAGAAAATATTTAATAAATTTGCCTTCTCTTTGTTGCCAGTCACCCACTCTACATTATTTTGTAAAGGGCCTACATGCTCAGACCTGACCTTTTTACTATTTATATATTTGAATAATTTTTTGGTGTTTGCCCTACTATCTTTTGCAATCTGATGTTCGTTTTGAATTTTTGCAAAAAAAAAAAAAGGGGGGGGGGAACTATGCATGAGCATAGGTGGGACTTTGAGTGAGGCACATGCCTGTGCCTCCATCCCTGGTACACATATATAGGAGGGGAAAGTGGGACTTTGAATGAGGTTCAATACAGTGTGGGGGTATTTTAAAGGAAGCATGTTTATTAACATGAAAAACAGTGTGGTACAATGTCTGAATCAATGGGGCTGTACATAACCAAAACATAGCTATAATGGACATTGGAGACACATAATGATATCAACTTGGAAACTCATGGCATATGGCGAATACATATCTAACATGGACGTCAAAGACACATAATGATGTCAATCAACAATACATAACAGTATATGAATGAATGAGCAGCTCCCATGAACACACAATCGCACACAATATGATCCTTAAAAACGGCATAATGCAATTGGGATAGCGTATGATGACATGGTTGCTTGTGAATCAGTGGATGGATCAATAAGCTGATATGGGAATGCGTTGGCATCCTAGATTGGCCGACGCGTTTCGTGTTGTACACTCATCAGGGGCGGATGCTCCCAAATCTAAGGAGATTGAAATGTATATAAGTCTAAGATAACACTAAGCATACCAGAAAGGGCATATATGTCAATCCTGAACTTGCATGCCAAAATTGAATGGTGTGGATAGTGGGGATGATTAAAGTGTTGAACCATGGCCATCAGGAGGATGTCAGTCCCGGAAGCTGAGGAGATCAAGCCAAGTGCAGATAGGGTGCAGGCGTGGATTTCCTCACAAGGGCAGATAACAAAAAAGTAGTACTGCTTCAAATGGTGGTGAAGTACTGGGAAACGCCATACAATCTATATTCAAAAATAGACAAAATGTGTACTGAGTGTAAAACAACCATACTGGACAAAAGTCCAGTGGCAAATGTAGATAGTAACAAGATTACCTGGGTGTAGAGTAACAGGGGACAGGAGTCCCTGAACAGTATGGCGTAATCCCATGGAGATAGAAAGAAGCTGTGTGTAGGCAGCCCCTATATACCCCTTCATCACTGCGCACAGCCGCACGTTGGCTGTCACCAACGTCACGTCAGCTGATTGCATGCCAGGAGGGGCTCAGTTTGGGGAGGGGGAACCCCGCCCATGAAAGAAGCTAACCTCCATAGGCTGCGAGGGGCCGAGATGGTGATGACGCGGCCCGCGTCATGGCACCAAAAATGACGTCAGACGCGAGTCATGTGAGCGTGACGCCGATGCGCTGAGTGCACCGCCCAACTCCCCGGGAACCACCCCACCCATAGGGCGGGAGGAGGAGGAGAAGGGGGCGTGCAGAGCGCTTCACAGCTTTCGGGAGAGTGACAACAATCAAGAGGCTCACGATATCAGCACTGAACAATCCCCATCAGGCTGAAAAGGCACATAATTGCCGTTTGTCTCATGGACATGATTGACATGTTCCAACTGAGAGCAGATCCCCAGTGAGGGTGCAGGGCCACAAAGGGGAACTGGAACCACCCACAAAGATGGCAGGGGAAAACTGCCAGCTAAGTCAAGAACCTCCATCCCTGTAGCGTTGCAAACAAAAAAGGGGGGGAAACTATGCATGGGCCTACATGCTCAGACCTGACCTTTTTACTATTTATATATTTGAATAATTTTTGGGGGTTTGCCCTACTATCTTTTGCAATCTGACGTTCGTTTTGAATTTTTGCATCCTTGATTACCTTTTTACATATTTTGTTTAGCATTTAAATGATAATAGTGTTTCTTCATTTTATATTTTTTAACAGCTCTTTTCTTATTATTTATAGACATTTTAACTTTGGCCGTGAGCCACATAGGTTATATGTTTAGCCTTTTAAAGTTATTGCCCATGGGAATATACTTTGCTGTGAGTTCGCATACAGTCTTTTTGAAGAATTCCCATTTCTGTTCTGTGTTCATCGATGCCGCCAATATTCCTTCCCAGTCTAAAGCTAGATACACACTATCCAATTTTCTGTCAATTTTTTTTCTTCAGATTTACCAAAATCATATAATATGAGGTCAAACCTTAAGGCCGCTTTCACACTGGGGCGTGGGCGGTGTCGGCGGTAAAGCGCCGCTATTTTTAGCGGCGCTTTACCATAATTTTTGCGGAGGTATTCGGCCACTAGCGGGGGTGCTTTTAAACCCTGCTAGCGGCCAAAAGAGGGTTAAAACCACCCGCAAACGCGGTTCAGCCACGGTGCCCATTCATTTCAATGGGCAAGAGCAGTGGAGGAGCGGTGTACACACCGCACCTTCACCGCTCCAAAGATGCTGCTTACAGGACATTTTTTTAACTTCCTGCCAGCGCACCGCTCAAGTGTGAAAGCCCTTGGGCTTTCACACTGGAGTGAATGGAGCCGCTCTTTCAGGGCGCTTTGTAGACGCTATTTTTAGCGTTATAGCGCCTGCAAAGTGCCTCAGTGTGAAAGGGGTCTAAGAGTTTCAGTTTGTATGCAATCAGGCAGGCCCTTGCACTACATGGTTTTGGTAAATCTAAAGAAAATCTGACAAGTCTTGGAGAACAGCCCTCATCCTTGGAAAATTTGCTCTCTTAAAATTAAGTGTTTTTATCTTTCCCTTATGTGTTTGTTGCTTACAACTAACATTAAGTGAAATCATGTTATGGTCACTGCTACCCAGATGTTCTTTTATATGAATATTGGTAATAAGCTCTGAATGGTTCGAGATTACCAGGTCCAGCAGAGCGTCATTCCTAGTCGGGGCTTCAATAAACTGGACCATAAAATTGTCTTGTAATAGGTTTAAAAAATGTTGCCCTTTAACTGTCCCAGCAGTGCCATTACAGTCAGTTTCCGGGTAGTTAAAATCCCCCAATATTATCACTGTCCCAGGCCTTTCAGCCCTTTCTATCTGAGTCTCCACCTCCTTGTTAACACTGGGAGGTCTATAACAAACTCCAAAGACAACCTTTGTAGCACACACACCAATGTACAGTTCCACCCATAAAGCTTCAGACTCATCACACTCTCCATCAACTAGATCCTCTTTCACACTCACTTTGCGATCACTTCTCGCATAGGCTGCTTTCACACTGAGGCATCGGCGGTAAAGCACCGCTTTTTTTAGCGGCGCTTTTGCAAAGGTTTTCGGGACGCTTTTAACCCCCGCTAACGTGAGAGGAGAGGCACTTTCAGGGCACTTTGCAGGCACAATTTTTTTGCGTTATAGCGGCTGCAAAGCCATAGAGACAAACACCACTACCCCTACTAGAACAACTGAACTTTATTTGGGGTTTAATCAGAGGCACTTAAATGGTGGCAGGTGTGTGCTGACTCCTATTTAACTTGAGTTTGAATGTGATTGCTTAATTCTGAACACAGCTACATCCCCAGTTATAAGAGGGTGTGCACACTTGTGCAACCGCATTATTTTCATTTTTTTTTTTTTTTTTTACATCCCCCCCCCCCCCCCAAAAGATTTCAGTTTGTTTTTCAATTGAGATTTACAGTTTATAGGTCACATTAAAGGTAGAAAAAGTTCTGAAATGATTTATCTTTGTCTCATTTTTTTACATCACAGAAACCTGACATTTTAACATTATTTTTTGTATGCTATTTTTTGACTTTGCATATTTATTAAGTGGCAAATAATCACTTGAATGGGAAAAGTTGTTCTCCATAAGGTGATTTTTTTTCCCAAATGTAAAAATATCCTAGATTTTCTCTGCTTTTTATGAATCCCTCTGGTCTAATAGTTGGACTGCTCTGTGGAATTTGATCTGTTTTCAGGTCAATGACATGTTTTCTGTTTTGTTTTTCAGTCTATGTCTTCTTATCCAAGATGCTTATGGGATATTTAGTGAACTTCAAGTACAGTTAACAGATACTGCTATAGAAGATATAGAAAAATATTGCCAAATGTTGGAAGGAAAATCTTGTTGCTTCTCTGGACTGAAGATTTTACAAAGAACAACAAGGGGAAGGTAATTTTACCTGTTGTATTAAATAATATTTTGTCATATGGTTTCAAGACTAACCTATTACTGTAGGCATACTCCTGACATCTGCACTGTAGTCACTATGTAGTATGTTATACTCCTGACCCCTTCACTGCATTTACTATGTTGTACATTATACTCCTGAACTCTGCTCTGAACCCTGCATGGTATATGCTAATGTTGTATGTTATACATGTGACCCCTTGCATTGCATGCACTCATGCTCATGTTAAACAAGATACTCCTGACCTCTACACACTTACGCTATGTTGTACATTCCTGATCCATGCACTGTTTACGCTATTTTGTTCATTATACTTGTGAACACTGTACGCTATGTTGTACTATACTCCTGAACCCTGCTCTGTATACACTTTGTTAAACATTATATTACGTTTTGCCACGTACACCTTCAACCCATCAGCTGCCAAAACAGGTTTTGCAGTGCCCAGAAGAATAGAAGAAGAAGAATAGACAATGTCTAATGAGGTTTTTCTAAATGTTTTATAGCAAATGTGTTTGCAATGTAATTGGTATATATTGTATTTTAAGCAAGAGCTTTTGGGTTTCTGAAATTTAAATAGACTGTATAGACTAAAACTTTTATCTCGTAAAACTATTAAAATATCTGACTCCTGCACACTGGGCATTTAGCCCCGGTGCATGAGGTTCCAGCTACTGTGGCTGGGCAGTGCACTCAGCAGTACTTCTGTTGGGACAGTATGCACCCAGGGACTAATGCCAAAAATGCAGACTGCTTTGTGTCCTGACCATACGTCCCTG
The DNA here is from genome assembly GCA_029206835.1 of Rana muscosa. Taxonomy (NCBI): domain Eukaryota; kingdom Metazoa; phylum Chordata; class Amphibia; order Anura; family Ranidae; genus Rana; species Rana muscosa. The sequence goes on from JARGYO010005626.1 coordinate 7,834,981, forward strand.
ACTACATTACTGCCTTAAGTGTATAAACCACTAGGTGCACCATCCAGCCCCATCCGACTGCATCAGCTGTCAGACTCTCATAGAGTTTGACAGATTGCCAACAGTTGGGCTGGACGGGTGTGCCTGTGCCCTCTATGCGCAGCTAAACACCAGACCCTCACACACTGTTTTTTTTTATACCCCTAAAGACCCCAGTGTCACAAACTCCCCCTAATATAATTCCTTGTTTCGTTTCTGCCCATTTAATTGTCCTCTTTCAGGTACAAATGTTGTATTCCCATTTATTGAATATCCACTTCTCTTGTGCATCTTCTCATTTCTAAACAAAAAACTATGGCAGTGTGGGGCCCCTCATTATCACAGTTGCAGTTGTCTAAACTTAGCAACTCACCAGTAGAGGTTTTGAGAGACATACTTTATTCAAGAAGATAAATAATCAACAGAAATAAATGTGAAAAAGAATTGGCCTTAATTGCAATGGGGAAACTGCTTTCTATCAGGAGGGAGTAATGAAATCTTATATTTTAGCCAACCTGCAGTGGCTGTTTGAGCCCTCTTGGTTCTGTCATTGCTCTGTGCAGCTTTTTTTGGCACTGATAAGGCATTACCTTAATAATAGTCAAATGCCTTCTGCTAGAGAAATTACACTGGCTTCTGTTCAAGTTCAAAATTTCCTGACAGCTCAAAATTCCTTTTCAGCTCAAGGAGAACCTCTAAAACATTTCCTGGCTTAAATCCACAGTATGACTGTCTAATTAACTTTTGATTGTCTTAATACACGCAATCCTATGAGAATAAACACACTCATTTATTCAATGATTTTTTTTTCCAACTAAGAAGATATTTATGCAGAAGGCACTGACAGCCTTTGTACAGTTAGGCCCCTTTCACACTGAGACGTTTTTGCGCTAAAAAAAGCGCATAAATAACGCCTGAAATACTCCTGCCCCAGCATTCTCAATGTGAAAGCCCGAGAGGCTTTCACACTGAGGCGGTGCGCTGGCAGGAGACAAAAAAATCTCCTGCAAGCCGCATCTTTGAAGTGGTGAAGGAGCGGTAAAAACGCATATGCGTTAGCGCTATTTTTACCACGAATGCGGTAAAAATGCGGTAAAATTGTGGTAAAAAACCTCATAATTTTTTTGCGTTTTTTCAATGCCTCAGTGTGAAAGGGGCCTTAATGTGCACAAACCTTAAACTTTTTTTTTTCTTTGCTTCTGAATAGCACAGAGACTGTAAAAAACTGCTGTTTTCTTGTTTGTTTGTTTTTTGTTATTTTAAGTGTTCATTTGGGGAGATTTCCCTTTTACTTGCTGTCCTAAAGACAAATAAATCCTCTTGGTTGTCGCTGGAACAGGTGGGGTCCCTATTGACACCTTAGATGTCTCCCTCTTCTTCTGTTTTGGTAGTGTCAGTTATAAAATTTTGGATTTACCATCTCTTTGTGTCCCAGTGACAATGGTAAACAGGACAAATGGAGAGAGTGAATGTCCCAAGCTGGGTCACAGACAGCAATAAAAGCCTGGCAAAGGGTTTATTAATTCTATTTAGAATGCAAGAAAAAAATTGAGCCGTATATACCGTATATACTCGAGTATAAGCCGACCCGAATATAAGCCGAGGCACCTAATTTTACCACAAAAAAACTGTGAAAACGTATTGACTTGAGTATAAGCCTAGGGTGTCCATCTGCATGCCTCACTGTGCCCAATTTCCCTACCTGATCTCCGGCGCTGTGTGACTAGACTGACTTTTAACATGGGAGTCTATGGAAGGGGTTCCCCGGCTTTGAAAAATCGGTGCTGCTCGGCCGTAGGTCCCCCCGGACACCAAACTTTGCACACTTAGGCCTCATGCCCACGGACGTTTTTACAGCCGCGTTTCTGAGTGTTTTTCACAGCTTAAAAACGCCTGTCTATGTCATTGTATAAATTTTTCGACCGTATTTAAAAAAAAAAAAAAAAAAAGATAAAAACGCAGCTGCAGCGTATTTGCGCGTTTTTTAACGCTTCACGTTTTTTTATGCCCAACGCCGCGGAACGCACTGGTCCTGTTTTTTTTTTTTACAGCTTAAAAACGCCTATGCCATTTGCAGCTCAAAAACGCCTAGGTGGGCATGAAGCTATAGACTAACATGGACAGGCATTTTTAAGCTGTAAAAAACGCGGCTGTAAAAACGTCCATGGGCATGAGGCCTAATAGATGAAGAGTGGGGCTACATGTGTGCCAAGTTTGGCCGGGATCAGGCGCACAAAATTAAGGTCAGACACAGACTCGAGTATAAGCCCAGGGGGGCATTTTCAGCACAAAAAAAATGTGCTGAAAAACTCGGTTTATACTCGAGTATATACGGTAAGCTTTTATATGTGTTCTGTCTGCTTTTTGAACAGCTATAAAACATTTTTTTAGTTGTGCCCCTGTAATACTGGTTATCCTTGTAAGCAAAATATAACATTGCATGTAACTTATTCTTGGTTTACCTTTGTGCAGCTTTACGTGGTTGGTGGTGGTTGAATGTTAAAAATAACTATGCTATTAATAGGCAAAGTAAACATACTGTGGTAAAGTAAATCTATTTTCCCCTAACTTGTTTTTCTATGTTGGCTAGCTATAAAAATATTTTTAAAAAAAGAGGTTTAAAGGTACATTTTACTATGATAAACCCTATCAGAGCTGATGTACTTAAGGAACAATGTTTACCTTACCTTGTGTTCATTAACTTCAAATACTCAATAAGGTTTAAGGGGATAAATGCATAATGTACACTGAATTATTAACAATCTTGGTGATAAAAAAAGAATCTTAAAACAAAAGTACTGTGGCACTACCCGTTTGTTTAATAAAAACATCTTGTTTTTTTACGGTGAGGTAAAGTGAAAGCTTCTTAGCATGTGTGATGTGGAAGAAGCCAAAGTATCTCACAGGGTACACTGCACGTGGCTAATTTACATACTGTCACAGCGTATGAGGAAATCCCCTTGTCATGGTGTCAGAACAGGAATAGCACCACAGTCTAACAGCACATCAAATGACCTACAGACCGCTCAATGCTTTTCCCTTCTGCTTGGCATGCTCCAGACCTCTCTGACTGGGTTAAGGTAGACAGTGCAGCATTTGTAACATTGTGTAAGACTTCTCAACTGTGGCAAGAAACTTAAGGAACATAATAGGGCATTTTATAGCCTTGTTGAAAAAATCTTGCATAAAATGCAATTGGACTCAGTAGATATTGTATTAGTGATCACATCCCAGGTATGAAAGAAGGTCACTATCAGCCAGTGAATAAAAGTAAGCTTGTACATATGTTCTCTTCAAATTATTCAGAATAAAAATAAAATGCATAAGCAAATTGAAGCAAAAACTGACTGTCAAAACACTCAGTTCCAAAGATTTATGCAGCTGAAATTGTAATAAATCCTCAATTTTATTTATTTTTTGCGATCACACGTGCTCCAGTACACTGTCTGGATGAATAATACAATGGCCACAACACAATGCAGTACACATACAGTGGGTCAAAAAAGTATTTAGTCAGCCACCAATTGTGCAAGTTCTCCCACTTAAAAAGATGAGAGAGGCCTGTAATTGTCATCATAGGTATACCTCAACTATGAGAGACAAAATGTGGAAACAAATCCAGACAATCACATTGTCTGATTTGGAATGAATTTATTTGCAAATTATGGTGGAAAATAAGTATTTGGTCAATATCAAATGTTCATCTCAATACTTTGTTATATATCCTTTGTTGTCAATGACAGAGGTCAAACGTTTTCTGTAAGTCTTCACAGGGTTGTCACACACTGTTGCTGGTATGTTGGACCATTCCTCCATGCAGATCTCCTCTAGAGCAGTGATGTTTTGGGGCTGTCGCTGGACAACACAGACTTTCAACTCCCTCCTAAGATTTTCTATGGGGTTGAGATCTGGAGACTGGCTAGGCCACTCCAGGACCTTGAAATGCTTCTTACGAAGCCACTCCTTTGTTGCCCGGGCAGTGTGTTTGGGATCATTGTCATGCTGAAAGACCCAGCCACGTTTCATCTTCAATGCCCTTGCTGATGGGAGGAGGTTTGCATTCAAAATCTCACGATATATGGCCCCATTTATTCTTTCATGTACACGGATCAGTCGTCCTGTTCCCTTTGCAGAGAAACAGCCCCAAAGCATGATGTTGCCACCCCCATGCTTCACAGTAGGTATGGTGTTCTTTGGTTGCAACTCAGCATTCTCTCTCCTCCAAACACGACGAGTTGTGTTTCTACCAAACAGTTCTACTTTGGTTTCATCTGACCATATGACATTCTCCCAATCCTCTTCTGGATCATCCAAATGCTCTCTAGCAAACCTCAGACTGGCCCGGACATGTACTGGCTTAAGCAGGGGGACACGTCTGCCACTGCAGGATCTGAGTCCCTGGCGGCGTAGTGTTACTGATGGTAGCCTTTGTTACGTTGGTCCCAGCTCTCTGCAGGTCATTCACTAGGTCCCCCTGTGTGGTTCTGGGATTTTTGCTCACCGTTTTTGTGATAATTTTGACCCCGCGGGGTGAGATCTTGTGTGGAGCCCCAGATCGAGGGAGATTATCAGTGGTCTTGTATGTCTTCCATTTTCTAATTATTGCTTCCACAGTTGATTTGTTCACACCAAGCTGCTTGCCTATTGCAGATTCAGTCTTCCCAGCCTGGTGCAGGTCTACAATTTTGTTTCTGGTGTCCTTCGACAGCTCTTTGTACTTCACCATAGTGGAGTTTGGAGTGTGACTGTTTGAGGTTGTGGACAGGTGTCTTTTATACTGATAACAAGTTCAAACAGGTGCCATTAATACATGTAATGAGTGGAGGACAGAGGAGCCTCTTAAAGAAGAAGATACAGGTCTCTGAGAGACAGAAATCTTGCTTGTTTGTAGGTGACCAAATACTTATTTTCCACCATAATTTGCAAATACATTCTTTCCAAATCAGACAATGTGATTGTCTGGATTTGTTTCCACGTTTTGTCTCTCATAGTTGAGGTATACCTATGATGACAATTACAGGCCTCTCTCATCTTTTTAAGTGGGAGAACTTGTCAATAGCACCTTTAGAAATATATTTACCTAGAAAAATGGTGAGGTGTGGAATACTTATCTTAGCAACTGTATATGTGTGTGTGTGTGTATATGTGTATATATATATATATATATATATAGTGATGGTGAGACCCTGTACGTCCTTAAAGAGTGTTGGTTTACGCCAGATTTGGTAAAGAAAGACATGCTGATTGAACAGCTGTGTCTTGGGCTATTTAGTTCTGACATGACTATGGATCAGGGCTCCACCCAACAGACAAGAAGTCTGTGTATGGGAGTCAGGTGGACTTCCATCCCTTGGAGAGGAGTCAGGCCCTGCATGGGTGCAGCCAGAGTATGCATGTCTGCAGGAGGCAGATGTCATTGGTGAAGTAAGCAACCAGGTGCTGACCGGGAGTAAGCGAGGAGTGAGCTTATCTCTTGGAAACTGTTTGTTCTGAGGAGCAGACCTAAGGCCTAGGCTAAAGGCCTGAACAGCCAGATCGCAAGAGGGGAAGCCAGGAGGTAAAATGTTGAGTATGCAAGACACAGTAATGGTGGAACCCCCCTGCGAGGGCAACTGATGTATTTGTGAACTTTTTTGTGCTTTTAAATAAAAGTGGGCTACCATGCCCTTAAATAGAGTTCCTGACTGGCTTGAATCACTGGAAAAAACGCATCTATTACGAGAGCTGATAACCCCTAATCTTACATATGGTGGAGGTATTGTCGGGCAGTTTTGGAAGAGTTCCAGATCCGTGCATACCAAAAACAGTAAGTAGAAAGAAACCGCGTGTTTTGCAGCAATACTGTGATGAACAGCCAATCTGAATGAAAAGTCAAAGTTCTCTGCGGTTAACTGCTGTTAGCTGTGTGGGACAGCCAGGCGAACTGCATTGCACAGGAGTTCAATTAATGGACTGTGTTGTATACAGGTGATGTGCCTGTGGAAGTGAGCTCAAGCAGAGAGTGAAGTCTGCATGCGAAAGTGTGCTGTTTGCAAGTCCTGGAGACAGTACTTCAAAATTTTCCTGTGTTAAAAGGAACTGTGTTAAAAAACGTTCTTGGCCTGATTGCAGATATGGGGTGGTCAAAACGCAAAAAGGAAGCAATGTTTGCTGAGATGAGAGACAAAACTTTGTGGCTGGAGTGGTTGTTACCGACAGAACAAGCCCCAGACTGGTGCAAGATACACTTGGCCGCACTGAACCAAGTTAAAGGGGAATTGCATGCTGTTGCCCCTAGCAACGCTGGTGCAAGCTGGCCAGCTAATAATGTGCAAAGGGTTAACAACCAAGTGTGCTGTTTGCGGTGCAGTGAGTGGGGGCATGAAGTTTCTAAATGCCCTTTGTCCCAGGCTTCACCAAAGCAAAGATATGAGAAGTCTGCTCTGAGTGTAAAGAGTGAGCAGATGGGTGCAGTTGCCTGTGGCAACAAAGCAGAAATCCGTACAGCTGGCTTCGTACGGCCTATGTTACCTTTGGAAAGTGTTGAAGATTTTTTGGATGACTTTGCGTTGATTGCTTCCTACAGAGGATGGCCCAGAAATCGCTGGGTTGAGTTGGTGCAACCTTTTCTGATCGAGGAGTACCAGGAGGTGTACCGTGGGATGTATAGTAACCGAGATGACTACGGCAATTTTCTAGGAGCAGTCCAGTCTAGAGAGCTCTGGAAAAGATCAGCAGGGAGAATGTGGTCTCCCATAGCAACCGAAGACAGTATGTTTTCAGAAAGGAGGAGCTACAGAGAGGAGGTATACCACCATCCTCATACCAGTAAAAGTCTGCATGTTGGGAGAGTGCCGTCTCCCTTAGCAACAGGAGAAAGTCGCCAAGTGCCATGCTTGGAATGTGGTCAGCTGGGCCACGGGATCTTTTCTTGTCCAAGCTTGTGGAATACAGCTGCTGATTGTGTTGTTGGGCTTAAGGCTTTGCCTGCAGGAGATGTTGGAAAATCCAAGAGGGATGTAATGTTACCCTGTGTCCAGGAGGGGGCGTCATCTTGTGAGAGCATGGCAAAGAAGGGACAACGCCCTCAATTGAAGCCTTCAACCCCTGCTAAAGAGAATGGTAAGACTGTTCCTGTTAAAATCATGGGAAAGACTGACTGTGTGGTTGCTCACACTGAAGTGGAAGTAATCCCAGAGCGGAGATCCACTGAAGGTGTACAAATGAACTTGCTGCAGTGTGCTACCCAGATCAGTGAGGAGACACAGGTTAAAACCCTGCTTGCAGCGAGGTCAAAAATTGAAAAGGACATATGGACTCTGGGTACACCTAAGGTAATCCAGCAGAGTGCTGGGAGAGATGTGCTAGGGGTGACCAAAGCAGTTGGTATGCCATGTTCCCTAGTGACAGTGACAGGTGCTGCGCAGTTGCCAAGGGAAACCACCAAGGAGCCTGCAGTGGTGAGGCAAGTGGTTTCCCAGGACAACTGTGAAGACGCCCTAGTGGGCAAAATAATTCCTTTGGAGAGAAAGGGTGGTGTGCTGAGTGGCACGCAGGGTGCCATGCGTTTTGACAAAGGACAATTTGATAGAGTTTATAAAACTGCTATATTTATGAATGCTGATGATACATGTGCTTATGGTAATGTGATGCTTAATGAGGTAGGGGTGATCGCTAAGCAGGATATGTGATTCCCCTTGGCAACAGTATTTAAGGCTGCAGAGGTGTCCTTAGATACCTCCAGGGAGCCCTGTGTGTTGGAGCCAGAGGTTGCCTGGGACAACTGTGGTGCCGCTCTGATAGATAAGAGGGTACTTGACCTTGACCTTGGTGATGAGAAAAATTGTAAAACTCAAATGTTTGAAATTGCTTGTAGTGATAATGAGTTGCTACGGTCTGTCACTGCTGACAGTCCTCATGGGTTTAGTGAAGCGCCACCCGAGCAAAGTGATGAAGTTATGCCGCGTACACACGATCATTTTTCCCGTCGGGAAAAATTACATTTTTTCCTTTGGACGAGAAAAACGACCGTGTGTGGGCTCTTTGACGTTTTTCCCGAGGGGAAAAACGGCATTAATCACGACGAGAAAAATTAGAACATTCTCTAATTTTTCTCGTCGTGATTCCTGCCATTTTTTTCCGCGACAGTTTTCCCATAGGGAGCCTACACACGGTCGTTTTTCTCGCCAAGAGAAAAAATGACGGGAAAAACAGCCGTGTGTGGGGGAACAAGCCGTTCCCTCGTTTTTCCTGTCGTGATTCACAGCGGTGTTTTCACCGCCGTGAATCACGATCGTGTGTACGCGGCATTATGTTATTGCAGCCTGTTGTGTTTAAAAATGTTTTGCCACAGGGGCATGTAAACAAGGAAGGCTCATGTTATATTGTACATCAAATGTGATGCTCCGTAATTGTACTGCCTGTTGCACTGTTTACCCGTATGTCAATGTTATACCTATGCTCAATAAACGTCGTTCTGATTTAAAAAAACAAAAACAAAGAAGGCTAAGTGGGTAACAGTGGAGTGGACATAATTTCTGCTATGCTAAACGGAGAGGCTGCAGGGCCGGTAGACACGGGTGCGTTGGCTTTTGCAGAAATTAACCCTATCCAGTTGGAAGGATCTTAAAAGGGCGCATACATGGCAGAGGTTTTGTCCATAGTAAAAGAGATGAGTAATGTTGAACGTCAGGTTGATGAGGTAATGGATAGCGATTTGGAAGGGCTCAGTGTTGCTGAAAGTGAGAGGATGAGTGTGACACATGCGATTGGCAGTGCTCAGCGGGAGCCGCAAATTTTGTTAGTTGCCTCTGAGGTAGAGGTCTCTTTAAGTGTCTCGGCCTCTCACGCCTTAGCAAATGAGCCCCTCCACATCGTTAATAAAGGAAAAAGTTCCTACAGTTTTGTGTTTAGATGCGGCATGTCTAGAAATAACTGAGATATTGTGGGAATTGGTGAAAATCTTTCCAATGTACACCTGCATGTATCCACAGCAGAAGGGCGACATGGTACTGCGTAGTACCAATCGGTGAACACAGGTGATACATGCGTTGTTAAGCAATGTTGATGAAAATTGGTTGCTGCACTGTTGGTTGCTTTTGTGGAAAGTTGTCTCGCAGTTCTCTTCGAGAGTGCTTCCAGTGGCTGTTATGTGCGGAAGGCGCTCAGGGGAATTGTTGGAGAAATTAGAGATAATAGACATAGAGGAAGTCTCTCCGTATGCTGGTGTGATGGGGTGCATTCCTGCTGGTGCGGTCCGAGGTGCGGCTGAGCAGTGGTTGGTACGTGGCGTGTGTACTGTCTCACCCGCTACACCTCAGGTAAAGGAAGGGCCCGGAACGGACGTGGCAGTAGTGGGAATTCAGTCTATCACTCGCAGAGAGGTGCAGTTTGAGGTAGTCAGAGACACTTTGACAGGAAATAACAGTGATGGTAACTGTAACGGAAATATGTATGAGAAGCACTGTGGAGCACTGTCAGACAACTCTGAGCTATTGGTTGAGGTACCAATGGACACAGAAATGGTTAAAGAGATTGATGTGGAAAAATCTGGTGAAAAATGTGTGTTGGTAGGACAATTGCTATTGGAGTGTTGGACAACCGGGGACGATGGGAAACTGCGGGGTTGTCCCATAGGGAGTAACTGCTTGCCTGTAGGTGGTCCCTCCATAGATACTGTCCTAGCAAACAAAGGGACAAGAGGTCCCAATGATAATATTAAGGTTAAACGGAAGGATATGGTGTTGATCCTAGATGGTTTGGTTGCCAAAAGTAACCACACAGGGGTTAGTGAACCTGAGAAACAAATGTTGTTGTTTAATGTTGTGTCAGGTAGTGAGAATGGCCAGTCCCTGACAGATTTTATGAAAGGGAGTCCCCAACAGTCCCGGGAGAGTAGGTCTGTGGGAGAAAAAAGGAGGATCCTGAGGCCAGAAGGTAGAAGGGATAGAAAGATTAGTGGGAGCCCACGGTTCAGGAAGAAGTGCTGGTGGAAGCACACCCAGAAGAAGGTGTGGGTGGAGTGTCCCTTTAGAGAAAAGGCTGGGCAGATTAGGACTCCTGCTACTGATAGTTGGTACAGAGGCGTCAAAGCGAAGTATTGGTGGAAACATACCCGGAAGAAGAAATGGGCCTACGCAGCCAATGGCTGGCACAGAGGTGTCCCATTTATGATGATGGGTTTATGTGTTCCTCCCTCCGGTTCGAAACAGGGGGAGGAGGATATGTGATGGTGAGACCCTGTATGTCCTTAAAGAGTGTTGGTTTACGCCATATTTGGTAAAGAAAGACATGCTGATTGAACAGCTGTGTCTTGGGCTATTTAGTTCTGACATGACTGGATCAGGGCTCCACCCAACAGACAGGAAGTCTGTGTATGGGAGTCAGGTGGACTCCCATCCCTTGGAGAGGAGTCAGGCGCTGCATGGGTGAAGCTAGAGTATGCATGTCTGCAGGAGGCAGATGTCATTGGTGAAGTAAGCAACCAGGTGCTGACCGGGAGTAAGCGAGGAGTGAGCTTATCTCTTGGAAACTGTTTGTTCTGAGGAGCAGACCTAAGGCCTAGGCTAAAGGCCTGAACAGCCAGATCGCAAGAGGGGAAGCCAGGAGGTAAACTGTTGAGTATGCAAGACACAGTAATGGTGGAACCCCCCTGCGAGGGCAACTGATGTATTTGTGAACTTTTTTGTGCTTTTAAATAAAAGGGGGCTACCATGCCCTTAAATAGAGTTCCTGACTGGCTTGAATCACTGGAAAAAACGCATCTACTATGAGAGCTGATAACCCCTAATCTTACAATAGATATATATATATATATATATATATATATATATATATGTTTGAATTACCTGGGTTTGTTGCAGGCTAAAGCCTCGTACACACGGCCGAGTTTCTCGTCGAAAAAAACACGTCGTTTTTTTCGACGAGATCCTTGGACAAGAAACTTGTCCCGGCCGAGTGTACAGACGATCGATTCAAAGAACCCGCGGTTCTTTGAATGGAGCGTACACGGTGACGTCATCAACTACGACGAGCATGCGCTCGTCACATTCGATGCCGTCGCCGCCATCTTGGTATACCCTACCTATGCCTAGGAAGCTACCGCGCATGCGTCGAATTCATTTCGAACATGCGCGGGCTTCCCGGAGGACAGGTAAGTGTACACACACTCACTTTTCTCGTCGAGAAACAGGCTGACGAGAATCTCGACGAGAAAATAGAGAGCAGGTTCTCTATTTTCTCGTCGAGATTACTTGTCGGTTTTCTTGACGAGAAACCATACACACGAACAAATTTCTCGGCAAGACATCTCTGCGAAACTCGGTCGTGTGTACGAGGCCTTACTTTAAAATCTCTAAGACTTGTAGATCAGTTATCCAATGGCGTGATCGTATTCAGAAGGCTTGAGCTCTATAATTCAAATTATATTTGATCAGTTGAATATGGATTTTTGCTGGGGCCTTGAAGCAACATTCAAGCTATCCATGTAAAACTACACTGCATGTCAAGATGTTATTTTGCGTGCTGTAACAATATCATTATGAATGGTAATTTTCATGACCAAGCTCTTTGATGGTCCTACATTTCCAAAAATGTTTGCCACCCCTTGTGAATGAGACACTGACACTCCTCCATTTAGCAATCTAAATGCAGGAAAAGTTAGCTGGGAATTATAAATCATTTTTATGTTTCCTAGATTTTCCATATCCTTTTTTCAGCGCTTGGCTGTTCCTGTTTTAAAGCAAATTCATATGTGTTTAAATGCATTTAGTAGGGGTGCTGAAATTAATCAGTGCATCGCGATTCGGGTGTCCCCGATGCGGCAATGATGCATGCGACCGGAAAAAACGATTTCCGGGTGACGTCATTCCGACCGGGATGATGCCCGCAGCTGCAGGCATCATCCGATACCGTTTAGAGCGGGCGGTCGGCTTTTCAGGTATAACCACTGTTGCGGCTAAAAGCCGCTCGATTGTTATGCCGAAAGAGCGGGATGGGACATACCCTCCTTCCGCCGCTCTTATCGGGCCTCCCGTCCCACCGGGAGACCCGATCCGCGAGCCGCCACTTCCGCAGCTAGAGACAGACTGGCACGAAGTCGGAAACGGCTTTGTTCCAGTCTCCTGTACATACACAGAAGTGACATCACAACGTCACTTCCGGTTTACTCGGCTGCCAATGGTGCCCGTTTAAAAAAAAAAATACAGTATTCAGAATCGCTGTTTTTGGTGATCTAAATACTTTGAAGTGCAAAGAGTACCTGTCACCTCCTATTACTGTCACAAGAGATGTTTACATTCCTTGTGACAGCAATAAAAGTGATCAACATTTTATTTTATTTTTTTTAAACAATGTAAAAAAAAAAAAATAGGAATAAAATAAATAAGGAAACAAAATTTAAAGTGCCCCTGTCCCTGCGAGCTCGCGCAGCAAAGAAAACGCATATGCAAGTCGCGCCTGCATATGTAAACGGTGTTCCAATCAGACATGTGAGGTATCACCGCGATCGTCAGAGCGAGAGAAATAATTCTAGCACTAGACCTCCTCTGTAACTCTAACCTGGTAACAGTTTTCTTATTTTTATAGCGTCGCCTATGGAGATTTCAAGGTACCGTACTTTTTCGCCATTCCACAAGTGTGCACAAAAAGACACTCACCTGTCCCACAATCCAGCGACATGGCCACACAAACCCTGCATTCTCTCCCCTGCCTGTCCACAGCGCTGGGAATACTACTGTGGGCATGCAGCTGTGACAGCTTGCAGCTTCACAGTCGGGTGCACATGTCTCACTGCGCTGTCCTGCATAGCCGGCAATCTTCTGGAACCTGTGATGTGTCTTAGAAGATTGCAGGGAGGAAGGGCCCAAGGTAGCCCAAGCGGAAGTGGGAGCTCGTCAGTAATCGTGATGCATCGCGGAATCGAATCAAATCGAATCGTGAGACCAGTGAAGGTGCGCACCTCTAGCATTTAGCCACAATTAGAGTGTCTACTGGGATCCTGGATGCACTGGTTTCTATTTTTTTCTACAAACAGCTAAACAGGCTGCACCTACTGTATATGCAGGTAAATGCATAGTGTGAAAGGCAGCATTGAAAAACCATTACCGTATATACTCGAGTATAAGCCGAGTTTTTAAGCACAATTTTTTGTGCTGAAAATGTCCCCCTCGGCTTATACTCGAGTCACCTTTTTGCGCCTGATCTCCCGGACTTTGGGGAGCCGGTACTGGCCAGCCGTAGGTCCCCTGGACCCCAAACTTGGCACACATATAGCCCCACTCATTCTCTACAAGTGTGCAAAGTTTCTTGTCCGGGGGACCTACAGCCGGGGAGCACCGATTTTTCAAAATCGGGCACCCCTTCCATAGACTCCCATGTTAAACGGTAATTTCTCTGGTGACTTTGGGGACCCGGTACCGGCCGGTCGTAGGTCCTCTGGACCCCAAACCTGGCACACATGTAGCCACACTCTTCCTCTACAGGTTTGCAAAGTTTCTTGTCCAGGGAACCTATGGCCGGGTAGCACCGATTTTTCAAACCTGGGCACCCCTTCCATAGACTCCCATGTTAAGTGTCAGTCTAGTCATGGACACAGTGAGGCAAAGTGAGGCACACCCTAGGCTTATACTCGAGTCAATAAGTTTTCCCAGTTTTTGAGGTAAAATTAGGTGCCTCGGCTTATATTCGGGTCGGCTTATACTCGAGTATATACGGTACATATATTTAAATGTGTTTTAAAATGCTCTGTAAACACAGGTTTGACAATACCAGTGGGAATAAGTCCTTATCCTACTGACAACCAACATACAGTGCCTAAAAAAGTATGCATACCCCTTGAAATTTTCCACATTTTGTCATGTTACAACCAAAAACGTAAATGTATTTTATTGGGATTTTATCTAATAGACAAACACAAAGTGGCACATAATTTTGAAGTGGAGGGAAAATAATAAATGTTTTTCATTTTTTTTTTTACAAATAAATATCTGAAAAGTGTAGCGTGCATTTGTGTTCAGCCCCCTTTACTCTAATACCCCCAACTAAAATCTAGTGGAACCAATTGCCTGTTTGTAATTTAATCTCAGTATAAATACAGCTGTTCGGTGAAGCCCTCAGAGGTTTGTTAGAGAACCTTAGTGAACAAACAGCATCATGAAGGCCAATGAACACACCAGACAGGTCAGGGATAAAGTTGTGGAGAAGTTTAAAGCAGTGTTAGGTTATAAAAAAAAATATCCCAAGCTTTGAACATCTCACGGAGCACTGTTCAATCCATCATCCAGAAATGGAAAGAGTATGGCACAACTGCAAACCTACCAAGACATGGCGGTCCACATAAACTGACAGGCCAGGCCAGGCCAGGCAAGGAGAGCATTAATCAAAGAAGCAGCCAATCGGCCCATGGTAACTCTGGAGGAGCTGCAGAGATCCACAGCTCAGGTGGGAGAATTTGTCCACAGGACAACTATAAGTCGTGCACTCCACAAATCTGGCCTTTATGGAAAAGTGTCAAGAAGAAAGCCATTGTTGAACATGTGAAAGAAGATGCTCTGGTCGGATGAGACCAAAATTTTACTTTTTGGCCTAAAAGCAAAACGCTATGTGTGTTGGAAAACTAACACTGCACATCACCCTGAACACACCATCCCCACTGTGAAACGTGGTGGCAGCATCATGTTGTGGGGATGCTATTCTTTAGCAGGGACAGGGAAGATGGTCAGAGTTGATGGGAAGATGGATGGAGCTAAATACAGAGACATCTTAGAAGAAAACCTGTTTAGTCTGCAAACAACTTGAGACTGGGGTGGAGGTTCACCTTCCAGCAGAACAACAACCCTAAACATACAGCCAGAGCTACAATGGAATGGTTTAGATCAGGGGTCTCCAAACCCCGGTCCGCGGGTGTCATTTGTCCGGCTCGCAGCATACCCAGGCTCTGCCAACACATCACTGGCGATTTGCTGCCTTTTAAAAGCAGCTGCTGTTATCGGCAGTGTGTCTGACAGGTCCTGGATGCAGGGGGGGTGAGCGCCGGCGGGTGAGTGAGAGGACGGGCAGGCTGGTGAGTGAGCAATCATGCTGGGCGGTAAGGCTGGTGAGGGGGCTAGTGTGTCACTGAGTGAGCAGGCAGGTGTTCTGTCAGGAAGCCGCCGCTAGCCATCTGAATATGCAACTGAAGTGACATTGCGTCGTGGCCATCTTGGTACACCCGCACTTGTCCACAGCAAGCCTAGAGTTAAAAGTCGGCAAGCGGACATCTTTATACACCCACTGTAGTCTTGCTTTTCACAGTTCTTTTTAACAGTAAACTCAACTTATATTTCACTATATAAGCTGAGTTTACTGTTAAAAATAACTTTGTAAAGCAAGACTCCGGCAGGTGTATAAAGATATCCGCTTGACGACTTCTAACCCTAGGCTTACTGTGGACAAGTGCGGGTGTACCAAGATGGCCGCAACGCAAAGTCGCTTCAATTGCATATTCAGATGGCTAGCAGATTCCTGACAGAACACCTGCCTGCTCACTCAGTGACACGCCAGCCCGCTCACCAGCCTTACCGCCCGGCATGATTGCTCAGGTGGGTGTATAAGGATGTCTGCTTGCCGACTTCTAACCCATGGCTTACTGTGGAAAAGTGCGGGTGTACCAAGATGACCGCAATGCAATATTACTTTGGTTGCATATTCTGATAAGTAGTGGCTTTCTGACATCATCTCTCCCTGCCCGCCCTCACTCTGGGACACAGCCACTGGCAAGTGACAGTCCACATCTTGTGGCATGCGACATTGGCAAATGACAATCCGCATCTGGTGGCGGGATATGGCAAGTGACAATCCGCATCTGGTGGCACGGTGGCAGGTGACACGCTCAGGGCTCCCACTGATTCGGCATTATGGTGAGATAAACTATTTAATTTTATATAACAATGTAATAATAGTAATAATGCGCTTCAATAATCCTGACACCATAACAACCATGGCGCTATGATGATTGAAGCGCCAACACCAGCCATTGCCCCGACAAATTGCCCGCAAAATTTTCTGGTAGTGCCCCTCTCGAGACTAGACTCTGGATCCGCCCCTGCCTGGATACAAAGCCGCCCCCCCCACACCCTCCCGTGCTGCCAGGGGATTGGCTGTTGTGCTGTGCTGTGGATTGGCTGCTAGGAGGTGACGTCATCAGCGTGGCACCTCCCGGCTTCCCGCCCGCTATTTACATTAGAATTTCTTCCACCATACAGCCTGCGTGTGTAGCAGCGGGCGGGAGTGGGGAGGTGCAGGAGAGCTGAAGTCGGCTCCTACAGTGGCAAGAGGCAAATGGGATTAAATCTGCAGACATAAATGTACAGGAGACTCTGCTTCGGACACCGATGGGGAAAATTCTGCTGGGGACACTGATGAGGAAAATTCTGCTGGGGACACTGATAATGTGCAAAAAATTAGATATGGGATATACTGCGCTGTGCAATGAGTGAACACAAAAATTAGCTGCCAACACAGCTGAGACAAAGCAAAAACTGGTGAATATGAAAAAGTGTAGCGCTTATTTTTGTGAAAGAGTCAGTTAACAAAACATAACAAATGTTGCAAACATGCATATATATTAATTTCAGTGACACCAAGTGACTGAGTGTGATCCGTGAAAAAAAATATATTATATGTAAATAAATCAGAACAAAACAGTCCTCTATTGTGACCACACACAAATAACAGTCCAAAAGTGTAGAAAAAACTGCAAGGTTGAAAAAAAGAGTCCCACATGGATATGACCCTCTCTGTGAAAGGATAGAGACACCACCACCGATTATAAGGAGGAGGCTTACCAGATGGTATTGACTTGGTAAGGTGTATACCACCCAAGTCAAAACAGGCTTAAATAATCAGTCAGCAAGGTGTATCCAGCTGGTCCTGAATCCGCATATCAGTCGGCACCGCAAATTCCCGTAAACACCAGGAAGTGTGAATACATATAGTCTTGTTGGAGCCAGAGATACGGTAACCACATAACATGCGTAATGGGGAAAAAAACTCACATAGTGTGATACCGTACAAGGAAGTATTTATTTAAAAAAAGATTAAAAAATGTACACTCACATTTGGAAGAACATCATAGGCATATCACAAAATGCAAGAGCGATGTGTGTAAATGGGTCCACCCGACGCGTTTCAACTAAAAAGTCATCATCTGGGGTGTGGACCCCCACAACAACACCGCTATTTATAGATGGAATGACCCCAGCTGGAGTGACCCCGGAAATTACATCACTTCCTGTTGGTGAACAGGAAGTGGCGGCTGCTATTTAAAATATCCCATTTGATCTCAAAAAATCTTCCCATAATATAGGATAATACTGCCAATGAATATTTATTAGATTGTGTTAGATCAATAGATAAATAAGCAGTATAGACATGGCCAGAACTTCTATATCAGCCATATAGAACAGGAAGCGCCATCCAAGCCTCTCTATGAAGACGAGGCTGGATGACATCACTTCCGCTCTGCACAGGAACATTGGAAAAGATCCCCAAGCCTCACTATGTCTGATATGGCACTGTTTTTTATGAGCCCAAACAAACACTTCCAGTGGTGGTGCTATGGGCAAAGTGCCTGATGTGTTATCGGGAGGTTGTGAGTTCGAATCCCCGCTTTGGCATGCCGATTTTGAAGTCAAATCAAACTGGGGTCATCCCTAAAAATCTAGAATGCTAATATTGGTTAATGTTCCAAAACCGACAAATTCAACTGTCAAACACAAACTAGCCATTTGAATGGTGACTAGATAGTTGACAAGTTGAAATGAGTATTAAAATTATTAAAACATTTTATTAAAAAAAGGATAAAATTTAAATTACTACAAAAATTTATGAAAAATCGTCCTTGGAGTCAAGATCTATTAATAAAAGCGTTAATATCCCACTCCACATTTAACCCCTGTGGGTGGTGAGTCTGTAACTCGTAAATCCAGAAAGTTTCGAGTCTGGAAACTCCTCTAGTGTTGGCCCCACCCCTCCATGGAGCAACATAACGGTCAATAATCAAGAATTGGGTCCCTGTTGGGTCACGGGCATGGTTTTGCCGATAATGCCGAGGGACCGTGTGTTTGACACTCCCAAACTTGATTAAGTTGATATGTTCGGTTACCCTGGTCGTGAATGACCTAATGGTCCGCCCAACATATTGTTTACCACATGGACATGTCAGTAAATACACGACATTAATAGTTGCGCATGTACAAAATGGTTTGATTGGATAGACCCGGTTAGTCGCTGTGGACCTAAATTCTTTACTGGCCTTTCTCCCACAGGTGTTATACTGGCATAGAAGGCATTTCTTACAGGGGTAGTAGCCTGTCCAGTTATGAAAAAATGTAGGCCTAATCGGAGGATTAATGATGGTTGGTGCAATTTTACTTTTAAGTGAGGGCACTCCTCGGTATATCACTTTAGGTCTTTCTGGTAAAAGTGTACCAAGGATTCGATCATTCCTCAAGATACCCCAATGTTGTTCAAAAATAGCCTTGATTTGCTTGTGTTGGGTAGAAAAGGCTGTAAGAAAAGACCATCTAAAATTGTCTTCCCTTTCTCTTTGAGGTCTATCTGCTAACAATAGAGATCGGTCGATATTCAGAACCTTAGTCATCTCATTCTCGACATCTCGATTGTCATATCCCTTTTCAATAAACCGGTCTCTTAGAATGTCAGCTTGTATCCTGAAAGTTTCTGTGTCAGTACAATTCCTGCGGAGTCGCAGGAATTGACTTTTGGGAACGGATTTTAGCCAGGACTTATGATGGCAACTGTCTGTGGGTATATATCCGTTCCTATCCGTAGGTTTGAAATACGTACTGTACTTGAATTGATTCTCAAACCTTTCTATTTCAAGATCCAAAAAATGGATTTTAGACTGGCTAAATTCGTATGTAAGTGAAATCCCTCTGTCATTCTCATTGAGCTCTGAGAAGAAATCTTCAAGAGATTCAGGGGTGCCAGCCCAAAGGAGGAGGATGTCGTCTATGTACCTGGCCCACATAATTAACTGCGGGTGTTCCAGGGCATAGACGGCATCCTCCTCCCACTTGGCCATGAAAAGGTTTGCTAAACTGGGAGCAAACTTTGCTCCCATCGCAACTCCCTTATGCTGCAAATAAAAGCGACCATCGAACCAAAAATAATTATGTTGGGTGGCAAACTCCAACAAATCAACTATAAAATCCACCTGAGGTTTAGCGAGAGTGACATCCCTATTTAGAAAATCCTTAGCAGCCTCCATTCCTCTCTGATGAGGAATGCAGGTGTATAAGGATGCCACATCCGCTGTGGCCATAATCAAATCGCCTTCAAAGGTGATAGCAGACAGGCGTTTAATCACATCCTTCGTGTCTTTAAGGTAGGATGGAGTTTTGCGTACAGATGGTTGCAAAAAGAAATCAATGTACCTACCAATTCTAGAGGTGACGGAATCTATCCCGCTAATGATGGGACGTCCAGGGGGATGAAGGGAATCTTTATGAACCTTAGGTAAATAATAAATAACAGGAATGCGGGGGGCTAAAGGAACAAGGAACGATTTTTCTTTACTATTTAAAATTGAGGACTCATAACCCTGAGCGATAAGACTGGTTAATTGTCTCTTGAATTTAGATGTCGGATTACTGGGTAGCTCTTTGTACGTATCCTGATCACTCAGAATTTTGTACATCTCCCCCATATAGTCCTGTTTGTCCAGCAATACAATACCTCCGCCTTTGTCAGCGGGACGGATAACCAGATCCTTATTGTCACACAAGGATTTAAGACCCTGACTAGGTAAAGGATTATTGAAAACTCGTTTAGGAGGTAATTTGGCAAGATCTTTCAATACCAGATCTCTAAACATGTTTATTGCTGGAGCAAGCTGGTTAGGGGGGTTGAACAGGGATGGATTGGATAAACCTGAATGGACAGTACCTGACGTAGCTGCCCTCGCTATACTTCTAGTAGGATTGGAAGTAATATAGCGCTGTATGTTAATCTTCCTAATGTACTTATGAATGTCGACAAAGGTGTCAAATTTGTTCAACCTCCGCGGGGGAGCAAATTTGAGACCCTTGTCCAAAACAATCTTTTCTTCATGTGTTAAAACAGTACTACTCAGGTTGAACACTCCTTTACAGATTATGTTCGCCCTCGCTTTTCGTCTCTGGCTCCTCCTCCCTCCTCTGGACCCTCTCTTGGGTCTCGGCCCCTTTTTCTCCCTGGGGGGTCCTCGTGAAAACCCTGATTTGGGCGGGGTTGGGAGATTGGTTGTTGATATCCATAGGAAGGCTGATCATACTCGGCATTTGGATACGGATATACTCCATCATTATACTGATCTTGAAGTGGAGAATATCTGTTATAAGTGGATGTTGGTGGATGACTATAGTGGGATGGTTTAGGGTAACCATTATGGTGGTCTTGATATCTAGCGGGTGATCCCCTATAATAGGGAGACCCCCTCTGATAGGATGGCTCACGATCATAATAATGACCGTCAGGGTTAGAATGGTTCCCTCTATGTCCTCTCCCTCCCCTTCTATTAGAATTATGTCCTCTACCCTTCTGTGTGTTCCTAGGGGTATGTACATTTTGGGGGCGACCACCCTGGGTTGGAGGAGGATCCCTAGGTAGTAGGCTCCTATTCATAGAAGGTTTCGGTTGGGTCTGGTAATCAATCAGAGGAGCCTGCGCTCCTATATTAGAAGAATTAACTTCCATAGTTTGATCCTGTACTGGGGTTTTCTGCCAGCTGAATACCTTACCCGCCCTATAGTCACCTATATCCCGCGAGTATTTTTTATGTTTTTTAGCCTTTTGATTTTTATCCTCCTTGATCAAATGGGCCTGGAGGTTAGAGGACAAGGAATTGTATTCAACTGAGTTTTTATACACAAGCAGTCCTTCCTTTAATTCCTTGATCTCTCTATCCAAGACAGAGAGGCGACTTCTCTTCCTGGTAATGAGGCTGGTACCAAATTTTTAAATTTCCTCATTACCAGGAAGAGAAGTCGCCTCTCTGTCTTGGATAGAGAGATCAAGGAATTAAAGGAAGGACTGCTTGTGTATAAAAACTCAGTTGAATACAATTCCTTGTCCTCTAACCTCCAGGCCCATTTGATCAAGGAGGATAAAGATCAAAAGGCTAAAAAACATAAAAAATACTCGCGGGATATAGGTGACTATAGGGCGGGTAAGGTATTCAGCTGGCAGAAAACCCCAGTACAGGATCAAACTATGGAAGTTAATTCTTCTAATATAGGAGCGCAGGCTCCTCTGATTGATTACCAGACCCAACCGAAACCTTCTATGAATAGGAGCCTACTACCTAGGGATCCTCCTCCAACCCAGGGTGGTCGCCCCCAAAATGTACATACCCCTAGGAACACACAGAAGGGTAGAGGACATAATTCTAATAGAAGGGGAGGGAGAGGACATAGAGGGAACCATTCTAACCCTGACGGTCATTATTATGATCGTGAGCCATCCTATCAGAGGGGGTCTCCCTATTATAGGGGATCACCCGCTAGATATCAAGACCACCATAATGGTTACCCTAAACCATCCCACTATAGTCATCCACCAACATCCACTTATAACAGATATTCTCCACTTCAAGATCAGTATAATGATGGAGTATATCCGTATCCAAATGCCGAGTATGATCAGCCTTCCTATGGATATCAACAACCAATCTCCCAACCCCGCCCAATCAGGGTTTTCACGAGGACCCCCCAGGGAGAAAAAGGGGCCGAGACCCAAGAGAGGGTCCAGAGGAGGGAGGAGGAGCCAGAGACGAAAAGCGAGGGCGAACATAATCTGTAAAGGAGTGTTCAACCTGAGTAGTACTGTTTTAACACATGAAGAAAAGATTGTTTTGGACAAGGGTCTCAAATTTGCTCCCCCGCGGAGGTTGAACAAATTTGACACCTTTGTCGACATTCATAAGTACATTAGGAAGATTAACATACAGCGCTATATTACTTCCAATCCTACTAGAAGTATAGCGAGGGCAGCTACGTCAGGTACTGTCCATTCAGGTTTATCCAATCCATCCCTGTTCAACCCCCCTAACCAGCTTGCTCCAGCAATAAACATGTTTAGAGATCTGGTATTGAAAGATCTTGCCAAATTACCTCCTAAACGAGTTTTCAATAATCCTTTACCTAGTCAGGGTCTTAAATCCTTGTGTGACAATAAGGATCTGGTTATCCGTCCCGCTGACAAAGGCGGAGGTATTGTATTGCTGGACAAACAGGACTATATGGGGGAGATGTACAAAATTCTGAGTGATCAGGATACGTACAAAGAGCTACCCAGTAATCCGACATCTAAATTCAAGAGACAATTAACCAGTCTTATCGCTCAGGGTTATGAGTCCTCAATTTTAAATAGTAAAGAAAAATCGTTCCTTGTTCCTTTAGCCCCCCGCATTCCTGTTATTTATTATTTACCTAAGGTTCATAAAGATTCCCTTCATCCCCCTGGACGTCCCATCATTAGCGGGATAGATTCCGTCACCTCTAGAATTGGTAGGTACATTGATTTCTTTTTGCAACCATCTGTACGCAAAACTCCATCCTACCTTAAAGACACGAAGGATGTGATTAAACGCCTGTCTGCTATCACCTTTGAAGGCGATTTGATTATGGCCACAGCGGATGTGGCATCCTTATACACCTGCATTCCTCATCAGAGAGGAATGGAGGCTGCTAAGGATTTTCTAAATAGGGATGTCACTCTCGCTAAACCTCAGGTGGATTTTATAGTTGATTTGTTGGAGTTTGCCACCCAACATAATTATTTTTGGTTCGATGGTCGCTTTTATTTGCAGCATAAGGGAGTTGCGATGGGAGCAAAGTTTGCTCCCAGTTTAGCAAACCTTTTCATGGCCAAGTGGGAGGAGGATGCCGTCTATGCCCTGGAACACCCGCAGTTAATTATGTGGGCCAGGTACATAGACGACATCCTCCTCCTTTGGGCTGGCACCCCTGAATCTCTTGAAGATTTCTTCTCAGAGCTCAATGAGAATGACAGAGGGATTTCACTTACATACGAATTTAGCCAGTCTAAAATCCATTTTTTGGATCTTGAAATAGAAAGGTTTGAGAATCAATTCAAGTACAGTACGTATTTCAAACCTACGGATAGGAACGGATATATACCCACAGACAGTTGCCATCATAAGTCCTGGCTAAAATCCGTTCCCAAAAGTCAATTCCTGCGACTCCGCAGGAATTGTACTGACACAGAAACTTTCAGGATACAAGCTGACATTCTAAGAGACCGGTTTATTGAAAAGGGATATGACAATCGAGATGTCGAGAATGAGATGACTAAGGTTCTGAATATCGACCGATCTCTATTGTTAGCAGATAGACCTCAAAGAGAAAGGGAAGACAATTTTAGATGGTCTTTTCTTACAGCCTTTTCTACCCAACACAAGCAAATCAAGGCTATTTTTGAACAACATTGGGGTATCTTGAGGAATGATCGAATCCTTGGTACACTTTTACCAGAAAGACCTAAAGTGATATACCGAGGAGTGCCCTCACTTAAAAGTAAAATTGCACCAACCATCATTAATCCTCCGATTAGGCCTACATTTTTTCATAACTGGACAGGCTACTACCCCTGTAAGAAATGCCTTCTATGCCAGTATAACACCTGTGGGAGAAAGGCCAGTAAAGAATTTAGGTCCACAGCGACTAACCGGGTCTATCCAATCAAACCATTTTGTACATGCGCAACTATTAATGTCGTGTATTTACTGACATGTCCATGTGGTAAACAATATGTTGGGCGGACCATTAGGTCATTCACGACCAGGGTAACCGAACATATCAACTTAATCAAGTTTGGGAGTGTCAAACACACGGTCCCTCGGCATTATCGGCAAAACCATGCCCGTGACCCAACAGGGACCCAATTCTTGATTATTGACCGTTATGTTGCTCCATGGAGGGGTGGGGCCAACACTAGAGGAGTTTCCAGACTCGAAACTTTCTGGATTTACGAGTTACAGACTCACCACCCACAGGGGTTAAATGTGGAGTGGGATATTAACGCTTTTATTAATAGATCTTGACTCCAAGGACGATTTTTCATAAATTTTTGTAGTAATTTAAATTTTATCCTTTTTTTAATAAAATGTTTTAATAATTTTAATACTCATTTCAACTTGTCAACTATCTAGTCACCATTCAAATGGCTAGTTTGTGTTTGACAGTTGAATTTGTCGGTTTTGGAACATTAACCAATATTAGCATTCTAGATTTTTAGGGATGACCCCAGTTTGATTTGACTTCAAAATCGGCATGCCAAAGCGGGGATTCGAACTCACAACCTCCCGATAACACATCAGGCACTTTGCCCATAGCACCACCACTGGAAGTGTTTGTTTGGGCTCATAAAAAACAGTGCCATATCAGACATAGTGAGGCTTGGGGATCTTTTCCAATGTTCCTGTGCAGAGCGGAAGTGATGTCATCCAGCCTCGTCTTCATAGAGAGGCTTGGATGGCGCTTCCTGTTCTATATGGCTGATATAGAAGTTCTGGCCATGTCTATACTGCTTATTTATCTATTGATCTAACACAATCTAATAAATATTCATTGGCAGTATTATCCTATATTATGGGAAGATTTTTTGAGATCAAATGGGATATTTTAAATAGCAGCCGCCACTTCCTGTTCACCAACAGGAAGTGATGTAATTTCCGGGGTCACTCCAGCTGGGGTCATTCCATCTATAAATAGCGGTGTTGTTGTGGGGGTCCACACCCCAGATGATGACTTTTTAGTTGAAACGCGTCGGGTGGACCCATTTACACACATCGCTCTTGCATTTTGTGATATGCCTATGATGTTCTTCCAAATGTGAGTGTACATTTTTTAATCTTTTTTTAAATAAATACTTCCTTGTACGGTATCACACTATGTGAGTTTTTTTCCCCATTACGCATGTTATGTGGTTACCGTATCTCTGGCTCCAACAAGACTATATGTATTCACACTTCCTGGTGTTTACGGGAATTTGCGGTGCCGACTGATATGCGGATTCAGGACCAGCTGGATACACCTTGCTGACTGATTATTTAAGCCTGTTTTGACTTGGGTGGTATACACCTTACCAAGTCAATACCATCTGGTAAGCCTCCTCCTTATAATCGGTGGTGGTGTCTCTATCCTTTCACAGAGAGGGTCATATCCATGTGGGACTCTTTTTTTCAACCTTGCAGTTTTTTCTACACTTTTGGACTGTTATTTGTGTGTGGTCACAATAGAGGACTGTTTTGTTCTGATTTATTTACATATAATATATTTTTTTTCACGGATCACACTCAGTCACTTGGTGTCACTGAAATTAATATATATGCATGTTTGCAACATTTGTTATGTTTTGTTAACTGACTCTTTCACAAAAATAAGCGCTACACTTTTTCATATTCACCAGTTTTTGCTTTGTCTCAGCTGTGTTGGCAGCTAATTTTTGTGTTCACTCATTGCACAGCGCAGTATATCCCATATCTAATTTTTTGCACAGTTTACTTGACATTATATTGCAGCAGTGTTCATTATTTATTTGGTGTAATACCAACCACTAATATGGATGTATTTGACTACCGTGCATCACGCACAGTCAATACAGAGGGTGTGTTTGTAGCCACTGGTAGCGACACAGAAATTGGAGGGTTATTTTTAAGGCTTAGGAATGTCATGGTGTCAGAACTCCATCTTCAGTGGGACCTTGTGTTCCTGGAACAATATGTGACGGAACAGATGGTCCCACGAAGTCTCAGATGGGACATTCATCCACAACAGGGTGAGGGAGATTTTGACTCCTGGTTTAAATATTTCAATGAGGCTGGTACCAAATTTTTAAATTTCCTCATTACCAGGAAGAGAAGTCGCCTCTCTGTCTTGGATAGAGAGATCAAGGAATTAAAGGAAGGACTGCTTGTGTATAAAAACTCAGTTGAATACAATTCCTTGTCCTCTAACCTCCAGGCCCATTTGATCAAGGAGGATAAAGATCAAAAGGCTAAAAAACATAAAAAATACTCGCGGGATATAGGTGACTATAGGGCGGGTAAGGTATTCAGCTGGCAGAAAACCCCAGTACAGGATCAAACTATGGAAGTTAATTCTTCTAATATAGGAGCGCAGGCTCCTCTGATTGATTACCAGACCCAACCGAAACCTTCTATGAATAGGAGCCTACTACCTAGGGATCCTCCTCCAACCCAGGGTGGTCGCCCCCAAAATGTACATACCCCTAGGAACACACAGAAGGGTAGAGGACATAATTCTAATAGAAGGGGAGGGAGAGGACATAGAGGGAACCATTCTAACCCTGACGGTCATTATTATGATCGTGAGCCATCCTATCAGAGGGGGTCTCCCTATTATAGGGGATCACCCGCTAGATATCAAGACCACCATAATGGTTACCCTAAACCATCCCACTATAGTCATCCACCAACATCCACTTATAACAGATATTCTCCACTTCAAGATCAGTATAATGATGGAGTATATCCGTATCCAAATGCCGAGTATGATCAGCCTTCCTATGGATATCAACAACCAATCTCCCAACCCCGCCCAAATCAGGGTTTTCACGAGGACCCCCCAGGGAGAAAAAGGGGCCGAGACCCAAGAGAGGGTCCAGAGGAGGGAGGAGGAGCCAGAGACGAAAAGCGAGGGCGAACATAATCTGTAAAGGAGTGTTCAACCTGAGTAGTACTGTTTTAACACATGAAGAAAAGATTGTTTTGGACAAGGGTCTCAAATTTGCTCCCCCGCGGAGGTTGAACAAATTTGACACCTTTGTCGACATTCATAAGTACATTAGGAAGATTAACATACAGCGCTATATTACTTCCAATCCTACTAGAAGTATAGCGAGGGCAGCTACGTCAGGTACTGTCCATTCAGGTTTATCCAATCCATCCCTGTTCAACCCCCCTAACCAGCTTGCTCCAGCAATAAACATGTTTAGAGATCTGGTATTGAAAGATCTTGCCAAATTACCTCCTAAACGAGTTTTCAATAATCCTTTACCTAGTCAGGGTCTTAAATCCTTGTGTGACAATAAGGATCTGGTTATCCGTCCCGCTGACAAAGGCGGAGGTATTGTATTGCTGGACAAACAGGACTATATGGGGGAGATGTACAAAATTCTGAGTGATCAGGATACGTACAAAGAGCTACCCAGTAATCCGACATCTAAATTCAAGAGACAATTAACCAGTCTTATCGCTCAGGGTTATGAGTCCTCAATTTTAAATAGTAAAGAAAAATCGTTCCTTGTTCCTTTAGCCCCCCGCATTCCTGTTATTTATTATTTACCTAAGGTTCATAAAGATTCCCTTCATCCCCCTGGACGTCCCATCATTAGCGGGATAGATTCCGTCACCTCTAGAATTGGTAGGTACATTGATTTCTTTTTGCAACCATCTGTACGCAAAACTCCATCCTACCTTAAAGACACGAAGGATGTGATTAAACGCCTGTCTGCTATCACCTTTGAAGGCGATTTGATTATGGCCACAGCGGATGTGGCATCCTTATACACCTGCATTCCTCATCAGAGAGGAATGGAGGCTGCTAAGGATTTTCTAAATAGGGATGTCACTCTCGCTAAACCTCAGGTGGATTTTATAGTTGATTTGTTGGAGTTTGCCACCCAACATAATTATTTTTGGTTCGATGGTCGCTTTTATTTGCAGCATAAGGGAGTTGCGATGGGAGCAAAGTTTGCTCCCAGTTTAGCAAACCTTTTCATGGCCAAGTGGGAGGAGGATGCCGTCTATGCCCTGGAACACCCGCAGTTAATTATGTGGGCCAGGTACATAGACGACATCCTCCTCCTTTGGGCTGGCACCCCTGAATCTCTTGAAGATTTCTTCTCAGAGCTCAATGAGAATGACAGAGGGATTTCACTTACATACGAATTTAGCCAGTCTAAAATCCATTTTTTGGATCTTGAAATAGAAAGGTTTGAGAATCAATTCAAGTACAGTACGTATTTCAAACCTACGGATAGGAACGGATATATACCCACAGACAGTTGCCATCATAAGTCCTGGCTAAAATCCGTTCCCAAAAGTCAATTCCTGCGACTCCGCAGGAATTGTACTGACACAGAAACTTTCAGGATACAAGCTGACATTCTAAGAGACCGGTTTATTGAAAAGGGATATGACAATCGAGATGTCGAGAATGAGATGACTAAGGTTCTGAATATCGACCGATCTCTATTGTTAGCAGATAGACCTCAAAGAGAAAGGGAAGACAATTTTAGATGGTCTTTTCTTACAGCCTTTTCTACCCAACACAAGCAAATCAAGGCTATTTTTGAACAACATTGGGGTATCTTGAGGAATGATCGAATCCTTGGTACACTTTTACCAGAAAGACCTAAAGTGATATACCGAGGAGTGCCCTCACTTAAAAGTAAAATTGCACCAACCATCATTAATCCTCCGATTAGGCCTACATTTTTTCATAACTGGACAGGCTACTACCCCTGTAAGAAATGCCTTCTATGCCAGTATAACACCTGTGGGAGAAAGGCCAGTAAAGAATTTAGGTCCACAGCGACTAACCGGGTCTATCCAATCAAACCATTTTGTACATGCGCAACTATTAATGTCGTGTATTTACTGACATGTCCATGTGGTAAACAATATGTTGGGCGGACCATTAGGTCATTCACGACCAGGGTAACCGAACATATCAACTTAATCAAGTTTGGGAGTGTCAAACACACGGTCCCTCGGCATTATCGGCAAAACCATGCCCGTGACCCAACAGGGACCCAATTCTTGATTATTGACCGTTATGTTGCTCCATGGAGGGGTGGGGCCAACACTAGAGGAGTTTCCAGACTCGAAACTTTCTGGATTTACGAGTTACAGACTCACCACCCACAGGGGTTAAATGTGGAGTGGGATATTAACGCTTTTATTAATAGATCTTGACTCCAAGGACGATTTTTCATAAATTTTTGTAGTAATTTAAATTTTATCCTTTTTTTAATAAAATGTTTTAATAATTTTAATACTCATTTCAACTTGTCAACTATCTAGTCACCATTCAAATGGCTAGTTTGTGTTTGACAGTTGAATTTGTCGGTTTTGGAACATTAACCAATATTAGCATTCTAGATTTTTAGGGATGACCCCAGTTTGATTTGACTTCAAAATCGGCATGCCAAAGCGGGGATTCGAACTCACAACCTCCCGATAACACATCAGGCACTTTGCCCATAGCACCACCACTGGAAGTGTTTGTTTGGGCTCATAAAAAACAGTGCCATATCAGACATAGTGAGGCTTGGGGATCTTTTCCAATGTTCCTGTGCAGAGCGGAAGTGATGTCATCCAGCCTCGTCTTCATAGAGAGGCTTGGATGGCGCTTCCTGTTCTATATGGCTGATATAGAAGTTCTGGCCATGTCTATACTGCTTATTTATCTATTGATCTAACACAATCTAATAAATATTCATTGGCAGTATTATCCTATATTATGGGAAGATTTTTTGAGATCAAATGGGATATTTTAAATAGCAGCCGCCACTTCCTGTTCACCAACAGGAAGTGATGTAATTTCCGGGGTCACTCCAGCTGGGGTCATTCCATCTATAAATAGCGGTGTTGTTGTGGGGGTCCACACCCCAGATGATGACTTTTTAGTTGAAACGCGTCGGGTGGACCCATTTACACACATCGCTCTTGCATTTTGTGATATGCCTATGATGTTCTTCCAAATGTGAGTGTACATTTTTTAATCTTTTTTTAAATAAATACTTCCTTGTACGGTATCACACTATGTGAGTTTTTTTCCCCATTACGCATGTTATGTGGTTACCGTATCTCTGGCTCCAACAAGACTATATGTATTCACACTTCCTGGTGTTTACGGGAATTTGCGGTGCCGACTGATATGCGGATTCAGGACCAGCTGGATACACCTTGCTGACTGATTATTTAAGCCTGTTTTGACTTGGGTGGTATACACCTTACCAAGTCAATACCATCTGGTAAGCCTCCTCCTTATAATCGGTGGTGGTGTCTCTATCCTTTCACAGAGAGGGTCATATCCATGTGGGACTCTTTTTTTCAACCTTGCAGTTTTTTCTACACTTTTGGACTGTTATTTGTGTGTGGTCACAATAGAGGACTGTTTTGTTCTGATTTATTTACATATAATATATTTTTTTTCACGGATCACACTCAGTCACTTGGTGTCACTGAAATTAATATATATGCATGTTTGCAACATTTGTTATGTTTTGTTAACTGACTCTTTCACAAAAATAAGCGCTACACTTTTTCATATTCGACACTGATAATGTGGAAAACTCTGCTGGGGACACTGATAATGGGGAAAATTCTTCTGGGGACGATGGGAATGATGATTCATTCATTTGTACATAACTGATTTTTTTTGGCCCCGAATACTTGTAAAATCTACAATGTGGCCCTCGTGTTGAAAACTTTGGAGACCCCTGGTTTAGATCAAAGCATGTTCATGTGGTAGAATGGCCCAGTTAAAGTCCAGACCTAAATTCAATTGAGAATCTGTGGCAAGACTTGAAAATTGCTGTTTACAGACGCTCTCCATTCAACCTGACAGAGCTGACAAGACCCAAAAAAGACATGCAGCAAGAGTTGGTTCTACAAAGTATTGACTTGGGGGGTAAATACAAATACACACCACACTTTCCAGATATTTATTTGTAAAAACATTTGAAAATCATTTATCATTTTCCTTCCACTTTGCAATTATGTGCCACTTTGTGTTGGTCTAGCACATTTCAAGGATCTGTATATGTGAGGCTCTAGGATCCCCCCCCCCCCCTTTCTGAACATTTTGTGCTCTTATAACAAGCAGACTTCATAAAAAAATGTGATGACTGCATTTCCTGATATGTGAAGTCATCATGTGATTATTTCTAATTTTTAATAATAATAATGTAAGTAGATTTATTGATTTCCAACTTCCTTCAGCATGGTGACAGCACTGTCCATTCTACAGTAAAATTACTGTGGCATTGTCACCATAATAGACATGTTTTTGTCAAAAGACTTTAACGTTTATGTTCGGGATTAAACTTTCACCTAAAACTCCAGCGAACCTAAGCTGCAACAATTGCAAAATCACTGTCACATCACCACATTCCGACTACTCTTTACAGTACTCCCTGGTCCTTGGAAAGATGGATACATGGGAGTAATAACAAAACTGGTCTTTTTATATAAACACACACAGACACACACAATGATTTTTCATATGATTATTGATTATTGTTTATATTTTAGGCATCTATTGCTGTTCAAAAGATCTTGTCAAAGACCAAGATCATACAGGTTAAAAAACCTTGTCAGTTTGCTTTAGTTTTGCACAAAAAAAAAAAAAAAAAGTGAGTGACAATAATGCCTGCATGTGCCTCCTTTTCTTTATCGTACATCATGGAACACAGAGCAGCCATAGTAATTACTATCTGGGTTATATGCCACTTATAGGTGAATGGACACTGGCACACCCAAAAGACAGGAAGTCCCCCTCTATATATCTCCTCCCATACAGGAAGTTCCTCAGTTTTTTGCCAGTGTCTGTAAGGTGAAAATTGTCACTGATGTGATACATGTGCTCTTGGAGCATACTTGGAGGTCTGGACGGTTCTATTAAGAATCATGGAATTCAATTGGATCCAGCTGTCAGCCAAAATGGATGGTACCCGAGCCTCATTGGAAGGAGAAAAGATTCGTTGAGGTTTGCCTGTAATGCAGCCTTACCGCGCTGGACCCTGCGTAATGGAACCATGTGCAGTGTTTGTTCTGACCAAGGTGCTTTCCTGCAACGTGCTATACAGGTCCAGGGGAGTGGACCTCACATTAAGGGGACCCAGTCTATGAAGGTATTTTATGACAAAGCTCACCTTGATGGGTGAAGATTGGACTCCTGTTATGTTCAGAGTCCTGCAGCGGTAATAGTAAGTCTGCATTGTTTGCAGTTTCTCTTTTCTTTTCTTTTTTTTTTAAAAGAGGAGGGATCCGACTGTCTGTTCTCCTGGTGGCCACTGGGAGCAGTGTGCTGTTTAATCATGCTTTATACTTTTTAGTCATGTGGGCTGCAGTTTCTCCTCCAGCCACTAAAGGGTACAGGCTCACTCAGTATGGCTTATTTTTATATAGGCAGAAAGTGGAAGGGCGGCCACGCCATGTGACAACAGGTTCAGTAGGCCTCTGGAGACATAGCAGCAGCCCATGAATACTAACAAAGTGTCAGTACTTACTATGGGAGAACTGTGTGACAGACAAGTCATGATTATATGCTGCATATTTACCGCTTATACGTGGGGACTGTGCAACTGTAAGTCGATACACCCCTGGATGGTTAGTAGTTCACTTCAAAGTGTGGTTGAGTGCTCGGTAGGCAGGTGCAGCATAGCATACATGCTTGCAAACTTCTTGCTTAAATGCACAATAAATATACACGTTTAGGAAAACAGGAGCATGGGTGCATTTTAAGTATTTTTTTCTCCAGTGTAGTGCATATGTGCTTGGCTAAATCATGCAGGATTAGTATGGGGCCAACTGCAGTTAAGCAGGTGCTTGCTTGCAAACTAGCTGGAACGCACGGTTGCTGAAAATACATGGTTTTTAAATATACATGTTTGCATAAAGATACATGATCGTGGTTGCACAAGAATGCATGTTTATTCATCTTTGTATACATGGTTATATATGATCTCATAAAGATATGTGATTGCATACAAAAATATATGGTTGCATAAAGATGCATGTTTATTTGTGTTTGTATAAATATATGTAGCGGGGTCTCTAAATTTAGATGGGATACACCTGGGTGGTAGTATGATTCAGGTGTGTAAATTATGAGAGAAATTGGACCATTTGTATTCGTGGAGGATTGGGTGGTGTATTAATCTCCTTGGCCTGTGGGTGGCGGGGTACCCGCAGGCTCAAGGTAGATTCGCTGCCACAGTGCTGTCCTTTTTGTCCCCTTTCGGAGACAGTACGGCAAGGGCGGGGAACCTGCCGTGCCGTCAAAGGAGGAGATAAAAGGGGGAGACGCCCTTGCCATGGGGTCGTCTGGAGAGATCATCTTCATCACGCGCCCAGGCACCTTAGGCCTGGGTGCGGGCGGTCCAGAGTTTTCGGCCCAGGCGCCCTAGGCCTGGCCGGAGCAGAGTTGGCGTCCATCCCAGGCACCTTCAGCCTGGGGTGAGGTACTAAATCAGAGGCCTGGGGCCCGGTGACTTTGACTGGGTCCCGCGAGGGTGGAGAAGTCTGAGGGTCCCTGAGGTGGATGGGGCCCATGTCTGAGGTGAGGAGGCAGGAGAGGTCACCCGTCCGGAGAGTCCGGAGCAGCATCAACCCGGTGACGGATGGGCCTCCGGTAACTCCCTTGGAGGGACATCTTCCCCTGACAGGGGCCACAACGCAGCGAAGGTACTCCTATCTATGTTCTCTTGAGTTGCTGGTAGAGACTCACAAGTTCTAAGTTCTCTCTTAGCCGATGGCTATAGTAACCGCTGGTGAAACCACAGTGGTTTAGCTGACAATCAGGATAGTGCCTCGACCTGCTCACCCCACCGTATTGAACTGTTATTGGGTCTCAACCAGTTGGCTGCTAAAGCACTGTTTATTGTAAGTGTGACAATAAAACAAGAGTTGGACCTTTATCGGTGTGTGGTACTCTGGTTAATGGGAGCAAAGGGAAGTGTCAGCACAGCTAGACTTGGTCCTTAGCTGAAACACACAGCCCCAAGAAAAAAAAATTGGTACTGGCCTTCACCTCACCCACTGCATTGGGGAGGACATGGGCCGTAGCGCATCTCACCCTCACATACGAAATACCCCTAGACAAATCAGAGGGGGTGAGGCCGCTACATATACATGGTGATACATGATTGCATAAAGATACATGTTTGGATATACATGGTTATACATGTTTGCATGAATATACATTATCGCATACTGATGCGGGTGGTTACATTTAGGGGGAAACATCTGAGTGGTAGCCAGGCTCAGATGTACCAATTGTTAGGTCTCCTTGACCATTTCTACCCCTGGAAGATAGTACTGGTGGTTAAGTTCACTGGGGCCTATAGGTGGCGCTGTTGCCGTGGGTCCCGGATTGAACTGCAGTACGAGGTTGTGTCCTTTTTGTCACCTCTCGGTAGCGGGGCGGGGAACCTTCTGTGCCTGTCGGAAGAGGATATAAAAGGGGGCGGCCATCTTCCAGAGGGGTCGTCGTTCCGCGCTCAGGCACCTTAAGCCTGGGTGCAGGTGTGTCGCCTCCGGGTGCCCTAGGCCCCGGAGGCCTCTCGGGAGGTCTCTGGGTACTCTGGGCCCAGAGACGGAGCTGCTGTTCCATCTCAGACACCTTCAGTCTGGGGTGAGGTACTTTACGAGAGAGGCCCGGGGCCCAGTACCTTTGACTGGGTCCCGCAAGGGATCGAGGGCTCCTAGGGTGCCCCCAGGAAGTGGGTGCCCGAATCTAGGACGAGGAGGCCAGGGAGGTGACCCTTCCCGAAGACCCGGTGCGGTATCGCTGGTGACGGTGGGGCCTCTGGTAACTATCCGGATGGATGTCCTTTCCCTGACAGGGGTCAATACTTTTAGAAGGTAATCCACGTTTTCATGGTCTGTGGCAGAGACCCATCGTGAATCTGGTCGGTGGCAGAGACCCAACAACCGGACCTGTGGCAGAGGGCCCTATTCACATGGTCTGTGGCAGGGACCTCTCATGGTCGGTGGTAGCGACCGTGCGCCAAGCCTGTTAGTGCTATTCAGAACAGGAGAAACCCAAATCTAAGTTTGTGCCTGGACCTCCTCCCACCTTATCTAACCCATGTTTGTCTCAACCCGTCTGCTCTAAAAGAGACTGTTTATTGTGCAAGAAGGAATAAACAAGTGTTGGACCTTTCAGTTGGTGTGGACAGTTGCTTACTGGGTAACGCTAAAGACTTGTTCTGATTACTGCAGAAGCAAGGTCAGCACTGGAGGCCTTTTTACACCAGTCGCAAGCAGGCCAGAGAAACTAACACCGCTCAACCTCCCTATTCAGGAGGGTACGGGCTTGTGGTGCGGTGTGCCTCATTTTTTTTCCTGCGGTGGAGCCAAGCAGAAGAAAGCAGGTAAAGTCTGGGGTTGGTGCGCTACACGTGGGGGCTCGAGTCCGGGATGTGTTTGTGGGCATGGAGTGAAAACCCCCCAGAAGCTGAACTTTTATTCCCCAGTGAAGTTCCGTGGAGGTCGGCCATGTTTTAAACTGTGCCACGAGGAGAACCCTGACTGCATAGTTTGTGGGCGTGTCTATTCATAAAAACCCGCGAGCGATGTAGGAGATGGGAGGAGTCTGACCATGTATGGAGTTACACGTGGGGACTTTGGCGTAGAAAAGGTCAGTGCGCGATGGAGCAGCAAGTGGTAAGCATGTCCTCTCATGCCTCATGGGTTCCAGCTTCAAATACCATGAAAATTACATCATTCGCTGCTTCGTGACGGATACGGGGATTCGGCTCAAGCGCCGGGGAAGATTTGCCCTCTATGTGTGTAGAGACCTGGAGGCCCTTGGTGTGATTTGTCCCGGCTGCTCGGGACTGGTGGTTCATCTGAAGCCATTTGGGCGATGTGAGAGCTGCAAGGAATTTCTTTTTGAGGTGGAGCAACCTACAGAGAGGCCTCGGGCCTTCCACCTCAACTGCCTTACTGGCACCACTACTCCGGAGGTAGGAATCAAAGCTTGTACAGCCACCCCTGCGAGCACTGACGAGACTTTGGAGGAAGTCACAGAGGAGCTCGTTGTAGCGAGTGAGAAACCGGTGGATGCTGATTCGGCAAAGACAAAGTCTTTTCTCCCACCGCCCAAGAGGAAGATAGGTCTCGTGAAGGCTCCCCGCGGCCGTGGTGGAGCAACGCCCCAGCGCTTACCCGGAACTGATGTCTCTGAAGGGAAAAGTCCCGGACGTCCGAGTCCTTCTCCAAGCTGAGGTAAGCCAGGGGGAGGAGAGACTTTGTTACAGACCCCTAGCCC
Source organism: Rana muscosa (assembly GCA_029206835.1). Taxonomy (NCBI): domain Eukaryota; kingdom Metazoa; phylum Chordata; class Amphibia; order Anura; family Ranidae; genus Rana; species Rana muscosa. The sequence goes on from JARGYO010005626.1 coordinate 7,871,067, forward strand.
TGGGGATTCACATGCTAGTGAGTTGGCCAGAGGGGTTGAATCATCCTTCACCAGGAATTACTTCCCTGCGGAGGAGTACGATACCTCTGACCTAGAGTCCGTCTCAGACGCGGGTGATGATGCGATTGACAAACTGTTTGAGAGGAAGGGATGGTAATAAGATGCCCCTGTCATTGTTCCGTAGGCCTAGGAATCTGCCCATGTCTACTGGGGAAAGTACACCCCGGGTGGTGGCCACCGAGCCTGAGGAGGGATCTGTCCCCTTGTCTACCCTTTCACAATCGGGAGCACCTGCTTCCGCTACTGCTGCTGGACCGGTGTCGCTGCGGGCCCCTGCAACAGGCCCAGAGGCAGTTAAAGTGCCTCGACACCCGGATGCTGTTGTTTTGCCTGCCGCAGGATACTGTGCCACTATGCCACCTCTGTACCGCTTACAGAGACTCTTTAACCAAAAGGTCGCTGGTGAATATGGGTGGGAATACCCGTATCTGCCCAAGGAACTTCTGTTCGAGGTTGAGGCCTGCAGGGGACCGGTGGTATTCAGAGTTTGTGTGGGCACACCTCAAGGTACCCCACGCTAGAAGATACTTTTCATGTTCACCTGCCGCAACTCTGCGTTTTAAAGATTGCAAAGCTGCGTGGATGTTGGGTCGGCACATTCATGCGGACAAAGTGCTTATCTGCAGAAAGGATAAGGATGATGTGGAGTATCACATAGATACCTTCGATAGACATTGGAAGCCGTTGGTATTGCCCGATCCACATTACTATTTGTGAAAGACCAGACTCTTGTGTTTGCGTTTGACTTTTTTTTTTTTCCTTTTTCTCTCTTCAGGAACGTTGCCCATGTTAAAGGGGTATTTTACTCTTTGGAGGAATGGGAGTTGTTGTTCTCCCTTCTCTTCCCACCACAAAGATAACCAGGACTTTGGAGTCGTAGTTAGTGAGGGCCACAGTTCACAGAGAAGAAAGTTTCTTGTCATCAACAGGTGTTCTGATCGCAGCACTACCACTAGGTGGCGGTGTTGCGCAACGGTTACATTGAAGGTTCTACATTGCACTTATTGTTAGAGCGAGCAGGTTTTTTTCTCTAGGGAGAGACCTCTTCATTCTAAAGTACATATTGTTGGATTATGTGTTTCTTTCTTCCTCTGCAGGTGGGTCTTAGCGAGTTCTGCGGGAGGAAATTGTCAATTTTTACTGTGAAGTTTGAGTGATCTTAAAATGTTTTATATATTTGTACACCCTTATTCCCATCTGTGTTTTTCCTTCCCATGTTAGGTTTCCGGCACAAACGAACAAAATTTTAAATTGTCATTTATTTTTTGTTTGTCTCTGGATCTGGCTTATGTTGACTCAGTTTGAGGAGGCATAAATTGGTTTCAGACACTGGGGACCAGTGTTCACAAGTGAGGGGGATGTGTAGCGGTTGGTTACATTTAGGGGGAAACATCTGAGTGGTAGCCAGGCTTAGATGTACCAATTGTTAGGTCTCCTTGACCATTTCTATGCCTGGAAGATAGTACTGGTGGTTAAGTTCACTGGGGCCTATAGGTGGCTCTGTTGCCGTGGGTCCCGTGTTGAACTGCAGTTCAAGGTTGTGTCCTTTTTGTCCCCTCTCGGTAGCGGTACGGCGGGGATCCTGCTGTGCCTGTCGGGAGAGGATATAAAAGGGGGCCGCCATCTTCCAGAGGGGTCATCGTTCCGCGCTCAGGCACCTTAAGCCTGGGTGCGGGTGTGTCACCTCCGGGTGCCCTAGGCCCGGAGGCCTGTCGGGAGGTCTCTGGGTACTCTGGGCCCAGAGACGGAGCTGCTGTTCCATCTCAGACACCTTCAGTCTGGGGTGAGGTATTTTGAGAGAGAGAGGCCCGGGGCCCAGTACCTTCGACTGGGTCCCGCAAGGGATCGAGGGCTCCTAGGGTGCCCCCAGGAAGTGGGTGCCCGAATCTAGGACAAGGAGGCCAGGGAGGTGACCCTTCCCGAAGACCCGGCGCGGTATCGCTGGTGACGGTGGGGCCTCTGTCAACTCTCCGGATGGATGTCCTTTTCCTGACAGGGGTCAATACTTTTAGAAGGTAATCCACGTTTTCGTGGTCTGTGGCAGAGACCCATTGTGAATCTGGTCGGTGGCAGAGACCCAACAACTGGGCCTGTGGCAGAGGCCCTATTCACCTGGTCTGTGGCAGAGACCCCTCATGGTCGGTGGTAGCGACCGTGCGCCAAGCCTGTTAGTGCTATTCAGAACAGGATAAACCCAAATCTAAGTTTGTGCCTGGACCCCCTCCCACCTTATCTGACCCGTGTTTGTCTCAACCCGTCTGCTCTAAAAGAGACTGTTTATTGTGCAAGAAGGAATAAACAAGTGTTGGACCTTTCAGTTGGTGTGGACAGTTGCTTACTGGGGAAAGTTAAAGACTTGTTCTGATTACTGCAGAAGCAAGGTCAGCACTGGAGGCCTTTTTACACCAGTCGCAAGCAGGCCCGAGAAACTAACACCACTCAACCTCCCTATTCAGGAGAGTACGGGCTTGTGGTGCGGTGCGCCTCATTCTTTTTCCTGCGGAGGAGCCAAGCAGAAGAAAGCAGGTAAAGTCTGGGGTTGGTGCGCTACACATGTTTATATGTTTTCTTAAATATACATGGTTATACATGTTTGCATAAGGCTACTTGATCACATAAATATACTCGATCGCATATAGATGCACGATCGCATAGAGATACACATTTGCATAAATATACATGGTTATACATGATCGCATAAGGATTCATGGTTGCATAAAGATGCATGTTTTTACATGTTTGCATAGAGATGTGTTGCGTAATGTTGCATAAGCATGTTTCATAAACGCATGCCTGCTTATTGTGTACACGCATGTTTCCATGGGCACATAGTGCATGAATGCGTGTTTACAGGGACGCACAATTTCATATTTTGCCTAAATGCATAGTTACGTAAGCATATGCTTACATGCTTCCATAGATGCATATTAAAACACATGCTGGCATGTTTTCATTTGTACTGCATAGTATGTTTATTTACATAAAGCTGTATACATATGTACTTGTTTTCCTGGTGTAGCGGCCTCACCCTCTGTCCCCTTTTAGTAAATAAAATGGCTTGCTTGTCTAGGGGTATGCGGGAAGAGGGTGAGGTTCACTACGGCCCATGTCCTCTAAGGTCTAGAGGTGAAGGCCAACACTATTTTACCTCTGAGTCTTGTGTTCTGGATGGAGCCTCTGGCCCTCCTGCAGAGGGCAAGTTTGACTGTCAGTAATAGAGCCCCACACCATAAAAAGTCTAACACTCCTTTATTCTTCACATATGAACAGTATCAGTTGAACTTTAAACGAACAAACAGGGTGTGGATACAAGTAGGCCCAGGCACAATGAACTCTCCTATTCCCTCTTTGGCGAATAGGCTTGGCGCACAGTCGCTGCCACCGACCGTGAGTTTGGTCACTGTCACCGACCGGGTGAACTGTTGAGGCCCCTGCTACAGGCCTAATAGCAGGTCTCTGCCACCGACCTGAATTGACTAGATGTATCGCTGCCACCGGTCACAGAACATGAATTACCTTCCTTTATGAATAGGCCCTTGTTGGAGAAAGACATCCATCCAAGCGGTCTCCGGAGGTCCACCTGACACTGGCAATATGCTGCACCAGCTTCATGAAGGGTCACCTCTCCGGTCCCTTACGCTCCAGATTCAGGTGCCCAACACCTGGGGCACCTTAGGACAATCCCTCCCTCACGGGACCCAGCGGAAGATACTGGGCCCCAGGCCTCCGGCTGAGTACCTCACCCCAGACTGAAGTTGTCTGGGATGGAACACGAACTACTCGTGTACAGGCCAAGGGCGCCTGAACACCGAACACGGACAGCAGCCCTCAGGCTGAAGGTGCCTGGGACTCGGACCTCGTGGCGAAGATGTCCACCCCCCTTATACCCTCTCCCGGGAAGCACAGCGGCCTCCTCCGAGTGCCTTTCGGGTATCGCCGCTCCGGCGCTGTGACTGGCCGGAGCGGCGATGACGTCACTCCCGCGCATGCGCGCGGGACCGGCATGACCCCATTCATAAACCCGGCACGCTCAGTGCGCCTGCGCCGTTGTCTACGGCGCACTTGCGCTGCAGAAATCGGTGCATTCTTTTTGGCAAATATCTCCTAAAGGAGGTTTAGGAGATATTGCAAGCACCTACAGGTAAGCCTTAATCTAGGCTTACCGGTAGGTAAAACTTGTCAGAGAGGGTTTCACAACCACTTTATCTTGTATTGAATTGTATTGTAACTGTACTATGTCCCTTTGCAAACTGCTGGCACTATATCAATCCTGAATAACAACAAATTTTATTGTTTATGTCGGAATTATTATTTTTTTTTTTTACAAGGGGATATCTGAAATCTTTGAAACTGTAATGCCCCGTACACACGGTCTGAATTTCTGACAGAAAAAGTCAGATGGGGGTGTAGCGGGGTCCCTACTTAGGGAGTGTATATGCTTCAATTTAGGGGTGACCTGAGCGGTAGTTGGCTCGGGTCTTCTAATTATTTGGACTCTGTCTTGTTGCTGTGTCACCTGGCGTGCAGCGTGCCTGGGACTCGGACCTCATGGCGAAGATGTCTGCCCCTTTATACCCTCTCCCGGGAAGCACAGCGGGTTCCCCACCCCGCAGTACAGCTGCCGCGAGAGGTCACAAAGGGTACGGCACTGCAGTAATGGTTCAACCCCGGCTCAGAGCGACAGCACCACCTACTGAGCTGCAGGGAACTGTGCACCACTGATGTCCTCACCCGAACAGAATACAGCCCTATTCTTCCAATCAGTGCATCTGGGCCATGCCACCACCCAGATGCTTCCCCTAAATAGTACATGCCCGCTACACTGGTACTACATACATATGTGCTTATTTGCACAGGACTACATGCATATGTGCTTGTTTGCCTGGGGCTACCTGTATATGTGCTTGTTTGCCTGGGGCTGCCTGTATATGTGCTTGTTTGCCTGGGGCTGCCTGTATATGTGCTTGTTTGCCTGGGGCTGCCTGTATATGTGCTTGTTTGCCCGGGGCTACCTGTATATGTGCTTGTTTGCCCGGGGCTACCTGTATATGTGCTTGTTTGCCCGGGGCTACCTGTATATGTGCTTGTTTGCCTGGGGCTGCCTGTATATGTGCTTGTTTGCCTGGGGCTGCCTGTATATGTGCTTGTTTGCCTGGGGCTGCCTGTATATGTGCTTGTTTGCCTGGAGCTACATGCATATGTGCTTGTTTGCCTGGGGGTACATGTATGTGTACTTATGGTACTGCATACATAAATGCATGAATGACAAGCATACTAGTATACCTGCAGGTTTGCATACCTGGGTACTTGCATACCTAAGGGGTTGCATAGGGGTAAACCAACATTGTTTTAGGCCTACATCCTGGGAGGGCTGTATATTAGGTTGGCTAATATACTTGCTGTTATACCAGTTAAATGGTTCCAGAAAAGGAGGCAGGTGCACCCCTCTCAGCTTCAGGGATCTGACGGTGTCCACATCTCCCAATGGACAGTGGTGTCAGGTGCATCTGAGCCACTGTGGTGTTTGGCATTGCAATGTTTCCTGACACATAAATTTTTTCGGCAGACTGCGGCCGCATCACCTTGATCATGTCTGATCTCGGTTGATCGAAGCCTAAACACCGGATCAAGCCTGGTTAGTGTATAGATGGGAGACTGCCCAGGAATACCAGATGCTGTAAGCTTTCCCCACCTGGGTGAGGGAGGCATCTTAGGCTGCTGTTTTTTGAGAGTATCTCAGGCCAGAAAATCTTAGGGCAGTCTCTGAGGTGGTTTGTTCCAGCTTTAGCTGGCAGAAACCTGGTAGGTTAAGTACACCTCTTGGTACTGTTTGGGTCTGTCACAGAGTCGTCAGTATTTTGCCTTGCATTTGCTATTGGAGCAGAAGTTATGGGCTCATTTATTGTGAGATAATTAAATGGTATCAGTTCCAAAGCCATATAGGGACATTAGGTCTACCTTAAGATCTCAAGTCTCTGAAAATCCTTCTGTTTCAGATGGGCTAGACTGTTCAGTGGTGACCTCTCTGCAAGAGGTAGATTTCAGGGTCCATAATCATCTGTAAACGCACATCTTCATGTGGCGGTTTGTTTCCATTCTCTGTCTGGAACTTGAAGATCAAGGCATTGGATTGCTGGAATGCTCTGTTTCCGTGGTGTTGCAGAGCAAAAATTGATGCTTGATATTCTTCCTTTTCAGGAATTTGGAAAATAACCACTGATGTCAGTCTCTCTAAGTTGATTTGAAACTGGCTACAGTTTAGTGGGCTTGGTCTCCACAGGAGAGAATACTGTCCAAGAGCTTGGAATTTTTGGCCAGAACACCTTGCTCTGGATTAAAGGACAAAACCTGTTGTAGGTTCAATCTGGAAAAACCTCTGCCGGCATATATCAACCACCAGGTCATTCGACTCAGGGAGGTGTACCACATTCTGTTTGGGACAGTACAAGTGCTGTCGCTATCGCCAATACATTTTCCAGATATAGGATAGTGCCAAGGGGAACTCTGCAGGGGAATCTACTAGACTCCAAGTTCTACAGCAGTTTGGGACAGGTGCGTCCGGGGCAAGAGTCCCACTGCCAATAGGGGTACATGTACTGGTAACACCTTAAGGCAGGGGTCTCAAACTGGCGGCCCTCCAGCTGTTGCAAAACTACAAATCCCATGAGGCATTGCAAGGCTGACAGGCACAAGCATGACTCCTACATGCAGAGGCATGATGGGACTTGTAGTTTTGAAACAGCTGGAGGGCCACCAGTTTGAGACCCCTGCCTTAAGGTCTGGTTCTCCCTTATTTGTTTTTTTTTTTTCCTCCCTTTTGGATTCTGCCACATCTTATGCGAAGAATCCGTGAGGTGGTAACACTGATATTAGTGTTGGCCGAATGAACCCAGGGGGGCTTGGTACACAGACATAGTCTTGCAGGGGTTGTTCCTTGGACACTCCCAGTCTAGCGGGATTTGATGGTCTTGAGTCCTGTATCTCAGCACTGTTGAGCCCCTGGAAGCCAGCTTCAGGGAACTTCAATTACAGGACTTGAAAATATTTTTTTGCCTGGCATGAAACCAGGAAGTGGCACCCGTAAAAATGTGTGGGTGGGAGATTTTCTTTTTCTTTCTCCAATCGGTAGAGGAAAGGAGTTTGGCCTTAGGTACCATTCAGGGTCAGAGTTCTTACCTATCCATTTTTTCCAGGGACCGTTGTTTCTCACTCCTTGTTTCATACCTCATACAACATGTAACTTTCCCACCTGTCAGGCAATTCTTGTGTCCTTGGGACTTGAATTGATCTTGACTGTCCTTGTAGAGGCCACTTTTTGAACCAATTGGGAGGTTCTGTTGGTCCTTTTATCTCAGAAGTAGGGATGAGCTCCGGCATGTTCGCATTGAACACGTACAGAGCCCGCCAGGAAGTCGGCACCGCGCTGCGCTAATCACAGCCAGGGAGACATTTCCCAATCTCTGCAGCTGAGCATCGGGAAATGTCTCCCTGCCTGTCATTAGCACATTGCGGTGCCGACATCCTGGCGGGCTCTGCATGTGTTCAATGCGAACATGCCGGAGCTCATCCCTACTCAGAAGGTGGCTTCTTTGGTTGCTATCACTTCATGAAGTGGAGTGTCAGAGTCTTTCATGTAAGGAGCCATTCTTGGTCTTGCATCATAAGGTGATGTTGCGTCCTCATCCATTTTTATTGCCTAAAGTGGTTTCTAGTTTTCACTTGAATCGGGACAGTGTCTTGCCTTTTATTTTTCTCCTAATCCACAGTCAGTAGGAGAAATATTGTTACCTACTCTAGAGATAGTTCAGACGCTCAGGGTCTACTTGTTGTCGGCACAAGTCAGGAATTCTGTTTTGTGCTGCCAGAAGAGCCCAGGAAGGGCACGCGACATCCAGGTTGAATATTTAGCAGTAGATCTGCCAGTTTATCAATGTCTATGGTTTAACCACTTAAGGACCGTGTCACGCCAATATACGTCGGCAGAATGGCATGGCTGGGCATATCAACGTACAGGCGCGTCGCCTTTAAGACACGGCATTGTGGGCGCGTGCGCCGTGAGCTCCGTGAGTTTGGCATATTACAAATAGCAGAGTAGGTCCTTATTTGGTGTCAGTTTATATGATGGTGTTCCCCCCCCCCCCTCAGGGACATTGCTGTGGGACATCCCAGATAGTAATTACTATGGCTGCTCTGTGTCCCGTGATGTACGATAAAGAAAATTAGGATTTTTCCTACAGCTTACCTGTAAAATCCTTTTCTTGGAGTACATCACGGGACACAGAGGTCTCTCCCCTCTTTACTGGGAATTGCTACAAAACTGAGGAACTTCCTGTATGGGAGGGGTTATATAGAGTTGGAACATCCTGTCTTTTGGGTGTGCCAGTGTGTCCATTCACCTATAGGTGGCGTATAACCCAGATAGTAATTACTATGGCTGCTCTGTGTCCCGTGTTGTACTCCAAGAAAAGTATTGTACAGGTAAGCTGTAGGAAAAAAATCCTATTTTTCCCCCTTTTCCATTGTATAAATATGAACACCTGGACTACTTGTGTGTTATGACTGAGTTTGGACCAGATGGTCAGGTCTTGCTTGTACAGCCTCTAAATATCTATCGACAACTATAATTTGTTAGTGTAAAAATGTGTTGATATAATATCTACAGATATTTGCAGGGCTCCGGGACTCTTCAGTTTGATTGACAGTCTGTGGCCTCCATTGGCTCCCATAAAAATCCATGGACAAAGTCGGGAGCAAGGACAGGTGAGATAATTTGGATTTTCTTCTTATGAAGTTCTAAACTCTGGGGCATGACTACTTGAATTAAACTCTGAGGCATGACTACTTGAATTGCAAGTAATTACCCATAAAAATGGCTAGATTTGTGTTAATGTATTTTTTACAATCTGTAAGTTTTTACATATTTTTAATTGTACAACACTGTAGATGTATTGCCATTGAGGTTTTCTTTCTCTTGCAAAGTGAATATGCAAAGAAGGAGAGACAAGGCAATTTTCTGATGTAGTGATTCACAAACTTTGCTTAGATGTGTACCACTTTTTACAGTATTATCAGTGTCTGAAAACCACTCAGTGATAACTATGTTCTACCACATACATTGCCAGGTGTCATTTAGGACATGGTCATCTTTAAAAAGAATTAGTAAGCTCATATAAACGGTTTCTCCACATACTATGCAGTGTCTACCACTTGTAGCTGACACTAGAGTGATCATATTCATCCAAAAATATGCAGCTAAATATATATAATAATCATATTTGTATTTCCTGACACATCATGGCAGCACACACATTGGGTTGTGACTCCGCCCCCACAACCTGATAGGACTGATTAGCTATAAGTGTTGAAGAGGAGCCCCTCGCCATATTCTCTCTTTTTTTCCTCATCAAACAAGGACTGACAGCATGGAGCATAAGACCTCTTACCACTCTCACCCCAGCTAGGTTCAGCCTCTCCTAGTTGGAAGCCCTGTTTGTACAGTCTCTAAAGGAGCTTTATACAGGGACCCCACTCTGATGGTCTCAGGGGCGCAGTGAGTATATCACTATTATGATAAACCTTAAATAGGTTTCCAAAACACTGAGCATGGCTTCCATTATTCTTTATTTTTCTCTCCTACCTTTTTTCAAACTTTCTTTATACTCTTTTTTTCCGCAGCAGGTCTCTTTCCTGCTCCCATCCTCCAGGCATCACTGAGCTGTATGGTCGCCGTTGCGACCGGAAGTGACCTCAATTGTTTTTATCATCTCGCCAGTCTCCAAGATGGCGGCGGCACAATCTAAGTGCTAGTGCGCATGTGCGGCGCCGCGTCATCCCCGCGGCGACGGCTGTCTATTTAAAAACAGCTGGGATAATGTTTCTTTGCTGTCCGCTCACCATACTCTGCAATACATGCTGCCACAAGCTCTGGACACACCATCTAGCCTGGTAAGTGCTGCCTTTATCATCTACTACTTTTGCAATGCATCTGCATACAACAATTCCTTTGTTACTGTCTGGGATTTCCTTTACCCTAAACACCCCCTCTCTCTAGGTACACTATTTTCTTTCACCATTGAAGCCACTGCCCAAGCAGACCATCCACAGCCAGCAAGGTAAGAGGCAGCAAAATGGATAGTAGTGAAGAGGAGACAAAAGAGTGCTTGCCTTTTAATATATCACTTCTCTGATAGCCCTGGCAGATCTTCAAGATCATCTCACTCCAGACGTAGGGAACGTTCCCCTCAAGACGCTCGCACTCCAGAAGAAGTAGATAGAGAACATCTTCTCACCATCACAACAAATCATCCTCTCGTAAAAAGGACACCCATCAGACCCGTCCTGCGGCTAATACCTGCTGGGTATGCGGAGGACAGGCTCTTCCAAACAAACTGGTCTGTCAATCCTGTGCGGATGAAGCAACAAGAGACAAAGAGTCAGGCGCAATAGAGGTATCAAACATCATCAGAGATTCGGTAAAATAATTGATTATGGAAGCCTCTGTCATAGAACCAGTAGGGTTGACCCAGACAATACCAGCATCAACCCCTTACACCCTGCAGGGGTCAGACAAATCCATGGCGCAGGAGGATTCCCCATTATCGGTTGGTTTCAATTTTTCCATTATAGACCCTTTTACAAGATCAGTAAAAGAAGCTATTGGCTGAAATGAGTCGAGAGAAACACCTCGTAAGCTTAGAAAATATTTCCCTAACCTGAAGAATGATCCGGAAACTTTTCCCTTCATTGAGGAACTCGAAGAACTAATCAAGGATGAGTGGGAGAAGCCTGACAAAAAAGCAAGCCTTAACAACAGTATAGCGAAACTATATCCTTTAAAAGAACCGGCAGTGAACCCTCTCATCTCAGCTCCTATAGTAGACTCCTCTCTAATGAGTTTGGCAAGACACGTGACCCTACCAATTGAAGACGCGGTAACCTTCAGAGACGTCTTGGATAGGAAAATGGACCTCGAATAAAAAAAAAAGCCTATTCGTCGGCAGGAGGTGCCTGCAGGCCAGCTATCGCCCTAGCCGCAGTCGGCAGAGCAATTACAAGTTGGACGTCAAACGTCAAGAAGCTACTGATAGAAACAACAGACCAGGACAAAATAGTATCTGCGCTACAGGAACTTAGCCTGGCAGGGGACTATGTAGCCGAGGCATCGGTCGACATCATTAGATCATCAGCGATGTCGATGCTAGCATCGGTTACATCCAGAAGGGCTCTTTGGCTAAAGCCGTGGGTCGCAGACGGAACATCCAAATCAAATTGGTGTAAGATCCCGTATGACGGAACTAATCTATTCGGCCCAAAATTGGACCTAGCGATATCGAAGGTCACAGGCGGGAAATCCCGCCTGATACCATCAGACAGAAGGCCAAAACAGAAAAAACCTCCTTCCTTTAGAAGAAACCTAAAGGGAGGCAAGATCCACAATTGGAGAAGGACATAGATGGGGTTTCAGAAGCGGAGCCCCCAAAAATCATTTCCAAGTGACCCGGATTCCATCATCCCTATCAAAGAGAAAGCTTCTAATCAAATGTGTATTGGAGCTAACTCAGAAGCAAGCGGTGACGGAGGTACCCCTACACCAAAAAAAACAAAGGCTTTTATTCCCCTCTTTTTCTCGTAAAGAAAAAGACAGGGGACCTCAGACCGGTTCTAGATTTAAAGAACCTCAACAGATTGATACAAGTAGAATCCTTCAAAATGGAGAGCCTCCAATCCATACTTCTAGCGATCAATATAAGAGACTGGATGTTATCAGTCGATTTATCCGACGCCTATCTCCATATTCCTATACACAAAGATTTTCAAAAGTACCTGCGCTTCGCTATAGGACAGCAAAACTTCCAGTTCCGGAGTCTTCCGTTCGGAATATCAACGGCCCCCAGGACATTTATGAAGGTTCTACTTCCAGTGATAGCCTATTTGAGGGCGAAGGGACTCAGAGTCCATCATTATCTCGACGATATTCTCCTCCTGGCCGGCAGTCGACCGCTATTACTCCAGCATCGAGAGATACTAATTTCCACCTTACAACTCTTCGGTTGGATAATAAACTGGAAGAAAAGCTGTCTGGAACCAACCCAGTCTATGATCTTCCTAGGCGCAGAAATCAATACCAATGCCAACACTGTGGGTCTACCACTGGAGAAAATAGGCCCACTAATACAAAAAATAAAAATACTAATGGGGACGACACATCTACAAGCCAGAACATGCCTAAGCATCCTAGGCTCCATGTACTCCACCTTCCCGATGATCCAGTGGTCTCAGTGGCATACAAAGACATTTCAAGTCTTGTTCCTGAGACAATGGGACGGAACATCATTAAAACAACGAATCCTCGTCAGCCCAACGGTAAAACAATCGGTATGGTGGTGGACATGAGTCAGCAACCTGAGACGTCATCGACCCATTGTACCTCCTCGGCCAGAGATAGTTACATCAGACGCCAGCCTCCAGGGCTGGGGGGCACATTACCAAGATTTAGCAGCACAAGGTCTCTGGGCCTTCCGTCCTCAGGGAGTAGTATCAAACATCCTTGAACTCAGGACTGCTTTTCAAGCGCTACTAGCATTCAGACCACTTCTCACAGGAAGGAATGTTATATTGCGAATGGACAATACGGTAGCCGTGAACTACATCCGCAGACAGGGAGGAACGCGAAGCACATCTCTTATGCAGGAGGTGCGTCCAATTCTCGAGTGGGCACAAGTTCACCTGAAAGATTTGAAAGCGGTATACGTCCCAGCGGCTCAAAATCAGCTCACGGACGATCTAAGCAGGTAATACATCTCGAACAACGAGTGGTCACCGGGCATTCTCCCTTATAACACAGAGGTGGGGAATGCCCGACATCGATTTGGCAGCAACACCGGTGAACAGCAAATGTCCCAAGTTCTTAGCGCAAACTGCTTATCCGACGGCGGAGGGTGTCGACTGTCTTCTTCATCCTTGGGGGTTTCGCCTGGGGTACATATTTCCTCCCATTCCCTTAATAGCCAGGTTCTTAGCCAGACTGAGGAACTCAACGTCTACAGTAATAGCGATAATACCCTTCTGGCCAAGAAGGCTATGGTTCACAACCATCCTCCAGCTGAGTATAGAAAATCCACTGATTCTTCCAGTAACCTCGGATCTACTTTCACAGGGTCAGTTCTTTCACCCGGCACCGGAGAGGCTCCACCTAATGGCCTGGAAGTTGAGAGGGGGAGGCTATTAAATCAAGGATTTTCCCTAAAGGTAGTAGCCACACTACAACAGGCTAGGAAAAAGTCAACTAATGGTGTCTATAGCAAAGTTTGGGAAAGGTTCACTACGTTAGCGCAGCAGCAGTCATGGGACCCACTTTCTCCGACGGTGGCACAAGTTCTTGAGTTCCTTCAACTAGGCCTGGATAGAGGCCTAAGTTTGAGCACTTTAAAGGTTCAAACATCTGCCTTGTCAGCGATGATGGGAGTCAAATGGGCCTTCAACCCTCTCATAATTCAGTTTCAAAGAGCATGCCTTAAAATAAGGCCACCCAGGAAACCGACCTTCCCAACCTGAGACTTGTCTATAGTTCTGGAAGCCTTGTCAAACCAACCCTTTTTTCCCCTAGAGGATATATCCTTAGGAGACTTAACACTCAAATTGGCCTTTTTGGTCGCAATAACCTCTGTGAAGAGAGGGTCCGAGCTGCATGCACTGTCTATGGAAAAGTCTCATCTAATCTTCTATCCCGTCAGAGTCGTTCTAAAACCGTCTGAACAATTTATACCAAAAGTAACATCGGCTTTCCATTTCAATCCAGAAATCAACCTACCAGTTTTTCTCACTAACCAGGGAAATCCGCATCCACTAGATATCAAATCCATCATATCTTCATACCTGGAAGTGACTAATCCATTTAGAAAAACAGAAAATCTGTTCGTTATGCCCAACGTCCCAAAAAAAGGCCAGGCAGCCTCATCCAGGACAATAGCAACCTGGTTGGTTAAAATCATCAAAAGAGCATATTCAATCCAACGTCTTCCGATACCGAACGATCTAAAGGCTCACTCGACCAGGGCAGTGGCAACATCCTGGGCAGCGTACTGTAGAGTGTCACCAGAAACGATATGTAAGGCAGCTACTTGGTCCTCCAGAACCACGTTCATGTCTCACTACAGAATAGATCCGGCACAGTTAACGACTAACTCTTCTATATCTTGTGAATAAACAAAAAAAAAAAAAATATATACGTATGCATTTAAAAGCTCCCACCCAATGTGTGTGCTGCCATAATGCGTCAGGAAAACGGAAAATTGTATACTCACCTTCCGTAATTTTCCTTTCCTGATGCATCTAATGGCAACACACAGATACCCACCCGTATGAGGTAATATATACTGAGAATATGGCGGGGGGCTCCTCTTCAACACTTATAGCTAATCAGTCCTATCAGGTTGTGGGGGCGGAGTCACAACCCAATGTGTGTGCTACCATTGGATGTGTCAGGAAAGGAAAATTACGGAAGGTGAGTATACAATTTTCCGTTTTATCCAAAGGCCTTCAGTGTCCCACAATATTTTTTAAATAGGGATGATGTTGTGCTGTCAAGTGTCAAACAATATAATAAATTGATATGAAAATAGAATGGGTGTTATAAGATGAAGTAATTGTGTAATACTATACAATAAATGACATAATTGTGCACATAAAATAGATGCTCATAAGATAAAACAAGCACATATTCTGCAACGTCCACAAATAAAGTGCCAATATTAGTTGGGGGGGGGGGTAAGTTTATTTCCAAGTCCAATAAGAATTTTAATATTGACTCCTTTTATAATTGTAATACAAGCTTTGTGATCTACCTAATTTCATGCAGCACCTGTTGTGTCCAATATGTGGGGAGGACAACTAGATGTCTACACGACAGGTTCTTTGAACATGTCTATTGCATTGACAAAAAATAAATCTACAAATATAGCTAAACATTTTATTTCATGTCATGGAGGTAATAAATCCACCATGCAAGTTCAAGTCATAGATAGGATCAGAGTCCCAAAGAAAAGTGGAGATGCTTTTCCCCTGTTGTGCCACAGAGAGGTATTCTGGATATTCCATCTTCAGACTTGCATCCCCTTGGGTTTGAACTGTGAATGGGATGTGTGTCATCCAAAAAATATTTATTTATAAAAAAAGCGTGGTTTTACTCACATTAAAAACAGTGATGTGGGAAAACCCTGATCAAGTCACGTGGAGTCATGAAGTCACGTGAGCGTGATGATACGCTTCGGGATTGAGCGTCAGACCGGAAGCGACGTAGGAGTATGAGCTAGCCGCTCATGGATTACATGCCTTTTTCACTGTTTTTAATATGAGTAAAACCACGCTGTTTTTATAAATAAATATTTTTGGGAAAACTTTATCACACTGTTGGAGCCCCTTTGTTTATACACCACCATTACGGAGGATACTAGGTGGAACCCCAGGATCATTTTGGAGGAGGCATTACCGTCCATCCAGTCCCAAGGGCTGCACTCATTACAGAGAGATACCCAGAGACGGGTGGAGACATAAGAATCCCTTACGAGCGTTATCTACACCCAATGATGTTGCCTTAATGTTGTAAGGTGAGAGGCTTGTGAGCACTGAGGTGTCATAAATACTACAAGAAAAGACACCAATCACGTTTGTTCACTGTTTTGGAATGCGGAAGAATCTGAGCACCTAGTTGTAGCTGCACATTTGGCTTGGCATTGAAATCATTGGGACTTTTTTTTCAGTATTTTTTATCAGTTTCTAATATTGGCACTTAATTTGCGGACATTGATGTAATGAATATTTGTCTGCTTGTTTTATCTAATGAGCATCTATTTTATGTGCACAATTTTGTCATTTATTGTATAGTATTACACAATTTATTCTTCTTATATCACCCATTCTATTTTCATATCAATTTATTATATTTTTTTTACACTTGACAGCGCAACATCGTCACTATTATGTACAATTTTTTTTAGCCACAGATTTGCTTATCGGTGTTTGCGGCAGTTAAAGTCACCATTATATTTAAAGTGATAGCGCAGGAGTACCACTTTTTTATATTCCACAATATTTTTTACTCTCTGCTATAATACATCCAATAAAAAAATGTAAAACATAATTACATTTCTTCATCAATTTAGGCCAATATGTATGTATTCTGCTACATATTGTTTGTAACAAAATCCCAATAATTGTATATTAATTGGTTTGTGTAAAAGATATAGTGTCTACAAACTATGGGATATTTTTATTTATTTTTTACTAGTAATGGTGGGATCAGCGACTTAAAGCGGGACTGCGATATTGCCGCTGACAAATTAGACACTAACAGACACTTTTGAGGACCAGTGACACTAATACAGTGATCGGTGGTAAAAAAAAGAATGCACGGTCACTGTACTAATGACACTGGCTGGGAAGGAGTTAACGGGAGATCAAAGGGTTAACTGTGTGCCTATCTAGTGTTTTCTTACTTAGGGGGAGGTGCTTGTGCAGGAACACAGGATCCATGCCTTTTGTACTGACATAACGGTAATCTGCCCTGTTTACATAGGTAGACCACCATTCTCCCTCTGCACTGAGGGAGGATGTATAATCACAGCAGGAGCTGGCCAGGGGAACGCATGAGCACCCCAGACCTGCAGCCGTGCAACTTTGCCACCATATATCTAAGTTATACAATCAGCAAATAGGTCAGCTTGATGTAAAGAATTGTATTAACATGTCTTACAGTGTACCTCATTATATGGCGCAAAAAATAAAAATACATTGTTACAGGTTTCTATTATTAGGAATTTCAGATAACTATATATTAGTAACATTCTACATGTTCCACAAAATCGATCAAGTAAATGCTCAAAACCTGGTTCCATCTCAATACAAGATTTTTGGAAATGGTTTATTTAAAATTATTTTCACCATAACAGTATTTTACAAGTTCTCATTCTTTTAAAACATGTCCTCAAAAAACATTGTAAAGCATTTTTGGAGTTCATACAGACAAGAAAACAAGCCTCCATATCCTACACCAATTCACCAGTAATCAAGGAATTGGCTGAAGCTCTAACAGTTGGTGGAACTGTCCACCTGAAAAGGAGTCAGGCTGAAAGTTGGTCTGAGAGCTGACTCTAGTGCATGTATACATATTATAATTTAGACACAAGAAATTATACCTAATTTAAATTTACTATGTGTCATTTATATGTACATGCAGTGCCTTGAAATTCCTATCCCTTGAAATGTTCCACATTTTGTCATGGTACAACCAAAAACGTAAATGTATTTTATTGGGATTTTATGTGATAGACAAACACAGTGGCACATAATTGTGAAGTGGAAGGAAAATGATAAATTGTTTAAATTTGTTTTACAAATATGTGAAAAGTGTGGCATGCATTTGTTTTGTTTTTTTGTTATATTCTCTTTATTAATTTTCTTATATATTCAAATTAACATTATACATGCTTTTATATATTTATTTTTCACAACAATAAATTAGCAAAATGTTATCAGTGTAATTTTCACTCTGTTGATCCTCATCCCTCCCTCCTTCCCCCCTCCCCCTTTACTATTTCTCATATTAGGTTTTTTATTCCATTTTTACACATTATTCAAAGTTTGTTTTTGTTTTCATTTATTTTCCTTATCTCACTCTCCGCTTTGCAGGGGTGTCCCTATTTTTTCCAACCACGGGTTCCACACCTTTTCAAACTCTCTTGTGTTCCCTCTCTTAATATATACTACCCTCTCCTTCCATATTGTTGCGGTGACTGTGTTAGCCCATTCTCTGACTGAGGGGGGGGTCTTCTGCCTGCCATCTTTGCGCTATCAATTTTCTAGCGTGAAAAAGGCATCTAAGCACTGCTTTTGTTATACTGGTCGCTCTGCTTGTTCCCTCCTCTAGTCCCAGGACACACATTCTAGGGTCCATTTCTATTGTTGTCATATATGTCCTATTTATGCTATCTAGTACCCCTGTCCAATACCTAAATAATTTTGGGCACCTCCATAGCATATGTATCAGGTCCCCTGTGTCCTGACATCTGGGACACCCTGCATCTGTTCTCCATCTAAAATCAAACAGCCTTTTTGGTGTATAGTATGTCCTATGTAATAGCATTAAGAATGAAAACTTCTGGGCCGGTGAAACAGATACAAGGTGTCCACTCTCTAGTACCTTTTTCCATTGCCCCCTGGATATGGGCCCCAGATCTTCCTCCCATTTCCCTCTACTTTTGAGATGTTCAGGAGCTGTAATACTTCCTTTGCATAAATGTGGGTATATTTCGGATATACGGCCCCCGGTCTCACTCTGATTGCCCAATCTCTGAAAGATATGGGATTTGTGCCAGGTTGGTCCCTGTCTATCAAACTGCATATTTAACCACTTAAGCCCCGGACCATTTGGTAGCTAAAGGACCAGAGGTGAATTCAGAATTTTGCACTGCGCTGCTTTAACTGTAAATTGTGCAGACATGCAATGTTGTACCCAAACGAAATTTGCGTCCTTTTCTTCCCACAAATAGAGCTTTCTTTTAATGGTATTTGATTGCCTCTGCGATTTTTATTTTTTGCGATATAAACGGAAAAAGACTGAAAATTTTGAAAAAAAATGATATTTTCTACTTTTTGTTATAAGAAAAATCGAATAAACTCAATTGTGGTCATACATTTAGGCCAAAATGTATTCAGCCACATGTCTTTAGTAAAAAAAATGTCAATAAGCGTATATTTATTGGTTTGCGCAAAAGTTATAGCGTCTACAAACTAGGGTACATTTTCTGGAATTTACACAGCTTTTAATTTATGACTGCCTATCTCATTTCTTGAGGTGCTAAAATGGCAGGGCAGTACAAAACCCCCCCAAATGACCCCATTTTGGAAAGTAGACACCCCAAGGAAATTGCTGAGAGGCATGTTGAGCCCATTGAATATTTTTTTTTTGTCCCAAGTGATTGAATAATGACAAAAAAAATATAAAAATTACAAAAAGTTGTCACTAAATGATATATTGCTCACACATGCCATGGTTATATGTGGAATTGCACCCCAAAATACATTCTGCTGCTTCTCCTGAGTACGGGGATACCACATGTGTGGGACTTTTTAGGAGCCTAGCCACGTACGGGACCCCGGAAACCAAGCACCGCCTTCAGGATTTCTAAGGGCGCAAATTTTTGATTTCACTCCTCACTACCTATCACAGTTTTGAAGGCCATAAAATGCCAAAATAGCACAAACCCCCCCCCCCCAAATGACCCTATTTTGGAAAGTAGACACCCCAAGGAAATTGCTGAGAGGCCTGTTGAGCCCATTGAATATTTTTTTTTTTTGTCCCAAGTGATTGAATAATGACAAAAAAAATAAAAAAATTACAAAAAGTTGTCACTAAATGATATATTGCTCACACATGCCATGGTTATATGTGGAATTGCACGCCAAAATACATTTTGCTGCTTCTCCTGAGTACGGGGATACCACATGTGTGGGACTTTTTAGGAGCCTAGCCGCATACGGGACCCCGAAAACCAAGCACCGCCTTCAGGATTTCTAGGCACAAATTTTTGATTTGACTCCACTACCTATCACAGTTTTGAAGGCCATAAATTGCCAAAATAGCACATAACCCCCCCAAATGACCCCATTTTGGAAAGTAGACACCCCAAGCTGTTTGCTGAGAGGCATGGTGAGTATTTTACAGCTCTCATTTGTTTTTGAAAATGAAGAAAGAATTTTTATTTTATTAATTTGTTTTTACATTTTCAAAACTTTGTGACAAAAAGCGAGATCTGCAAAATACTCACCATACCTCTCAACAAATAGCTTGGGGTGTCTACTTTCCAAAATGGGGTCATTTGGGAGGTTTTGTGCCATCTGGGCATTCCATGGCCTCCGAAACTGTGATAGGCACTGAGAAGTGAAATCAAAAATTTACACCCTTAGAAAGCCTGAAGGCGGTGATTGGTTTTTGGGGTCCCGTACGCGGCTAGGCTCCCAAAAAGTCTCACACATGTGGTATCCCCGTACTCAGGAGAAGCAACAGAATGTATTTTGGGGTGTAATTCCACATATGCCCATGGCATGTTTGAGCAATATATCATTTAGTGACAACTTTGTGCAAAAAAAAAAATACAAAAATAAAAAATTGTCTTTTTCCGCAACTTGTGTCAACATATAAAATATTCCATGGACTCGACATGCCTCTCAGTATATAGCTTGGGGTGTCTACTTTCCAAAATGGGGTCATTTGGGGGGGTTTTGAACTGTTCTGGCATTTTATACACAACATTAGGAAGCTTACATCCACTCTTCTATGCACTTGAAGACAAAGCCCTTTTTGACACTTTTTGTTTACAATTATGTTGAACCCCCAAACATTATATATATATTTTTAAAGCAAACGCCCTACAGAATAAAATGGTGGGTGTTGCATTTTTTTTTCTACACAGTATTTGCGCAGCGATTTTTCAAACGCATTTTTTGGGGAAAAAATACACTTTTTAATTTTAATGCACTAAAACACACTATATTGCCCAAATGTTTGATGAAATAAAAAAGATGATCTTAGGCCGAGTACATAGATACCAAACACGACATGCTTTAAAATTTCGCACAAACGTGTATTGGCGACAAACTACATACATTTTTAAAAGCCTTTAAAAGCCTTTACAGGTTACCCCGTTAGATTTACAGAGGAGGTCTACTGCTAAAATTACTGCTCTCGATCTGACCTTCGCGGTGATACCTCACATGCATGGTGCAATTGCTGTTTACATATGACACCAGACCGACGCTTGCGTTCGCCATTGGGCAAGAGCAGGGCAGGACAGGGGTGCTTTTTTTATTTTTTTTATTATTAATTTTGCTTTTTTATTTTATTTTTAAATTGTTCCTTCCATATTTTTATTTTTTTTTTATCATTTTTATTGTTATCTCAGGGAATGTAAATATCCCCTATGATAGCAATAGGTAGTGACAGGTACTCTTTTTTTGAAAAAAACTGGGGTCTAGACCCTAGATCTTTCCTCTGCCCTCAAAGCATCTGACCACACAAAGATCGGTGTGATAAAATGCTTTCCCAATTTCCCAATGGCACTTTTTATATCCGGGGGGGGGGCATTCCCTCCCACTGCTTGTAAAAGCAGTCCAGAGGCTAATTAGCCACTAGGATTGCTTTTACATGAAAGCTGGCCGCTGGCTGAAAAGAATGATACCAAGATGATACCTAAACCCGCAGGCATCAATCTGGTATAACCATTCAAAGTCCAGCAACATACCAGTACGTTGTTGGTCCTTGTTGGACATGTATTGTAATCTTTTTTTTTCATGCAGCCAGTTGGCTGAACGAAAAAAGAGATTGATCGGGTGGGTATGCCCACCATTAGAATACCGCCCTTCATCCACCCACTTCTAATGATGGGCATACATGCACCATTTATATATGCCGAAGCATGGGGGCATCCTCCCGCAAAAAAGTTATGCCGCACACACATGGTCTGACTTTTCCACGGGCAAGCCTCCGTCGGAATTTCGACTGTATGTATGCGGCATTAGGAGCAAAATCACTCCTCCGCCCCTGCTGCCCCAATGCTTCGGCATATTTGCTTTTTTTTTTAACTGTGGTGGTGAAATCACCTCCTACAGCACTGGAGTCGCAGGGATCAGGCCTGTCTCTGCGAACGCTGCAGTTATGTGTGTTGTGTTTTGCAAGTGAAAGTGATTGATCGATACTGCACTTGGGTGGCCTGAGCTGGACGGAGGGGCAAAACGCAGGTGCTAGCAGGTATCTGGGCTGATCCCACTAACACTGCGTTTTTGGGAACCCTAAACTGCTGGGGACGCTAGTATAGATCTGATCAGATCAGATATTGATCTGTTCAGATACTATTCCACTAAGGAGGGTGTATGCTTCACGTGTGGGTGTTAGCGTTACTGGCACTAACCTGACGCTGCCTGGGGTGTGACGCAGACCCTCTCTGACGCTAAAACCTAATTGATATCACCCGCCGGGCGATCAGGGGGTTAAACCTTTATTGGGTTATATATACGGCGGGTGCCCTGACACTATAAAAAGCAAACTAACTAACCAGCGTCACCCGTAACACTTATATGATGATCACTGGTGAAAGGGTTAACTAGGGGCAATTAGGGGGTTAAAACCTTTATTAGATAATATATGGGGGTACCTGACGCTATAAAAACCTGCGGCGAACCTAAAAAAAATTACTGGCTACCGATCTGCATCACCGACGCTAAGACAGCGATCAGAAAAATGATTGCTTAGCGACAGTGGTGATAGGGGGTGAAAGGGTTACCTGGGGGGCGATCAAGGGGGTTAAACCTTTATTAGATAATTTATGGGGGTACATGATGCTATAAAAACCTGCGGCAAACCTAAAAAAAAATACTGGCTACCGATCTGCATCACCGACGCTAAGACAGCGATCAGAAAAATGATCGCTTAGCGACAGTGGTGATAGGGGGTGAAAGGGTTACCTGGGGGGCGATCAAGGGGGTTAAACCTTTATTAGATAATTTATGGGGGTACCTGACGCTATAAAAACCTGTGGCGAACCTAAAAAAAATTACTGGCTACCGATCTGCATCACCGACGCTAAGACAGCGATCAGAAAAATGATCGCTTAGCGACAGTGGTGATAGGGGGTGAAAGGGTTACCTGGGGGGTGATCAAGGGGGTTAAACCTTTATTAGATAATTTATGGGGGTACCCGATGCTATAAAAACCTGCGGCGAACCTAAAAAAAATAACTGGCTACCAATCTGCATCACCGACGCTAAGACAGCGATCAGAAAAATGATCGCTTAGCGACAGTGGTGATAGGGGGTGAAAGGGTTACCTGGGGGGCGATCAAGGGGGTTAAACCTTTATTAGATCATTTATGGGGGTACCCGACGCTATAAAAAGCTGCGGCGAACCTAAAAGAAAATACTGGCTACCGATCTGCATCACCGACGCTAAGACAGCGATCAGAAAAATTATGGCTTAGCGACAGTGGTGATAGGGGGTGAAAGGGTTACCTGGTGGGCGATCAAGGGGGTTAAACCTTTATTAGATAATTTATGGGGGTACATGACGCTATAAAAACCTGCGGCAAACCTAAAAAAAAAATACTGGCTACCGATCTGCATCACCGACGCTAAGACAGCGATCAGAAAAATTATCGCTTAGCGACAGTGGTGATAGGGGGTGAAAGGGTTACCTGGGGGGCGATCAAGGGGGTTAAACCCTTATTAGATAATTTATGGGGGTACCTGACGCTATAAAAACCTGCGGCAAACCTAAAAAAAATTACTGGCTACCAATCTGCATCACCGACGCTAAGACAGCGATCAGAAAAATGATCGCTTAGCGACGACGGTGCTAGGGGGTGAAAGGGTTATCTGGGGGGTGATCAAGGGGTTAAACCTTTATTAGGGGGGGTTAGGGGTCTACACTGGACCTAAAACTAAATGTAGTGACACTTTTACAGTCACAAATGTCACTGATTGCAGTGATCAGTAAATAAATGGTCACTGCAATCAGTGACACTGTGACTGGGGGCTGGGGGGTGATCTGGGGGGGCGATTTATGTGCCTATGTGTGCTGGTGTTAGTGTAGTGTTTGTGCACTAACCTTGATGTCTTCTCTTGTACGGCGCTCGGTATATGTGAGCGCCGCACAAGAGATGACATCACTTCCTCCTGCTTCCTCTGCCTGTGTTTACATTACACAGGCAGAGGGGGCATTCTCATTCGCCGGGAGCGATCGCGGGGGGGTGGCCGGAATCTAACGGTCGCCCCCCCATCTCGGATCGGTCCCAGACGAATTCCGACCGCTCACTGTACAGAAGGGGGGTCCGATTGGACCCCCCAACTGTACAAAGGCAATCACGTACACTCTACGTGATTGTGCCTGTCGGTGCCATTGTGCCGACGTATATATACAGTGAGCGGTCGTTAAGTGGTTAATGCGCGTCTCATTTGCAAATATCTATAAAATGTATGTTTAGGGACATCATATTCCTCTCCAAGTGTAGCGAATGTTTTTAGGATTTCTCCCTCGTACAGCTGGGCCAGCCTAGTTATCCCCTTCCCTTCCCATTCCTTAATTTTCCCCATCAGCTCCAGCTCCTGAAGATTCCTATTATCCCAAAGGGGTGTATATTCTGTCTCTCCTTCTAATCCCCATATTGCTTTCACAGCTTTCCACACCTTTATTACCATCTTGACCGTAGGGGATTTGTATAAAAAGGAGTTTGCCTCCAGTGCCTCCATCACCAACTTGTGGGGTGACCCCATTGTCATCAACCGCCCATTTGTATCCCCTCCCATCTCTGGCCTCATTCCTATATGCTGCAGCTGTGCTGCCAGGAAGTAACACCGTGGGTGTGGTACCGCCATACCTCCCTCCCTTTGTTTTACAAATATCTGAAAAGTGTGGCATGCATTTGTATTCAGCCCCCTTTACTCTGATACCCCTAACTAAAATCTAGTGGAACCAATTGCCTTCAGAAATCGCTTAATTAGTAAATGGAGACCACCTGTGTGTAATTAAATCTCAGTATAAATACAGCTGTTCTGTGAAGCCCTCAGATGATTGTTAGAGAACCTTAGTAAACAAACAGCATCATGAAGGTCAAGGAACACACCAGGCAGGTCAGAGATAAAGTTGTGGAGAAGTTTAAAGCAGGGTTAGGTTATAAAATAAATATCCCAAGCTTTGAACATCACGGAGCACTGTTCAATCCATCATCGAAAAATGGAAAGAGTATGGCACAACTGCAAACCTACCAAGACATGGCCGACCACCTAAACTGACAGGCCGGGCAAGGTGATCATTAATCAAAGAAGCAGCCAATCGGCCCATGGTAACTCTGGAGGAGTTGCAGAGATCCACAGCTCAAGTGGGAGAATCTGTCCACAGGACAACTATTGGTCGTGCACTACAAAAATCTGGCCTTTATGGAAGTGTGGCAAGAAAAAAGCCATAAGAAGTCCGTATGCAGTTTGTGGAAGCCATGTGGGGCACACAGCAAACATGTGGGAGAAGGTGCTTTGGTCTGATGAGACCAAAATTTAACTTTTTGACCTAAAAGCAAAACGATATGTGTGGCGAAAAACTAACACTACACATCACCCTGGTGGCAGCATCATGTTGTGGGGATGCTTTTCTTCAGAAGGGACAGGGAAGCTGGTCAAAGTTGATGGAAAGATGGATGGAGCCAAATACAGAGCAATCTTAGAAGAGAACCTGTTGGAGTCTGCAAAAGACTTGAGACTGGGGCGGAGGTTCACCTTCCAGCAGGACAGCGAACCTAAACATACGGCCAGAGCCACAATGGAAAGGTTTAGATCAAAGCATATTCATGTGTTAGACTGGTCCAGTCAAAGTCCAGACCTAAATCCAATTGAGAATCTGGGGCAAGACTTGAAAATTGCTGTTCACAGACGCCCTCCGTCCAATATGACAGAGTTTGAGCTATTGTGCAAAGAAGAATGGGCAAAAATGTCACTTTCGAGGGGCGTGGCCTGGACATGGCTGGATAGAGACGTTCTTCTCAGAGCTCCCGTCCGTCTCTCACATATCCCGGCTAATATACCAACTTACACAGCACTATGCACTCTGCCAAGAAGCGCTATACTAAGAAGAACAACAAGATCACAAAGCCGCCGGTGCAAACCCTGTCGTCAGGAGAAATAAGGAGACTTTTCCTGTCTTCCCAGCTCGGCTCCCCGGAGCTAAAGATGGCGGCGCCACGTGCAGAGGAGAAGGAGGACAGATCGCCGCACGCTTCTATGTCCCCTGCACCGGCATCGCAGCCCTCAGAGGCATACGGGAACTTCCTGCTGGACCCACACATAGGAGAAGAGGGGGAACACTCGCAGGCACCCCACCAGATGAGAGGCGTAGACCCGGAGCTCCGGGCCCTCCTGCAGGCTCTACCAACTAAAGCGGATATAGCGGCGCTCATTGGGACAGTGGAGGCGGCGCACCGCGAGGAGATGAAGGCGGTAAGGGCGGACATTACTTCCCTGACGGCCAGACTTGAAACGGGGGAAACATCCCTAGCCGAGATGGTCCGGAGGGTCACGGCAGTGGAGCGAGCCCAGACAACACGCATGGAGGCCCTGACGGAACAGCAGCTCCACATGGAGGAAATGGAGGACCGGAGCCGCAGGAACAACCTGCGGATCCGGGGCCTCCCAGAGGCCACGGGACCCGAGGACTTGGCGGATACAGCCACTGCGGTGTTCCGGGCCATAGAGGGTATCGACCTCCCGGACAGACTGGTGATTGACAGAATCCACAGGGCGCTAGGCCCGAGGCCTACAGACCCCCTGAGACCACGTGACGTGATATGCCGGCTACACCACTATGGACACAAGGAACAGGTGCTCCGCAGGGCATGGGAGGCGGGGGACCTGGAGTTTGATGGCGCTGCTCTCAAGATACTGCCGGACCTCTCAAGGGCCACGCTGCAGAGGAGGGCCATGCTGAAGCCCCTGTTGGAGATAGCCCGCAGACGCCAGTTTACTTACAGATGGGGTTACCCGCTTTCGGTGACCTTTCGGAAGGATCAGCGGTACTTTACCTTACGCAAGCCAGACGCCTTACAGGAGCTGTTTACCTTCCTGGGAGCAGAACCGATCGACCTGCCCGACTGGCTAGCCTTCCTCCCAGGACCGCAGGGACGACCGTCTGCCTACAGACAGAGGGAAGATTTCTCACCAAGACCGCAGAGGAGCCGCCGCAGGCCAAGGGAGACATCTCAAGAGCCGGCGAGAGAGTTCTAAGGTACTGTATCTATCACTGCACACCGCCATGGTTTATTGGGTTTGTTGGGGCGGTCGCTAATGTTTTAATGCCAGCGACCATGTTACTGATTGTATTCTGATTTGACCCCTGGATGCTGCTCCCGGACTAGACCCCTACCGGAGGGGTGACCCCCTGGCCCTTTCTCCTTCACGGGTGGGTGCCCCCCCTCGCCCGCTCTCTCCTCAGACACATCTTAGCCTAGCAGCGGTGCCTGGAGCCTGCAAGGGCCATTCTGGAGACTGATGGGTGTGCAACGCGCACGACGCATCTTTGGGCTACACAGGGGAGAACGGGCCTAGGACCACCTGTTACACGGAAGCCAGAGGGAGACGTCTATTGCCCAATGCCCATCCACGCTACCTACCACCTGTGTTTTTTCCACCCCCCATGGTTTCTATGACCTTTTATTTTTCACTTTCTGTTTTGTTTTTTTTGTTTTTTCTCTGCTCCTGGAGGAGGACGCCATCATGGGTGGGTGCCGGGCTGGAATACTGGGGGTCTGTGCAGCAGCCAAGGAGCAGAGATTGGAGAATAATGTCCACTTACCCTGAGGCCTACGTCAGAGACGCTAAGTGTGTCCAAGAAGCATGGGAATTACGGTCGCATCAGAAATTATATCATTGGTGACGTACTAAGGTATAGGTTTTCATGGTCTGCCATGCACTATAGATCAATGTACTGTTATAACCTGCTGAGCCACTTATAGGGGTAGACAAAGGTCTACCGGCAAGATGGAGCCTAACTTATTCCAACAGCTTCAGGGAACATGGGGCATGGCTGGGAGGGCGGAGGCCAGGTTAGTGCCCCTGGGATAATGGGGTTGGGGGATGCGGTTTTGATGACTCTCAGGTGATGGGTGGGGAGGGATAAGGGGGCTCAGATGTGGGGGCACCTGGTAGTTACAGTTGGATCCAGGAGACAGGGGGACTAGTGATACCAGGGCATGGACTAAGCAGCAGTTCTGTTGAGATTTCATACTGTTAGACTGCCATAATGTGAAAAGTTTGAGCGGATTGCAGAATGTTCCTTACAATGTTTTTTCTGATAGTGCAATTGTGCATAGTTACTCAGACTAGCCAGATCACGGGAGGGAGACGGCGGAGGGCTCACCTGGATGAGCCTTGTCCTACCGCTCCTCCACATAGGATAGCGTGCTTCGGTCGGGGAAGTGAATAACTCCCCGATTGACATACGCGCACATAAAGGTTTTTTACGGGGACTGGGTACTAGACCTAGCCCCAATTTGGTATTTTACTACCAACTCCCTCTCCTTTCACCCTTCTAACTACACTTATTCACTCTTTTTCTCTGTCCTGACTTTCTACTACCCTCCCCACCCCACCCTATACCCCCCCCTAACCACACCGCCGACTCAACCATACACGTAAAACCCCAGACACAATGACGACACAAAGTGTAAAAGTGATGTCAGTTAACGTAAGGGGCCTGAATATGCCGGAGAAGAGACGCATGTTGCTAAATGACCTTAGAAGATCACAGGTAGATGTAGCCCTATTGCAGGAGACCCATTTTAAAGACACCAAACTACCCTATCTCAGGAACAAATACTACCCAGTTGCATACCACTCTACTAACCCAAGTGCGAAGTCCAAAGGGGTGACCATACTGCTGTCAGGTAAAATCCCTTGGCAGTACAAGGGATGCCAACTGGACCCCGCGGGCCGTTTCGCTTTTATCAAGGGCCTTATTGGGACCACTTTATTGACCATAGCAGCAGTATATGCTCCCAACGAAGGCCAAGCCGCGTTCTTGGAAGGAACGCTGGAACACCTCCAGAGGTTCACGGAAGGGAAATTGATTTTAGGTGGCGACTTTAATGCCCCCCTGACTCCCTCAGTTGACACCTCGCTGGGCAGGACTTCGATACCTATTACCCAACTTAAACGGATATCCAAAACCTTACATAGGATGCAGCTAATCGACATCTGGCGCCTGCAGCACTCGGGCGATAGAGACTATACATACTACTCCCCGTTACACCGGGCATACAGGTATACTAGGATAGACTATTTTATGATCCCCCACAATCAACTAGATGCTGCAGAACACACAGATATAGGAAACAGGACATGGTCGGACCACGCTCCCGTATTTCTGACGTACAAGCTTACGGACTCCTCCACCACCGGCCAAAAATTTTGGAGACTAAATGAGAGCCTATTACAGACTCCGGAGGTCCTAACTGAGGTCACTAGAGAACTTAACTTTTACTTTTTAGAAAATGACCAACCAGAATGCGAACCAGGGACCCTATGGGAGGCACACAAGACGGTGATTAGGGGTATCCTTATTAAGCACGGGGCCCGGATTAAAAGAGAACGGAACCAGAAACTCGCCCAACTTCTAAGAGACCTTAAAGTCACGGAATCCAGACACAAACATGCCCCCACCCAACAGTTGACAGTGGACCTAGAGACGATTACGAAGCAAATAAATGACATACTACAGTACAGGGCAAAAGCAGCCATACAGGTCTGCCGAAAAACTACATATGAATCTGGGGATAAATGCGGGAGACTGTTAGCTCAATCAGTTAAAGACCTCAGACTCTCCACTTACGTCCCACACATCACCAAATCAGACGGAAGTAGGGTAACCCTCTCCAAGCAAATTACCCAGGAATTCAAGTCCTTCTATATACCATACAACTTCCCGCCAGTGACAGCGCCACAACGGGAGTTAGATGAATACGTGTCATCTGCCCAACTTCCGACCCTCTCCACAGAAACCCGGACTGAATTAGACGCCCCCATTACCCTACCGGAATTGCAGCAGGCTGTGAAGCAGATGAAGCCGGGGAAAGCACCAGGCCCAGACGGTTACACGTTACAATACTACAGAACACTGCTCCCAATACTAGGACCCCGCCTCTTAAAAGTCTTTAATGAAATTGGAGAAGGGGGTGCATTTGCCAGAGATACGTTGAATGCGCACATTTCGGTGATATGGAAGGAAGGGAAAGACCCGGCGATGTGTGGGAGTTACAGACCCATATCGCTGCTAAATGTCGACCTCAAACTGTACACGAAAATACTGGCTACTCGTCTAGCACTGCATCTGCAGCAACTCATTCATTTGGATCAAGTGGGCTTTATTACTTCTAGAGAAGCCAGAGATAGCACCACTAAAGTGTTGAATCTGCTACATATTGTAAAAAACAAATTCCATGTGTTTTCCTGAACACAGACGCCAAAAAGGCGTTTGACAGAGTCAACTGGCCATACATGTTCACTGTCTTGAGAGGAATAGGTCTAGGAGAGAAAATGCTTAACCGCATAGCCGGCATTTACAGCAACCCGACAGCCCAAGTAAAGGTAAATGGAGTATTGTCAGATGCTCTCCCTATAACTAATGGCACGCGACAGGGGTGTCCATTATCCCCTTTATTATACGCACTTTCATTGGAACCATTGCTCTCCACAATCAGACTTAATACAGACATCCACGGCATATCAGACGGACTACGACATCATAAAATATCGGCTTATGCCGACGACATGTTCTTCTCACTGACTGACCCAGTGACATCACTTCCCAATCTACTTAAAGAGCTGGAAACATTTGGGAAACTGTCCAATCTCAAAATCAATTCTAATAAATCTGAGGCCATGGGAATATCAATACCAACACAAGACATCACTACCATACAAACAAGTTTTAAGTTTCGTTGGACCTCGTCCACATTGACTTACCTGGGTATGAAGGTCCCCTTAGACCTGACACGAATATACGAAGCTAACTTCCCCCCCTTATTGACAAAGACTAAAACTTTATTAGAGAAATGGCACAAAGGGATACACTCCTGGTTCGGGAGGTGCAATCTAATAAAAATGAGTATCCTACCCAAATTTTTATACCTGTTTCATGCCTTACCAATTAGAATACCCCCAGCTACTTCCGGCAAGTGCAAGCGGTGTTTGCCCGATTTGTGTGGGCAAACAAGAAACCACGTTTACCACGCACCCTGCTGATGGCTCCTAAACAACACGGAGGTCTAGCACTCCCAGACGTTAAACGGTATTATCAAGCTATACACCTTGGAAGGGTGGTGGACTGGAAACGACACCAAGAGCTGAAACTGTGGGCCCAGGTAGAACAAAGTCAGACAGAGACACCTTTAGGGACGGCAATCTGGTGCTACGACTCACTACCCCCAGAGATAAAGACGCATCCCTTAATTGGGAACACTCTACGACAATGCAGACAGGCGACCCTTCAAAACGCACAGACGACCAAGACGTCCCCTATGACCCCTACGAACTTCCAGACGCTGAGAAGTAATGACCAAACATTGGCAGGTACATTCGTGGTAAACGATAGATGGCCTAACATAGGGGAATTGACGGCCCCGAATGGCAGTTACCAACTGCCATTTTGGAACGCGGTCCAGTTGCATCATTTCCTACATAGTATCCCAGAACCTTATCTTTACGCTAGACAGAGGACTTCATTTGAGGAATTCCTAACGGGGAAGGAACCTTTAACGCAGATCCTTTCGAACATGTACATTCTACTGAACAAACCCTCCGGACCGCCGAATTTGGCGTGCTTTGAAGGGTGGGAATCAGACCTGCAATGTACCTTTTCGGCGACACAGAAGCAGATCATGATAGACTTTGCCCTTAAATCCTCCATCTGTACTAAAGTACAGGAAACAAATTACAAAATCTTGACTAGGTGGTACTTCACGCCTAGCCGGCTACACAAGATCTTTCCTGAATCCTCAGAGCTCTGCTGGAGGTGTCAGGGGGAAAGGGGGACGTTGTTACACATGTTCTGGTCCTGCCCGTTGTTAACATCCTTTTAGGCGGTGGTCCGCACCACGTCCCAAAAGTTCACAGAATTCCAGATCCCTGACGACCCAGCATTCTTCCTGCTTCACTTATCCACCCTATCTCCCAAGAGATACAGGAAATCCCTACTAAGACATCTGACAAATGCAGCTAAGGCCTGTATACCATTGTTGTGGAAACAACAATGCCCACTGACTGCAGCACTGTGGCTGCGGAAAGTGGAAGACATAAACAAAATGGAAGACCTCATACTGACCTCACAGGATAAACATGAAACCTATAAGAAGACTTGGGCATTATGGAACATCTTCATCCTCTCAGATGAGGGGAAAGCCCTTTTAGGGACCTAAATCTCAATCTAAATCTGCTCATTATCATTAGTACCATGGAGTACGACCCGATACCGAAACGTTGAGACAGGCGGTTACCCCCCTCCCCCCCCCCATCTCGATCCTCTCTGAACTGTGCTTATTCCTTCTTTCTTTTTCTCTTAACTCTCTCATACTGCAATCTAGCTGTTTACATGAATAGCCTACTGGTTGAGACCAAGGTGGTTAACCCAACCCTAGTTCAGAGACCAACGGTACACAAGAAGTTTATACAATAATAGGAGGATAACGGGTTGATACAATGTATTGCTGATGACTGTGAATTGAACCCGGGAGGCTGCGACCTTCATTGAAATTATATGATTGTAAGTTCTGCTGGGGCTTGAAAACTTAATAAAATTTATATTTGAAAAAAAAAAAAATGTCACTCTCTAGATGTGCAAAGCTGGTAGAGACATCCCCAAAAAGACTTGCAGCTGTAATTGCAGCGAAAGGTGGTTCTACAAAGTATTGACTCAGGGGGGCTGAATACAAATGCACGCCACACTTGTTACATTTATTTGCACACAATTTTGAAAATCAATTATCATTTTCCTTCAACCTCAAAATTATGTGCCACTTTGTGGTGATCTATCACAGAAAATCCTAGTAAAATACATTCCATTTACATTTTTGGTTGTAACATGACAAAATGTGGTAAATTTCAAGGGGTATGAATGCTTTCTAAAGGAACTGTAAATATCTTTTTCAATCGGAGTTACCCTGAATTTGTTCCTATATACAACCACGTGTGGAAAAAACCCTGATTTCCCAGAATTCAGAAGCAACACCATCTACAAAGACTGGCAAAAATTGTTCTTGCAGAAAAAGAGAAACAGATGGCAGAACAGATAGTAGTTTAGTGTAGACTTTCATAGAGATATTAGTAATTAACTGACTACAGCCTTTTGAGATTCTAGCACCAGGGACATTAAAGTGGTTGTAAACCCTAAAAAAAAAAAAACCTGCAAGACAAAGGCATAATGAGCTAGTATGCATAGCATGCTAGCTCATTATGTATTACTTACCTCAGATTGAAGCCCCCGCAGTGGTCCTCGACCACCCCCTGTAACGTACCTTAGGTGTGAGCCTGACGTGCGGAGAGGGGCCTCCCGTACAACCCCGGCTCGGAGACCACTGGAGTGGGGACAGTGGTGGTAAGAGCACGGTGAGGTAAGGGTGCCTGTCTGATCCTCACTGCTTGGAGTGGTGGAGCCGAGTGGAGCCTGGAACGGCTGGTTCCGGAAGCAGCGGATGCAGGTCAGCAGGTTCAGCTTGCAGAGCAGAGGATGCAGGTCAGCAGATGCCGGTTTGCAGAGCAGGGATGCAGGTCAGCAGGTGCAGGTTTGCAGAGCAGGGATGCAGGTCAGCAGGTGCAGGTTTGCAGAGCAGGGATGCAGGTCAGCAGGTGCAGGTTTGCAGAGCAGGTATGCAGGTCAGCAGGTGCAGGTTTGCATTGCAAAGGATGCAGGTCAGCGTGTGCAGCTTGCAGAGCAGAGGATGCAGGTAAGCTGGTGCAGGTTTGCAGAGTCAGACAAGCCGGGTCATACACATCAAGGTAAACATCACAAGTGGCAGGCAGAGAGTAGTCAAAGTCCAGGCCGAATCTTGGCAACAGGCAGACTGGCAGATAACTGAGCAGGGTCAAACGAGCCGAGGTCAGGACTGGAGACAGAAGCGTGGTCAGGAAGCCGGGTCAAACACAGGAACAGGATACAAGCACAGAATCAGGAACTCAGGGAACAGAAGCAGATCAAACCGCAAGGGGCAACATCTCTGGAATGTCTTTTATAGGAAGTACATGGGAGGAGCAAGGGGTTCAGAGTTCAACAGTAATCAGACACCAAGCAGAGTAGTCTAATGGATCAGATAGGTTATCCAGCAGATCAGGCAGGGAACTTTCCAGCATCTCAGATAGCTCCGCTGGAAGAGTCAATGCCAGACACAGACGAGGTCCCAGGTTCAAGCCCAGCACGTCCCTGACAGTGCCCCCCCCCCTTAAGGGCAACCTCCGGGTGCCCAATAGAGCTCTTTTCTGGGGGTGACTGCGAAAAAAGGCCTGGATTAGCTCTCGGGTGTGAATGTTCTGTTGGGGTTCCCAGGAGTTCTCCAGACCGTACCCCTTCCACTTGATCAGGAATTGAAGCTGGTTCCCTCTTCTTCGGCAGTCCAAGACGACCTCCACCTCGAACTCCTCATCACCGTCAATGATTACAGGCTTGGGTGGTCCCGATCCCCTGTCTGGGAACGGGTCGGGCACTGCGGGTTTCAGCAAGGAAACGTGAAAGACTGGGTGAATCTTCAACGACTCCGGTAAGGCAAGTTCATAGGAGACCTTGTTTAATTTCCGTTTTACTGGGAAAGGACCGATGAACTTGGGTGCCAGTTTCCTTGCGGGGCAAGCCATCTTAAGGTTGGTGGTCGATAACCATACTTGGTCACCCTGTTGCAGGCATAATTCCCCTCTCCTTTTCCTGTCAAAGATCCTTTTATTGGCTGCTTGTGCCTTAGTCATGGCTTCCTGCAATATCCTGCTGTTACGGGTCAGGAAATCAACAATACTCTGGACCGCTGGGACTGTTGAATCAGGGATGAGATCAGGTAAGAAGGTCGGGTGAAACCCGTAGTTGGCAAAAAATGGCGATTGACCTGTAGCCGAATGACTGGCGTTGTTAAAGGCAAACTCTGCCAAGGGTAGTAAAGCTACCCAGTCGTCTTGAACGAAGGTGGTGAAGCATCTGAGGTACTGTTCGAGCGTCTGATTCGTTCTTTCGGTTTGCCCGTTAGTTTGGGGGTGATAGGCTGAGGACATGGACAACTCAATCTTCAGGACCTTGCACAAAGCCTTCCAAAAGCGAGAGGTGAACTGCACCCCTCTATCCGAAACGATGTCCGCAGGGACCCCATGTAGCCTTACTACTTCCCTAATGAAGACCTGGGCAGTTTCCATGGCAGAGGGCGTGCCTTTGAGAGACACGAAGTGGGCCATCTTGGATAGACGGTCAACCACTACAAAGATGGCTGTGCAACCTTCAGACGGGGGGAGTTCCACTATGAAGTCCATGGCAATCATTTTCCAGGGACGGTCAGGGACTGGTAAGGGTCTGAGCAGACCCCAGGCCTTGCTTCTAGTGGTCTTGCTACGGATACAGGTGGCACATGAACCTACATATTCCCTGCAGTCTTTTTCAAGATCCGGCCACCAAAACGTGCGTTGAATCAGTTCAAGGGTTTTATGCATTCCGAAATGGCCTGCCAGGGGATGATCATGACACAAGTTTAACACTGTGACTCGAACTTCTTCTGGCACAAAGATTTTGTCATTCTTCCAAAGTAACCCGTCCTTGGGTACCAGAGTGATTTCAGAGGGACCAGACACACCTGTAGAAGCTTGCTTCAAGACAGACATCAGGCTAGTTTGTAAAAGTAAGAAGTTGCCTTCCGATAGAATGGTATCTGGAGCTGACACCTCTTTTGGATCATCAAACATGCGGGAAAGAGCGTCTGGTTTGGTGTTCTTGGAGCCTGGCCGGTAAGTTATGTGGAACGAGAACCTAGAGAAAAATAGTGCCCAACGTGCCTGGCGTGGTCTCAGACGTTTGGCAGCTCTCAGATACTCTAGGTTCTTGTGGTCTGTGTAAATGAGTATAGGATGCGCTGCTCCCTCCAACAAGTACCTCCACTCCTCAAGGGTAGATTTAATGGCCAGGAGCTCCCGGTCTCCAACATCATAATTCCTCTCGGATGGGGTAAGCTTATGGGAGAAGAAGGCTACCGGGTGTATCAAGTCCTTGAGACCTTGGTGCTGGGAGATAACAGCTCCAACCGCTGTCTCTGAGGCATCTACCTCAAGTAGATACGGTAGGGCAGGATCGGGATGACTTAGGATAGGAGCAGACGTAAAAAGTATTTTTAGGTTTGTGAAAGCAGCCTGTGCTTCAGATGTCCACTGGAATCGAGCATTTTGCTTCGTTAGCTGCGTAATCAGGGAAATAATAGCAGAGAATCCCTTGATAAACCTCCGATAAAAATTGGCAAAGCCAACGAAGCGCTGCACCCCCTTTTTATCTGAAGGTGCAGGCCAATCCAGAATGGCTGAAACCTTCTGTGGGTCCATCTTGAATCCCTCTGTAGAGATCACTAGGCCAAGGAACTGGATACTCTGTCGCTCAAATTCACACTTTTCTGGTTTTGCGTACAGTCCATGCTGGCGGAGACGACAGAGTACACTCTTGACGTTTTTCCGGTGCTGCTCAAGAGAGGAGGAAAAAATCAAAATATCATCAAGATAGACAACTACATAAATGTCCAGACAGTCTCTGAAAACATCATTGACTAGATGCTGAAAGGTGGCAGGGGCGTTACATAGGCCGAAGGGCATTACTAGGTATTCGTAATGGCCGAACCTGGTACGAAAGGCAGTCTTCCATTCATCCCCTGCTCGGATGCGTACCAGGTTGTACGCCCCCCGCAGGTCTAATTTGGTAAACACAGAGGAAGTCCTGAGTCTTTGAAAAAGTTCAGGTACCAGAGGCAGAGGGTACCGGTTCTTGACCGTGATTTTATTTAATTCCCGGTAATCTACACAGGGCCGAAGAGAATGGTCTTTTTTCTCCACAAAGAAGATTCCTGCCCCTGCTGGAGAAGTGGAAGGACGGATGAAACCCCTCTTAAGGTTCTCATCAACGTATTCTTTCAGTACCTCAAGCTCCCGTTCAGATAGGGGGAAGATCCGTCCGAAAGGAATCTCAGCACCGGGAAGAAGCTCGATTGGACAATCGTAAGGACGATGAGGCGGGAGGACTTCGGCCCCTTGTTTGCTGAAGACGTCCAGGAACTCATGATATTGTTTGGGTACAGAAGCTCGTATCTCTGGATCTGAATCCAGGCATAACAGAGGCCCCAAGGTGCTGGGACGTGGAAGCGTGGTCAGGAAGCCGGGTCAAACACAGGAACAGGATACAAGCACAGAATCAGGAACTCAGGGAACAGAAGCAGATCAAACCGCAAGGGGCAACATCTCTGGAATGTCTTTTATAGGAAGTACATGGGAGGAGCAAGGGGTTCAGAGTTCAACAGTAATCTGACACCAAGCAGAGTAGTCTAATGCAGTGTTTCTCAACTCCAGTCCTCAAGGCGCCCCAGCA
This sequence comes from Rana muscosa, assembly GCA_029206835.1. Lineage (NCBI taxonomy): Eukaryota > Metazoa > Chordata > Amphibia > Anura > Ranidae > Rana > Rana muscosa. The sequence goes on from JARGYO010005626.1 coordinate 7,908,292, forward strand.
GGTCATGTTTTCAGGCTTTCCATTATTTTGCACAGGTGATTTGATCAGTTTCACTGCCTTAGTAATTACCACAGCCCTTTCATCTGAGGGAAATCCTGAAAACATGACCTGTTGGGGCGCCTTGAGGACTGGAGTTGAGAAACACTGGTCTAATGGATCAGATAGGTTATCCAGCAGATCAGGCAGGGAACTGTCCAGCATCTCAGATAGCTCCGCTGGAAGAGTCAATGCCAGACACAGACGAGGTCCCAGGTTCAAGCCCAGCACGTCCCTGACACCCCCCCCCCCCCCCCCTCCGGCCGTGGACATCTCTCCTGGAGCCTACTTCCAGGTTTGCCGTGATTCGCGGCCGTGATTTCAAGAAATGCCTGTGTAATTGCCATCAAAATCTGACCAAAGTAGTGCAGGGACTACTTTGAAGTCGGAACGACTTGAAGTTGTTCTAATTTGAATGGTTGTCATTGGAAATCATTAAGAAAGACTTGTCATGCTACTTTGCAGTCCCAAATCGTGGGATAATTCGTACAAGTGTGAAAGGGGCCTTAAAAAAAGACATAGAGGATTGCTCAGAGGTGGATTAACTCTTGGTGGAAAGACTGGGCACAGATTAATTGACATTCTCTACTGTACCAGCTAGAAGTCTTCATTAAAAAAAAAATCAGGTTTACACCCACTTTAACTGCTTGCCGACCAGCGCACGACTATATACGTCGAAAGCATGGCACGGACAGGCAGAAGGATGTCCCCTTTAAGATCGCGGCATTGTGAACGCGCACGGCCGCTGCGAGCTTCGTGAGCCCGACCGCGATTCCCGCGGACTCAATCGCCACGGGGACACCCGCGATCGTCTCACGGTGAGGAAGAACGGGGAGATGCTAATGTAAACAAGCATCTCCCCGCTCTGCCTAGTGACAATGATGGTGATCACCGCTTCCTGTAATCAGAAGCGGTGATCACTGTCTTGTCAAACACAGCCCATCACCCCTACAGCGCCACCTAGTGGTTAACCCCTTCACTGCCAGTGTAATTTTCACAGTAATCGGTGCATTTTTATAGCACTGATCGCTGTATAAATGACAATGGTCCCAAAAATGTGTCCGATGTGTCCGCCATAATGTCGCAGTCACAATAAAAATGCTGATCACCGCCATTACTAGTAAAAATAAAATTATTAATAAAAATGCCATAAAACTATCCCCTATTTTGTAGACGCTATAACTTTTGCGCAAATAAACGCTTATTGCAATTTTTTATTTTTTTTACCAAAAATATGTAGAAGAATACGTATCGGCCTAAACTGAGGGGAAAAAAATTACCGTATATATTTTTGAGGATATTTATTATAGCAAAAAGTAAAAAATATTGATTTTTTTTCAAAATTGGCGCTCTATTTTTGTTTATAGCGCAAAAAATTTAAACCGCAGAGGTGATCAAATAACACCAAAAGAAAGTGCCATTTGTGGGAAAAAAATACGTCAATTTTGTTTGATAGCCACGTCGCACGACCGCGCAATTGTCAGTTAAAGCGACGCAGTGCCGAATCGCAAAAAGTGGCCTGGTCTTTGGCCAGCGAAATGGTCCGGGCTGAAGCGGTTAAGGGACACAGGAATTCTTAGATGGTCATATATACTGCTGCCTGCAGGAGAACATTGGCAAAAAAAAAAAGTTTCCAGCTCATGAACATTCCTCCTACAACCCCTGTTGAAAAGGGATTGATTTTCTCCTTTCAACAGTTGCTGGTAGATTCATGTACGATATGTTAAAGCAGAGTTCCACCCAAAAGTGAAACTTCTGCTTTAAGAACTCCTCGCTTTAAGAACTCCTAAGGCAGAACTACCTTAGTTCTTGGCTTTGTCCACCACTCTGTACCTATGCAAAACCAAAAAGGATTCCTAATTTCAAAAAGGATTCCTTGCAGGATAGGGCAGCAATTCTATAAAATTGTCCCATGATGACAGAAGGTTGCATTGTACAGGTCTAGAAGTCCAGAACTTTCATGCAAAAGAGGTAGGTGAATCTTGGGGCTATATAATAATGAATCTGAGACCAAAAAGTTTTCAGCAGAAGAAGAAACTCTTTGGTTTGAGCTGTGTCCAGGACTAGACCAAGATACTCCCAAATGACGAGTATAGGTTCCAGCAATATCTTCTGAATATTTAAGATCCACCAAACTGCTTAAACTTTTGGACAATCAATGTCACCTTATCCAACTCTAGAACTACACTAAAGAATCTGGGGTCTCTTACTCAGGCTGCATTAGCATAGGGTACCATGTGACTGTGATTCATTAAGGGCCATACACGTGGGCAGAACATCGGCGGGATTGGCTGGTTCAATATAAACTAGCCGGCGTTCGGGGGCGTGTCCGGATGTGAAGCCGAGTGGACGTGTGGTGGCTCAGCTCCGCTTCTGCCTAATCCTTACCTTTATCCTAGCGCCGGGATTATCCCTTATTTTCAGCCCGAGGGACATCTGGGAGATCCCACACTTCTCCGCTCCCACCTGGGTCCTCCTGAATGGCTCCTGGACGCCGCAAGTACAGCAAACGTCAGCCGCCTGCAGCCTGCTCTCCCCCATCGGCGGCCATCTTGCCCACACGCTCTCCCCCTCCCTCTCCACTCTCTGTCGCGGCGGGCACACAGACAGCGGCTGCAGGTATGGGAGATGCGGCGCCATCCAACTCGGACCTGTTGGCGGCGATTACCTCACTTAAAGACACGCTAACCACCAAGATAGACGCGGTGTCCATGGAGGTGGGCTTCCTGCGCCGGGATATGGACCGGTTCCGGACCCGGATGTCGGAGGCAGAGTCCCGCATCTCCCAGGTGGAGGACACGGTGAGGGAAGACTCGAGAGATCTCAGAATCCTCCAGAGACAGGTACAGGCTCGGCAGGAGAAATCAATTGACATCGAGGACAGACTCAGGAGGAATAATCTGCGGGTGGTAGGTCTTCCCGAGAGGGCTGAGGGTGCCAATCCTGCTGAATTCACCGAGAAGTTTCTTACCACCCTGCTAGGCCTCAAGGATCTCCCCCCCACGTTTGTAGTGGAGCGGGCCCACAGAGTCCCCACTACCCCACCTATCCAGGGGGCGCCACCTAGACCCTTCCTGCTCAGGCTCTTGAACTATCGGGACAGAGACAGACTGCTTGCTGCTGCCAGAAACGCTGGGGAGCTTAAATATGAAAACTCCAGAATCTCCTTGTATCCTAACTACTCTCCTGAAATACAGCAAAGACGCTGCACCTTCACTGAGGTACGCAAGCGTCTCAGGGAGAAGGGCCTAAAGTACAGCCTTCTGTTCCCCAGCAAGCTCCGGGTGATTGATGGCACCTCTACCCGTTTCTTCGAGACCCCTGCTGCAGCTGCTGCCTGGCTGGATTCCTGTTGATCCAGGAGTTCCTCGAGTTGTCCTACTGCTCTACCTTGCCCTCTTCATGATGGTATCCTGTTTTTCACCCTTTCCTATTCTGCATCAGAAGCGGTGCAGCTCGGCCACACCACAGTATACAAGTGATCTCTGATATCACTCACCTTCCCACACTTTGGACTGCTCCCACAGTCCTGAGAAGGATACCCCGGGAAGTGCTTCTACCTCCCCCCCTGGCCCGGTGGGCTGTCTTCTAGGGGCCCTTGTGGCCTGAAGATTCTATGTTCGTTTTTGTTTTGGGACGAAACCCTGCATCAGTTTTTACGGTTCTTTGGCCCCTGTTTGTTTTAGCCTTTGGACCAGGTTTGTATGATGTCTGGGTAGGGAGTTACTTGTTCTGGGGTGAGGGGTTTCTATATTTTGCTACTCTCAATGTACACTATGTTGCTCAAATGTTTTCCTGGACTCAGATTCCACTGACTTTGCTTGCTGTTGTTTCTCTCCCCAATGGGTCTGGGCCTCCTGGGTCCATCCTGTGCCTATTTCCCCCTGGTGTTTCATGATGGCTCCCCCAGATACTGAGCTGCTGACCATTCTATCATGGAACGTCAGGGGGCTTAACTCCAAGTATAAGAGATCGATCTTGTTCCAATATTTGAAAATGCACAACCCACACATAGTGCTGCTGCAGGAGACCCACCTGACTGTCAGTAAGGTCCTTGCTTTGAAAAAACCCTGGGTGCAGAGGGCTATTCATGCAACCTATTCTTCATACTCCCGCGGGGTCTCTATTCTAATTAGTAAACGAATTCCGTGTATAATTCATGATGTCCATTTAGATCCCCAGGGTAAATTTGTTATGGTTGTATTGAGTTTGTACGCACAGAAATATGTCATTGTGAATGTCTATTTGCCTCCGCCGAGCCAGATTCAGATTCTTTACACGCTATACGAGAGGCTTGCCCCGCATTGCCCTGCACATGTCCTGTTCATGGGAGACTTCAATGCCACTTTGTCCCGGGACCTGGATAGACCTACTCCCCAGTCGACCTTTAATTCTGATCTTGGTACATGGGCCCAGGCGACAGAGTTTCAGGAGGTTTGGAGGTGGCTTCACCCTCGTGACAGAATGTATTCTTGCTTCTCAGCCACATTTAAAACCTCATCTCGAATTGATTTGGCTTTTGCCAACTCTTCCCTATTAGCTCGTGTCTGTGAGGCGAGCTACCTCCCCTCTGGCCTCTCCGACCACCATCCACTTAAATTGACCATTAAGGTTGACAGGTCCCGGGACAAAGCCATGTGGCGGCTGCAGCCCCATTGGATTAACAATGAGGCGGTCCATGATAGAGTCTCTCCTCTCCTGCAGGAGTTCTGGGCACATAATCAGGGGTCGGCTTCCCTGGAGGTGACGTGGGATGCCTCCAAGGCTCACGGCAGGGGACAATATATCTCTGCTGTGGCTGCGGTGAAGGCGGAGCTTGGAGACACTGTCTCTAACCTGCAGCACAGGGTTGATGAGGCCACGACTAAATACACTGACTCAGCTACGGCCTCTAATTTTGATCGCTTGTCCTCGCTTCGGCGGGAACTTCATCTCCAAGTGTCCGAAATTACCAGGTTGGGTATACAACGTAGTAGACAGGAATATTTTGAGTTTGGGGACAAGAATAGCAAACTACTTGCACTACTAGCGCAGCAGGATAGGCCCTCGACAGTCATACCAGAGATCCTCACGAATGATGGCGTTTTGGTCCACTCTCAGGAGGATATCCTCTCTGCATTTACAGCTTTCTATACCTCCCTGTATGTCTCTTCGCTCCCCGCAGACTTTGACCCTGCACCCATGATGTCTATACTAGATATGTTGGCTCTGGGGTGGCTCTCTGATGCGGAAAGGCAACTCCTCGTCTCAGATATCACTCCAGAGGAAGTTGTTCGGGCCATTAAATCATTCCCGACAGGCAAAGCCCCCGGGCCCAGATGGACTTCCCATAGACTATTATAGCACCCATGCTGACCTTATTGCCCCTAAGCTGGCACAGCTGTTTCACGCCTGCTTGCAACAGGGCTCCCTACCACCCTCCATGAGAGAAGCGCATGTTGTTCTCATCCCAAAGCCTAATAAAGACCCTAGGCTGTGTGCCTCTTATAGGCCGATTGCCCTCCTTAACTGTGATTTAAAAATTCTTACCAAACTACTGGCCACTAGACTTAGCAAGGATATCAAATCCTTGATTGACTCTGACCAAACTGGCTTCATGCCCGGTAGATCCACAGATGTAAACATTTGTAGGCTGTTTTCTAACATCCATGCTCCACGTGACAACCAAGGTACCAGGACTATTGCCACACTTGATATGGAGAAGGCGTTCGATACAGTGGAGTGGGTTTATCTGTGGGAGGTGCTTAGGAGAATGGGATTCCCTCTTAAGTTCATTGATTGGATGCGTACGCTCTATACCGATCCGTTGGCGCGTATCAGGCTCAGTGGCACCTTGTCTCCCCTGTTCTCCCTCCAGAGGGGCACCAGACAGGGATGCCCTCTCTCCCCGGCCCTCTTCGCCCTGGCCATGGAACCCATTGCAGAAGCCCTTAGGAGCTCGGCTGAAATCCGTGGTCTTAGGGTGGGCTGGTTGGAGGAGAGAGTGGCTCTCTACGCGGATGACCTCCTGCTTTTTTTGAACGATGCTGGTGATTCTCTGCGGGGTGCTCTTGGGATCATGGAAGCCTTTTCCGCCTTCACTGGGATGAGAGTAAACTGGCACAAGTCTCAGCTGTTCCCGGTGGATGAGGGGGCCAGGTCCTCCTCACCCCCTCCCTTCCGCTTCAGTGGGTCGATCAGTTTACTTACCTGGGCATTGTTATCTCCAAAGAGAGTACAGACTTTGTGCGGCTCAATCTTGACCCTGTCCTGGTGGCAGTTAGGACCAAACTGAAGGCATGGAGCAATCTCCCCCTTTCCCTCATTGGCCGTATTAACCTTCTTAAAATGAAAGTCCTCCCTAAATTTACCTATATTTTTCGGAATTCCCCGCAATGGTTGACCAAGGCTTTCTTTAATTCTCTAAGGCGGCTCTTCCTCACCTTTATTTGGGGGCCTAGGCCACCTAGATTTAAATACGCTACTTTGACAAGGCCTGTGGACAATGGAGGCTTGGCTCTCCCTGACTGTCACAAGTACTTCTTGGCCACCCAGCTCGTGACCGCCCATTGGTGGCTGCAGCCGGACTTGACCAATTCTGCGGTGGTGCTGGAGGTGGCTATAGTGGGGTCTCTGGAGGCCCTGCAGCGGCTGCTGTTTAGGGGTCCTAGGACGCCCCACCATCTCACACCTTCTATGCGAACCACCTTGCGGGCATGGAGGGTGGGAGAGGAGCTGAGGACACCCCAGCCTAATTCCTGGTCTCCTCACACCCCCCTGTGGCTGAATCCCAACCTCCCGCAGTTCAACACCATCCCCGATCCGCAGGCCTGGGCCAAATACAAAGTTCTTACTCTCAAGCATGTGATCACTAACGGGGAGCTTTCCCCCTTCCATGTTTTACGCGCTAATTTTCAGGTTCCTCCACAGCTCCATTTCAGGTACCTGCAAATTGCCCATGCCTTCAGATGTCAGTTCTTGGGCCAACCGGTTGTCTTGGAATATTCTGCGCTCGAATCCACCCTTCGAGTGAAGGACCTGGAGAAACCCACGTCCCAACTCTATGGGTCCCTGTTGACTGCTGCCGCCCCCGAGTTGTCCTCCCTCCGCAGGAAATGGGTGGCGGACATACCGGGGCTGGACGAGGACGACTGGAGGGAGATTTGGGACTTTCCCTTCTCCCATCTAGTCTCAGCGCGGGATAAACTTGTACAATACAAAATTGTACACAGAGCTCATTATACGCCTCATAGACTGCACCAGATGTCACCGTCACATTCCTCGGAGTGCTGGCGCTGCTCACATCAGGTGGGGAATTTTTTCCACATCTTCTGGGACTGCTCGGCGGTAGCCCACTATTGGGCGGAAGTTCTCCGGGTAATTGCTAAGGTCTCAAAAACTCACGTTGCTTATGACCCTAGATACTGTCTGCTGGGACTGGTGGAACAACTGCCGGTGCTCCGATCAAAAAAGATACTCATCTCCCTGCTACTGTACTATGCTCGTAAAGCTATCACGATGCATTGGAAAAAGTCATCTCCCCCCTCTGTCAGGTTTTGGAAACACCTGGTTAATGCTAGTTTACCCCTCTATAAGGACACCTACTCCGGTAGGGGCTGCCCACAAAAGTTCAAGAAAATATGGACATGTTGGTTGGACGATGCTACCACGGCTAATGCTGCAGTGACGAGTGTCTAGGCCAGCAGTCACCAGCTGGCCTGTTGGGGTGTTGATCGATTCCCCCCCCCCCCAGGATGCTATTTCCTCCTGATACCACTTTGAGCACGGTTCACCCTGAACTGACCCCCCTCCCCGTATTGGGGTTGTAGGTTTAGTAGGTTGTGTATGTTTACTGTTGTCCCCTGCTACGACCTGTTCTTGTAGCGGGACTATGGCCCCTGTGTGGGCAACTGTCTGGCCCATATGCGTGCTAATTTTTTTCCTGTGTGTTGAAAACGTAATAAAAATAATTTTACAAAAAAACTAGCCGCGTTCAGCCCGTGTGCACGGCTAGCTTCTGCCGAAGGAGCATGGTCGAAAAAAAGTCTCCCAATTGGCACCCGATCAGCGCTCTTAGCCAATGGCCGATGTGTTCCGTCAGAATACAATAGCTCAGCGGGGGAGATCACTGTACTAACATTGGATTGTTAGTACAATGGCTCCTCCAGAGCTCTTCAGTTTTTGTTCAACCCTAGTGTGTACAAGGCTTTACTCTGCATTAGCAAACAGAAAATCCTTACCATGATGCACTACTCAGGCAGTGTTGGCATAGGATACAATCTGACTGTGATCAATTTCTCAGCCTGCATTAGCATAGAATACAATCCAACAATGCTCAGATTTCAAAACAGAAAGTGTACACTAGTTGATAAGGTATCAAACAGTCACACTTTTGTTTACAATGTGAAGATCCTCTATATAACAAGCACTAAAATAACTTTAAAATAAGCCATTCAGGACCACTGCTTGTATTGTGAATTAATAGGATCTCAAAGATCACAACAGACTCTAAAGTCCAGTTTCAGTTGGTTTGTAGTTTAGAAACACCTCAAGTTTGTTTAGATAAGAAGACTGGCAGGCTGCAAAGATTCTGCTCTCCATAAAAAAATAGATCAGATTAAGGCCTCATGCACACAGGGCATTATAAAAAAATTGCTGCAAAGCCACTACCACCGCCAGGAAAAAGTTGCTGTAAAATTGCGCTTTTAAGAGCTTTTTGCATTGGCGTTAATGCACGTTTAGCCGTTTTAGCATTTATAGCAGCATTTCTCTGCCTCTATTTAAAGTCAATGGTTCTCTATGAGAGCCATCTTAACTGATCCAACGTTCAGCCCATTGATTTGAATAGAAGTCACTTCCAAGTCGAATTATCATGATCTGACTTGTGGTGCGACTTGTGATCTGAGGATCTTGAAGGGGAACCCCACTCAGAAATGAAAGAAAAGACAGTATGGAGTCCCCCGCAAGATCCATACCCGGCCCTTTGAGTCTGGTATTTATCTTAAAAGGAAACCCCATGCTAAAATGAAAAAAAAAACTGCGTGGGGTCCCCCCAGGACCATACTAGACCCTTTGGTCTGGTATGGATTTTGAGGGGAAACCCCACGCCAAAAAAAAAAAATGTTGTGGGGTCCGCCCAAAATCCATACCAAACCCTTATTTGAGCATGCAGCCTGACAGGTCAGGAAAGGGGGGGGCGAGCGAGCCCCAAAATCCCAGCCCCTCTCCCTATGTGAATGAGTATGGAGTACTTTGTGCTCTACCCATTCACTCCAAAAAAAGTGTAGTGTAAATAAAAACAAGAGACAGTTTTGACAAGTCCTTTATTAAGAATCTTCCTCTGTTCTCCCTCTGGTGTTTTTCATCCAGTCTTTTTTTTTTTTCTGTGTGTTTTTCCTTCGGTCTTCTCTGCCACAGCTGTCTTATCAGCCACCGACCCGGTCCTCCTCAGCTGTTTCCCATCGTTGTGCCAGCTCCGCTCTCTGACACATTTTATATAGCCATGGGGCATGGCCATGCGGTGGCGTCACCATGAGACCCTGGCCCTTGTGACGTCATGTGAGGGGGCAGGGTCTCATGGTGATGCCACAGGATGGCTACGCCCCATGGCTATATTAGAAGTGGCAGAGTGTGGAGCTGACGGGAGACGGCATTGGAGGACTGGGTTGGCGGCGGAGAAGACAACAGTGGCAGAGAAGACCGGAGGAAAAACACCAGAGGGAGAAGAATGGAGGGGAATTTTATTAAAGGACATGCCAATACTGCTCTGGTTTTTATTCACACTACACTGCCTTTTTTTGGGGTGAAGGGGTAGGGGTACAATGTACCCCATACTCGTTCACATAGGATGAGGCAGGATCTGGGGGCCCCCCTGTTAAAGAGGGCCTCCAGATTCTGATAAGCCCCCTGCCCGCAGACCCCCACAACCACCACCCATGGTTGTCGGAAAGAGGCCCTTGTCCCCATCAACATGAGGACAAGGTGCTTTGGGGTGTGGCCTGGTATGGTCCGGGAGGGGGCAAGCGCTCGCTCGCCCCCCCTTTCCTGACCTGCTGGGCTGCCTGCTCGGATAAGGGTTTGGTATTTTTTTTTTTTTTGTGTAGGGTTTCCCCTCGAGATCCATACCAGGCCCTTTGAGACTGGTATGGATCTTGAAAGGGAACCCCATGCCTAAATGAAAAAATAAATGGCTTGAGGTTCCCTTTCAAGATCCGTACCAGACTCAAGGGGCCTGGTATGGATCTTGGGGGGGGGGGGGCACGCCATTTTATTTTTTAATTTTGGAGTGGGGATCCCCTTCAAGATCCTCAGAGCACAAGTCTCACCACAAGTCGGATCACCATGTTCCAACTTGGATGCGACCTCCATTCAAATCAATGGGCTGAAAGCCGGATCAGTTAAGACAGCTCTCATAGGGGACCATTGATTTTGACATTTAAAAAAAACAAACCGTTAAGCCGCGTTTAGCAGCGTCAGACGTTTTTGCAGCTGTAACACTGGTCTTCGGAACACGCTGGCTCTGGGCTTTTATTTTATTTTTTTTGCAGCTTGAAAATGCCTATGCCACTTACAGCGCCTAAAAGCCTGTGTGTGCATGAGGCCATAGAATAACATGAAGAGGCGTTTTTAAGCTGCAAAAAAAGTCTTATGCTGGTAAAAGCAGATGTAAAAACGCCCTGTGTGCATGAGGCCTTAAATGCCTCTGTTGTCAACTTTGAGAATCATTTTCTCCACAATCTTAAAAATACATCATCACAGCGCTATACAGTACATATAGAAAACAAAAATCTGTGATAAATATATAAATATATTCCTATGTGCGTAAAATTTAAAACAAGTCCATTTTGAACATGAGTTGAACAGTTCTCAGGTAATGTACTCCAAAAAGTCTCTTCTGTTTGAAGTGTCCCATGCTCTGCATTAATAAAGTCAATTTCTGCAAAAAAAAAGTGACCCTCTGCAAAAACAGTATGAGAGTCAGATAAGCTTTTTTATAGAAGGATGGTGTTCCTCTTTATCCTACTCTCCTTACTCCTCTTTCCACTCCCAGAAATAACAGCGTTTGTAGATAATAGACAATGGGTAAATAGCAACCTACAGTGTGCACCAGCCAGGATCCAGGAGTCCTCACAACCAATGTCTTATGCCCTCCTATTTGGGGGACGGGGACTGTCTGGGGCTGAGCCTCGCACTATGCAGAAAGGAGGACTTACACAGTCCCTGCTAGCGGCAGCTTCTGAGGTGACAGGAGAAGAGCCGTCAGCTTCCAGTACCATTATCTGCACAGGAAAACAGTCGGCTGCACTGACTGCACTACTCCCTATGAAATAGGAGGTTTGGTTGGTTGCCACCCATCAGCTGATACTCATCTGACTTTCGTTATTTTTTGGTAATTTTTCATGTACTGTATATACTCGAGTATAAGCTGACCCGAATATAAGCCGAGGCACCTAATTTTACCACAAAAAAATGGGAAAACGTATTGAGTCGAGTATAAGCCTAGGGTGTCCATCTGCATGTCTCACTGTGCCTTACTTTGTCTCACTGTGCCCATGCCTCACTGTGTCCACGACTAGACTGACGTTTAACATGGGAGTCTACAATGGGGCTACATGTGTGCCAAGTTTCGGGTCCAGGGGACCTACGACCGTCCGGTACCGGGTCCCCAAAGTCACTGGAGAAATGACCGTTTAACATGGGAGTCTATGGAAGGGGTGCCCGGCTTTGAAAAATTGGTGCTCCCCGGCCGTAGATACCCTGGACAACAAACTTTGCACACTTGTAGAGGAAGAGGGGGCTACATGTGTGCCAAGCTTGGGGTCCAGGGAGCATACAACCGGCTGGTACCGGGTCCCCAAAGTCCGGGAGATCAAGCGCAAAAAGGTGATTTGAGTATAAGCCGAGGGGGGCATTTTCAGTACAAAAAAATGTGCTGAAAATCTCGGCTTATACTTGAGTATATACGGTATTTATTCTCTAATATTACCTTGTATATCTAAGATAGCTACAGACTTAAAGTGGAAGAAAACAGTAACTAATCCTAAAAACGCTTCCTTGCTACCTATTGTTAATCCACTCCGGGCTGATCACATGATCATTGTGTCAGTGAGTGGTTGCTTCAGGGGAGAGGAGGGAAGAGCAAGTCGAGTTAAAGACTGCGAAACTGACAATGTCCCCTGCTTTTTTTTTTTTTAGCTCCTTGGAAATTACCCTTGCTGTGGACCTCCACACTTCAAGGGTTTAAATGCTTGTTGAGTTCAGGGGCAGAGCAATAAAGTGTAATACCTTGTTCTGAGCTCCTTCCATATGTGTGATTGATCCCCCAAAGCCTCACATCTATGCATTTTTAGTGCATATAGCAGATTTTCACTACAGAATATGTTCCATAGAAAACCATGTTAAACGGACTGTAGTGCAAAAAGCACTAAAAATGCATAGGTGTGAATTGAGCCTTAGATGTGAAAGCCGGTGGTTGCTCACTGAGGACATCAAGTACAGTGCCCAAGACTAATAGCCTTGCATTGTACATGAGAATGTTGAGGGATCGTCCACAGCCCAGAGACGGAAAAGGAGAGTGCTGAGGCAAGGTTTAAAGCTAATAGTACAGTCCCTGACAAAAGTCTTGTCGCTTGTGTACAAATTGACCTGAAGTGCTGCTAAAATATATTTCTAATCAAGATTTTGTTACAAGAAATGGGTCATTTTAATCCCAAGAGCTTTTGTAATAATGTTTCAGTGCAAAACGAAACTGACAAAAAGTATTCTAATATTCACAGCTTGGTAAAGCCCATTCAGTCAATTTTTGCCAAGACATAAGTGTTGTCGCCTTGTTATATGAGCTTCACCTGTGACTAATAATGGATCAATTAGGTCTCAGGTGTGTATAAAAAGAGCACCAGTACACTAGAGTCCTTCTCAACTGCAACTAGACCTCTGCAAACATGCCTAAGATTCACCCGGAGACTAAAGTGTTGATTATCAAGAGGCTGAAGACCAGATCCACTACTGATGTGGCAGACACCTTCAATGTGTCTCAGCGTCAAGTTCAGAGGATAAAAAAAAGATTTGAAGAGACTGGAGACGTTTTGGACAAGGCCAGGTCAGGCCGACCCCGCAAGACAACTGCTGGAGAGGACCGTTTGTTGGCTCAAAAATCCAAGGCCAGCCCATTTTCCACTACAGCAGAGCTCCACAAGACCTGGTCACCTGAAGTCCCTGTGTCAACCAGAACAGTTTGTCGGATTCTGTCTCAAAATGGCCTCCATGGTCAAATCAGTGCCCATAAGCCAGAACTAAACAAAAGACAATTGAAATACCGTGTGGCATTTGCCAAGGGCCACAGCCTGCTAAAAGGATGGACTCTGGAAAAGTGGCAGAAGGTGGATTTTTTAGATGAATCTTCTGTTGAATTACACCACAGTCGCCGCAAATATTGCAGGAGACCAACTGGAACCCGCATGGAGCCGAAATTTACCCAGAAAACAGTGAAGTTTGGTGGAGGCAAAATCATGGTGTCATGGATATGCAGTAGTGTTTGTCTGTCAGCTTACCTTCCTTCCCATGTGTTCATCTTAGAGGCCAGAACCCTTTCACCTGGCTTCCTTTATAATCTCCTTCCAGCCTGACTCCACCCCAGGCCCTATCACAGAACACTATATTAACCTGTGCACTGCAAGCCTGCTTTGCTGATCAACGTGTTTGTTAGGCATTGTGTGTTTGGGTTCCTGCCTGCCGTGTGCTACGTCTGTCTCTCTGTTACGTTATTGGCTTGTCCCCAACTATCCCTGTCTGCTCGTGACCCTTGACCTTCGGCTCGTTCTTTCGTTATCCTTGTCTGCTTGTGGCCCCTGACCTTCAGCTTGTTATTCGGTTCTCTCATATCTTGTGCTGCTGCTTCCCCTCTTTTCCCCTTATCCTACGGGGCGTGAGCTAGGAAACTCCAGGGGCCGCGACCTGGTCCCAGCCTGCAGCATAACATCCTCACCACTAGAGGCCCTGGAGAAGACCTGCTGGGTCTTAGACTCCGCGCCCTGGGGAATCTTGGCTCTAGCTTCCGTTAGGATCCCGGTTGTGCTCCTCTGGTCCCGCTTTCCACAACCACCCAGTTTCCTATCCGCAGCAGTCAGCCATAGGGTTCACTACCTTGCGGTGCACTCCTGTCCCCCTACGGTGTGCATCTGTCACCTGGCCACAGGTGACCTTGACAGTTTGATCAGCCATGGATCCGGCTGACATCCCGATCCCCGCGGATGATCCATTGCGGGGCATAGTCCACAGACTTGAAACCCAGGAATCGAATCAGACTCAGGTGATGCGATTCCTCCAGGATCTGGCTTCTCGATTCAAGCAGCTTCAGGCCTCCTTGGGAACCCCGAATCCGCAACCTCAAGTACTACCAGCGGTGGTACCTATCGCACCAGTCGCAGCCACACACTCACTAACACTGCCAGCTCCGTTCCGTTTCTCTGGGGACTCCAAGGCCTGCAGAGGGTTCCTTAGCCAATGCACGATTCATTTTGAGCTTCAGCCTCAAAACTTTCTGTCTGATAGGGCAAAGGTAGCCTATATCATTTCCCTCCTCTCCGGTGAAGCTTTAGCCTGGGCAGCCCCTCTGTGGGAACTGAATGATCCTGTGGTTTCTAGCCTGTCTGGCTTCTTGAAACTTTTTCGGAATATCTTTGAAGAACCGGCTCGTGTCTCTTCAGCGGCCAGCGCCCTTCTACGTCTCCGCCAAGAGTCTGCTTCAGTTGGACAGTACGCCCTTAATTTCCGCATACTGTCGGCTGAGTTGAGCTGGAACAATGAGGCCTTAGTCGCAACCTTTTTGCATGGCCTGTCTGATAGAGTGAAGGATGAATTAGCAGGAAGAACCATCCCCACTGATCTGGACGGAGTTATCTCCTTGTGTAACCAGATCGATATTCGCTTTCAGGAAAGGACCCTAGAAAAGCGGCGCCAGCACTCCTTGGTCCTTAGTCAGCCTGAGCTCCCCTCTCCTCGACCCGTGGAGCATCTCCTGCCAGCTGAGGAACCCATGCAGCTGGGCAGGACCAGGCTATCCCCAGAGGAACGTGCTAGGCGCAGAACTCTAGGCCTGTGTCTCTACTGTGGGGGCAAAGGTCATTTTCGTGACACTTGCTCTCTTTGTCCAGAAAAACGTTTGGGTCCACTTCATCTGGAAAGTGGAGTATTGGACCCAGAAATATCACCTTCCCCTTCTCGTCTTCTGCTTTCTGTGTTCCTTCATGTTGGTGCTTCTTCTCATTCGGTCTCAGCATATCTGGATTCCGGAGCCGCTGGTAATTTCATGGACTGGGAAATTGCGTCGTCCATGAGACTTACTCTTTTGCCCCTCACCACGCCATTGGTGGTCTTGGCGATTGATGGTACTGTTCTCCCAGGGGGACCTATCCGCTTCCAGACCCTCCCTGTTAAGATGTCGGTAGGGACACTCCACCAGGAGTGGATATCCTTCCTTATCTTACCCAAGGCCTCAACGCCTATAATTTTGGGTCTCCCATGGTTACAGCTCCATTCTCCTCATGTGGACTGGACTACTGGACAGATCCTGGCTTGGGGTTCCTCCTGTTCCTCGTCCTGCCTACCCAAGGTTGCCCCCTGTGAACCTGAGCCGGTCATTCATTCCAGGTCGCATAACCATTTACATTTCTCTGTCCCTAATCGCCCTTGGACGCACAGCCAGGCTAGCTTGTCTACAAGTCCTGCAGTCGCTACGTCTTGCGATGCGATTCAGGTAGTCGCTACACCTGACTCTATTCACTCGGCCTCTGTACTAGTTATGCCAGTTCAGCCCATGCCCAGTGAGCCGCCTACTTTTTCTTGTTCAGGACATTCTGCTTGTCTTTCAGCTATTCAGCTTGACTCCGGCGACATGTCACCCTCTAACCAACCTGACTTCAGGGTTCCACTGACATCTGCCCAGTTTGATGGTCCTGTGCTAGATGACCAGTTCATCTTTAAGGGTCTAGGGGACCCTCCTCAGATTTCTGTTGATCCTCTCATGCCCTTACTTATTCCTAGAGAGCCTTTGGTCCTCAATAGATCTTCTTGTCATCTCCCTACCTCGGTTCTGGTCTCTGAGGATAATCTAAAGTACGAGGTTAGACAAGTTCTGGATTCTCGGCTCTGCAGAGGTATTCTTCAGTACCTTGTGCATTGGAGAGGTTTTGGTCCTGAGGAGGCGTCTTGGATCGCTGCATCTGATGTCGTTGCACCTCATCTGTTGAGGAGGTTTCATCTGAGATTTCCCTTTAAGCCTGGGCCCAGGCGGGGGAGGGCCCATAAGAGGGAGGGTACTGTCATGGATATGCAGTAGTGTTTGTCTGTCAGCTTACCTTCCTTCCCATGTGTTCATCTTAGAGGCCATAACCCTTTCACCTGGCTTCCTTTATAATCTCCTCCCAGCCTGACTCCACCCCAGGCCCTATCACAGAACACTATATTAACCTGTGCACTGCAAGCCTGCTTTGCTGATCAACGTGTTTGTTAGGCATTGTGTGTTTGGGTTCCTGCCTGCCGTGTGCTACGTCTGTCTCTCTGTTACGTTATTGGCTTGTCCCCAACTATCCCTGTCTGCTCGTGACCCTTGACCTTCGGCTCGTTCTTTCGTTATCCTTGTCTGCTTGTGGCCCCTGACCTTCAGCTTGTTATTCGGTTCTCTCATATCTTGTGCTGCTGCTTCCCCTCTTTTCCCCTTATCCTACGGGGCGTGAGCTAGGAAACTCCAGGGGCCGCGACCTGGTCCCAGCCTGCAGCATAACATCCTCACCACTAGAGGCCCTGGAGAAGACCTGCTGGGTCTTAGACTCCGCGCCCTGGGGAATCTTGGCTCTAGCTTCCGTTAGGATCCCGGTTGTGCTCCTCTGGTCCCGCTTTCCACAACCACCCAGTTTCCTATCCGCAGCAGTCAGCCATATAGGGTTCACTACCTTGCGGTGCACTCCTGTCCCCCTACGGTGTGCATCTGTCACCTGGCCACAGGTGACCTTGACACATGGTCTGGAGTTACATCCAGTATGGGGGTGTGCGAGGGATCTGCAGGGTGGAAGGCAACATCAATAGTCTAAAATACCAAGAAATCTTAGCTACCTCTTATATTCCCAACCATAAAAAAGGCCAAATTTTGCAGCAGGATGGTGCTCCATCGCATACTTCTATCTCCACATCAAAGTTCCTTAAGGCAAAGAAGATCAAGATGCTCCAGGATTGGCCAGCCCAGTCACCAGACATGAACATCATTGAGCATATGTGGTGTAGGATGAAAGATGAAGCATGGAAGACGAAACCAAAGATGAACTCTGAGAGGCATGCAAGACTGTTTTCTTTGCTATTCCTGATGACTTCATCAATAAATTGTATGAATCCTTGCCAAACCGCATGGATGCTGTCCTTCAAGCTCATGGAAGTCATACAAGATAAAGGGATTTTTGTAACAGCTTACCTGTAAAATCCTTTTCTTGGAGTACATCACGGGACACAGAGTGACTTAGTCATTACTAATGGGTTATATAGATACCTTCAGGTGCTGGCACTGGCAACTTCCAAAACCGGAAGTACCCTCCCCTATATAAGCCCCTCCCATCCGGGAGCACCTCAGTTTTGTAGCAAAGCAATAAGTGTCCCAAAAAGAGGGGTGGGAGCTCTGTGTCCCGTGATGTACTCCAAGAAAAGGATTTTACAGGTAAGCTGTTACAAAAATCCCTTTTTCTTTTTCGTACATCACGGGACACAGAGCGACTTAGTCATTACTAATGGGACGTCCCAAAGCAATGCCAAATGAGGGGAGGGATACACTATACATAAGCTGGGCGCCATCAGGCATGAGGCTCTTTTGCGGCCTGCAACACACTGCGCCCAAAGGCGACATCCTCCTGACTTCTAACGTCTACCTGGTAGAATCTAGTAAACGTGTGTACTAAGGACCATGTTGTGGCCTTACAGACTTGAGCCAGGGAGGCTTGGTGATGCACTGCCCATGAAGTTCCAACTGCTCTTGTGGAGTGCGCCCTAACTTTGAACGGAGGCGGTCTCCTTTTCTAGCCATAGGCTTGTATTATGACCTGTCGAATCCACTTGGCTAAAGTAGATTTTTGATGCTGCCTGACCCTTTCTGGGGCCTTCCGGCAGAACAAACAAAGTATCCGTTCTGCGAATCTGAGCAGTGGCTTTTAGATAAGCTTTAACTGCTCTTACTACATCCAAAGAATGCAATAACTTTTCCTCTACCGAACTAGGTTTGGGGAAAAAAAAGGAAGAACCACATCTTGGTTCAAATGGAACCTCGATACCACCTTAGGAAGAAAGGCTGGATGAGGACGTAATACTACTCTGTCCTTATGGACAACCAGATATGGCTCCTTACAGGACAAGGCGGCTAATTCCGATACTCTTTTAGCCGAACAAATGGCTACTAAGAAAAATCAATTTCCTGGTGAGAAGAACCAAGGAAATGTGCCGCAATGGTTCAAATGGTTGTTTCTGTAGAACCGACAGAACCAGGTTTAAGTCCCATGGACATATGGGAATACTAACCGGAGGGCTAATACGCATCACTCCTTGTATGAAAGCTTTGACTAATGAATGCAAAGCCAAGGGCCTTTGAAAAAATATTGACAAGGCCGTCTGACCCTTGATAGTACTCAAGGCAAGCTTCCTATGTACAGCCCACTGTAGGAAGTCCAGAATCCTACCTATTACGTACGTATGTGGATGCCATTTCTTGGCCTCACACCACGTGATGTACGCCTTCTAGATCCTATAATAGATCTGCCTGGATACCGGCTTCCTGGCATTGATCATGGTAGATACCACAGGATTAGAGAGCCCTCTCTTTTTTAGAATGTGGGCTTCAATAGCCAGGCCGTCAAACCTAGGGCTGGTAAGGAAGGGTAGTATATCGGTCCTTGCGAAAGCAGGTCCGGACGATGTGGGAGGGTCCCAGGACTTCCCACTGACATTTTTACAATCTCCGCGTACCATACCCTTCGGGGCCACGCTGGAGCCACCAGAATCACTGGTTTCTTTTCTACCCTGATTCTGCGGATTAATCGCGGTGGGAATGCATATATCAGCTTGAACTGATCCCAAGGGAACACTCGGGCATCCGAACCGCAAGCTAGGGGATCCCTTGTGCGAGACACAAATCTGTCCACCTTTGCGTTGAATCTGGATGCTAGCAGATCTACATCCGGTGTTCCCCACCGCTGGCATATTGCCTGGAAAACCTCGGGGTGAAGAGACCATTCCCCCGGGCATAATTGCTGGCGACTTAAAAAGTCCGCTCTCCAATTTTCCACTCCTGGGATGAAAACCGCGGATATGGCTGGGACATATCTTTCTGCCCATTCCAGGATGCAATTTGCTTCCCTCTGGGCTGCACGACTCCTGGTGCCACCCTGGTGATTGATATATGCCACTGCTGTGGCATTGTCTGGTTGAATTCTGACAGGGGACCCTTGGAGTTTGGATGTCCATGCTACTAGGGCATACCGGGCTGCTCGTATCTCTAAGAGATTGATGGGCAGGGCCTTCTCTGCTTCTGACCACTTGCCCTGGAGAGACCATTGCTCCAGTACTGGCCCCCCAGCCTATGAGGCTGGCATCTGTAGAGACCACCTTCCAAGAAACCGGACTGAAGGGTTTCCCTTTTTCCAGATTCTGGGGCACCAACCACCAATGGAGGCTCTTGCGAACGGAAGGGGACAGGGACATTGGTAAGTCTAAATCCTGAACTTTTTTGTTCCAGGCTGACAGTATGGCCCTCTGCAAGTTCCTTGAATGGAACTGACCGTAGGGTACTGCTTCGAATGAAGCCACCATTTTCCCAGCAGCCTCATGCCCAGGCGTATGGATGGTTTTCTTTTTTGTACCCACTAAGTGGGTCAAATCTTTCAAAGACGACACCTTCTCTTGAGGTAAGAAAATCTTTCTCTGATTTGAATCCAGTCCTAGCCCCCAAGAATTCCAGACTTTTGACTGGTTTTTGGGGCTGACTTGTCTCGGTTGATAATGCAACCGTGAGATTCCAGATACTTGATTGTCTTGTGAACGACCACTTCTAGTTTTTTCCACTGAGTGGTCTATCAGCAACAAGTCGTCTAGATATGCCATTATCGTTACACCTTGTGTTCCTAGTTTGGCCAATCGTAGGGCCAGAATTTTTGTGAACACTCGTGGTGCTGTGGCCAGACCGAAAGGTAAGGCTCTGAACTGAAAATGGCGCCCTTCTACTGCAAAGCGTAGAAATTTCTGGTGGGCCGGACAGATGGGAATATGCAAATAAGCATCCCTTATGTCGATCGAGGCTAACCATTCCTGCCCTTGTAGGACGGTGGCCACCGATCGGATCGACTCCATCCGAAAAAGTCCTGATATGTAGGAACTTGTTTAGCCCTTTTATATTTAATATGGGCCTCACGTCCCCATTTAGTTTGGGGACTGTGACAAGGTTCGAGTAAAACCCGAACCCGCTTTCTTCCAAGGGAACCTCATGATTACCCTTGGAGCAATAGTTGTTCTAGTGCCAGAAGGAGGGATCCTCTCTTCTGGGGATCGCTTGGCACGTTTGACCTCCTAAGATGGGCAGGAGGAATGTCTTTTAACTCCAGCCTGTATCCCAGACTTACTGTGGAGATCACCCATCTGTCTCTGATGGTGTCCCGCCATGGTCTCTGTGAACAACTGAAGTCTTCCCCTCACCCGATTGAGTGGGGGCAACCCTTCATGACTTGGGGGGAGGTTTTGTACCTCTCTTGACCCAGGGTTTCTTGTTACCCTGTGATTGTCCCTGATTTCTGCCCCCTGGATTTGACCGCGGAGGCCGTCGGAACTGTTTCACAGCCGATGTCCAGGGACTGGAGAAGTAGGCCTCTTAAAAGAAGGACTTCTACCCTTGTTCTTAACCGGCAAGAGTGTACTTTTACCGGCAGAAGTTTTCTGGATATATTTGTCCAGATCTTCTCCAGATAAGCGTTCTCCATGAAATGGGAAGCTAATCAGCAATTTCTTACAGGGAGCTTCAGCAGACCAGTTTTTGAGCCATAGAAGCCTACGCATATGTCTACAGACAGCGTAAAGCGGGAGGCCTGTTGGATTGTATCCTTTATGGCGTCCACCGCAACACAAGGCTCTAGGTAGGTCAGCTAGGGCAAGAGCCTGCTGATCTGGTAAGTCCCTTAAGACTTGTTTCAACTGATCTTTCACCGCTTGGCAGACTCCAATTGCTGCTACTGCAGGTTGTGTCACCATGCTTGCTGTAGAGAAAGCAGATTTTAGTAAAGACTCCAATTTTTTATCTATTGGGTCTTTGAACATTGGAACATTATCTACTGGACATGTCAGTGATTTATTTACACAAGAGATGGCTGTGTCCAGTGTACGGACCCTCCATTTTTTTATGAACATATCCTCCATGGGATAGATCACTGGAAATCTCTTGGGGGGAGTAAATATTTTAACAGGATGCTCCCAATCCTGGTAAATAAGCCCTTCCAATAAAAGGGTGGATTGGGAAGGAACAGACAGTCTGGGGAGCTTTCAGCGACCCCAGGAGAGGAAACAGTAGTGGTTGATGGTTCCGCCAGAGGCATTTAAAATGCTGCTCGGACCATGTTAGTCAGAGACTGAACCCATAATCTTTCAGCCTGAGATGCTGAGAAAGGTTCTTCCACTGTTGATTCCTCTATAACTGAATCAACCTCACCTGATCCCCTTCAGGTAGGTCGATCTCTGGGACTGTTCCTCCACTAACAGGCACTCTGCAGGAGGAGACGGAGATCGGACGCGCTTTTCCTGTGACAGGGAAGCAGCGATCAATGCTGTTAATCTCTCTTCCAATCCTCCCAGAGTTGAGGATAAAACCTCCTCTGTTATATATACAGGAGCAGGTGGACTGGGGACAGCCGCAGCACCAGGTACTCCTGCGGGGTTTCCTACGGCTACTGACCTCTGAAATTTCAGGGGAGATTGGCGCAGTACAGCATGCCCAAAATCCTCAGAGCCCGATGGAGACCCCTTTCGCTTCTTGGAAGATTTATTTCCAGAGCGTCTGGATGACATATCTATAAGCACAAAGCTGAGGTATTCCCGTCGTCATACACCAATTTTGCTGGTAATAGTCTAACACAGTTGCTGCTATATACCAGCTGGTGTCCACTAAAGTGTCTTTCTATGGGGATGCCTGCATCAACCGCCTCTGTGTGCCACCGTTTTGTTGCTAGCTCTGCTTGCATCCAGCTGACACTTGTACTGTGTCTTTTACACATGCTGGGACGCCTGCACATGCGCAGAAGCGCCACGGCGCGCATCGAGCGTCATCCACCCGCCCCGCCCCTTTTTTTCATAGGAGGCGCGTGCGCGCGCCCGTGCGCCATTGGCGCCCTTTTCGAAACCAAGCAGGGACTAGGAGCCAGGGCCCTTTTTGCCGGAGGGCCTGTGCGGTGGATGAGCGCAGCAACAGGGCAGAGGAAGTGGATTCCCACAGAGAACTTACCAACTGCCTGGATCTTTTGACTTGAGAAAACCAAAGATCCACATGACAAGAAAAAATGGACCACAGCGGCCTCTAGTGGTTTAACACAGGTACCGCGGTCCTCTTTTTTTTTTTTCTTGACTACTATTAAAATTTTACATTTTCCAGTAGTTACAGGCATACACAGATATAATGAAAAATAAATTTGGATCTCACAGCACCACTACTTAATTTGCTGACATATTTTTGGATTTTCAGTAAAGTTGTTCATGTTCTGTATAGGCGACAAAACTTTTGTCTTGCCAAAATTTGACCTGTCTGTCTTGATTAAATGATAAATCTTTTTTCAGTGAAACTAATTTATTTCAGTGCATTAAACATCATTTGGGAGGGCTTTAGCTTTTCATAGGAGCTATTTCTAACACCAATTGATTAATTAAAAGTCAGGTTAATAGCAGGAGTTTCTACAAAATAGAGAAGCGACAAGACTTTTGTCAGGGACTGTATACCTTACCCCTCTACCTCCTTTACCTCCTGACATTTAAAACAAGCTAATAACACTTAGGGCCACACTACTTTTTTTTTTTTACCTTTTTTGCGCATCAAGCAGGTCAGTTGAAACATGCTAAACCTACAAAAAACAAGTATATTGCAATATTGTTATACCATCTGTATTATGGAAGACAAACTATGCATATTAACAAGCATCAGAGATGTAAGTCACTGCATATGAAATATGTGAAAGGGCCCATAGCTTATCCCCTAATGTGGTTTAAACCCAAAAAATAAAATTTAACAGTCATGGCCGAAATTGTTGGCACCCCAGAATTTTTTCCAGAAAATCAAGCATTTCTCACAGAAAAGTATTGCAGTAACACGTTTTGCTATACACATGTTTATTCCTCTTTTGTGTGTATTGGAACAAAACAAAAAAGAAGGAAAAAAAGCAAATTGGACATAATGTCACACAAAACTCCAAAAATGGGCTGGTCAAAATTCTTGGCACCCTTAACTTAATATTTGGTTGCACACCCTTTGGAAAAAATAACTGAAATCAGTCGCTTCCTATAACCATCAATAAGTTTCTTACACCTCTCACCCGGAATTTTGGACCACTCTTCCTTTGCAAACTGCTCCAGGTCTCTCTTATTGGAAGGGCGCCTTTTCCCAACAGCAATTTTAAGATCTCTCCACAGGTGTTCAATGGGATTTAGATCTGGACTCATTGCTGGCCACTTTAGAACTCTCCAGCGCTTTGTTGCAATCCATTTCTTGGTGCTTTTTGATGTATGTTTGGGGTCATTGTCCTGCTGGAAGACCCAAGATCTCGGACGCAAACCCAGCTTTCTGACACTGGGCTCTACAGTGCGACCCAAAATCCTTTGGTAATCCTCAGATTTCATGATGCCTTGCACACATTCAAGGCACCCAGTGCCAGAGGCAGCAAAACAACCCCAAAACATCATTGAACCTCCACCATATTTCACTGTAGGTACTGTAATCTTTTCTTTGTAGGCCGCATTCCATTTTCGGTAAACAGTAGAATGATGTGCTTTACCAAAAAGCTCTATCTTGGTCTCATCTGTCCACAAGACGCTTTCATAGGAAGGATTTTGGCTTACTCAAGTACATTTTGGCATACTGTAGTCTTGCTTTTTTATGTCTCTGTGTCAGCAGTGGGGTCCTCCTGGGTCTCCTGCCATAGTGTTTCATTTCATTTAAATGTCAACGGATAGTTTGCGCTGACACTGATGCTCCCTGAGCCTGCAGGACAGCTTGAATTTCTTTGGAACTTGTTTGGGGCTGCTTATCTACCATCCGGACTATCCTGCGTTGCAACCTTTCATCAATTTTTCTCTTCCGTCCACGCCCAGAGAGATTAGCTACGGTGCCATGGGTTGCAAACTTCTTGATAATGTTGCGCACTGTGGACAAAGGCAAATCTAGATCTCTGGAGATGGACTTGTAACCTTGAGATTGTTGATATTTTCCACAATTTTGGTTCTCAAGTACTCAGACAGTTCTCTTCTCCTCTTTCTGTTGTCCATGCTTAGTGTGGCACACAGACACACAATGCAAAGACTAAGTGAACGTCTCCTTTTTATCTGCTTTCAGGTTTGATTTTTATATTGCCCACACCTGTTACTTGCCCCAGGTGATTTTAAAGGAGCATCACATGCTTGAAACAATCTTCTTTATCCACAATTTTGAAAGGGTGCCAAGAATTTTGACCAGCCCATTTTTGGAGTTTTGTGTGACATTATGTCCAATTTGCTGTTTTTCCTCCCTTTTTTTGTTTTGTTCCAATACACACAAAGGGAATAAACATGTGTATAGCAAAACACGTGTTACTGCAATACTTTCCTGTAAGAAATACTTGATTTTCTGGAAAAATTCTGGGGTGCCAACAATTTTGCCCATGACTGTATATATTGCAGCTTACTGATGTGATGGCTGCATTTTACTTTTTGGGGACTTTTTTAAAAATGCTTTATTTTAACCTGATCTGGCCAGTAAATCTGTTATTTATCAACTTAAAAGACCAAGCTTCCAGAGAAAGTAGCTGAGGGTGGAGACAAACCCTTTACCACTGATGGGTGCATACCATGGTCAGCTTTTATTTTCAAGTGTATTTAAATGTGCTAGTGCATCCGATCAGCACTCTCAGCCAATGACTGAGAGCGCTGACTGGTGTGTTCTGGTGGGGAGGTCACCCCCCTGTCAGAACACAATAGGTCAGCGGGGAGATTGCTGTACTAACATTGGATTGTTAGTACAGGATCTCCTGCTGAGCTCTTCCATTTTATTTTTTATTTTATTTTCAGCCCACTAGGTTGAACAAATAAAAAATAAAAAAAACTTAGTGTGTACTAAGCTTAACACTACTTTCTTCCCAGGCTGACAAATATTGCTGTCCAAACGTGTCTCTGATGCTCCTTCAGTGGAGTGGGGACACCCTAAGACCGGAAATGTATTACTAGCTGAATCTCCAGGTGAAAATATAGGCCAAGCAAAGCCTGTAAAGAATCTTACCGTCTGAGGAAAGATCAAATTGGGAGAATGTGATGACCTGTTGGTGCATATGTGAACATCCTTCACATAAACTGCTTTAGGGAATATAATTTGTATTGTTCCAGAATCTTTCGGTTACCATGTTAAGGGACCTCCGATTTATTTTTGGCGCAAATATATGTTCTTAAAATGGGCACACTGTTGCAGGTTAATACCTCATAGTTCTTGGTACGGTAACAATTAGCACAACAAAAATCACTTATTAACCTTCCAAAGGAATGTTCTTTTCTGCAGGGCAATTTCCACCACACAGCAGCAAGATTTTTTGCTTAGTTCAGCAACATGTTAATTTATGCATATTACAATGTTTTATAAAAATGTTATCAACATTTATGTGTGTCACAATTTTGCCTGTTAGAGCACTCACTCTAGTATGTATAATCATTAACACAAACATTCCAAATCAACCTTTCTCAACCTTTTTACCACTCCTAATAATTAGTATATCTGCCACTTATGATATCTTGGCATGGAAGTTTAAGTAAGTTGTAAAAGATAAAGCAGGCAGGAAAGCTTACCAAGAAAGTCAGAAATCCTAATCTGGCTGTTTTCTGCCTAAGGTGGATCGGCAGAAATCCTAATCTGCCTGATGTGGATCGGCATAACAACCAAAGATTTGTATTTTTAAAAGAAGAGGTCAGCAGTAGTAGCCTCCATTCTTCCCTGCATCACCTCTTAAAGTGTTAGTTCACCTTTACAGAAAATCTGTAAACATGACTTCACATAGGACCCCCTCTCCACCCTACCCTGGTCTCCACTATACTTACTGTTCACGATCCTAAGCTTGCCAAGGCTCCCGCAAGCCTCTCCAATGTATCAGAGATTTGAAATCCCTGCTGTTTTCTCTCTTCTCTGTCCAGCGCTGCCAATACAGGCCACATGGATTCTAACTGGTAAGAGCCATCACATGCAACTGTAGTGCAGAATGTGTCGATGAACTACCAGAGCGCTCATCAATCCCCCCCGCAGTTCATTGAGAACTACAAGCCATCTGTTGCAGTGGAAGTTGGGACCTGTAGTTCATTCATTCACAGATCACTGTTTTTAAATTGTGACAGTGGGTGCGGAGAGAAGAACAACCCTTGCATGCTGTTGGGAGGAGGGGGGGGGGGTAGATGAGAAATGGAGAGCATGTTACAAAGGGTGAACTTATCCTTTAAATACTATAAGCATAGGCACAATGGAAGCAAACACAAATGAGAAACACTTTTCATTCCATCAAATCATTATCTTGCTTCTAAACGTACAATTTAGAAAAACTATTTTGGAGCAATTCTGGCCAGTTTTTAAAAAAGGAAAAACAATCCAAGTGATCAAGGCAACCTACCAACAATAGTTTTATTTTCATAGAATTTGAGCATAACTTTTTCTGTACTTGATATTTTTATATTGCTAACCTTCAAAAGTCTCCCCTTACATATGACATGAAATATGAAAGCCATGTTTCTCTGGGTATGTCAGAAGCATGACATTACCTTTTGTAATTTATAGTTTGTGAAATTACATTATGACTGACTGGATGTAGCTCATCTCTGATATTCTTTTAAGTTTATCGGACCTACATTTTGTAAATACACTGGAAAAGTTTATAAAAGCAAACATATTTTTATACTTAAAGAATTTCCCATGCAAAGGACTTTTTATTAATGGCCAAGCAGCTGTTTCTATTAATCCAGAGCAATTTGATGCACCAGACTTTAATTAAGTCCTGTTGTTTAGATCAAGTATAGGGGTTCTTGTGAAGATTGATGTAATGCCAAGCATACCCCATAGAGCAGTGTGTTAATGATTAAAACACAGAAATATAAAGAGGTAGAAGCGTTCAGTCTTGACATTTATTCTCCATATTTTTTTTTAAATATATGGTGGTGTTTTCTTGAGTTTGTGTGTTCTGCTTGCCTGAACAGTGATTCTTAAAGTGTACCTGTCACATTCTCCACAACACCCTCTTCTTAAAGCAGAACTACACCCTAAAAGGGAAGTTCCTCTTTATGCCCTTCTCCCCCTCCTCTTCTGTTTTTGTCACTTTTTTGGGAGGGGGGTGGGGAACGGGTACTTAAATTTGACAGGTACCCGCTCTCCCTTTTGGCCAGATCACTGCAGTGATCCACTGGAAGTTTTCTTTGCCCTGCAACCTTCTAAGACATGTCAAAGCTGCAACGAATCACAGCTCCCTGCCCACAGTAAAAAATGCTTGCACCAGGGACCCAAAGACCATTGAGGAACCGGTTTGGGTGAGCACAGCGATGGACCCCTGGACAGGCGAGTATCCTTTTATTTAAATTCAGCAGCTGCAGTTTTTGTAGCTGTTGACTTTTATTTTTTTTCCAAACATGCAAAGAACTGCTGTAAGTCCCTACTTTTTCCTATGTTGCATGAACTTTATTTGGTATTACACACTCCCTGTCATCTGCACCTTTTTAATCCATTTATTCAGGGTGTTTCATGAACCATATTCTAACCGTAGTTTTCCAAAGTCTTCATGTATGCACTTTAACTGCCAGTCTGCTAGGTTTTATAACTAGGTATGCATTCTAAAATTGAAGTAGCGTGTGAACTTGTACTTGAATTTTACATATGCTGCACCACTTTTAGAATGCAAATTAGTATTGGAGCCTGGAGATTTCACTATACACACTGCCTCCATTTAAATATAACTAGAGAATATATGCCCAAAGAGCGTTTTGAGGTGCAAGAAAATCAGAAATCAATTATACAAAAAATAGATAATTTATTAGTACATAAACAGTATAAAACTACTTAAACCATACCTCCCAACACGCACGGATTCTGCGGGAACTTCACGCACGGACACTCAGTTGACCCTTTTAAATAGGTATTGAACCTCACTGGCAACAGGGTGAATGGCCACAGCCCTTATTTTTTTTATTTTTTTTACTGTTTATGTACTTATACATTTTCTATTTTTTGTATAATTGATTTTCTTGCACCTCAAAACTCCACTCTTTGCTCTTTGGGCATATATTCTCTTGTTACTTTTAGAATGCACGTGAGGCACTTTTGCAACATCTGTCTGCTCCAGGGTCTCTCTCTGTACCCCAAAAGAAAGTTGGTCCTAAAGTGGTTCTAAAGGCTTAAGTTTTTTTTTTTTCCTTCATGCATTCTTTGCATGAAGTTTAAAAAAAACTTCTGTGTGCAGCAGTTCCCCCAGCCCTCCAATACTTGCCTGAGCCCCATCTCGATCCAGCGATGTGCACACAGCCTGGGCTCTCTGGGAACTCTCCCTCCTCATTGGCTGAGAGAGTAGTGGGCGCCATTGGCTCCCGCTGCTGTCAATTTCAACCAGTGAGGAAAGAGAGGGGGTGGAGCCGAGCCACAGCTCTGTGTATACCCTGAGAGCACTCATGGAGGGGAGGGGCTAAGAGCGCCATTGGGGGACTTGAGAAGAGGAGGATTGGGGCGTGTCTGTGCAAAACCAACACACAGAGAAGGAAAGTATAACATGTTTGTTATTTTCTTTTTTTTTTTATTATTTATTTACCTTTAATATCACTTTAATTAGCTCCACTTTCATAACATATGAACTGTTGGTATTTTAATTTGCATTTTGATAGCATTAACTGGGCCATAATGTAAAAGTGGTACAATATAGAACTACCTGAATTTGGCACACGAGTCACTGTCAGAACCAAAAGTGTCATGTATTTTTGGCACAATAGATTAACAAATGGGATTGATGGCAGAAAAGTGGCACATCAGCTTTATTGTATTTCCCCATCCCGGTATAACACGGTATGGACTGCAAATTTATAGCACTTGTAGATTGTAGAGAATAAATAGAATGGGCATGTGTCCTATCAACTAACACCTAATTACACTAAATACCTTTCTGAAAAAGAGGAAATAAAGGGGTTGTAAATGTTCCTTTTTTTTCACCTTAAAGTGGAAGTAAACCCTCCTATCATTTTCAGCCAAGGAAGCTGCCATCTTGGCCTCTGTTTAATCTTCAACTGCCATGATGCTGCACATGTGATCAGTTAAGACACCAGCCATTGGATGGTTTGACAGTTTGGTTGAGAGCACAACCAATGTGACAGTTGGCATTCCCGGCATGCCGGGAATGTAACTGCTTTTTGAAACCGTTAAATCGATGGGTTTACTTCCGCTTTAATGCATAGGATGCATTAAGGTGAAAAAAAAAACTGGCAATCACAGCCCCCCCCCCCCCCGTTTTACTTACCTGAGCCTGTTCACCTGCTGGGCTCGCCCCCGACGTCCTCTTCTCCACTCAGTCTGGCCGTTGATTGGCTAGATTGGATGGATTGATAGCGCAGCTATTGGCTTGCGCTGCTGTCAATCACATCCAATGCCGCGGCACGCCGGGGGGCGGTGCCAAGTGATACAGTCTGCGGCTACAGCCGCCGGCTGTATCACAGGAGCGCGCCCGCAAGAACTAACCCCCATGGGAGAGAGCTCCCATGAAGGGGGTTAGTTCTTGCGGGGAGGAGCCGAGACAGCCGCCGAGGGATCCCAGAAGACCAGGATCGGGGCCACTGTGTGCAAAACGAGCTGCACATTGGAGGTAGGAATAACATGTTTGTTTTTTGTTTTTTTTTTAAACGGGAACCTTTAGTGTCCCTTTAATCCAGTGTTTCTCAACTCCAGCCCTCAAGGCGCCCCAACAGGTCATGTTTTTGGAATTTCCCTCAGATGAAACAGTTGTGGTAATTACTAAGGCAGTGAAACTGATCAAATTACCTGTGCAAAATAATGTAAAGCCTGAAAACATGACCCGTTGGTGTGCTTTGAGGACTGGAGTTGAGAAACACTGCTTTAATCAAATTAACTCTTCCAACTTGGTGTTTCTAATTGTTGTTTTTTATAGTATGTACTTGCATTCAGAAGCTTAGTTTTTACAAACGCACACATTTTCCAAATATTCCTGTGTCTCTTGTCCCATTTAACATTAGAAAAACCACGGACTAACTTGGTGCACTCTTGTTATTTCCCACAATTCATATATCAATTCTTCACAGGTGTGTTTATATATACCAAGGATTCATTTTCAGAGTATTTTCATAATTTTCATTATATGGAATTCCTGTTCTGACCACAAATAAATGTGACCAGATGTACAGTATATAAAATATACTTTCAATGCATTAAATTAAGTCTTTTTTTTATTTTGACTCAAATGTTCAAAAACTACTCCAAAACTACATGACTCTGCAGAATCCAGTGCCTGCCCACCATTGAATTAAGAATAGGACCTGTGAGGTCATGTGACCAGTCTTAAAATAGCTGAAAATAAAAGTATGTGTGTTTTTTTATTTATTTTTTGGTTGAGGTGCTCTAATGTTGGCATGGGGTGGCCCAGCCTGGAGTTGGACTTACAGCCTTGCCCAGGACCCACTGAAGCCTGTTGTTAGAGTGATTTTTATTAAATTTTTCTATATAGGTGCTCTGAAAATACTGACCACTTGTACCTTTGCAATAAGCAGCTGACACTGAGATAACAAAAAAGTGCAGTTATAAAAAGACCTTGAGTGGTCTGGGCTAGGCAACTTGAACTGCCATATAAATAGGTACTCTTGTATATTTTACGAATTGTACTTTAATCTGCTGTTGTATACTTTACTCAGTTCCGCTTTGTACAGTAGTTATTGATTTGTTTGAAGTGATTAGTAAGTTATAAAACAGTGATTATTTTCCTTATCGAACTGTATGGTAACAATCAATGCTGTTATTAAAGAACAATTACCTGCTTCTCTGTGTCAGTTTACTTTGGGGATTACATTTCTGTAAACCAGAGATTTGGGTAACTGACCTAATCTTTAATTGTGTGCTCCTAATTTACACCCAGAGGGGACTTCTAAATCTAATTACCCCCTGCTGGTAAATAATATGATTCTTCATGCTCACAGTTTACATTAGGTCTCATGATGGGCAGGTTTTGAGGGTGTTTGCATTAATTCTGCTTTTTTAGTAAGTTATTACAATCGGACATCTTATTAGTAATATGTAAATGTAAGGTAGTATAGTAATGATTAAAATTAAATCCTAAAATTAGTTTGTGCTGTATTTGTTTTGACCAATTAGCAGGCCTAGAGCAAAGATAAAATTGAATGTGACATTTTATTTATAAATTTAAAAAAAAAGTCTATAATCAACTCTGTGTAGAGTTTTACTTTACTAGGACAAATTACTAACACTATTTTCTCTTTATTTTCCTTAATACTGGATAGGACATTTTATGTGATATTTTCCTTAATGAGGTTGGTCAGAGTTCATCTGTGCAGACAAAATACTCAGAGTTTTGTTTAAGTTCATGAACTGCTTTGTTTTTGTTTTAGTGGCTAAAATGTTTAGTGACAAAATTTACAGAACCACAGTGATAATGTGCTCACTGGTTTTATCACATTTATTGGCATGTTGTATAGGTGTTCAAATAGTTTGGATTTAACTATTCAAGGAGTTTAAAATACACTTGGGAGAATTTAAATGCAGTCTTGTCATATGTGTCTGTGATTAGTTTAAAGAGGTTGTAAACCTCCCTTTTTCTAGGCTTACCTATAGGTACTACCTACTAAGTACTATAGGTACTGTAAATATCCCCTGATGTGATATCATTGGCGCATGTGCTCTGAAGGAACTGCCGGCCCGTGCCGTTCCTTCAGGCGAGTGTGCCGTGACCGGCGGCTCCCACGCGCATATGTGAGAGTGATGTCACGCGGCTCCAGCCTGTCACAGAGCCAGAGTCTGCGACCCCGGAAGGAAGACAGGCGAAGATGGATGCGGACTGCAGCGGGGACGACGCAGGCTTCGTATGCAGGCAAGTGTCATATAATGTGCATTATGCCTTTTACTTTGCAGGGAATTAGGAAGAAAAACCCACCAGGGTTTACTTCCTCTTTAACCACTTCAGCCCCGGAAGATTATTGCTCAATGACCAGGCCATTTTTTGCGATATGGTACTGCGTCACTTTAACTGACAATTGCGTGGTCGTGCAACGCTGTACCCAAACAAAATTGATGTATTTTTTTCAACACAAATAGGGCTTTCTTTTGGTTGTATCTCTTTTTTTTTTTTCTTTTTTTTTGCGCTATAAACAAATATCCCCAATTATTTTTCAAAAAAGCGTTTTTTTTTTTTTTTTTTTCCTCAGTTTAGGCTGATATGTATTTTTCTACATATTTGGGGTAATAAAACTCACAATAAGTGTATATTGATTGGTTTGCGCAAAAGTTATAGCGTCTACAAAATAGGGAATAGATTTATGGCATGTTTTATTATTTTTTTTGTTTTACTAGTAATAACTGTGATCTGCGATTTTTATCGGGACTGCAATATTATGGCGGACAGATAGGATAATTTTGACACATTTTTGGGACCATTGACAATTATAGAGCGATCAGTGCTATACAAATGCACTGATTACTGTGCAAATGTCACTGGCAGGGAAGGGGTTAACACTAGGGGGGTGATCAAGGGGTTAACTGTGTTTCCTAGTTTGTGTTCTAACTGTAGTGGGCTGGGACTGACTAGCGAGATGACAGATCACTGTTCCTAGCTAATACGAAACTCATGATCTGCCTCTCCTCTCCTCACAGAACAGGGATTTGTGTGTTTACACACACACGTTCCTGTTCTGGCTCTCGTGGCCGGTGGTCATCGCGACCGCCAGCCACGCGCATCAGCACCACTGCAGTGCAGCGGGCGCCTGCTATCCCGTGTTTAAAGGAGCCGATGTATAGCTACGACGGTTCACGGGATCGTGCCGACCTGCCGCAGTATAATGACGGCGGCTGGTCGGCAAGCAGTTAATGTAAATAATTTGATCAGTGAATGTTATTGTTTTAAAATCCTTGCTTTTGAGTATACAGTGCCTTGAAAAAGTATTTATACCCCTTGAAAAAATCCACATTTTGTCATGTTACAACCAAAAACATAAATGTTTTATTGGGATCCTAAAGTTGGGAAATTTAGGATGGAGGAAGGTGGGGAAATAGAAGCTGGGGAAGTGTGTGTCTTTTTAAGAACAGAACGTCTATTTTCTAGGTATGGTAGTATTGGAAAATTTTCCTGCGTTTTTAGATGGAGAGTTTATGCCTTTCACATTGTCTGAAGCTAAGCGCAAGAAAGTGTTGTGTGCAGTCAGCCGTGGAGCAGAGCGAGATATAAAGCCAGTGAGTTGTCATCACTTACCCTCCATAAGCCGTTAAAGCCCCTTTCACACTGAGGCGTTGAAAAAACGCTCAAAAATTATAGGATTTTGTACCTCTATTTTACCGCGTTTTTACCGCGATCGCGGTAAAAATAGCGCTAACGCGTATGCGTTTTTACCGCGATTTTACCGCGTTCGCGCTAAAATTAGCGCGAACGCGGTAAAAAGGCGGTAAAACCGCATAGGCGTTAGCGCTATTTTTTAACATAACGCTTATGCCTATGCGTTTTTACCGCGTTTTTACCGCGAATCCCATTCATTTCAATGGGGCTAGGCGTTTTTACAGCGCTATTTTATGCGCCCTAAAGTTGCTCTAAAAAAGCTGTTTGCAGGATTTTTTTCAACGCCCAGCCAGCAAAACGCCTCAATGTGAAAGCCCTCAGAGATTTCACATTGAG
Source organism: Rana muscosa (assembly GCA_029206835.1). Classification (NCBI taxonomy): domain Eukaryota; kingdom Metazoa; phylum Chordata; class Amphibia; order Anura; family Ranidae; genus Rana; species Rana muscosa. Next base: position 7,942,452 of record JARGYO010005626.1, read on the forward strand.
AATGCTGGGGCAGGATTATTTCAGGTGTTATTACAGCGCTATTTTTACCGCGAAAACGCGGTAAAAACGCCTCAGTGTGAAAGGGGCCTAAGAACCGTGGTCTGTGGGAGGAACCTTGATATCAAAAGACAAGTTGGGAAACAACGATGGTATGAGGTTATACAGGTCACTGAAAAAAAGGAGAAATTAAAAAGAAGGAAAAAGTAGAGAATCAAGATCGAGAATAAATGGAACATAATAGAACACATAGGACAGTAGGGGGGAACCTACCCCTCGTGCCCTTAGTCACAAAACAACCTCCCTCTAAAAAGAGTGGGGATCCCGACAAGGCATGGGGAAATACCATGTCACCTAGTATGGGGGGGAGGCACAAGAGTACCGCTCAGGCCACGGCACCCCCAAATTAACATCATAAACTATTAGTAAGTAAAAATTGCGAACATCTGCAACAAAACCTGTAGAAAATAAACATCGCTCACTGTCTCAAACAGTGCAAATACATTTTGTGCGGGGGCAATTGGGAGGAGGGGGGTGAGGGTAGGTGCTGGGAGAGGGCATGCTGGATCAGGGGAGGAACCAACAGAGCCCAACTTATCATAGCCTAGTGGTTCTGGAGCGTACAGGTGCAAACTATGCTGTATAAACTCTAACACACATTAGGGGTAAAGCTAAGAGGATGAGTCAGTCATCAATTGCTAAGTGGGGATGGGAGTCTACTCGTCTCCCAAAGCGGTGCTGGCGTAGTCATGGCTTGTGGGCTTCTTTGATCGAGGTATAGAGTACCAGGTCGGGATAGACTCTTCTAGCCAGATCCGGTAGACTAGGGGGTCCAAGCAACAGTCATATAAAAACAGGGGGAACTTAACCCTCCAGATAGGGGGGAGGAGTACGGAAAGGAAATTGGGGGGTAATCCCTCATGGTGTAGGTCAAAGCCCCGGGGAACCCAGGGGGTTATGTCCTTTCACAGGGAAGTCCAGAGAGATAACAGGGTAAAGAGCTCCCTTGGGATGATTGGTCAGAAGTGCCAGAGTTCATTATCATGGAGGGAGACCTTCCTGGGTTTTATTGGTCTTGGTGTTCTCCTTGGCTTTTTTGGTTTTGGAAGTTTGCCAAAGGGAAGTGAGAGGGCCAGAGGGGGGTGGTCGCTTCGCCATAGTTGCGGTTGAGGTTTGCATTGGCGATGGAGGATCCATTGATACGATGCCCAGCTTCTGCAGCAGGTGTCCCCCTTTGGGAAAGGAGGAAAATCTGAATGATTTTTTGTTGATCTCAAATTTGAGGCTGCAAGGGAATAGCCACCAGTATTTGATGCTCTTCTGTTGCAGGGCCGAAAGTAGTTTGAAGTGAACGTCTCCTCTGGATCGTGAAGAGGGAGATGTCGGCAAATATTTGAACCGTATGCCCCATAATCTGTAGTTGCGGGGTGGAGCGGGCTCTTTTCATCACTTCTTGTTTAATTCCATAGTAGTGCGGTTTCACCACAATGTCTCTGAGCTGTCAGAGCGGGGTGGACCTAGGGCCCTATGAGCTTGGTCCAGTTCCAATATGTGGGGGTGAATATCAGGGATAAGTTCCTTGATGAGGGAGAAGACTGTGTCGTACATCTCCGTATTGCTTTCTGACAGGCCTCTAATCCTGAAATTGTACTTTCTTGACCTATTTTCCAGGTCATCTATTTTGGCCATAGCGACGTCAAGTTGATTGTGTAGGTCATGTATGCGATCAGTGTTTTGGTTTGCCCTTGCAACTGTGGCATCCACTTTGGTCTCAATGGTTTCAATACAAGTGTCCAGACTCTGTATATCACGTTTGATATCTGTTGATTCTAGCAGCAGTCTTGGAGAGGCCCCTGTCAAGCATTTCAGGATTTTTTTTGGAAACAAATGCTATATCTGGCTGTTGCTGAGGGAGCTGTGACAGGCCTGGCAGGTGGTCTTCAGGCCTGGGGGAGGGCGCTACCATGGGGGATTTTAGTCTCTGTAGGCAGTTTGTAGGAAGGTGTCTCCACATACCTCTACAGCTTGCTGGTTGTGCCAGGAAACAGACACAGGGATCCCTGCATTATCAGCCTTGTGAGCTTGTCGGTCCGCCGCCATCTTGGGACTCTCAGCCTCCTCTTCCTCCATGGTTAAAGTGTGCTTGTAGGCTCCTCCGAGCCATCCCCGCAGCCATGACAGTGTTCCTGGGGCTGTCCGCACCTTCAGGCCGGCATTTGCCAGGGTGTTGTGTGGTGTCGCTTGCTATCGGGGGGTGCCTGTCAGCTCGAGTGGGACAGAGCTCCAGGGCTAGGCATCCATACCTCAGAGCTCCACGCATGGGGATATTTTTTTATAACCTAACCCTGTTTAAACTTCTCCAACTTTTTCCCTGACCTGTCCGGTGTTTTCCCTGGCCTTTATGGTGCTGTTTGTTCTCTAAGGTTTTCTAACAAACATCTGAGGGCTTCACAGAACAGCTGTATTTATACTGAGATTAAATTACACACAGGGGGCCTTCATTTACTAATTAGGTGACTTCTGAAGGCAATTGGTTCCACTAGATTTTAGTTAGGGGCATCATAGTAAAGGAGGCTTAATACAAATGCATGCCTCACTTTTCAGATATTTATTTGTAAAAAAATAATTGAAAACAAATATTTTTTTTTTCCTTTCACTTCACAATTATGTGCTACTTTGTGTTGGTCTATCACAATACAATACATTTATGTTTTTGGTTGTGACATGACAAAATGTGGAAAATGTCAAGGGGTATGAATACTTTTTCAAGGCACTGTAGCTTGTGAATTCATTTGTGCACGCAGCCATATTTGTTATGTACACTACTGTGCAAAAGTTTTAGGCAGGTGTGATTCACACCTATGCATTTTTAGTGATTTTTGCATTTTGCAGATTTGCACTACAGAACGTGTTCCATAGGAAGAAACCATGTTAAATGGGGTGTAGTGCTAATCTGCAAAATGTAAAAAGCACAAAAAATGCATAGGTGTGAATCCAGCCTTATGCTGAACATTAACGTAAAACTATAGGCAAAACTTATTTTTTTTCTCTTTTTCGATGGAGCAAGGAATGGTGTGGGTACCTCCTGTGGGATTTTTTTTTCACCATATGTCCCATTTGCAGAAATTTCCTTTCACTTCCTGACCCATAGCCAAACAGGAAGTGAGAGGAAATCCCTGCAATTTAAAGCGGAACTGCAGTCTGCTCACATAATTTGTAATAAAAACATATTTTCTATTCTGAAGCTTTCCTCCAACCACTTTGCATATTATTTTATATATACTGTGATTCTGTACTTGCCAATTATGCTGCAGAAATCACCCTCCACTGAGTCTGGCTGCAATCATTTTAACTGTGGCAGCTGAAGCTGCTGCCTGTTCACTTCCTAGATTTACACAGTCACAGTGGCACACCTCCAGCTCTGCAGCTCTCATTGGCCCTCCCTTCCTGGCAAACACTGTGCATGATGTCATATGCCTAGGCAGTTTTCCAGATAAGAAACAGGAAGTGGGCTGTATAAGGTATTTACTGGCAGAAAATAATGTTTTACTATCCAAAGATAAAACAACAAGGGCAGAGGATTTATTAGATGGAAAGATGAAAAAAAATACTGAAGTTCAGCTTTAAGGAGATTTCCCCTCTCTTACTTTTCTGGGAACAACCAAAAATGTTGGATTTTGTTTTACTTTCACATTCAATGATATTGGTAAACAGGACAAATAGAGCGGGTGATGGGGGCACAGACCCATTGGGGGCACAGACCCATTGACATGGGCTCTAATCCCTCTCCACCATCCAAAATTAAGAAGAAAGTGTTGCCTTTAGTTATACTTTAACCGCTTCAGATCCGCGCTATAGCCGAATGATGGCTACAGCGCGGACCTACTTTGCCGGGAGGGCGTCAATAGACATCCTCCCATGCTCAAGCGGCCTGTGTACCCCCTGCAGGGCGTGCGCTGCGTGCTCTGTGATCAGTGATTTTATGAGACTCACTGGATCACAGATCGGAGTAAGGGGTTGATCCCGACCCCTTACCACGTGATCAGCTGTCAGCCAATGATAGCGTGAGGAGAAAAAAAAAAGCCAATCACCGGCAGCTGTCAGAGGGACATATTCCCGATCAAGGAGAGCAGCCGCCAGCTCATCTGTGCCCACCTGTGCCGCCTGCCAGTACCATCTACCAGTGCCCACAGTGCCACCTATCAATGTCACCAATCAGTGCCTCATCAACAGTGTCACCTACCATTGCCCATCAGTACCACCTATCAGTGCCACCTTATCTGTGCCCATCAGTACCGCCTTATCTGTGCCTATCAGTGTCCACCAGTGCAGCCTATCAGGGCCGCCTCATCAGCGCATATCAATGAAGGAGAAAAATTACCAGTTTGCTAAATACTATCAAAATAAAGCTCTATTTGTGTAAAAAAAAAATTATAAAAATGTCATATGGGTACAGTGTTACATGACTGTGCAATTGTCATTCAAAGAGTGACAGCGCTGAAAGCTGTAAATTGTTCTGGGCAGGAGGGGGGTTTAAGTGCCCAGTAAGCAAGTGGGCTTTTAGAAATAGAAGTGTTAATAGTTTATTTTGATCAAATAACAACATGGAAAGTAAATGAACAGAAGAGAAATCCAAATCAAATCAATATTTGGTGTGACCACCCTTTGACTTTAAAACAGAATAAATTCTTCTAGGTACACTCACACACAGTTTTTGAAGAAAATAAGCAAGTTCCAAACACCTTTGAGAACTAACCACAAATCTTCTGTGGATATAGACTGCCTCAAATTCTTCTGTCTCTTCATGTAATCCCAGACAGACTCCATGATGATGGGATCAGGGCTCTGTGGGGGCAAACCATCACTTCTAGGACGACTTGCCAGCCTTCAGTAAACCAATTTCACATTTGAAGTGACAGTTCATAAAGCTTAGGTAAAAAAGTCCAATAGTTCTGTGACTCTCCCAGTGCTTAGGAAGTGTTCTATATCTGACAAAACCCAACGTGATATGTGCTCAAAGGTTACCATCCCCACATAAATTAACGCCTCTTACCAGACGGTTAGGATGACAAATTATAGAGATCTATCTCGCTTTATAAACCATCCACAAAGCCCAGCAGATAGGACAAGATCATCCTGATCGAAAACCCTGCAGCAGTGTCATCCAAGGCAGTCAATGGATACACTGAGGGGCATGTGTTCACAGACTTGCTGCCACTCTCATACAAAGGTGGAAAGAGGGGAACACTTTGTAGTGCAGTATATTTAAAACCATATGTTTATTAAGGGTAAAAATGCACTTACATTTGGAAGGTAAAAACAAAGCGTTTTCAATACGAATGCTGACACGGCCACGGTCCTCACCTGCCAGCTCGTGCACAATGACTTCACAGATGTGGCTCCAGCCCATGCATTTCTCCATAATAGACGTCACCTGAGAAAGGAGGCTTGTCTGGGACGTCACTGGCTTGATCTTATATTCAGGACGGGCAGGAGCGACACCGGAAGTTAGATACATCTATATGTCGTGTCATCCCAAAGGTAGATTTATATGCTAAAATACTCCAAAAAAACCAGCCTACAAGTTGTGGAAAACCCACCTAAATTAGGCTATGTCTGTATTTTATTATTACACCCCAAGTGAATATCACAAAATTCTAAAAAATTTAACTTAAAAAAATATATGTTAAAAAATATTAAGACTTTTGAAAGATAAATATATTGTCCCTTTTAGGATTAAAGGGAATATTAAGAGTCTCCACATTACAAATACTGAAAAAAAAAATTGTAAAGGGACATATGTATGCAATAAACTTTTACAAAGTAAAAATAAATATATGCATTTTAACCACTTAAGCCCCGGACCATTTGGTAGCTAGAGGACCAGAGGTGAATTCAGAATTTTGCACTGCGCTGCTTTAACTGTAAATTGTGCGGACATGCAATGTTGTACCCAAACGAAATTTGCGTCCTTTTCTTCCCACAAATAGAGCTTTCTTTTAATGGTATTTGATTGCCTCTGCGATTTTTATTTTTTGCGATATAAACGGAAAAAGACCGAAAATTTAGAAAAAAAATGATATTTTCTACTTTTTGTTATAAGAAAAATCGAATAAACTCAATTGTAGTCATACATTTAGGCCAAAATTTATTCAGCCACATGTTTTTAGTAAAAAAAATGTCAATAAGCGTATATTTATTGGTTTGCGCAAAAGTTATAGAGTTTACAAACTAGGGTACATTTTCTGAAATTTACACAGCTTTAAATTTATGACTGCCGATCTCATTTCTTGAGGTGCTAAAATGACAGGGCAGTACAAAACCCCCCCAAATGACCCCATTTTGGAAAGTAGACACCCCAAGGAAATTGCTGAGAGGCATGTTGAGCCCATTGAATTTTTTATTTTTTTGTCCCAAGTGATTGAATAATGACTAAAAAAAATAAATAAAAATAAAAATTACAAAAAGTTGTCACTAAATGATATATTGCTCACACATGCCATGGTTATATGTGGAATTTCACCCCAAAATACATTTTGCTGCTTCTCCTGAGTACGGGGATACCACATGTGTGGGACTTTTTGGGAGCCTAGCCGCGTACGGGACCCCGGAAACCAAGCACCGCCTTCAGGATTTCTAAGGGCGCAAATTTTTGATTTCACTCCTCACTACCTATCACAGTTTCGAAGGCCATAAAATGCCAAAATAGCACAAACCCCCCCCCCCCAAATAACCCCATTTTAGAAAGTAGACACCCCAAGGAAATTGCTGAGAGGCCTGTTGAGCCCATTGAATATATATTTTTTTTTGTCCCAAGTGATTGAATAATGACAAAAAAAAAAAAAAAATTACAAAAAGTTGTCACTAAATGATATATTGCTCACACATGCCATGGTTATATGTGGAATTACACCCCAAAATACATTTTTCTGCTTCTCCTGAGTACGGGGATACCACATGTGTGGGACTTTTTAGGAGCCTAGCCGCATACGGGACCCCGAAAACCAAGCACCGCCTTCAGGATTTCTAGGCACAAATTTTTGATTTCACTCCTTACTACCTATCACAGTTTCGAAGGCCATAAAATGCCAAAATCGCACAAAACCCCCCCATATGACCCCATTTTGGAATATAGACACCCCAAGCTATTTGCTGAGAGGAATGGCGAGTATTTTACAGCTCTCATTTGTTTTTGAAAATGAAGAAAGAAAATATATATATATATATTTTTTTTTTTCAATTTTCAAAACTTTGTGACAAAAAGCGAGATCTGCAAAATACTCACAATACCTCTCAGCAAATAGCTTGGGGTGTCTACTTTCCAAAATGGGGTCATTTGGGGGGGGTTTTGTGCTATCTGGGCATTCCATGGCCTCCGAAACTGTGATAGGCAGTGAGAAGTGAAATCAAAAATTTACACCCTTAGAAAGCCTGAAGGCGGTGCTTGGTTTTTGGGGTCCCGTACATGGCTAGGCTCCCAAAAAGTCTCACACATGTGGTATCCCCGTACTCAGGAGAAGCAACAGAATGTATTTTGGGGTGTAATTCCACATATGCCCATGGCATGTTTGAGCAATATATCATTTAGTGACAACTTTGTGCAAAAAAAAAAAAAAAATTGTCGTTTTTCCGCAACTTGTGTCAACATATAAAATATTCCATGGACTCGACATGCCTCTCAGTATATAGCTTGGGGTGTCTACTTTCCAAAATGGGGTCATTTGGGGGGGTTTTGAACTGTTCTGGCATTTTATACACAACATTAGGAAGCTTACATCCACTCTTCTAACCACTTGAAGACAAAGCCCTTTTTGACACTTTTTGTTTACATGAAAACATTTTTTTTTTGCAAGAAAATTATGTTGAACCCCCAAACATTATATATATTTTTAAAGCAAAGGCCCTACAGATTAAAATGGGGGGTGTTGCATTTTTTTTTTCTACACAGTATTTGCGCAGCGATTTTTCAAACGCATTTTTTGGGTTAAAAAATACACTTTTTTTAATTTTAATGCACTAAAACACACTATATTGCCCAAATGTTTGATGAAATAAAAAAGATGATCTTAGGCCGAGTACATAGATACCAAACACGACATGCTTTAAAATTTCGCACAAACGCGCATTGGCGACAAACTACATACATTTTTAAAAGCCTTTAAAAGCCTTTACAGGTTACCCCAGTAGATTTACAGAGGAGGTCTACTGCTAAAATGATTGCCCTCGATCTGACCTTCGCGGTGATACCTCACATGCATGGTGCAATTGCTGTTTTTTTATTTTATTTTTTTATTATTAATTTTGCTTTTTTATTTTATTTTTAAATTGTTCCTTCCAAGTATTTTTTTTTAATCATTTTTATTGTTATCTCAGGGAATGTAAATATCCCCTATGATAGCAATAGGTAGTGACAGGTACTCTTTTTTTGAAAAAACTGGGGTCTTCTAGACCCTAGATTTTTCCTCTGCCCTCAAAGCATCTGACCACACCAAGATCGGTGTGATAAAATGCTTTCCCAATTTCCCAATGGCGCTTTTTATATCCGGGGGGGGCATTCCCTCCCACTGCTTGTAAAAGCAGTCCAGAGGCTAATTAGCCGCTAGGATTTCTTTTACATGAAAGCCGGCCGCAGGCTGAAAAGAATGATACCAAGATGATACCTAAACCCGCAGGCATCATTCTGGTATAAACATTCAAAGTCCAGCAACATACCAGTACGTTGCTGGTCCTTGTTGGACATGTATTGTAATCTTTTTATTTCATGCAGCCAGTTGGCTGAACGAAAAAAGAGATTGATCGGTGGGTATGCCCACCATTAGAATACCGCCCTTCATCCACCCACTTCCAATGATGGGCATACACGCACCATTTATATATGCCGAAGCATGGCGGCATCCTCCCGCAAAAAAGTTATGCCGCACACACATGGTCGGACTTTTCCACGGGCAAGCCTCCGTCGGAATTTCGACCGTATGTACGCGGCATTAGGAGCAAAATCGCTCCTCCGCCCCTGCTGCCCCAATGCTTCGGCATATTTGCTTTTTTTTTTTTTTAACTGTGGTGGTGAAATCACCTCCTACAGCACTGGAGTCGCAGGGATCAGGCCTGTCTCTGCGAACGCTGCAGTTATGTGTGTTTTTGTTTTGTAAGTGACAGTGATCGATCGATACTGCACTTGGGTGGCCTGGGCTGGACGGAGGGGCAAAACGCAGGTGCCAGCAGGTATCTGGGCTGATCCCGCTAACACTGCGTTTTTGGGAACCCTAAACTGCTGGGGACGCTAGTATAGATCTGATCAGATCAGATATTGATCTGTTCAGATACTATACCACTAAGGGGGGTGTATGCTTCACGCGTGGGTGTTAGCGTTACTGGCACTAACCTGACGCTGCCTGGGGTGTGACTCAGACCCTCTCTGACGCTAAAACCTAATTGATATCACCCGCCGGGCGATCAGGGGGTTAAACCTTTATTGGGTTATATACACGGCGGGTGCCCTGACACTATAAAAAGCAAACTAACTAACCAGCGTCACCCGTAACACTTATATGGTGATCACTGGTGAAAGGGTTAACTAGGGGCAATCAGGGGGTTAAAACCTTTATTAGATAATATATGGGGGTACCTGACGCTATAAAAACCTGCGGCGAACCTAAAAAAAATTACCAGCTACCGATCTGCATCACCGACACTAAGACAGCGTTTAGAAAAACGATTGCTTAGCGACAGTGGTGATGGGGGTGAAAGGGTTACCTGGGGGGGCGATCAAGGGGGTTAAACCTTTATTAGATAATATATTGGGGTACCTGACGCTATAAAAACATGCGGCGAACCTAAAAAAAAAATACTGGCTACGATCTGCATCACCGACACTAAGACAGCGTTTAGAAAAACAATTGCTTAGCGACAGTGGTGATAGGGGGTGAAAGGGTTACCTGGGGGGCGATCAAGGGGGTTAAACCTTTATTAGATAATATATTGGGGTACCTGACGCTATAAAAACATGCGGCGAACCTAAAAAAAATTACTGGCTACGATCTGCATCACCGACACTAAGACAGCATTTAGAAAAACAATTGCTTAGCGACAGTGGTGATAGGGGGTGAAAGGGTTACCTGGGGGGCGATCAAGGGGGTTAAACCTTTATTAGATAATATATTGGGGTACCTGACGCTATAAAAACCTGCGGCGAACCTAAAAAAAATTACCGGCTACCGATCTGCATCACAGACACTAAGACAGCGTTTAGAAAAACGATCGCTTAGTGATAGTGGTGATAGGGGGTAAAAGGGTTACCTGGGGGGCGATCAAGGGGGTTAAACCTTTATTAGATAATATATTGGGGTACCTGACGCTATAAAAACCTGCGGCGAACCTAAAAAAAATTACTGGCTGCCGATCGGCATCACTGACGCTAAGACAGCGATCAGAAAAATGATCGCTAAGCGACAGTGGTGATAGGGGGTGAAAGGGTTATCTGGGGGGTGATCAGGGGGTTAAACCTTTATTAGGGGGGGTTAGGGGGCTACACTGGACCTAAGACTAAACTTTGGTGACACCTTTACAGTCACAAATGTCACTGATTGCAGTGATCACTAAATAAATGGTCACTGCAATCAGTGACACTGTGACACTGTGACTGGGGGCTGGGGGGGGGCGATTTATGTCCCTATGTGTCCTGGTGTCAGTGTAGTGTTGTGTGCACTGACCTGATATCTTCTCTTGTACGGCGCTCGGTATATGTGAGCGCCGCACCAGAGATGACATCACTTCCTCCTGCTCCCTCTGTCTGACACAGACAGAGGGGGCATTTCCATTCGCCGGGAGCGATCGCGAGGGGGTGGCCAGAAACGAATGGCTGCCCCCTCATCCCGGAACGCTCCCGGACACTTAGCCACCGCTCACTGTATAGGAGGGGGGTCCGATTGGACCCCCCAACTGTACAAAGGCAATCACGTACACTCTACGTGATTGTGCCTGTCGGTGCTATTCTGCCGACGTATATATACAGTGAGCGGTCGTTAAGTGGTTAAAATAAGGGCATACTGTATATTAAAAGCGCTGCCAACACCAGGAATAAATGACCTAATATTACCTACATTGATGTGATGTATGAATAATTGTTAAAGGATATTTTTCAACTACCTACCTACCATTTCTGTACTGTAATAATTAATATCAACACAATGGGAGAGGGTCAGTCAACCAATTTCAACTGTTCTCAATATAACAGTTGATATCCCATTCCACGTTGAGACCCCTTGGAGTATAAGACTGAAGGTTGTATATTGAGCGGGTCTCACAGCATCATATATGTCTTTTCAAGTTCCTTCCCCTTCAGTGCGGAACATACTTCATAACTTGTAAATGGGATGGATCTCTGTTATGATAAAACCGAAAATGTTTGGACACACTATGTCCTACTAACCCCTTTTCGATATTAGCCAGATGTTCCCCATCTCTGACATTAAGTGCTTGTGTGGTCCTTCCAACTTATTGGAGTCCACACTAATACCCCAGAAGGTGAATGACCCCCTTGGTTCCACATGTGATGAAATATTTTATACAGTATGAGCATGATATTCTGTTGGAAGTAAAAAGAAAGTTCTGACAGCATTAGAATGTTTACACACATTACAGCATTTACAGGGGAAAAAACCTTTAAGGTTACCAAACATGTTAATTTTAGGTGGTGCTTCAAATGAACTAGGTGCTAAATGATTTTTTAAAGTATTAACTCTCCTAAATATAATGCTGGGTTTATCTGGGAATGAAGGACCCAGTATTTTATCTCCCTTCAATATCCGCCAGTGTTTAAAAAAAAATCTGATTTAACCAGCGGTATTGAGTTGAAAAAATAGTATTAAAGGCCCGCTCATGTTTACTTGTAGAAGTGCACCTTCTTTTTTGGGGGACAAGGAGCTGGTTTCTGTCCATAGTAGAGATATTCTAATACTATAATTTGAGATTCCCCATATTGTATCCTTTTTCTTCAAAGTGTCTGTTGCCTGTGATACAAAGTCAGCTTCCTTCTAATGCACTGGAACTGGCCTTTTGGAACAGCATTTAGCCAGCTGGGGTGGTGACAACTTTCAACAGGAATAAAACAATTCCTGTCAGTAGGTTTGAAGTATGTTTTAGTTAGCAACCTATTTTGTTCCCTAAAAATAATGAGGTCTAAGAAACAGACAGAGGTAGTACTAGATTCATATGAAAATCTAATACCCCAATCATTGGAATTGAGAACTCCCATAAAAGTATGAAGGGAATCCTCATCTCCACGCCATCAAAAGAAGGCGTTGTCTATGTAGCGACACCAAAAAATTAAGTTGGGGTTGGACTCCGTTTTAAATAAAAAATATTCTCCCCCATAGTAGAAATAATTGTGCTTCATGGCAAACTGTAGTAAATCCAATATAAATCTCTTTGGGGTACAGGTATCGAAGCATCTCTATAGAAAAAAATATTTATCTTTCCCCCAGTCTTCCAAGTCAGCCCTTGAGAGATGGAGCTCCTCCTCACAATCAGGAAACACATTGCCATTAATTTTTCCCTCCCTTTAAGAGGCGGTCCCTCAGGTCCCTGGTCAGTCTTAGTGTTTCCTCCGCCGGAGGAGACATGTTGCCAAAAGGACCTGAGGGGGGGCTCCATCTCCCATGGGCTGACCGGGACAGGTGTCTGCGGGTGCAGCAGTGGGTGTCAGCAGGGCTGACTGTGTGGAGTCTCTGTGCGGCTGGGGGTCAGTGGACCTTACCGGAGCCGCATCACTGGCGTGGAGGAGGACGGTTCTTTGACCACGGGCAACCCTCCTTAGGCTGTGGGCAGGAGGTGTCCCGGGTTCGAATTTCCTCTGTGCCCAGGTGAGGAGAAAGGCGCCATTGCTGCGTTCCCTTGGCGGCGTCAGCAGGGGGGCGTGTACCCACGTCTGAACGCCGCTTGACCCGGAAGACGCGGGGCGTCACTTCCGGGTAGGAATGACGCAATCGGCGTGCACCAGGGAAGCTGGTCCAATCCCCTTAAAGGCGCGGGAAATTCGAACGGTCGGCTGGTGCTAGTAGCGTGGACGCGGCTGCAGACGGCAGTATCGAACGCCACAGCAAGCCAGGATGCTGGAAGAGGATGAGATTCCATCGGCCCAGGCTCCAGAAGGCAAAAGCACCAGCAGGATGCAGGTAGGCACCAGTGGGTGACCTTTGTATTGGGACAGCAGCTAGGTGGTGATGGTGCACTAGCAAGCTGGGGCCAGGGGGTTACTAATGTCACTGGGTGTGCACTTTAGTATTGTTTGGTGCAGTGTGTATTTTTTTTCTCACCGCCATGGGTCCCCCTGTGTTTATCTTTTGGCAGGTGAAACCACCTAAAGAGCCAAAGCCCACTCCCAAGAAGCGGTGTGCAAAGTGTAATACCAAGATGCTCTTGGAAAACACAGAACCGCTATGCAAAACATGCATTGACAAACTGATTGAAAAACAGTCAGATGCAGTTTATGCGAAGATTTTTGGATCCGTAAGAGATGATATGGCTAACACCTTTAAGGATCTCAAAAAGTTTATCGCAGAAGTTAAACCTCCAGCAGTTCCTACTGGAGTTTCCTCTCCCATGGCCTCACCCAGATCAGAAGTCGCCTCAGGGTCGCACGAGTCGGTGAGAGAGCGAGCGGGCAGCAGCACAGCTAGTGTTATGGCTACCGATAGCTCAGATCCAGAGCAGGAAGATGGGAGAGAAGAAAGAAAGGGACCCAAATTTAAGCTATCTCTAGAAGACGTGGATGATTTGCTTGGGGCCATTTACAAAACTTTGGAAATTGAGCAGGAAAAAGAACTGCCTTCCAAACATGACCTGATGTACCAGGGTCTGAGGAAGAAAAAATCCAAAGTATTCCCAGTTCATCCGGTAATGTCAGATACCGTGAAAAACGAATGGGCAGACCCAGAAAGGAAATCTTTTTTTGCGGCCAGTCACAAAAAGTGATTTCCTTTTAGTGAAGATCCAAAAGAAGTTTGGAATAAAAATCCCAAATTGGATGCGCCACTTTCTAAGGTCTCAAAAAATTCTTCATTGGCATTTGAAGACATGGGACACCTAAAAGATGGCATGGATAAAAAAGGCGACATTATCCTAAAAAGAGCTTGGGAGACAAGTGTCGCTAGTCTGAAGCCAGCCCTAGCCACCACTTGCGTGGCAAGAAACTTAGAGTTTTGGCTCTCACAGCTGCAAGACCATATTAAAAATGGTACGCCTAGGGAGGAGATTCTGAATACACTTCCAGTTCTCTCCAAAGCGGTTGGTTATATTGCGGATGCATCCGCAGAATCAGTCAAGCTAGCAGCAAGGTCAGGTGGACTAGCAGTTGCAGCAAGACGTGCGATTTGGATGAAGACCTGGACAGGCGATGCGGCATCCAAAACAAGGCTGTGCAATCTCCCATTTACTGGGGATTTGCTTTTTGGTTCCGGCCTGGACGAGGCCTTGGAAAGAACAGCGGACAGGAAGAAAGCCTTTCCGGCTGAAAAACGAAAACCACCACAAAAGAGGTTTTTTCGTGGGCGAAGAGATCGTCCCCAAGAAGAAAAGAAAGAGTACCCTAAGAAAAACTGGACAGGTCACAAGGGGAAACCAAAGAGTAATGTCCTCTTTGGCTCTTCTAACCAAGCTGCCAAAATCCAAAACCTCATCAAGAGGGTGAGTTCAATACAGAACAACCTCCCAATATCTATCAGGGAGCTGATGTCGGTTCTGGGTCTGATGACATCATCGATACCAGCAGTCCAGTGGGCAAAATACCATCTAAGGTCACTTCAAGTATTTCTCTTAAAAAACCAAAGAGAAGATCTGGACATGTCAGTTTTACTCCCGACATCCGTAAAAAGGTCGCTGTGGTGGTGGAGGATCCACACGAACCTAAATCAGGGTCTGGCTTGGTCATTTCCGACCTCACAGAAATTGACCACAGACGCAAGCAGTTGGGGTTGGGGAGCTCACCTAGCAGGGCAACCTGCTCAGGGGAGATGGTCCCCAGAAGAAGCCAAGGCATCTTCGAACTGGAGAGAACTTATGGCGATAGCCAAGGCCATGGAGTTTTTCCAAAACCAACTCAGAAGTCATCACATTCTGATTCTTTCGGACAATGCCACAGCAGTGGCTTATGTGAACAAGCAAGGGGGCACAAGAAGCCCCTCCCTAAGCCACATCTCCAACCAAATTTGCAGGTGGGCAGAAGGGAATCTGCTATCACTAGGAGCAGTCTATCTAAAAGGGGAAGACAACCAAGTAGCGGACTTCCTCAGCCGCCAGGAGATCTCCCAAGAGGAATGGGTATTACACCCGGAGGTGTTCAGGGAAATTACAGCCCGCTGGGGAATGCCAAACATAGACCTGTTTGCCTCTCGGAAGAATGCTCAGGTGAAACATTTCTTCTCGCTAACCCAGCAAGATCAGCCTCTTGGGATAGACGCTCTACAAAACCCTTGGAACTTCAAGCTATGCTATGCCTTCCCTCCGGTTCATCTGATACTGCGGGTGGTAAAGAAGTTTCTACAGGAACAGACAAAACTGATACTGATCGCACCATACTGGCCCAAGAGAACCTGGTTCTCTCAACTCCTCAGTCTCTCAGCAGCAGAGCCGTGGCTTCTACCTCACAGGGAAGACCTGATGTGTCAGGGACCCCTGACAGGCCTAAAACAAGAGAGTTTCAAATGGGCGGCCTGGTTACTGAGGAGGACCTCTTGAGATCTAAAGGACTCTCAGATAAGGTGGTGACAACGCTTCTGAGCGTTAGGAAACCAAACACCAGAGCCATCTACAGAAAGACCTGGAGAAAATTTAACAGTTGGTGCACTGAAAATAAAAGACTAAAAATGGATACACCCACCATCCTTGAATTTTTACAACAGGGAGTTGATAAAGGGTTAACGCTCAGTACTTTGAAAGTAATTGCAGCGCTATCGGTGTATCTAGAAAGGACACTACAAGAGGACCCTTTGGTCTCTCGTTTTTGCAGGGCATTGGCAAAATACAAAAAGCCCAAGATACAAAAATGTCCCACTTGGGATTTGTCAGTGGTCCTCAGGGGAATCATTAAACCTCCCTTCGAGCCACTACAAGATACATCTTTAAGATTATTGACTCTTAAAACAGTTTTCCTAGTAGCCATCACAACGGCACGTAGGATAGGGGAAATACAGGCTCTATCCTTTAGAGAACCTTTTTTGAAGATTCACGACGATCGAATCGTCCTTCAAACAGATCCGGGATTTACTCCAAAAGTGACGTCAACTTTTCACAAATCCCAGGATATAGTCTTGCCTTCATTTTGCAGTTCACCCAATAACAGCAAAGAGCAGGAACTAAGTCTTCTTGATGTCAGAAGGTGTCTACTTCAATATTTAGAATTCACTAATGAATTTAGAACATCAGATGCCCTATTTGTCTTATACGCAGGCCAACTAAAGGGTAAGCAAGCGTCTAAAAAGACAATAGCTAGATGGATCAAGACAGCCATATTAGAGTGCTATAGTGTCATGGAAATTACACCACCTAAAGAACTTAAAGCTCATTCAACAAGGGCTTCAGCAGCCTCATGGGCAGAAAGGGCAGGAGCCACTCCAGAACAAATCTGCAGGGCTGCAACCTGGTCAAGATTCTCGACCTTTGTTCAGCATTACAGACTGGATCTGATTTCCAGCCAGGATCAGGCTTTTGGTAGGAAAGTCCTCCAAGCCGTTGTCCCACCCTAGATTTGGTGAGTTCTTGGTTATCCTCTCAAGGGCTGACTTGGAAGACGACTTGGGGAAAAGCAGAGTTAGTTTCTTACCGGTAACTCTGTTTCCAGTAGTCTTCCAAGGCAGCACGATCCCACCCTAAAATGTTTAACCTCGTGGGGTTGTGTTGTGTATTATATAATTTCAGATTCCGGCCTTCGGTTCTCGTGGATGACTGACCAGGGACCTGAGGGACCGCCTCTTAAAGGGAGGGAAAAATTAATGGCAATGTGTTTCCTGATTGTGAGGAGGAGCTCCATCTCTCAAGGGCTGCCTTGGAAGACTACTGGAAACAGAGTTACCGGTAAGAAACTAACTCTGCTTTTCGTTCATTGACAGACACAGCAACTTAAATCTTGACCTTAGGGTTATATCGCCACCTTCAGGAGAGGACTAGGCAGAACATGTTAAAAACAGCAAAACTGCACAGTACCGCCCAGGGGGCGGTCCTACTGGCTAGAACCCCTCACACTGCATCCAGCAGCTCAGTTTTTTTCTGCCTAGTGTAGGAGAAGGACCTGGCTCCCGGTGGGGACCATTGGCCCATTGGTCCTGGCAATTTTTTTTATTATTTTCTGCTTTTTGATTCCTGTGATCTACTATCAACAGCCGGGCTGGGTGACAGGCTGGATAATATAGATCCTGGTAGTCTCCCCAGCCTGGCCATCGAGCGTGAGCAGGCCCTAGCTACACGCTTGGTCGGCCACGACATGCCCCGTCTGATCCAGGGGTGGCCGGCAAGCTATATGCTCTGGGGCACACATATGTTCGGGCTACTTCTGTCCGTGTCACAGTGTGCCGTGGCCGACAGCCACCCCGTACCGCTCGGGTGATGGGTCTGTCCGCGGAATGGGTCCAGCAGTCCCCACAGGACGGGTAAGTATGTTCCACCTGTCTCTGCAGGACGCAGCAGCTGGGCATTCCCTGGGAGGTCGAATTTGGGGTCTCTCATTCTCCTCTTCTTCTCTCCCCGTCCTTTCCCTCCTCCCCATGTTTGGGCCACTGTGCGACTGAACGGGGGACGCCGTGTCTGGCGGGGGGGCTGCGCTGGGTGTTGGGGGTCCGCTGTTTCTCTTCCCTATGTTTGACATAGTGGGGTGTTCTGGTGTGCACATTGTGGAAGGCCTCCGCGTGGAGGGTCAGCGTGGCCGTGCCATTTTCCTGTAGTTTTAGTCAGGAAGTCTGGCGGACATTTTCCTGTAGCCTTAGGAAGTCCGGCTGCCATCTTTCCTGGAGCCCTCAGGCGTTTTCTTGCTGAGGTGGCTGGCAGCCATTTTCCTGTAGTCTCAGCTTGGCTTTTGCCTCTAGCGCTGGTTATGCTTCTGGAAAGGTGCGAATTGCACAGAACACCTCGTGAGGGAGAGTGGACAACGGCACAGCGCAGTACCTGGGTCGGGGTGGTGAGTTCTGCGGGGGGGCCCTCATTCTGTGGCAGCTAGGAGGTTTGACTTTTGGTGTAACTGGCCTGCAGTCCCCAATGGGTGTCAGGCGAGTGTGGGTCAGTATAGCGTCAGAAACTGGGGCTTCTTCTCCAGACATCCCTGTGGTGGCAACTGGTTCCCCTGCACCTGCGGTGCCTAAGGAAGCTTTGTCGGCAGTCCTGGAGTCCTTTGTTGCCAGGGTGGAAGCAGTGTGCGGGCGCAAGGGAAGTAAAAAAGCTCCCTTCCCCCACCTTCTTCTGGAGAAAGCTCTGATTCAGACTCGGGCCTTGCTGTGGCCCCTGTTCTGACGTTTCAGAGGATGCGGACCAGGACTGTTTGGACAGTGAGGATGAACTCCGTGTCCGGGTCAGCGCAGGAAAGGGCGCTTGTAGGTGCACTCATCACAGCGGTGCGGGATACCTTAAAGATTGAGGATACGGCGGGGGCATCTACTGAGGTGTCGGTCCCTTTTGGGTCTCATAAGCAAGCCCGCACGGCTAAGGTGTTTCCCTACCTGACCTATTTTGATAAATTTATCTACAAAGAATGGGAACGCCTGCAGCGGGCCTTTTCGGTCCCAAAACACATGACCTTTTGAGGAGAATTTCCTGAAAAAATGGACATCCCCCCCGATTGTGGACCCCCAGTATCCAGGTTAAATGAGGTAACCACGATTCCGGTGGAGGGGACTCCTGCCTTTAAGGACCCTGCTGATAGGAGGACTGAGGCGGTTGCCCAGTCCATGTTTATGGTGGTGGGGTCAGCAGTATTGGCCACGGCCCTGGTGTCCCAGACACTTACTGAATGGGCAAAGTTGTTGCACCGTGAGTTGGAAAAGCTACAGGCTTCCCCGGTCTGCGTAGAAGTGGCGGACCAGTTGGTGCATGGCCTTAAGTATGTCTGCGATGCGCTTTAGATCTGGCCCCCTTGCTTCCTAAAGCCTCAGTATCTACTGTGGTGCTACGTTGCCTGATTTGGCTAAAATACTGGTCTGCGGACCAGGCATCTAAGAAGGCTCTGGCAGATTTGCCCTTCCAGGGAGAGAGGTTCTTTGGAGCTTCGCTGGATGACATTATTAAAAATGTTACTGTGGGTAAGAGTATGTTGATCCCACAATCCAGAAAAGGTAAGGAGCCTCGCCATAGGCCAGGACCTTCCTTTTCCGCTCAGAAGCATTTTTTTTCCTCCACGGAGGGTAGGTGTCCTCAGACCGACAAGGTGTCCACTGAGGGACAGAAGCGTCCCTGGTTTTGCAAGCCAAGCAAGTCTGCGAACAAATCTACGACAGCATGAAGGTTTGCCCCCGCCCGACTCTCGGGTAGGGGGTCGCCTTTGGGAGTTTGCAGCTTGGTAGACCTCCCTGCTTTCCGACCAGTGGGTCTGCAAAGTGGTTTTATCTGGATACAAGATAGAGTTTCTCTTGTCCACCAAACAGATTTTTCCCCTCCAACCTTCATCTTCTTCTGGCTCGCCGGAAAGCCTTGTTGGGGGCAGTACAGGACCTGCTGCAGCGTGAGGTGATAGTGCCGGTACAGTCGCAGGAAAGGTTCCAGGGATTCTACTCCAATTTGTAGTCCCAAAGAAGGAAGGGGTCCGTCCGATTCTGGACCTCAAGGCCCTCAACAGATTTGTGAAGGTGAAAAGATTCAGGATGAAATCAGTTCGCACTGTGGTCGCTGCGCTCCATCCGGGGGATTTTTCTGGCGCCCCTGGACATCAAGGATGCGTACTTACATGTCCCCATATGCGTCAGACATCAGAGGTTTCTGCGGTTTGCGGTCGGGGACGAGCACTACCAATCTGTAGCTCTCCCTTTTGGCCTGGCGTCGGCACCAAGGGTTTTCACCAAGGTGCTCGGCCCGATTCTGGCTTTGCTGAGACAACAAGGAATCGCAATCGTGGGCTACCTGGACGACCTCCTTCTGAGAGCGGCTTCAGCCTCAGAATTAGAGAAGGATGTGGCGATAGCCAGTCAGACTCTGCGGGAGTTCGGTTGGGTTCTAAACCTCCAGAAGTCGGTGTTAGTACCGAATCAACGCCTAGAGTACCTGGGCTTGATTCTGGACTCCTCAGAGGTGATGGTCTTTCTCCCTTCGGACAAGCTGCAGACACTTCAGGCTGCGGCGAAGCTGTTGACGTCCCACAAGTGGTCGTCACTGCGTTTTTGCATGCGAGTCCTGGGTCTCATGGTGGCCACTTTTGAGGCGGTACCGTATGCTCAATTCCACACTCGAGTCTTGCAAAAGGAAATTCTGTCCAAATGGGACAAGTCGCTGTTGTCTCTGGATTGTCAGATTCGGGTGAGCCACCTAGTCAGGGAATCCCTGATCTGGTGGCTGAGGTCTCTGGCCCTTCAGTCCGGGAGGCTGTTCCTTCCTTTTCATTGGACGGTGATCACGACAGACGCCAGCCTGACCGGTTGGGGGGGAGTTTGGGGCGTACAATCGGCACAGGGTCGCTGGATGCAGGAAGAATCCGGCCTGCCGATCAATGTGCTGGAACTTCGGGCAATCAGGTGGTGCCTCTCCAGAAACCACCGTTTAAAAACATTAGGGAGATCCCCTTATTGACACTCTCTCAGAAGGTAGCCTCTCTGGTGGCTATTACATCTGCCAGGAGGGTTTCTGAGTTGGCGGTCTTGTCTTGCAAGTCTCCCTACTTGATCATCCACAAGGATAAGGCGGTGTTATGCCCGCAGCCTTTGTTTCTTCCTAAGGCCCCTTTCACACTGGGGCGGACAGGTGCGGTGGCGGTATAGCGGCGCAATTTTTAGTGCCGTTATACCGTCGTATTTAGCGCGATATTCGGCTGCTAGCGGTGCGGTTTTAACCCCCGCTAGCGGCCGAAAAAGGGTTAATACCGCCCGCGGTCTGCGGGCGATATTACCGCAGTGTCCCATTGATTTCAATGGGAAGGAGCGGTATACACACCGCTCCAAAGATGCTGCTTGCAGGAGATTTTTTTTCCTTCCGCCAGCGCATCGGCTCAGTGTGAAAGCCCTCGGACTTTCACATTGAGAATGCTGGGGCAGGATTATTTCAGGCGTTATTTATGTGCTATTTTTAGCGCTAAAACGCCTGAAATACGCCTCAGTGTGAAAGGGGCCTAAAGTTGTTTTTGGCATTTCATCTAAATGAGGACATTGTGCTTCCGCCCTTGTGTCCTCGGCCGTTGCATCCTAAGGAGGTTGCTTTGCATTCTTTGGACGTGTTCCGGGCTCTGCGGGTGTATCTGTCTGCTACGGCTCCGGTTCGGGGGTCACACTAACTCTTTGTGTCAGTGACTGGTCCGAAGAAGGGCTTGGCGGTCTCGTCGGCCACCATTTCTCGTGGATCAGACAGATCGTGATCCAGGCTTATGCCTTAAAAGGGCGGGCGCCTACCTTTCCTGTCACGGCACATTCGACCAGGGCAATTGGTGCCTCCTGGGCTTTCCGACATCAAGCGTCCGTTTCCCAGGTGTGTAAGACGGCGACCTGGTCATCCGTTCACACTTTCACTAAATTTTACAAGGTTGATGTGAGTGCATTTGCGGATGCTTCCTTCGGCCGCAAGGTTTTGCAGGCGGCTGTTTAAGGTTGCAACTCCTCTGTTGAGGAGCTCTGGTTGTTGTGGGTGAAGTTTGTTTTCTTGCTGTTCCCATTTTTGTACTAACCATAAAATCCTTTTCTCTGAAGTTCATTGACGGACACAGCACCCACCCCTCCTGTTTATGTTTATACTGCTTTTTGATGAACTGAGCTGCTGGATGCAGTGTGAGGGGTTCTAGCCAGTAGGACCGCCCCCTGGGCGGTACTGTGCAGTTTTGCTGTTTTTAACATGTTCTGCCTAGTCCTCTCCTGAAGGTGGCAATATAACCCTAAGGTCAAGATTTAAGTTGCTGTGTCCGTCAAAGAACTTCAGAGAAAATAGTTTTATGGTGAGTACAAAAATCCTATTTTTGCAGCTTGGTATCCTATCTGGTGGGGAATGATAGTATAAAGTGATGAAGCATCTGCAGTCACTTGTAACACATTCTTCAATATCTAATTCTGATACTTTATTAATAATTTTATTGGTGTCTTTTAAAAAGGCTGGGGTTTTATTTACCAACAGTTGTAAAAAGAAGTCCACATATTTGCCAATGCGAGATGTTACTGAGTTGACACCACTCACTATAGGTCTCCCGGGTGGCTTATTTAAATTTTTCTGCACTTTTGACAAATAATATATAATAGGAATTTTTGGTGCTAAAGGCACCAGGAATTGTTTCTCATTTTTGTTAATCTATTCAGATTTGAATCCTGTAAGTCTATTCAGTTGTCTTTTATATGAATATGAATCTTTTTTTATTTTTTTAAGAATAGTGTAGGTTTCTCTATCTGCCAGGAGATTATTCATCTACTCAAGAAGAGGTTTACATTTTTGCCTGAAAGAAACCTTGCGGATGCAGTATAACTACCTTGTGTCTTTTTGCTCTGCTCAGTCTTGTCATGATGTATGACCTGAGACATCAAACTGTCTTCCACAACCTCCTTGGTAGCAGAGTTTGGCTGTTTCTCCCCCAGTTTTAAGCTATTAAAGGGGTTGTATGGGTTCATTTTTTTTAATAACAAACATGTTATGCTTACCTCCACTGTGCAGTTCGTTTTGCACAGAGTGGCCCCGATCCTCCTGTTCTGGGGTTCCTCAGCGGCTGTCTCGGCTCCTCCCTGCAATAGCCAACCCCCCTTTGAGAGGCTCTACCCTGAGTGGGTTACCTTGTGGGCACGCTCCCTGTCATACACTCTGCATCCATAGACACAGAGTGTATGACTCGGTTCCGCCCCCCGGCGGCCGCATCATTGGATGTGATTGACAGCAGCGCGAGCCAATGGCTGCGCTGTTACCAATCTATCCTATCTATCCAGTCAACGGCCAGACTCCATGGAGGACGCCGGGGGACGCGCACAACAGGTGAATGGGCTCAGGTAAGTAAACGGGGGGGCTGGGAGGGCCGTCATTGCCAGGTGTTTTTTCACCTTAATGCATAGGATGCATTAAGGTGGAAATACATGAACCTTTACAACCCCTTTAAGACTTGGCTGTTTCTGTTTCAGTTAATGCCTGTGTTTCAACCTACATATGAAATTGATGATCATTAGTACCTGCTTGGTATAGTTGGTTAATCATACACATGACTTTGTGTAAGAATTGATGCTAGTTTGAAGCCAAAAGGTAGTCACCCCAAATATTGATTTGATTTACATTTTTCTTCCCTTCGCTCACTTTGCATTTTGTAAATTGATAAAAATAAACAAAATATATATTTTTGAAAGCAGTATTACTTTACAACATTTCTTCACACCTGCTGACAACTTTGCACAGTGCTGTATAGGCTGATTCCTTACATTGCTTCTCCTTTTTCACACTGGAAGTCTGTAGGTAAGGCTTGACCAGTTTGAACACAGTAGAATACCTTTAAGGAAGGCCACAGATGGGCAGGCATCTTGCTGAGAATGATGAGCATTGGGTATTATTGCCCCTTCACATTAAAAAGTGTGTTGTGTCTCCCCCTGTCCTCGCTTAGCGTATAAATTAATAGGGGGAAATTTCCCCTTGTCGCGTGAGCATGGGGGAGCCACACCCAAAAATTATTTATTTTGCCTGCAAAGAGAGGCGCGCACCTCTTTTACATTGCCATATGCAGAAATCATTGCTCCTCTGGGTCAGTCACATCAAGCTGTGTCGGGTTACTATTCACCTCTCAATGTCTCATTGAGTGTGCTTTTTGTTTAGAGCCCTTTTACACTGAAAGCGCAGGGGCGTCGGCGGTAAAACACTGCTAGTTTTAGAGGCGCTTTTCGGCTGCTGGCGGGGCGCCTTTAACCCCTGCTAGCGGCCAAATAAATGGTTAAAAGTGGCGCTGTCATGGCACTTCTGCGGCACTGCCCATTGATTTCAATGAGCAGGGGCGCTTTAGGAGTGGTGTTTACACCGCTCCTAAAGTGCCTCAAAGAAGCTGCTTGCAGGACTTTTTTTAAAGTCCTGCCAGAGCAGCGTCTCAGTGTGAATGTACTCAAGCTTTCACACTGGGATTGCAGATGGTGCATTTTTCAGGTGCTTTACATGCGCTTTTT
This sequence comes from Rana muscosa, assembly GCA_029206835.1. Taxonomy (NCBI): domain Eukaryota; kingdom Metazoa; phylum Chordata; class Amphibia; order Anura; family Ranidae; genus Rana; species Rana muscosa. The sequence continues at coordinate 7,966,730 of JARGYO010005626.1, forward strand.
TTTTGCGCTAAAGCGCCTGAAAAACGCCTCCAGTGTGAAAGGGGTCTTAGTGTTTGTGCTCGCTGTAGAATTTGCTTGCATGGTTTTTGCAGTTTCCTGTCAAATCAGCCACTCTTCTTTCCTGATTGGCTACCGGGTATACCCACTATACTGTGATTGGTTAAGAACCCATTGTTTTGGTCACCTTTTTTTTATTTATATATATATATATACCGGTATATATATATATATATATATATATATATATGTTTGAGAGTGTATGGTCTATATATTTGGGTTTCATGTATCAGGAAATTGAACACTCAGGGATGTGTCACTTCAGAACATGCAAGTAAAAGTAGGTATTCTACCCTTTTTGCAAGCTACAGCTTGTGAAGTTTTGACAACTGACAAAACTATCCCATATTCTGCGTTATCGTGTCTGTTTGTATAAGCTGGCATTTTGATAAAGCTCACATTGTCAATTTTGACGTACACATGGGGGTAAGAGAATGGAAATATTTGTGGGGAGGGCAAGGCTGAGAGTTAGTCATCTTATGACATGTAGCCTTGATGTCTCCATACATAAACCATAGTCTGATTTATTTCACATGACAGCTAAAGAAGGTTACAGTGTTTTTCAGCATGCAGAATCTGATAAGATTTTTAAAACATTCTATGCTGAATAATAAATAAAAGTTTGTATAACAGTGAAATAATATCTGCTCATATAGTAAGCTTTTTTTTTTTTATTTCAATAGTCAATCATTTTTAAACTGCAAGCTGTCGTCTATAAATGTATAATAAAAAAAACAAATATTTACTTATGTTTTACATGTCAAAAGCTCTCCATAGATCTTTTAAAAAAAACATGTGAGCACAATTGACTTCCTGTCCTAGAACCCCACTAAATGACAGCACAGCTAATCTCTCCCTAGCATCCTAAATGTAGATCCGATTAAAAATAGTATTTTCTGGTTGTCCCAGGAAGGACTGAAATCAGAAACAGGCAGGCAACTTGCAATTGCAGAAGAGATCAGCAACATACGTAAAGCTCACCACACACTTTACAATCTGACTGTACAATTTCCTTTGGATTTACCAGCAACTTATTTTAGAGATTGTACAAAGATTTAAAAATCATATTGTAAAATGGTGAAATTTTGCATCATGCGTTTTCCTGTAAGTTATGCATAATGTGTTTTGGTATGTCTTCTTTGTTATTGCATGCTATGTGCTGCAATATTGATGGATACTGTTTTTTTTTCTCTCAGGTATCCCGTACTCTGCCTTCTCCTAGATTCTGTTATGTCCTTGCTTTAAGATATGAGGAGGGCAGTGACAGCATAAAACCAGGAGATATTGTGTCAGATCTATACCTGCCTCCTGTCATCCACGGTCTTGATGAAATTCTGCAGGTAACCATCTACGTGTCCATAATGTTTCATATAGAGTTTAGGTTTTGAAAACATTAAAGTGAAGCTTCACCCACAATGGGAAGTTACAATCTCCCTCTTCAACTTTTGGCTTATTTTTTATTTTATTTTTTTGTGGGGGAGTGGGTACCTAGTTTTGACAGGTACCCGCTCGCTCCCACTTCCATTCGGATTGCCTAGGCTCCCCACTCCCCCTTAATGCCCAAAGCCCTCTGGGATACGTTACATTTCCCAGAAGGCTTCGGGACCATTCACAAAGCTCAGCACGATGGGCAGCTGGCTGTGAAGCCACAAGGAGTCACAGCGGACTCCCCACTATTAACATACCAGTGCCAGGGACCCAAAGACCGGTTAAGAACGGGTGAGAAAGGCACTGGATCCTTGGACAAGAGAGTGTCAGTCTGTTTAATAAAAGTCAGCAGCTACAGTTTTTGTAGCTGCTGATTTAAATTTTTTTGCAGATCTGACTGAAGAACCGCTTTAAGGTATTGGGCATATAGTCAAGTAAATATTTCCTAATCGTACAGTACAGGGAACAGGTTAGTCATAAACTATTAGGCTATATGCTGCCATCTTCAGATGATTGGGCACTGGCAAACAAAGTTGTTAGGACAGTCCCATATAACTTCTCCCACCCCCAGCACTTCTCTTGCTACTGCCCTTAGGTGATAGGTGTCTTCTCTTTAATAAGAGAATGCAATGACTTCTCTACCTGTGGAAATGTTTTCACTGACTTTTCTGTCAAGATTTTGGCTGCACTGTTACGTGCCACATAGCTGAGACTCTGGAAGCATACATGGACCCTTTTGGATCCTGCATTAGGCTCTTACCTTGGCACATTGTACAAGGGGTTGAGTCAGCTTCAGGATACTACAAATGTCTAGGGCTGAGGTCCATCAGCTAGTAAGGCACTGTTTCTGAAGACCTCCTCGGGGGTATGTCTGCCTGAAAAGGGCGAAGACTAAGGGATTCCCTCCTTTTTTCCCTGATGTCCTTGATCTGTGATGCCCTCACAAAACGGAGCCACACAAACTGATCATAGTGTAGTATTTTTATTGTAAAACATAGATAATCCAGCAGAATGACAGCATGTGAAAGTTCAATCAGATGAGAAGATTGTACACTAATAGAAGAAGGTTACAATATGATGCCATCTTGTTGAAGCCTAAGGAACAGCCCGGCAAGGCAGCCATATTATAGCCATATTATTAAAATGGCCATAGCTTCTGGTACTAATATTGCTGAAACCTCATCTGCAAACGGCCATCTTCTTATAGCCCGAAGCCATATTTATTATAAATTGGGAAATATAAAACATATTATGTAAACACAGAAAAAAAAGATGGCCCTGAAATCCGGACTTCTGAATAAAAAAAAATATTTATGTAAAATGTTTAATATATGGCTGAAAAACATGACCGCTGTAAATACATAAGACACAAATACAGTATAACTATGCATGATGCTGCATAACAGACATTACCTTTACTTTTTATTTTTTGCTGCTAGAATCCTCTGTAGGAATCTCCTTAAATTCCAATGTTTGTTTTAAGGAAATTTCAACTTTGTAAGAATGTTTAAACTTGTTCAGGGCTAAATAAGCTGGCCAAGTGTTCAGGCTTGGCTGCACAGGCCCCTACAACTGCAGCACAAGCTGTTCACACCACTCAGTGGTGCTTGTTGTTTTGGGGGTTATGACAGTGGATCCTGGCAGTTGGGTGCAAGGTAATGGTAGGAGCAGGCACTTTAAAGCAGAACTCCAACCTTAAAAAGATAAAAATGAATAGCCCATCAAATTTGCTCTAGCTTTGGGCCAGAGATCCCCTCCAGTACATTTCTGCCCTAGATTTTCTCAGTCTGATAGCCAGCATCATTAAGGGCCAGTTCACACTGGTGCAATGCCAGACATTGTATGTGAGTCGCACTGAATTTCTGTGCACATCACATGTGCTGTCTGTGCAATGCAAATTCAGCCATACAAACTGTATGGCTAAATTTGCATCACATTCGTACAAAACTTGTGCAGGAACCTTTTTTTGTCCGCACCAGAATCGGATCGTATGGGTGTTCTCACCCATGAAATCCGATTCCTGTCTGAATTCACAGTTCATTCACACTGCGATCTGCAAACCGATCTGGGGGTGTCAATAACTTTGCAGAGGGAAATGTGAACTGCCTGCGAGTCAGGTGCGATGCGAGATCCCGCACTGGATTTGCAGGTTTTGCCACATCGCAATAGTGTGAACCGAACCTCAACCCACTTCTCTGACCCCGTCTTGTCGGCATATGCCTCTTTGTACTGCTTCCTCTCACTCTCCAGCTATGATGTATAATGCCGCGTACACACGGGCGTTTTTCTCGTCGAGAAAAACAAAATTTTTCCCATTCGACGAGAAAAACGATCGTCTGTGGGCTTTCTGTAGTTTTTTTCGCCGAGAAAAACGGCATTAAAAACGACGAGAAAAATTAGAACATGTTCTAATTTTTCTCGTCGTTTTTTTCGACATGTTTTCCGCGGCAGTGTTTCCCATAGGGAAACACTGCCGCGGAGCCCACAGACGATCGTTTTTCTCGTCAAGAGAAAAACTGACGTGAAAAACGACCGTGTGTGGGGAACAGGCTGTTCCCCCGTTTTAAATGACATTATTCACGGCGGTTTTTTAACCGCCGTGAATAATGATCGTGTGTACGCGGCATAAGAAGCAGATACCAGGTTCAATTCAGGCACTTGCACTGCTTTCATCTTCAAAAAATTTGTTTAATTACCTTATGTATTAATGATTACAGAGCTGCTTTCATTTTTTGTCTTTTGTATCTGACTGCATTTTAGCTTTAAGGTGTCGGCTATACAGCCTTATACTTGGTTTGTTTGATTTTAGCATTTGAGAGGTAATGTCACAATGTATTGTCTTAGATGTGATACAAATTACATTAAAAAGATAATACTAATATAGAAATGTTGCCATCTATTTGCATGTGGTGAATTTTAGCTTTTTAGTTTACCTAGCTGACTGTTATTTCTCTGTGGTGTTTCATTGTAGGTGGTTGTTCTCAGTCAGCGATGCAGCTTTTGGGCAACAGTGATATATGTGAGGCCTGAGGTAAAGTTTTACATTTGTGCTCCAGAGAATTAATGGTTTAGATTTAATTGTCAACTATTGCTGAGCACATATAGAAATGAGCCACAAATGAGACTGCAGCTACTCACAAAAGCTAGCTTTGGGAAATGTCTTACGTTAATTAATTGTCTGCACCTTGATTTAATTAACTCCAGCTAAAGCAGTATTGTAATTACATGCAGTTAAAGTGATCATTTAGGAAATAACTTGCATGTACAAATGTTTTTAAGTTGAAGTGATTTGTTTTGAATATGGGTATTTAAATATTTATATTTATGTAGTTGATATTTCTTTATAGTGTTGCATAACAATTTATTTTTACGTTGCATAAAAAAATAGAAGGAACCATGTTCAATCATACGAGAGGGACCCAGCTAAGATAATACATTTTTATTTTTTTTATTACTTAATTTGTGCCTTATTCTTAAGAGTAACAATAATAATAAAATCTCCAAAATAAAATTCTGTTGTTGCACTTTTTGGAGATTGGTGGCAGTAATAGAAAAGCCACATCCATCAGACATTTCAAAGAATGCATTACCAACTGGACATTGGTCACCTGGACAATTAGAGTGAATCTCTCTAGTGGGTGTACAGTCAGCAATAAAAACTTGAGAGGGTTCCTAACTCCTCACCACCCACCTGAAGGTAGTGATACAGATACCTTGCCCATGTTCTACACTGTAGTACCCACAGATCAGGTCACATTAACTGGCCAAATCCTGTCCCTGGAGCAGAGCATGATGAAATCCTTCACCCAGGAAACCTACAGTTCCCACAACCTCAGCTCCATGGTTATCTTCAGTGCACATATCAGTTGATTTGGAAAGGACAATGGTATATTGAGCACAGCCAGCCTGTCCAGTGGCAACCACTGCAGCTCTTTGGAGCTGACCAAGGTCCCCAGGAACAGGATGCCATTGTATCAGTGGACGTTGTGTTCAGGGTCAATCTGTCATGGTTAGGCCAGGCAGTGGCATATAGAGTGAACACTAGCTTGCCAGCTGAGAAGGAGCAGGACCAATCTTTGCATTCAGTCAGTGGCATGGTGGTGGGTGAAATGTTGGTTGGTAAGGGTTTTGTGGTGTCTGGGTGTGGGGGGACAGGGTGAGAGAAGGTATGGTAGGGAGGGTACTGAGGGGGGGGCACAGGGTGAGAGGAGGAGGTTGATGGTTGCATAGGTTAAAAAAATATGTCATCTAGTTCAAACGAAAAAAATATTAGGTATAATAAATAAATAGAAAACCTCAATATACAGAACCCTATACCCACAGTAGATCCGAAGGAAGGCAAAAGAAAAAAAAAAAAACATGGTCAAATTTGCTCCAGTAAGGGAAAAAATCCTTTATGATCCCCAGAAGGCAATCAGATATTCCCTGAATCAACCACCTATGATAGGTAATATCCAGTTATACTTTGTGCATTTAGGAATGCATCCAGCTATTTTTTATAAAACAATACTAAGATGACCAGAACTAGTTCTTGAGGGAGCCTATTCCACGTTTTCACAGTTTCTTACTGCAAAGTAGCCTTCCTATACAAGAAGATGAAAGTGGTTCTAAAGCCTTAAGGTTTAATTCTCTGATTAATGTAAAAAAAAACTTCTGGAACCAGGATCCTCCCTATACTTATGGGAGCAGGATCTGTGCCCGAGAGCAGCAGCTCTATCCCTCACAGAGTAGATTGATAGCAGCCAGAGCCATTGCAGGGGGCGTAGCTGAGCCATGTCAATTAAGCGGGGAGCGTGGCTGAGCCATGCTGCCTGTGTCTATAGATGTAGGCAGTGCGACTAGGGATTAAACCTACATGAGTGCCTCCCTAGAAAGCTTCCTAGGGAGACACTCACTGAAGAGTAGGAGCCAGGAGCGCCGACAGGGGACCCCATAAGCAGAGGATTGGGGTTGCTCTGTGGAAAACCAATGTACAGAGCAAGGTGGGTATAACATGATTATTATTTTAAAAAGATTAAGGTTTGGAATCACTTTAAGTCTCTTTTTGTCAAGATGTAAAGAGTGCCCTTTGTCATTTGTAATGGCCTTAAAGCTAATCTCTAGCTTTCAGTGAAGTTTTAATCAAACCATTACCTTCACTAACAGATGCAGCAGCTGTGGGTGCTGTATAAACAGCATGTAGACTCTGCTACATACAGTATACAGCACAGTGTTCGATCATAGGGAGGGGAACTTCCCATCTCGCTCCTGGAACAAAATGGAGTCGGCCTGAGTGCTGCTCAGCCATTCACAGGGAGCTTTGTATTCTATGAATGAAGTCAGAGGTTGTGACATCATCAACCTGCCTCTCCACCTCAGCCAATCACACAAAGTTTTCTATTCATTCATAGAATACAAAGCTAAGCAGCACTCAGCCTGACTCTATTTTGTTCCGGGAATAAGATGAGAAGTTCCCATCACTCTGCTGGAACACAGTGCTGTATACTGTATGTAGCAGAGGCTACATACAGTTTATACAGCACTCTCAGCTGCTGCAGCTGTTAGTAATGGACTGTTTATGTAATTGTACATTGTGATCATGTTCCCTCTTAATCACTGCTTCTAAAGAGAAAATTAATTAATTTCAGCTAATCTTTAATTTTTTTTTTTTCAAATAGTTTATTGAAATATAAAAAGCATTTACAGATATCTTGGACAATAGTAGTACAATAAGGCATTAATACAACCACAAAACAGGGATGAATTACATGTGTCATATACAATTCAACTTGCGGGTAGTGAAAATGAAATGGCTATGTGCATCCTTCATGAACTAGGCCGTGTTGGGGTGGGTTACCTTAGTTCAAGGTAATTGTGGGGTCTAGTCAAAGTCCGATATCGTTGACGGAGATAGAGCCTGTAGGTAGGTTAGAGCTAGGTAGGTTCACGGATGTCGTTGTGGACTTTTGGTCTGTGGGGGAGGGAAAGGCCAGCAGGTGCAATATGGCAGGAAGGGAGAGAAGGAGCTACAAACAGATTTATTTCGTTGAGAGTGTATGAATGCGGGAGTGTAGGCTGGAGCTATGTTAGTGGTTGTATTTTACAGAAGCATGTGGATGAGAAGGTAGAAGGGGGTAAGTGGTGGAAGGAGAGGGGGTGGGGTGGGGATCGAGGGGAGTGAGGCAGGAGGGGATGGCGTTAGCAGGGGGTCCGTCTCTGACTTCCCCGACCACTTGGGGTGTTCAAGGGGTGTGTTATGAGAAAAAAGGGGCGGATCTGTGTAGGGGAAGTTATAGGAGGAGAGAGGTGTACTTGTAAGGTTTAGGGAAGATCCTGGCATGTCGTAGATTTTCAATGGCAATTCTCAGAGGAGTAATTTATCCTTTGTCAGGGTTAAGGGAGTTTGCATATTCTGGTGTCGTTTTATAGTGTAACCAGCAGGCCCATTTTTTACTAAATGATGACGGAGTCTCTCTTGCAATATGTATAAGATTTTCCATTTCCTCAATTTTGCAGATTCTGTTAAACCATTCTTTTAGGGTTGGTTGGTGAGTCGATTTCCAGTGTATAGGGATACACTGTTTTGCCGCATTGATCATGTGCATTGCTAGGGATTTGTGATAGGAATTGTGCGACAGGGGTGAGTGGTGAAGAAGGAATTGAGCAGGGGAAAGGTCCAAATGATATGAAGTGACGCGAGAGGTTATATGGCATACCTTTTCCCAGAAGTCTTTTAGAGATGGACAGGACCACCAGATATGGAGAAGGGTTCCCCTTTCCCGGAGACATTTCCAGCAGACCTCTGGGATAGTGGGATTAAATTTATGCAGGAGGGTGGGCGTGCGGTACCATCTAGATTGGATCTTAAAGCTGTTTTCCTGGGTCGACACATTCGTCGACCCTTTATGTATGTTGAGGAAAATTTGTTCCCATTGTTCCGCTGAGAGAGATACAGAGAGGTCTGACTCCCAGTTCTTACAGGCTAAGGTCTCATTAGCTTTCATCTCGGTGAAGAGGAGTTCATGTGTGGTAGACACTAGGTGAGATTGGGGTGTCGTTTGGATACATAGCTTTTCGAAAGGGGTGAGTTCTCTGGAGCATTGTATATTCTTGTTAAGGGATTTTAGAAAATGAGCAATTAAAATATATGTCCAAGGGGGAATGGGTGGCTTGTTTAGTTGGGAGGAGAGTTGGGATGTAGACAATAGTTTGCCCCGGAGGAAGAACTGATGTGATCTAATTGGGCTCTGTGTCCAGTTATCGGTAAGAAACTTTGCGTGCATACCTGGTGGAAACCCAGGGTTCATTTTTACAGGTGTCAGTGGGCTGGGAATCGAAGATATGGGTGATTGGTAGCAAAGCTTTTTGAAGCATTGCAAGGTAGGGCCTATAAGTGGGTGTACGCGTAATTCAGAAGGGACATGGGGTGGGAGTATCCATGGGAGAGACTCCAAAGGGAGAGCAGAAAAAGATGCTTCTAGGGAAACCCAATCTTTGTGGAGAGATTGATAATCTTTAATCATAGCTGAGGTCCTCAACATCTCTCATCAGTTTATCTCTGCACTTTCTCCAGTTCCCCAACTTTTTTTTTAACTTCTCCCCAAAACTGAACTGCATATTCCAAATAGGGTATTTTTGATACAATAAAGTATTTTGGTGCTGAGAGGAGCAGCACTGGCATCCAGAGAGGAGGGACAGTTCACCAGCCAAAATTAAGAAAATACGTGAGTGTGTGTGGTGGGAGAGAAAGCAGGACATTGTATGCCATAAGGGTTTAGAGGAGTGTTGTGGTGGAGGGAAGAGCATAATGAGAAAGGGGATAGTACAGTGACAGGGGGGTGCAAGGTCAGAAGAGGAGTGTGCAAAGTAATGGGAGAGATAGAAGTGCTAATATAACTGGTGGATTGGGATAAACAGTGACAGAAGAGAGAGCATATACAGTAGCAGTAGGTGTAGGGGGATACAGAGTAATAGGAGGGGTGGTGGCACTTTTGACAGTTGGAGGAGTACAACTGGAAACACAACCACTGTGTACCATGGTGGCCATGAGGGTCAGCATGAAAGCGAAAGATCTAGCATTTTGAGAATGAGAAATCCGCAATGGCAGCCTCTGCTTCTCTAAAGTAAGGTTGTCTTTAAATTATTTGAGATGTCATATTTAACATAAAATACCCCCTTGTCTAGTATAATATGACACCATGACAGCATATTATTGCTGATTGGCACTGCTTAATAGGGGTTCTGCCAGTATATGTATTGTACACAATGGGTTCTTGTACATGAAAAACATGCAATGTGAAAAATATCTTTTTAACTCGAACAATCTGTCAGCTTTCTGCTGTTGTTTTTTTTGTTTTGTTTTTTGTTTTGTTTTTCACAGCCTAGGTGTAGGTTAAGCCATACATTTATAGGTCAGATAATGGTCATTCTACATAGTGAAGTTTGCATGCAGTCAGTCCACTTGAACTCAACTGACAATTTTTGTACAGAATTATCATTAAATAAAGCTTTGATGAAATACAAGAAAATAATACAGGGCATTTCTAGGCTAAAATTTTGAATTGATGTCAATTTGTTTTTTGGTTACATAATTAGATGTAAACTACCCATCAGTCATGCTGTCAGATAGTCAATTAATCTGCACACTTTAGCCACCAGAAGTAATTTTATCTTTTTCTTATCTTGTTGATGTGGTACAAGTGACCACTGCTGCTACTGTCCAGTGTCTGGAAGAGAAGACGCTGACATCTGATGTCCACATAGCGTCCAGCTCTTATCTCTTGGTTAGGTCAGTCTGCACCTACATCAGTCTTCCTGTCTGTGTAGCTGGAGCCATAAGGCATGCAGGCTGAACCTTGCTGATTAGTCCTAGCCAAGATCATCCTGGCATGTGGCAACACTGCCTGTTACTGATGAAAGGCTATTAGCATCCACTTGCTACTAGCTGATACAGTCAAGTGCTAAAGGGATCCAAAAAGATGCAGCTGAGCAGCACTACTAACAAAAACAGAGAAGCTCAACAGTGCTTGCAGATGAATATTGGTATTTTCTGTCCCATTGGCTCAGTAGAATGGGAGCTTCATAGCAGTATCTTAAAGTGAAAATTCTTCAACAGTCTTTCTAGGGTCAGGCGGAAATTTCTCTTTGGGGTCTTTTTCCAGTCACACTTCTTTGTAATTTGAATCAGTTGGGAAAAATGTGTGGAGGTTTTGTGAATCTCGAGGTAAAAAATATTAATTAGTACACCATATCTATAAATCAGAAAATTTGACATCCACCACACATTTACTGCAAGAGAATATCCCCAGTGCATGTTTCAAATGACGGATTGAGTCTTCACCATAAAAATATACCATGCTGTGTATTTGGAATAAAAATAGCACTCGAAAGATAGAGCTCTTTATTTTGTTTTTTTTTATAGGTAGCATGCATCGTGCCACATTCACAATATCATGTTAATTGTGCAAGAGGAACATTTTATTACTGGAGTATTGAATAATAAAAAAAATGGATACTGAATATTAATTGGTTGATGGAATTCAGGGGGAAGTTCTCAGCCATTCCTGCAGTTCTCTGTATTTATATGGCATTATGTCAGCCTCTACTCTGCCTTATTTTTGTATTAGGCCTGGTACACACTGGTATTTTTTTTCTTTTGTTTTAACCGAGCAAGGCTGAAGGAAAAAAACCTGACAGCTCAGGAGGAACAGCTGTACTAACTATCCAATGTTAGTACAACTATCTCCCCTGCTGTGCTATTGTGTTTTGACAGGGGGACAGTCCCCCGCCAGGACACTACGGTCAGCGCTCTCAGCCATTGGCTGAGAGCGCTGATCAAGAACCGATCTGCAATTTTTTTTCGGCCATGTCCCTTCGACGGAAGCCAGCCCCACTCCATTACACAGGGGCCAAATGTCAGCCAGTTACTATTGAACTGGCCGATGCTGCCCCACATTCCTGCCATAGCTGTACAATTGATTTTTATCTAGTACCGTAAAACCTTGGTTTGAGAGTGTTTTGCAAGACAAGCAAATTTTTTTTAATAAATTTTGACTTGATATACAAGTGATGTCTTGATATACAAGTAGCGTCATGTCACAACTGAGTATAAAAGAGAAGAGAGACGCCTCTACTGTAAGTGTAACAATATGATTACATTTAATGAAGGTACAACATTTAGAAACTCACATGGTTGATGATTAAAACAGGCACATCTAAGTATGCAGACATTCGGGGTAAAGCTGTCCACATAGACAATCCTCTGCACCGCCATTGGCGTCATCCCTTCTGCGCTCCACGAGCGCTTCAAGCCTCGCTTTCATATCGCGCTACTGCTGGGTAGTCTTCCCGGTCACGATTGCAGACTGACAGCGGTGAGAGCCGGCGGTGCGGGGGATGGTCTATGTGGACAGCTTTACCCCGGATGCCTGCATACTTAGATGTGCCTGTTTTATTCCTCAACCGTGTGACTTGCTAAATGTTGTACCTTCATTAAATGTAACCATATTGCTACACTTGGAGGTGCCTCTCTTCTCTTTTATACTCTGTAGTGCCTGCTGGATTTTGCTTCTAATCCCCTTGTGGAGGCTTCCATTTGTGGATGGACATTTTATAGTTACACAACCTGGTCACATTGCTATAAACTTTTTATATGGACTATAAACTGAAGGACTTATGAATAAATGGTTGTGGACCAAATCATTTGAGATTCCATCATGTCTTATGGAAAAATTTGCTTTGATATAAGAGTGCTTACAAGCTTGCTTCCGGAACAAATTATGCTCGCAATCCAAGGTTTTGCTGTATTCTAATGTTGTAAAGATGAAGAAAAGCAAAGGACTGAATGGCACTGTTTGATCATAGATGGGACTGTGCAGAGGAGAAGAAGAAAATGCTAAAAAGCTGCATGCACAGACTGAACTGATTTTTATTCCTCCCCTCCCAATGTGCAGCCCAACACATGGCTCACATATTTCAATAGCACTGCTAACATGCAGTTCTATAGAAACAATTTCTCACTGTCTTAAGATGTTTTTTAAACCTAAAATAAACTATTTTGCCATGGTTCTGACTTCACAAACTGACAGTATTTATCTGGAAAGTAGTGAGTTTGTTTCTTGTGAAAAAACAAATATTAATGTGTAAGCATCGTCATGCATTTTCAGATGTGTTACATCACACACATCATGCATTACATCATACCCATTTTTAAGGGCCCCTTTGAACTGGCTGGCATGGAAGAGCATAGATCATTGCACCAAACTGTAGCATGTAAGTCAAGCACAGTATATGGCAATCTGATGTGAATTAAATATTTAAGAACTCTTTGAAATTCAAGAACATTTCCTTGTCAAAATTATATGAAAGTCACAGCCTCTTAAACCTGACAGTTTTGGGATTATGGGTTCCGTAACAACATGCTGAAGGATCTCTTTGTAACCAAAAAGCTGATCATTCCTTTCTCTAAGGTGAAATGGGAAAGGGGCTTTACCCAAATGTGCATCACATTCATACAATGGTTGAATCGGGAAAGATTGCAAACGGATGCTAATAGCACAAGAATCATTAGAAGATGGACAAGTGTTTCTGTGGTGGCATACCTAGTGAGATGTCTGCTGTCTATGATTTTAACAGGAGTTGTCCGTGTGATGTTGCAGATGACAAAGGGAGAAATCTGTAGAAAGGCCTTTCAGCTAGATTGAAAAATGTGGAGCAATAGGATATGCCCCCCAATGAATTTCCAACAAGTGAACCTCATCAGGTCTATACAGTCAGCATATTCATACACAACTGGAAGATACAGTACAGGAATGCATGTACATATAAGGGATTGGTCAGACCAGATGCAATTAAAAATACATGAAGAATGTAATGAAAGTTAACACATATTACCATGCTTTTATATTTAAAAAATGTGGTTACACACACCCAATACTGCAGCATACAGGGAAAATTGGTCCCAATTGCATAATTAGATTTAGTACAATGCAGTTTGCTGCTTTACAAAATACACTGCAAACTGCATGTCACATGGGAAATTTATGGCATTTTCATTCAACTTTTGATGACTTATACAGCAAGGTTCTGTCAACACCACAATAAGGATTGAGGCCTGTATAAGGCAAAAGAGATCTTTGGAGAGTTTAAATCTTTTCCTGACAAAACAACCTAGCATGAATATAGATGGCCATATAATATTGCATCATTATTATCCAAATTAGTTCTAAAAGAAAAAGCTGTCAGATCACGGACATCTTGTTTTATTTCATGTAGCCAAAAAGAATGAAAGCTATCCCAATATATATACATAGAGTACATCCGCACAGCCTGTTCACCAACACACATACTAATAGTCTGTCAGATCTAAAGGCTGGCATGTCATCAGCACTGCACAGAAAAAGAGAGTGCTGTTCTCTGCAGGGGGGATGATGCTTGAAGTACAATTTGACCTCCTCTGAAGTCTTTAGGGATCACAGCTTGAGACCGCCTGCTTTATATGTCATTGTATCTTTACTGTATTATCTTACAAAACACATACAGCAACAGGTAAAAAAAAAAAAAAAAAAGTCAGAGTGGGGGAAAAGCGTTACCCAGCCAGCCTGCTTCTGCTGGCCATCTGAAGAAAAAAGTAGGGGGTCCGATTATATTGGGTCTTCTGACTGTGCGTTAATTGTAGATGAAAGCTTACAAAGTTTCCATCTCTCAGTGATACAGTCACAGCACTGCTGTGATTACTGTCCCCTTGCCTCTGCACAGCTGTCTTTATAATCAGTTTGCTTGGTTTCTTTTCTTTTTTTTTTTTTTGGTTGAAAGAAAACCTTATGGGCTATTTTTATTTGGAAGTACTCATATCTACCAATAATATCTATATTTCCAAGTCAAGGAGGCAATGCTGTGTCACTTGACAGGAATAATAGCTACATTGGCTTCATTCTTTGTACATAAAAGAGCTATTGTTTTATTTTATGGGCTGTTGGCACTTGTGTTTTGAAAGCTAAACCGGAAAATGAGAAACATTCTGTGATTGGTCACAGCAGCAAGTTCCGGTTTAGCTCAGATTTTGCTGTGTGTCAGGTTTTTTTACACAAAGTTTTTGGCCATTTCAAGTATACCAATTAATACCAATTAATACATGTCACTTGGTTATGTTATCGTTACAAGCGTAATTACCAAAAAAAAAAAAATGTGTTAAGCTAACAAAAAATCCAAGCAATAAGTCAGCCTGAAAACTGCCAATGCTATACGGGAAATATTACAGCTGCGCTTTAAGCTAAAAAGAGAAAACTCAGTTTACCTACATCTGCGTTTATGAAAGTCTCTAGCAAGGCTTCTGTACTGACTGCAGCCTCTTGAAACACAATTTACTACTGCGTAGCCGTCTTCTTGTTTCCCATTTTGTGTAGCAAAGTGAACACAATGATTTGCATAAGAACAGGTTTGGGGTCCTTCAGAAGTTTAGTATATTGGCAAATATAGGGATTAAGCTCTCAAGGCAGCTGGCAATACAAGAGTGAAAAATATTTCATTTTGTAAAATTATTTTCCTTATTTTATATAGCACCTACATTCAATGACTTACACCAGTCAGCTAATGCCTCTACCATGCACATTACCATTTGTACAATTTTGCTTAGATCAGCACATTGGCAAAGTGGTTAGCACTTTTGCCTGGCAGCACTAGGATCATTAGTTTGAAGACCAACCACGGAACTACCTGCCTGGAGTTTGCATGTTCTCCCTGTGCCTGCATGGCTTTCCTCCTAGTACTCTGGTTTCCTCTCACACTCCAGAGACATGCTGGTAGGTTAATTGGCTCCTGTCTAAATTGCCCCTAGTATGTGTATCAGTGTTAATTTTGTCAGCAAATTTCGATTTAGTTTTAGTCTTAGGACTACAATGGCATTTTAGATTTAGTCCCATTTTAGTCTTCTGCAATTGTTTTAGTTTTAGTCGTATTTAGTCGACTAAATCTCTAGTAGATTTTAGTAGACTAAAATGTCCTACGTTTTAGTCAACTAAAATCTCCAGTACATTTTAGTCGACTAAAACTAATTTTAGTTGTCTAAAATCTAATGGGTGTAATTAAATTGTAATGCATTGGTTAACCACTTAACGACCGCCCACCGCCGATTTACGTCGGCAGAATGGCACGGACAGGCAGAATCACGTAGATCTACGTGATCGCCTTTGTGCAGTTGGGGGGTCCATCCGGACCCCCCTTCACTGCAGTGAGCGGCCGTTAAGTGTTCGGGAGCGATCAGGCATGAGGGGGCGGCCGCTCGATTCCGCCCCCCCCCCTCGCGATCGCTCCCGGCCAATGAAATTGCTTCCTCCGCCATGTGATGTAAACACAGGCTGGAGGAAGTGATGTCATCTCCCTCGCCGCGGTCTTTTCGTTCCCGGCGCCGAGGAGTGAAGACAGAGGTTAGTGCTCCAACAGTCCACTGACACGTAGGTACACATAGGCACACAAATCACCCCCCAGTCACCCCCAGATCACCCCCCAGGTCACCCCAAAGCCCCCAATCACAGTGTCACTGATTGCAGTGATCATTTATTTTACTGATCACTGCATTTAGTGTCATCTGTGATTGTAAAAAGTTGCAAGGCAGTTAGGATTAGGCCCCTTTAGGTCCAGGGTAGCCCCCTAACCCCCCCTAATAAAGGTTTAACCCCTTGATCACCCCCCAGGTAACCCTTTCACCCCCTAACTTCAGCGTCACTAAGCGATTGTTTTTCCGATCGCTGTATTCGTGTCGCTGGTGTTTTAGATAGGCAGTTATTTTTTTTTTTAGGTTCGCCGCAGGTTTTTATTGGTGTCAGGTACCCCCATATTTAACCTAATAAAGGTTTTAACCCCCTGATTGCCCCTAGTTAACCCTTTCACCAGTGATCACCATATAAAGGTTACGGGTGACGCTGGTTGATTAGTTTGCTTTTTATAGCATCAGGGCACCCGCCGTATATAACCCAATAAAGGTTTAACCCCCCTGATCGCCCGGCGGGTGAGATCAATTAGGTTTTAGCGCCAGAGAGGGTCTGCGTCGCCCCAGGCAGTGTTAGGTTAGTGCCAGTAACGCTAACACCCACGCGCAAAGCATACACCCCCCTTAGTGGTATAGTATCTGATCAGATCTATACTAGCATCCCCAGCGGTTTAGGGTTCCCAAAAACGCAGTGTTAGCGGGATCAGCCCAGATACCTGCTAGTACCTGCGTTTAGCCCCTCCGCCCAGCCCAGCCCAGCCCACCCAAGTGCAGTATCGATCGATCACTGTCACTTACCAAACACAACACACATAACTGCAGCGTTCGCAGAGACAGGCCTGATCCCTGCGATCGCTAACAGTTTTTTTGTAGCGTTTGATATATTTGCTGACAACAGTCAGGTGCTTTTTTTCCTGTGAATCTTACTAGTGTACCCCTAAATTTAGAGCCCAAAATGGCAAGTCGAAGGTACACTAGTAAAGAGGCCTACGAGATTCTGAGCATGACAGATAGTGAAGAGGAGGTCACGTATCTGTCAGATTCAGGCTCAGAATATCTTCCCGTAGAAGACAGTGACGTCAGCGGCCCCACGTCAGATAGCTCTGACGACGAAGTTGAGGTCCCTGCTAAGGTCAGGCGTACCCGATCCCGATCTTCTGAGGTTGTTGAGGAGCAAGAACCGCAGGTCTCTCGTATCATGGAGCAGAGTAGTACTAGCGCCGCTATTCCTTCTGGTGAACTGGCAAGCACCAGCGGCCTAGTACAGCCTGGACGTACATCCAGCACTGCAGTAACACTTGGTGACGTGGCGAGTCCCATAAGTGCAGTTCAAGCTGGCGAGGTGGCAAGCACAAGTAGTGTCCCGCTGCCACCAAGAAGACAAAGGCAGGCCCGTCGTGCCCATACTGCCCTTCCTGCAGAATTCGCCTATCCTGATTGGGTCCCCACCACTTCTGCAGAACCCGTACTTCCCCCATTCACTGCCCAACCCGGTATTCAGGTGGAAACAGCTGATTTTATGCCAATCGATTTTTATTCGCTGTTTTTCACGGAAGATCTCTATAGATCTATTGTGGACCAGAGTAATTTATATGCTGGTCAATTTATCGCCGCTAACCCCCAGTTGCCTAAAATTGCCAGAAATTGGAAACCAATTACGGTTTCCGAATTTAAGACCTTTCTGGGCCTTTCCCTCAACATGGGCACACATAAATTTCCGTCATTGCGTGCTTATTGGTCCACGCACCCAATTGACCACATGCCCGTGTTCTCTGCCTCCATGTCCAGGGCACGATACGAGCAGATTTTGCGGTTCATGCACTTCAACGACAATGAACTTTGTCGTCCACGTGGGGACCCTGAATACGACCGGCTCTATAAAATTCGGCCCCTCATAAACCACTTCAACGAACGTTTTGCAGCCTTGTTTACTCCCGATCAAGTTGTCTGCGTTGATGAGTCCCTGATTAAATTTTCTGGCCGCTTGTCTTTCAAGCAGTACCTTCCCAGCAAGCGTGCCAGATACGGGGTCAAGCTCTACAAGTTCTGTGACAGGGCAACAGGCTATGTAGTGAACTTTACGGTTTATGAGGGAAAAGACAGTCAGATTGAGTCGGTCAACTGCCCGGATTACATAGGGAGCGCTGGCAAGATAGTGTGGAACTTGGTGTCACCCTTATTCGGAAAGGGGTACCACTTGTATGTGGACAATTATTACACGAGCGTGCCACTGTTTAGTCACTTGTTTGATCATAAGATTGGAGCATGTGGCACCGTGCGACCTAATCGCCGGGGCTTTCCCCAGCGGCTTGTAGATGCCCGTCTTAGGCTGGGGGAGAGAGCCTGCTTGAAGTGTAATAACTTGCTCGCTATGAAGTGGAGGGACAATAAGAATGTTTTCCTTCTTACCTCCCTTCATGCAGACACGACAGTCCAAATTCGTACGGCGACTGGTGTTGTGGAGAAACCCCTCTGTGTCCACGAATATAACCAAAATATGGGAGGGGTGGACCTCAACGACCAGTTGATGGCGCCGTATCTAATTGACCGTAAAGCGAGACGCTGGTACAAAAAAGTGTCTCTATCATTATTCCAATTGGCTTTGCTGAACGCTCATGTGCTATACAGAGCTTCAGGCGGGACGTTATCTCTTCTAAAATTCCAGAATGAGATAGTCACAGAACTCCTGTATCCAGGCGGTTCTGCACCTCACCATCCCCAACCAAATGCAGTAAGCCGGCTGCATGAGAGGCATTATTCGTATGTCCTCCCGAGTACCCCTACCCAAAGCCACCCCCAAAAAAGATGTCGTGTCTGTAGCAAGCGCGGATTTAGGCGTGACACCCGTAGTTTTTGTCCACTCTGTCCTGACAAGCCTGGTCTTTGCCAAGGTGAATGTTTTGAACGCTACCACTCAAAAGTGAAGTTTTAGCGTAGGGTACAGCATTTCACAGACTAGGACACACTTACACAGGGTCTCCCAAGATGCCATTACATTTTGAGAGACCCGAACCATTACAGTTGTAAAGTTACAAAAAAAAGTGTAAAAAAGAAAAAAAAAACGTAAAAAACAAAACACAAAAAAAATATAAAATAAAAAAACCAAAAATAGTTGTCGTTTTATTGTTCTCTCTCTCTCTATTTTCTCTCTATTGTTCTGCTCTTTTTTTACTGTATTCTATTCTGCAATGTTTTATCATGCTTGCTTTTCAGGTATGTAATTTTTTGTTTTCAGGTGCGCCATTCAACTGCAGCGCGGAATTATTTATCTTGACAGCAACAGCGTTTGCTCCCACGATACATAAAGCCGTGACTCCAGTGCTGTAGGAGGTGATTTCACCACCACAGTTAAAAAAAAGAG
Organism: Rana muscosa; assembly: GCA_029206835.1. Lineage (NCBI taxonomy): Eukaryota > Metazoa > Chordata > Amphibia > Anura > Ranidae > Rana > Rana muscosa. Next base: position 7,986,040 of record JARGYO010005626.1, read on the forward strand.
CATATATGCCGAAGCATGGGGGCAGCAGGGGCGGAGGAGCGATTTTGCTCCTAATGCCGCGTACATACGGTCGAAATTCCGACCGTGTGTACGCGGCATAACTTTTTTGCGGGAGGATGCCCCCATGCTTCGGCATATATATATTTTAGGCACAGGTTGCGTTAAAACATTTTTTTATTTTTTACTAGGTTTTGTTTTGGTATTTGCTTTGCAGGTATGGCATGGTAAGGTCTTACTGTTGTACTGTAATGTTACTTTGTTTTAATGTTAACCACCATTTGCTTAGCAGGTACGTCATTCAGTTGCAGCGCGGATCTATTTATCTTGACAGCAACAGCGTTTGCTCCCACGATACATAAAGCCGTGACTCCAACGCTGTAGGAGGTGATTTCACCACCACAGTTAAAAAAAAGAGCATATATGCCGAAGCATGGGGGCAGCAGGGGCGGAGGAGCGATTTTGCTCCTAATGCCGCGTACATACGGTCGAAATTCCGACCGTGTGTACGCGGCATAACTTTTTTGCGGGAGGATGCCCCCATGCTTCGGCATATATATATTTTAGGCACAGGTTGCGTTAAAACATTTTTTTTATTTTTTACTAGGTTTTGTTTTGGTATTTGCTTTGCAGGTATGGCATGGTAAGGTCTTACTGTTGTACTGTAATGTTACTTTGTTTTAATGTTAACCACCATTTGCTTAGCAGGTACGCCATTCAGTTGCAGCGCGGATCTATTTATCTTGACAGCAACAGCGTTTGCTCCCACGATACATAAAGCCGTGACTCCAACGCTGTAGGAGGTGATTTCACCACCACAGTTAAAAAAAAGAGCATATATGCCGAAGCATGGGGGCAGCAGGGGCGGAGGAGCGATTTTGCTCCTAATGCCGCGTATATAAGGTCGAAATTCCAACGGAGGCTTATCCGTGGAAAAGTCCGACCGTGTGTACGCGGCATAACCTTTTATGCCGCGTACATACGGTCGAAATTCCGACGAAGGCTTGACCGTGTGTACGCGGCATAACTTTTTTGCGGGAGGATGCCCCCATGCTTCGGCATATATGCCCATCATTAGAAGTGGGTGGATGAAGGGAGGTATTCTAATGGTGGGCATACCCACCAATCAATCTCTTTTTTTCGTTCAGCCAATAGGCTGTATGAAAAAAAAGATTACAATACATGTCCAACAAGGACCAGCAACGTACTGGTATGTTGCTGGACTTTGAATGTTTATACCAGAATGATGCCTGCGGGTTTAGGTATCATCTTGGTATCATTCTTTTCAGCCAGCAGCCGGCTTTCATGTAAAAGCAATTCTAGCAGATAATTAGCCTCTAGACTGCTTTTACAAGCAGTGGGAGGGAATGTCCCCCCCGGATATAAAAAGCGCCATTGGGAAATTGGGAAAGCATTTTATCACACCGATCTTGGTGTGGTCAGATGCTTTGAGGGCAGAGGAAAGATCTAGGGTCTAACCCCCCAATTTTTTTCAAAAAAAGAGTACCTGTCACTACCTATTGCTATCATAGGGGATATTTACATTCCCTGAGATAACGATAAAAATGGTAAAAAAATAAAATATGGAAGGCACAGTTTAAAAATAAAATAAAAAAGCCAAATAAATAATAAAAAAAAAAAAAAAAAAGCACCGCTGTCCCCCCCTGCTATTGCGCAAAGGCGAACGCACGCGTCGGTCTAGCGTCATATGTAAACAGCAATTGCATCATGCATGTGAGGTATCACCGCGAAGGTCAGATCGAGGGCAGTCAATTTAGCAGTAGACCTCCTCTGTAAATCTAACGTGGTAACCTGTAAAGGCTTTTAAATGCTTTTAAAAATGAATGTAGTTTTGTCGCCGCTGCGCGTTTGTGCGCAATTTTAAAGCATGTCGTGTTTGGTATCCATGTACTCGGCCTATGATCATCTTTTTTATTTCATCAAACATTTGGGCAATATAGTGTTTTTTAGTGCATTAAAAATAAAAAAAGTGTGTTTTTCCCCCAAAAAATGCGTTTGAAAAATCGCTGCGCAAATACTGTGTGGAAAAAAAAATGCAACACCCACTATTTTAATCTGTAGGGCCTTTGCTTTAAAAAAATATATAATGTTTGGGGGTTCAACATAATTTTCTTGCAAAAAAAAATTTTCTTTCATGTAAACAAAAAGTGTCAGAAAGGGCTTTGTCTTCAAGTGGTTAGAAGAGTGGATGATGTGTGACATAAGCTTCCTAATGTTGTGCATAAAATGCCAGGACAGTTCAAAACCCCCCCAAATTACCCCATTTTGTAAAGTAGACACCTCAAGCTATTTGCTGAGAGGCATGTTGAGCCCATTGAATATTTTTTTTTTTTGTCCCAAGTGATTGAATAATGACCAAAAAAAAAAAATGTACAAAAAGTTGTCACTAAATTATATATTGCTCAAACATGCCATGGGCATATGTGGAATTACACCCCAAAATACATTCTGTTGCTTCTGAGTACGGGGATACCACATGTGTGGGACTTTTTGGGAGCCTAGTCGCGTACGGGACCCCAAAAACCAAGCACCGCCTTCAGGATTTCTATGGGTGTAAATTTTTGATTTCACTCCTCACTGCCTATCACAGTTTCGGAGGCCATGGAATGCCCAGATGGCACAAACCCCCCCCCCAAATGACCCCATTTTGGAAAGTAGACACCCCAAGCTATTTGCTGAGAGGTATGTTGAGTATTTTGCAGATCTCGCTTTTTGTCACAAAGTTTTGAAAATGTAAAAAAAGAAAAAAAAAAAGAAAAAAAAATGTCTTTCTTAATTTTCAAAAACAAATGAGAGCTGTAAAATACTCACCATGCCTCTCAGCAAATAGCTTGGGGTGTCTACTTTCCAAAATGGGGTCATTTGTGGGGGTTTTGGGCTATTTTGACATTTTATGGCCTTCAAAACTGTGATAGGTAGTGAGGAGTGAAATCAAAAATTTATGCCCTTAGAAACCTTGAAGGCGGTGCTTGGTTTTTGGGGTCCCGTACGCGGCTAGGCTCCCAAAAAGTCCCACACATGTGGTATCCCCGTACTCAGGAGAAGCAGCAGAATGTATTTTGGGGTGTAATTTCACATATGCCCATGGCATGTGTGAGCAATATATCATTTAGTGACAACTTTGTGAAAAAAAAAAAAAGTTTGTCATATTCCCGCAACTTGTGGCAAAATATAAAATATTCCATGGACTCAACATGCCTCTCAGCAAATAGCTTGGGGTGTCTACTTTCCAAAATGGGGTAATTTGGGGGGGTTTTGTGCTATTTTGGCATTTTATGGCCTTCAAAACTGTGATAGGTAGTGAGGAGTGAAATCAAAAATTTACGCCTTTAGAAATCCTGAAGGCGGTGCTTGGTTTTTGGGGCCCTGTACGCGGCTAGGCTCCCAAAAAGTCCCACACATGTGGTATCCCCGTACTCAGGAAAAGCAGCAGAATGTATTTTGGGGTGCAATTCCACATATAACCATGGCATGTGTGAGCAATATATCATTTAGTGACAACTTTTTGTACATTTTTTTTTTTTTCTTTTTGTCATTATTCAATCATTTGGGACAAAAAAAAAATATTCAATGGGGTCAACATGCCTCTCAGCAAATAGCTTGGGGTGTCTACTTTCCAAAATGGGGTCATTTGGGGGGGTTTTGTGCCATCTTGGCATTTTATGGCCTTCAAAACTGTGATAGGTAGTGAGGAGTGAAATCAAAAATTTATGCCCTTAGAAACCTTGAAGGCGGTGCTTGGTTTTTGGGGTCCCGTACGCGGCTAGGCTCCCAAAAAGTCCCACACATGTGGTATCCCCGTACTCAGGAGAAGCAGCAGAATGTATTCTGGGGTGTAATTTCACATATGCCCATGGCATGTGTGAGCAATATATCATTTAGTGACAACTTTGTGAAAAAAAAAAAAAGTTTGTCATATTCCCGCAACTTGTGGCAAAATATAAAATATTCCATGGACTGAACATGCCTCTCAGTAAATAGCTTGGGGTGTCTACTTTCCAAAATGGGGTCATTTGGGGGGGGTTTGTGCTATTTTGGCATTTTATGGCCTTCGAAACTGTGATAGGTAGTGAGGAGTGAAATCAAAAATTTGCGCCCTTAGAAATCCTGAAGGCGGTGCTTGGTTTCCGGGGTCCCGTACGTGGCTAGGCTCCTAAAAAGTCCCACACATGTGGTATCCCCGTACTCAGGAGAAGCAGCAGAATGTATTTTGGGGTGCAATTCCACATATAACCATGGCATGTGTGAGCAATATATCATTTAGTGACAACTTTTTGTAATTTTTTTTTTTGTCATTATTCAATCACTTGGGACGAAAAAAAAAATATTCAATGGGCTCAACATGCCTCTCAGCAATTTCCTTGGGGTGTCTACTTTCCAAAATGGGGTCATTTGGGGGGGTTTTGTACTGCCCTGCCATTTTAGCACCTCAAGAAATGAGATAGGCAGTCATAAATTTAAAGCTGTGTAAATTTCAGAAAATGTACCCTAGTTTGTAAACGCTATAACTTTTGCGCAAACCAATAAATATACGCTTATTGACATTTTTTTTACTAAAGACATGTGGCTGAATACATTTTGGCCTAAATGTATGACTAAAATTGAGTTTATTCGATTTTTCTTATAACAAAAAGTAGAAAATATCATTTTTTTTCAAAATTTTCGGTCTTTTTCTGTTTATATCGCAAAAAATAAAAATCGCAGAGGCAATCAAATACCATTAAAAGAAAGCTCTATTTGTGGGAAGAAAAGGACGCAAATTTCATTTGGGTACAACATTGCATGTCCGCACAATTTACAGTTAAAGCAGCGCAGTGCCGAATCCCAAAAACAGGCTTGGTCCTAATGGCCCGAAATGGTCCGGGGCTTAAGTGGTTAAAGCGGTTGTATACCCGCTGCTGCTTTTTTTTTTTTTTACATACCTGAAAGGCAAAAGGCATAATGAGCTAGTATGCACCGCATACTAGCTCATTATGAAATACTTACCTTAGAACGAGGCGTCGGTAACTTACCTGGTCCCCGCCGAGGGAGATGTCATCTTGCCTTGGCGTGTCTTCCGGGTATCGCCGCTCCAGCGCTGTGAGTGGCTGGAGCGGCGATGTCGTCACTCCCAGGCATGCGCACAGGAGACTTCTTTCCGGCAAGGTCCGGCGCCTGCCGGGCTTTAGCCGAGAATCCCCGCTGCGCATGCGCCGCTGCAGTCAGCGGCTCATTGCGAGGGGAATATCTCCTAAACCGTACAGGTTTAGGAGATATTCTTTTTACCTACAGGTAAAATACAGAGTATACAACCGCTTTAACATTTCTCTACAATTTCCAAACTCATTATATACTGCTGGAGTGAAAAATGTAATATGTAATTATTTATGGTATTGAGGTATGAACATGCACTACAGACCAGTGTTTAATTTTGAAGTCAAATTTCAATTTAGTTTTAGTCTTTTGATTAAAATGGCATTTTAGTTTTAGTACCATTTTAGTCTGTTGACTAAAATGCCATTTTAGTTTTAGTCGTATTTTAGTCATCTCAATTGTTTTAGTTATATTTTAATAGACTAAAATAGTATTAATTTAATCAACTAAAATGTTTTAGTAATTTTAGTCGACTAAATTAACACTGATGTGTATGTATGTAAGTTGGAGACCTGACTGTGAGCTCCTTGAGTGCAGGGACTGATGTTAATGTACAATATATATGTAAAGCACTACATAAATAGTTGGCGCTGTACATATACCTGAAATAAATAAAAAGATCTACTGTGGTGCAAGGCCCTGTCTGACTGCATACAAATTGATTGAATTGTTAAGAACGCTGGCTAAAAAAAAAAGAAAAGGAGGTTAAACGCCTGTAAAAGAAGTGTTTTTTTGCATGAGGCCTAAAACATTCGTACACATGGGCTTGAATGTCCAGCGACATTGGCCGGTTCATTAGAAACTGTCCGACATTCAGCCCATGTGTACTGGAGTCTGAACAGCCAATGGCTAAGAGCGATGACCAGAGTGTTCTGGCGGGGGGGGGGGCTTCCCCTTGTCAGAACACAATAGAACAGCACGGGAGATCACTGCACTAACATTGGATAGTTAGTACAGTGATTTCTCTGAGCTGTACATTTATTTTTTTCTTTCAGCCTTGCTGGGTTGACCGAAAAAAAAACTACGATTGTGTACTAGGCTTTACATTACTCAGTTTTGGTAAGTCTAAAGAAGATTATATAGTCAGATTATAATGTGTATGGCTAGGTAAATGTCTCCACCACACTCTCACACATAGTCTCAAAAAGTAAATTTGATGAGACATGAATTACAGTAAACCTGCAATAAACGGAATACAGTGGCTGCCATTGAACCAATGTAATTCTAAAAATGCTGGTTGACTGGTGTTTATGCCGCCCCACTATATTTAATACTATCTGCTTCACAAACCAAGTGTGTAGATCAAGAAAGTCAGATACTGTAATATCTCTACCTGAAACCCACAGTTTTAAAGTAGGATGGTCAAAGGTCCATGTCTTTCTTATTTTGGATTTCTTGTTAGCTATAATTAAGTAATTTTCTATTGTGGCTGAAACTTGAACTTACAGTGGAAACCTACATTGTCATAGGGATAACAATTCTTACAGTGTCCCTGGCTGGAATTAAACCCAAGATCTAAACCTAAGGTAAGTATGCTAACTATGTTTACAAAATGTTACTAGAATGATTGATTTTACTTTGTGAGGGGTTAGCACTCACATTGTCGAGAATTGTATGGGTGATACATACATCTCCATAATCAATATTTAATAACAATGGCAGTCTGCAAAACGTCAACTTAACTGGATAAGGTTATTTATGACACTTTTTTTTAGAGTTCATCAGTTACTAAAATTTGCATTACTTGTATGATACCATTATCAAAAGAAGACATTGATATAGTAGGTATTGGATGAAGACAAAATGCCTGATTTCAGCTTTCACTATGAAGCAAGCAGGAATATATTAGAGCATCTTTTGAAGATTTAACAATTTGACTACTGTCTGCTCATTTTTAACCTACCAATCTAAAGTTGGTATGTTTTTATTTTTGTCAGGGAGAAGATCAGACTTTCTTATGGTAAAATGAAGGGGGAATGCTTTTCATCAGCAAGACACATGCTGAACCCTACACATGCTACACATGCTGCCAAAGTTTTGCCTGGACTGTTAGAAATCCAGAACTTGAATGTCTTAGAAAAAGGCCAATTGCTGTTGAAGAATAGTACACATCCAGGTGAAAGCACACATGGATCGAAATGTGTCCGGTTCAGCAGAGACCAGCCAGGCTGGCTGTACAGAAGCCGATCTACTGATCGATTTCTGTACAACCAGCTTGTTGCAAAATTTCTTCGTGATCAGCGTTGCCGGATATAGTCGGCAGTGCTGATCAGTATACAAGGCTGAGCGGGAGTGATATCTCCATCCACATGAGTGTGTGGATAGGGGAATCAAGTAATTTTCTTTCAACCCACTGGTTGAAGAGGAAAAAAAATACTCCCCTATAGGTAGCTTAAGTGTTTGGCGCCAGTCAATGGGTTTCAGTGATTAAAATGTAGCATGCTTTTGACATCCGTTTGACTCTTCTAAACATTTGGACTTCATTGCAGGTGCATTTGAACTTACTTTGACCTGCTTCAGCTGCTTTTGAATTCTTAGACTTGTATAAAGAGAAAAGCTGAATTAGATTTACCCCAAAAGACTTACAGCTATACCTGCAGTCAGCAGTGATTCCATAAAGTAGGAGAGTTTGCTGTACCACAGTGGTTCCCAACCTCGGTCTTCAAGTACAATCAACAGAGGTCATGTTTTCAGGATTTCCTTCACCTTGCACATGTGCTTTAACTGCCACCAGTCCAAGCCAATTCTGACATTTCTCCCCCAAACATTATATACTTTTTAAGCAAAGACCCTTGAAAAAAATTTGTTTTTTTCCATTTTTTTTATGTCACACAATATATTTGCATTTGGCTTATCAAAGCAAATTTTCAGAGAAAAATACCTAACACAATATACTACCCATTTTTGGGTAAAATAAAAAAAGAATATTTTACGCTGAGTAAATAGATGTCACGCTTTAAAATTATGCATGTGCGTGGAATGGTGACAAACTAAAGTATGTTAAATTATCCATGGGCGATGCTTTGAAAGCCTTTACAGGCTACCAATTTAGAGTTACACAGGAGGTCTGGTGCTATAATTATTGTTCCCAGTCTAATGTTCACAGTGACACCTCACCTTTATATCCGATTGCCTCTCGGGGGATCAGGAAGGAATTTTTTCCCCATCTGTAGCAAATTGGATCATGCTCTGCTGGGGTTTTTTGCCTTCCTCTGGATCAACTGTGGGTATAGAATTGGGTATATGGGATTGTACGATATATTTTCTTTTTTTTTTTTTTTTGGTTGAACTGGATGGACTTGTGTCTTTTTTCAACCTGACTAACTATGTAACATATGTGGTGCAATCACTGTTTACATATATGTGTGGGACCTACATGGACAACATCCCTTGTGATAACATGGCCTCTTTGTAGACCTCTTTATTAGACCCCAAATTTCTCCCTTGCCCTCCAAAGCAGTTCATAAAAACCAGATTGGTTTGATCAGCTGCTTTACAAGCTGCTACTAGCTTATATATAACAAACCGGAAGTGACAAAATACTAATTTATTCCGGCTTTTGACATCATAGAGGGGGAAAAAACAATGGACGTTCCTCTCACCCTGTCTGGTGCATCCAATGCAACAGGTCACATCAGTATCAGGCTCTTTGGTGGGAAAAAAGAGCTCAGTAAAGACAGCGGGAGTGAGAGGACTCCCTTCCGCCACCTTTAAAAGTGATTGGGTTGCTGGTATAGCTGCTTGATCACTTTTACTTGATAGGGGGTCACTGGCTGAAGAAAACAATATGTGTATCATTGCTGCAGTTGCAGTCATGGTCTTGATATTGCCTCTCTCGTCTGAGGATGTGCACAAACATCCTAAGGATGAGAAGTGGTTAATTCAATTTCCATTCCTTGGTATTTGTCAGCTGTTTTATCTAGGGGTATTTCCCAAAATGTGGCCTGTTGTGGGTACTTGGGAATTAGGTTTGGAAAGAGCACTGCTGTATAATGTAGGTCATTATAAAACTGTAAGCCTCCTCTTTCAGTAGCATTTCCACTGAACATACCCTGCTCTGAATGTGTGGAAATCTCACATTTTGATCTTGTCAGTTCCAAATTTTTCACCAACTTCCACTTAAAGCGGTAGTAAACCACGGCATGTAAAAAAAATCCCCTGCAAGGCAATGGAATAATGTGCTAGTATGCATCACTTACTAGCACATTATGAAATACTTCCCCTAAACCAAAGTCCTCCAGCGGCACACTGTCACTGCTGATAGGGCTTCCATCTTCCCGCGGTCATTCTTCCGGGTTCACGAGCTCTGGCTGTGTGAGTGGTCAGGGCCACAAAGACGTCAGTCCCGCACAGGAGCCCTCAGCGGGACCTTCAGAGCACCGGTAACGTCACTGGCTGCATCCAGTGTAAATATCGCCTAAACACTGCATGCTTAGTCAAAGGGGTATGGCAGGGATCAGTAAGTAATATTTTAAGCTAGATATGGCACCAACATCCCTATAGTACTAGAGGCAAAAGAGAAATGGAGATGTGGGACTTTATGCGGTGCATCATATATAAAAATTACTTCAAGAGCATTTTGGTATAAAAATATACAAATATAGTTTATTTAGAAAATAACATAAAAGTACGCAAAAGACAGTATATTCAAGGATATAGGTGTACACAAAACATCCTATCAATATCAATGAATTCCTGTGATTTCATACATGTTCTTGTCCATTTATATCGACATGTTTCGCCAGGATGGCTTCATCAGGAAAGAACATATAGTTTCATTTACATAGAAAGGATCATTGTTCAGTCAGCTTTAAGTGCACAAAACAAAGAAAAACACATTAGTTATGCAACTTAATATAGAAGAATATTTAATATAGCATACAGGGCTGTGTGCAGAGAAAGCAAAAAGGATGCCTCCATATGTAATAGAACTCCCTACCTCTCCAATTGAGCATGGGAATGCAGTCCAAATAAAGGCTACTCTAAAATTCTGTGAATATACAGATGGACCCAGTCCAAAATTGCCAGATCACCCGTAGGGAGGGATGTGATGTATATATCATTTGAATCACTTCCAGTATATTCTGCAATATATTATTTTATAAATTATCATCAGAGAGTGAAGGGAAATAGGAAGAGTATGTGAGTTCAGGTGAATATCTATAGTGAACCCCACTCACCTAATCCCTTTATTAAAGAATTGGAAATAATGAGAGCCTTGGATGGACACAAAAAAGGTGACTTGCTGGTCTGTGTGGTAAGATGAGGGGGAAAAAATGTCAAAGTCTGTAATATTGTTAAAAAATAAAAAATAATTTAAAGAAAAAGTGTGGAAGAAAATAATGTCCAATAATGCAATTGTGCATAAATTTCCCATTGCAGAAAAGTTCTCACCTGTATCTGATCTTGCACTAGCATGATATTGTTGCTGGTGTAATCCCTACATCTTGCACGTCAAGGGCAATAGCAGGGAATAATGAAGGGGATGCAGGGGAAAATATATATGATGACAAATGAAAGTCAGAATCCCCAAAACTGCAGAGTCCGCATCTGTCCATATGAAAAAGAGACAGATGCAATATAAGTCTCTATATAGCAAATAGAGAATAAGGGCAGAGTGTAAATCCATCTAATCAAAGGGAAGATCACCTATTATTGTGTCCAAGATCCTCTCAGGCTCCCAAAAGGTCCCAAAATGGCTTCCGCCATGCGGACCTTTTATACCCCTCCCCATTGCGTCAAATTGCGAGGCGTGTGACGTCACAGCGCAATGACGCAAAGCGGACGCCAGAGAAGGAGGGTCAGCGTGTCAAGGACTGAGACCCGAAAACCGGAAGTTCGTGGGAACTTCCGGAACGCAGGGAAAAGCCAGATGGAGAGATAGAAGGTGCGCACACAGGGGCGGAAGAGATTGTATGACCGCGCGCACCCGCAATGTTGCCACCATGCAATGTGTTGAAGGTGAAAAAACATGAACCTTTACAACCCCTTTAATAATGTTCTTACAGCAAAAACATGCTAGTCTCTGCCGAAATGTAACCCTTAAGCCGGGGATATTCAATGGACTGGTCTCAAACGTTCATAGGTCACTGCAGCCGTACATAATATACAACAAGCACAAATTAAACCTCATACTTTATTATAAAAATGTAAACATATATACTAGATCACTAATATGTGTATAAAAATTTAAGAACAAAAAACACGTGTATGTATGCATATACGGCCGGGGCCCACTAGATCAGATTAAATAAAAGGGAATGTATGAAATAGGGGCCTATTTGCATAGCATAATGAAGAGAATAGAGGAAATTACAAAACATAAATAAAAAAAATGAGTATATAAAAACATATAAATGTAGGTACTAATATATAAGGGGAGGAGTCAGTACATACATAGGTAATAAAGGGAGGAGGGCCCAGGTCTCTAATTTGTAGAGGAATGAAATGGGAGAAATCACTAATCACTCATTAGATAAAAAACAGTTTAGATCTATATCTATATTTAGGCCTTCTGGCTGGAGGGAATGTAACAGAAAAATCCATTTGTTTTCATTTTTAGATACTTTAATCCTTTTGTTGTCTCCACGCCAATAGGCTTTAACCATGTCTATAGCATAAAACGTTGGGACTGAAAGGTTCCTATTATGGACTTCTGTAAAATGTCTAGAGAGACTATGCTTGGTAAATCATGTCCTGATCTTATTAATGTGCTCTCTGATCCTCACGTACATGGGTCTTGTGGTCCTACCCACATACTGGTATCGGCATGGGCATCCGGTGATATATACTGTATTAGAACTTGTTATAAGCTCCTTGATTTTATATTCCTTGCCCATTACGTAGAGCTAAAATATATTTTTTTCTTGGGTTGCTTGTCTTACAAGGTAAGCATTTCTGGCACCTGAAAAACCCTTTCAAATCTGGAAATAGACTCATCTATTGAGGGGGGTCTAGAGCATTGTGTACCAACTTGTTTCTTAATGTTGGGGCCTTTCTATATATGAACTTTGGTCGATGGGGAAGTAGATTCTTTAGTATTTTATCTGACTTTAGAATGGACCAATGTTTCTTTACTATACGTTCCACCTTTTTGTATTGACTGTTATAAAAAAGAGAGATGTGCAATGAAGATGGATTTGGCCTTCCTTACTGGTTATCTTTGTTACCTTCAAGGAGTGTTTCTCTTCTAATATTTCTAACCTTCTTCTCTAGTACCTCTAGTTATTTTCTTATGTATCCTTTATCTATGAATCTTTGTATTAGAACCTTGGCCTGTTCTTCAAATTCCTTTTTTGCAGTTGTTCCCTAGCCACTGCGAATGGTGGCAACTCTTGATGGGGATATATCCGCTCCGGTCGGTCTGAAAAAAGTTTTGGTGTTGAGTCAACTGTTCTCTCTGTATATTTGAAGGTCTTAATAGTCAATATTTTTCAGGTTCCAATTTCCTGTAAAAGAGATTCCATTTTTATTCACATTTATTTCTTCCACTAACTTTTCCAGGGACTCCTCTGTGCCCCTCCAGATGAATTATATCATCTATATTTCATTTGTAATACCTCAGGCTGGATCACTCTCTGTTATAAATGTATTCTTCCTCCCACTTATTCATGAATACATTTGCCACACTTGGTGCATATTTTGCCCCCATGGCTACTCCCTTTGTTTGAACATAATATTCACCATTGTACCAAAAATAATTGCTATTCATGGTCATTTCCAGGCCTTCCAAAATGTATCTGCAGGATGTGTAAACCTTGCAAAAAGATCTGAACAAATTAACGGGGTGGGCAACTACATGGCAAATGTAAAAGGTAAAATTAATGCATTTGGGTGCCAAAAATATGAATGCAATCTATACACTGGGGGGAGAACCTTTGGGGGTATCTAGGATGGAAAAGGACCTGGGGGTTCTAGTAGATGATAGGCTCAGCAATGGCATGCAATGCCAAGCTGCTGCTAGCAAAGAAAACAGAATATAGGCATGCATTAAAAAGGGGATAAAACAATAATTTTCCCGCTCTACAAGACTCTGGTCCGGCCGCACCTAAAGTATGCTGTCCAGTTCTGGGCACCAGTTCTCAGGAAGGATGTACTAGAAATGGAGCGAGTAAAAGAAGGGCAATCAAGCTTATAAAGGGTCTGGAGGATATTAGTTATGAGGAAAGGTTGCGAGCACTGAACTTATTCTCTCTGGAGAAGAGACGCTTGAGAGGGGATATGATATCAATTTACAAATACCATACTGGTGACCCCACAATAGGGAAAAAAAATTGTGAAAGGGAGTTTAACCACTTCAGCCCTGGACCATTTGGCTGGCCAAAGACCAGAGCACTTTTTGCAATTCGGCACTGCGTTGCTTTAACTGACAAATGCAATATTTTTTTTTTACTTTTTGCTATAACAAATATCCCCAAAAAATATATAAAAAAGAACATTTTTTTTCCACAGTTTAGGCCGATACGTATTATTCTACATATTTTTGGTAAAAAAAAATAGCAATAAGCGTTTATTGATTAGTTTGCACAAAAGTTATAGCGTCTACAAAATAGGGGATAGTTTTATGGCATTTTTAATAATATTTTTTTTTACTAGTAATGGCGGCGATCAGCGATTTTTATCGTGACTGTGACATTATGGCGGACACATCGGACACTTTATACAGCGATCAGTGCTATAAAAATGCACTGATTACTGTGTAAATGTGACTGGCAGTAAAGGGGTTAACCACTGGGGGGCTAGGAAGGGGTTAAGTGTGTCCTAGGGATGTGTTCTAACTGTTAGAGGGGGTGGCTACGAGTGACACATCACTGATCGCTGCTCCCGATGAGAGGGAGCAGACGATCAGTGACCTGTCACTAGGAAGAACAGGGAGATGTTGTTGTGTTTACAGTGACATCTCCCCGCTCTTCAGCTCCGTGACACGATCGCGTTACACCAGCGGACATTGAGTTTAAAGGGACTTACCTGTACGCCCATTTGCCTGTCCGTGCCATTCTATCGACATATATGTTCGTGCGGGGGTCGGCAAGTTGTTTACAAGACACGTGGTTACTCATTAAAATTAGAAGAAAAGACTACGTAGAGGGTTCTTTACTGTAAGAGCGGCAAGGATGTGGAATTAATTCCCTTCCACAGGCGGTGATTACAGCGGGGCATTGATAGTTTCAAGAAACGATTAGATAAGCACCTGAACAACCACAACATACAGGGATATACAAGGTAATACTGACATATAATCACACATATACAGTCAGGTCCATAAATATTGGGACATCGACACAATTATAATCTTTTTGGCTCTATACACCACCACAATGGATTTGAAATGAAGCAAACACGATGTGCTTTAACTGCAGACTTTCAGCTTTAATTTGAGGGTATTTACATCCAAATCAGGTGAACGGTGTAGGAATTACAACAGTTTGTATATGTGCCTCACACTTTTTAAGGGACCAAAAGTAATGGGACAATTGGCTGCTAAGCTGTTCCATGGCCAGGTGTGTGTTATTCCCTCATTATCCCATTTACAAGGAGCAGATAAAAGGTCCAGAGTTCATTTCAAGTGTGCTATTTGCATTTGGAATCTGTTGCTGTCAACTCTCAATATGAGATCCAAAGAGCTGTCACTATCAGTGAAGCAAGCCATCATTAGGCTGAAAAAAAAACAAAACAAACCCATCAGAGAGATAGCAAAAACATTTAGGTGTGGCCAAATCAACTGTTTGAAACATCCTTAAAAAGAAAGTACGCACCGGTGAGCTCAGCAACACCAAAAGACCCAGAAGACCACGGAAAACAACTGGTGGATGACCGAAGAATTCTTTCCCTGGTGAAGAAAACACCCTTCACAACAGTTGGCCAGATCAAGAACACTCTCCAGGAGGTAGGTTTATGTGTGTCAAAGTCAACAATCAAGAGAAGACTTCACCAGAGTGAATACCATTGGTGAGCCTCAAACAGGAAGGCCAGATTAGAGTTTGCCAAACAACATCTAAAAAAGCCTTCACAGTTCTGGAACAACATCCTATGGACAGATGAGACCAAGATCAACTTGTACCAGAGTGATGGGAAGAGAAGAGTATGGAGAAGGAAAGGAACTGCTCATGATCCAAAGCATACCACCTCATTAGTGAAGCATGGTGGTGGTAGTGTCATGGCGTGGGCATGTATGGCTGCCAATGAAACTGGTTCTCTGACAAAAGCAGCAGGATGAATTCTGAAGTGTTTCGGGCAATATTATCTGCTTATATTCAGCCAAATGCTTCAGAACTCATTGGACGGCGCTTCACAGTGCAGATGGACAATGACCCGAAGCATACTGCGAAAGCAACCAAAGAGTTTTTTAAGGGAAATAAGTGGAATGTTATGCAATGGCCAAGTCAATCACCTGACCTGAATCCGATTGAGCATGCATTTCACTTGCTAAAGACAAAACTGAAGGGAAAATGCCCCAAGAACAAGAAGGAACTGAAGACAGTTGCAGTAGAGGCCTGGCAGAGCATCACCAGGTATGAAACCCAGTGTCTGGTGATGTCTATGCGTTCCAGACTTCAGGCTGTAATTGACTGCAAAGGATTTGCAACCAAGTATTAAAAAGTAAAAGTTTGATTTATGATTGTTAATCTGTCCCATTACTTTTGGTCCCTTAACCACTTGACGACCGCTCACTGTATATATATGTAATTTTTTTGAAGAGGGATATCTCGGGAACGGCAGCAGCTGCTGCCACAACCGAGATATCCATCTCTTCAGTGAGCGGTCGTGTTTACGATAATGGTGGTCTCCGCGGCGGATTCGCAGCGAGATTACCGTTATCGACGGCGGGAGAGGGCCCCCCTCCCACCGCTCTCCCGCGCCCTCCGCCGCTTACCGGAGCCGTCGGTAGCGGCGGAGGCGATCGGGTCCTTCTCCCTCTGTGGTATGGATAAGAGTGAGAGCAAGATGGCCCCCACCCGTCTCCATACCATAGCAGGGCGGAGCTGACGTCAAAACGTCAGCTCCGCCCATACGTCTTAAAGGGACATATTTTTTTTGTCATTTTTTCAAATGACCTTTTTTCTTATTATTATTGCATTTTAGTGTAAATATGAGATCTGAGGTCTTTTTGACCTCAGATCTCATATTTAAGAGTACCGGTCATGCTTTTTTCTATTACAAGGGATGTTTACATTCCTTGTAATAGGAATAAAAGTGATCCATTTTATTATTATTTTTAAAACAGTTTAAAAATAAATAGAATCCAGTAAAATAAATAAGAAAACAAAAAAAAATTTTTTTTAAAGCGCCCCATCCCGACGAGCTCGCGCGCAGAAGCGAACGCATACTTGAGTAGCGCCCGCATATGAAAACGGTGTTCAAACCACACATGTGAGGTATCCCCGCAATCGTTAGAGCGGGAGCAATAATTCTAGCCCTAGACCTCCTCTGTAACTCAAAAGATGCAACCTGTAGAATTTTTTAAACGTCGCCTATGGAGATTTTTAAGGGTAAACGTTTGACGCCATTCCACCAGCGGGCGCAATTTTGAAGTGTGATATGTTGGGTATCAATTTACTCGGCGTAACATTATCTTTCACAATATAAAAAAAAAATTGGGCTAACTTTACTGTTGTCTTATTTTTTAATTTAAAAAAGTGATTTTTTTCCAAACAAAGTAAGCTTGTAAGACCGCTGCGCAAATACGATGTGACAAAAAGTATTGCAATGACCACTAATGTATTCTCTAGTATGTTAGAAAAAAAAACAATATATAATGTTTGGGGGTTCTAAGTAATTTTCTAGCAAAAAAAAATGTTTTAAACTTGTAAACACCAAATTTGAAAAACAGGCAAGGTCCTTAAGTGGTTAAAAAGTGGGAGGTACATATACAAACTGTTGCAATTCCTACACCGTTCACCTGATTTGGATGTAAATACCCTCAAATTAAAGTCTGCAGTTAAAGCACATCTTGTTTGTTTCATTTCAAATCTATTGTTGTGGTGTATAGAGCCAAAAAGATTAGAATTGTGTTGATGTCCCAATATTTATGGACCATGACTGTAGGTTGGACTTGATGGACTTGTCTTTTTTCAACCTCACCTACTATATAACTATGTATCCAATTGTGTTCCTGTTTGAGATCCGTGAATTTATGTAGTGCTCATTTTGCACTGTTCAGACAGTCTTTCTGTACAATATTGGTGTATAATTAGTTCACGTCAATGGTGACTAAAAAATCATCCTTCTATTTATATGTCATTAATTTCCGAGATGAGTTGTTTGCTATCTTTCAGATAAGACTTCCCTTTAGGCACCAGTGGTTGTAAGTACTGGTCCAAATATTCCCCCAGCCTAGAAAACAAGTTATTAATGCCACTGATAATAGGTCTTCCTGGAGGTTTTCTCTGATTCTTATGGACCTTTGGTAAATAGTATATTGCTGGGGTCTCTGGTACAATGTGATTTGCCTCTTTTTTATTTAGAATGCCCATATCTTTCCCCCTTCTTTATGAATATTTTCAACTTTTTCTCGTATTTCTTATCTGGATTAGGATTTAATTCTGTTGATGTATTTTCCATCCTCAATAGATTCATAATTTCTTCCTTCTAGTCTGTTTTTTTCAGAATGACCAATCCTCCCCCTTTGTCTGTGGGTCAAATAACCACCAACTTTTTCTTCTCAATGGCCCTGATCGTATTCCAGATGTCCTTCTCTGTGGATTTGTGAATCTTCAATCTTTCAACACCCTCCTCTACCATTTAAAAAAAAAAAAACTCTAGGCTTTCATCACCAGGATTTTTTGGGTTGAAAACAGAATGGTTTCTTAATTTGGTGTGTTCATATGTGGTTTGCATAGCCGTTTCCCCCTCCATGTTTTTGAGAGAGTAAGAATTATTTATGTTCAATTTCCTCACAAATTTCTGTAGGTCGATTATAAGCCTCAAACTTATCAAGATTCTTGTTTGGGGCATATTTAAGACCGAAATCTAAAATCTTTATCTCTTCCTCATTAAAAATCACATCACTCAGATTAAAAATGCCTGCCCCTATTGCTCTTCAACCAGAAAGAGACTGATCTATTACAAATGATTATGAAAAGGAGACAATACAAACTCAAGAATATAGAAACTGTAATACTACAAATAAAAGAGAAATTGCTACCTTATGTGAACTGTAGAGAATATAAGGGTAAAGAACACTCTTCAGAGAGATTTATTTCAATATGATAAAGAGATCCACTATAAAAAAAATATATAAGAGGGATGTGCTGGACTATAAAAACCAGCAGGTGTATAAATGGCAAGCAGATGATGAGTATGGAATTGAGGAGATCACTGATGCCCTATCACTTCTATAGAAAGGGAAGAAACTGAAGAGGAGCGGACTGAAGTGTTTCGCTTTGCTCTATCTAGCAAGGTTACTCTGGTATAACAAGGAAGCTGAGACTTCTGCAGTGTGTAAATGTGCTTTTACTATACAAGATGCTGTACATACAAAACTATTACAATATTAGGAATATACTACAAGACTGACAGATTTCTATAACAAGCAAAATGCCTAGAAAATAGAACAGCCTATGGTCTATTACAGTACAAATACATTACATTTAAAGGTTACTTAACTTCGATTATGCTATGGTCATGATCTCCATTGTTTGGTGACCAGGCATCTTCTTATGATGAGTGGCTTCTCCTCTCTTACAGCAACATGATGTGTGTGTTTTTTCCTAGCTTACTGTCCTGCTTTTATCTGTGTGTCAGGCTGTTTACCATTGTTACCAAAACAGAAAACATAGATGTATTTCAACAATAGCATTGAATACAACAATGCTATCTACCTATTGTCTACTCAAAAACGAACCTGTAATCTAAACTGTGATTTCTTTCAGTTTGAGAGCTGAAAGAAATCTCTCAAACAGGTAATGTTTACTGTGGCTATAGAGACATTAGCATATTGGATACAACAATGGTATCTAACCTATTGTCTACTCAAAACGAAACCTGTAATTCTTTTCGGTTTGAGAGCTGAAAGAAATCTCAAACAGGTAATGTACTAAACTACAACAATGGTATCTAATCCCATTGTCATTTGTTTGAGATATCTACTTAAACCAAATGCTGACAGGTAATCTGACTATTGTAAAATTGTCCCATGTATCCTATGTCTGATTAATATAATAAAAATCATATTTTTAACAAATGCAATACATTCCGCCCTATGATTTTTATTTTATTTTTTCTCTCTCAGACCACACACAGAAAATCTCTTCATTACTAAAAACTCAATATACACATGAATTTTCCTTAAATGCAACCCCTCCCATATTTCTGTCACTGGGAAGGTGTTTCAGTCTTTGGATAAAAGTTCATTAGAAAGTCCATTCTAAAGTTCTTTAGAAACAAGTCTAGGCTTGGAATACATCAAAAGGCCTTGTTCTCCACAGCTCTTGCGATCTTCCGTCATTCTTTCCATCATGTAACCACTTTTCTCTGGTCTTCCTATGGATCAAATCTGAGACAGCCTGTGGAGTGGAAAACAAAGTGGATTATCTGTTCCTTCTAATAATACATAAACAGTATATCCTGGCCCTTCAGCTACAATCTCTCCTCTAAATGGCTTCTTGCCTGGATATCTGACCAATACTTTGCCACCTGCCTGCATGCACCTCTGACCCTCCCAAAGAACATCAATAGGGAGGAGAGGAAATATACTGATATTTCCCAGAAAATCACTGCTGTTTATTTTGGAAGGTTTGATGTTATGTAGCCTCACTTTCCACTCTTGCTGAGAAGTATCCACTAACCAGTCAGAGTCCCAGCCACTGTCTTGAAGCTCATCTGCCAATGCAAATATAACTTCAAACCTTCCTGCCAGATTCCCTCTCATTCCTAGATAAGCTTCAGCTTCAGATACGTCACTCTTGGTTTCTATGTCATGGGAAGCAGTAACATGGTATCTGTTAAACCCTGTTCTTTCAGGAACCTTACATAAATACTGAACTCTGCACTCCAGCTGTGGAATCTGTGCCTCAGCCCCTACCATCCTCTCATATGGTGTGCTTTTGGCTATTGGCCTAGAATTTAACAACATGACTGCCTGTGTGAGGACCCGATCCCACCCCCTTAGTGTATGTGTGGGTGTAATTTTGCGTATCTGGTCCTTCAATAGCCCGTTGTATCTTTCAATCAAACCAGCTGCCTGTGGATGGTATGGGATGTGGCACAACCAGTACACTCCAGAATCTTTGGCCCACTGCTGTACTGTTAATCCGGTGAAGTGTGAGCCATTATCACTTTGGACTTGTTTGGGACAACCATAAGCAACGACAAGTTTCTGAAGCAGTTGAAGCGTTGCGGCTTGATCTGCACGTTTGCAAGGATGGACAAGCATAATAGGTGTCCACTGCAGTGCAACAATATCTCAGTCCGTTGTTTCCCCGGGACAGGGGACCAATGAAGTCAATCTGCCAGATCTCTGCAGGCCTCTCACCCCTCTTAATCGACCCAGTGGAGTACTTTTGCAATGGCCATTGTCGCACTTCTCCACACACTGTACAGTTCCCTATTACAGTCTTTATCATGTCCATGGATATAGGCAATCCTCTCTGCTGTGCCCATTCATATGTTGCTTTCTGCCCCAAATGTCCAGATTGCTTGTGGGCCCAGTTGGCCAAGTTCATCAAAACAGGATCAATTGGCACAACTGCCTTCACTTTTGCGATTTCATCTGCAACTCTGTTATAGTTCTCAAAGTCTGGTACTAGGGGCACATGTGCATCAACATGCCCCACTTTTATGGTGCGGGAGTGAGCTTCCTTCCAGATGTAGTCCCAGACTTCCTTGCCTCCCCACACCATCTTTCCATGAATCATCCATTCATTGGACTTCCACGTGGGCATCCAAGTTGTCAGTCCTTTAAAAACCGCCCAGCTGTCAGTGTAGATAGTGACATGGGAAGAAGGATCCTCCTGAAGAGTCATCACTACAGCTTTCAACTCTGCATACTGACTGGACCCTCCGATTCCGGACTCCTGCAGGACTGTGTCTGTACTTGGATTGTAGGCTGCTGCTGTCCATTTACGCCCAGACGAGGCGATTATGGCTGAACCATCAGTGAACCACGCTGACTCCTTCATGTCTTCTGACAGAGACTCAAAGGGTGGAGCCTCTTGAATGGGGGATGACTGCAGCACAGGAATTTCTTCTTCTGGCCGGGTGCTGGTAAAAGTAACAAGCCCTGCCAACTGTTTTGAAATGTCTCTAACATCCCCAGCTGCAATACCCCCTCTTTCTTGAAGGTACCACTTCCATTTCATTAGTGTCTGGTTCTGGGCTACAGCTGCCCTAGTGGTCAGTCCATTATCTCTCACCCATCCTGCTATTGGCAATGCAGTATGGATGGTGACTGTGTCCTTTCCTGTAATGGTCTCTACACGTTGAAGTGCTGTGTAGGCCCCAAACAGGTACTTCTCTAGGGGCGTGTATCTCGTCTGTGCCCCTGTCAGTTGTTTGGACCAAAATCCAATAGGTATTGCTCTCAGTCCTTTCTTTTCATTTGGCTGCCACAGACTCCAAGATATGGTACCATTCTGCTCCACTACATCCAGCTGAAATGGTACTCCTTGTCTCACGGGTCCCAATCCCTGATGCTGCAAAATAGCTTCTTTAGCAGCCAGGAATGCAGTCCGCTGCTCTGAACCCCATGAGAACTCAGTCTTTTTTCTGGTAACATTGTATATAGGCCTCAGAATCTGTCCAAGATGTGGAACGAACGATCTCCAGAATCCTACAACTCCAATGAACTTCTGTGCCTCCTTTTTGGTAGTAGGGGGCGACAGCGCCTGGATAGTTTGCACAACTGTCTCTGGAATCTTCCTCTGTGGCCCAGTCCACATCATTCCTAGGAATTTCACCTCTGTGGCAGGTCCTTGGACTTTGTCTCTGTTGATAGCCCACCCTCTGTTCTCCAAGTGCTGTATCAGCAGGTGCAGTGCTTCAGTTACATCCTCTTTTGTCCCAAAGATCATGATGTCATCAATGTAGTGAAACACAGCGACTTTCAAATTCAGGGTACTTAAATCTCGGGCAATCAGTCCATGACAAATCGTTGGAGAATGAAGATAGCCTTGCGGAAGGACAGTGAACGTGTACTGGTGGCCATCCCACACCAGAGCAAACTGGTCTTGACAATCTGGGTCTATCAAAATTGAAAAGAAAGCATTAGCCAGGTCTATCACAGCATGATATTCTCCTGCATCTTTAGCAATTTTCTCAACAATTGAGATCATATCTGGTACAGCTGACTTCAATGGAGGTGCCACTTTGTTTAGACCTCTGTAATCTACAGTCATTCTATATGTTCCATCAGGTTTCTTTACTGGGAACACCGGAGACGAGAAAGGACTTACAGCAGGTCTAAGGATCCCTACTCTCAACAGTTCTTGAATAGTCTCCCCAATTTCTTTGTGGCCTCCAGGAAGTCTGTACTGCTTGAGACAGACTGGCTTCTCTGGTGGAGGAATGTAGACAGGGGTCCATTTCGCATGACCTCTGACCACAGCCTTCACCGCCCTTACCAGATACGCTTTATCAGGATACCCGAATGTGAATGTACCTCTTTCAGTCTGAATTGACTGACCTTGAAGTACATCCATCCCAAGAATATTTTCGGGTAACTCTGATATTAAAACATTTGTCATAAATCCTGATCCCTTGCCAATAGCCAATTTCACCCATATCCTAACTGCTGGTGTAGTTTGCCCTCCCAAACCTTCTACATAAATCAATTCTCCTTTGTGATGGGAAGGATTTCCTTGCAAAAGTGTAACTTCAGCTCCACTATCAACTAAAGCCAATACATGTGTAGGAGAAGATGACTTCCCCCACCATACAGTGACAGGTGCATATGGGCGTCGGTCTCCTGCTGTCACTGCCCTTGCTGCTATTACAGGAGACTCACCTTCCCTTCAAAAAGGATATTGAACCTCCCAATCCCCTTTTCTGATTCTCTCTAACTCATCCCCAGGATAAAGGGATTTGGGTTTGGGTTCATGTTCACTTTTGGGAATTGGTTTGGGGCTAACAGGAGGAGTCTGTTCTGTTTCCTCTAAGTCTAAGCTGATGTTATCTTCACTAGGAGTAGTGTTTCTAACCCTGACAGTTTTACCTACTAAATGTTTCCACCTCTTCAGCATTTCTGCAGTAGGAATGCCATCTATCTCATCTCTAGGTACTCCTGCCTTTAATAGGTCCACCCACATTTCTTTCCTAGAAACAACTAGCCTGGTTTTCTCTTCACCTTCTGTCTTCTCTACCCCATTCCGTTTCTTCTCTGTTATTTTCTGCTTGTATTCTTCCTGTCTGGCCTTGACCTTATCTACTGCCCTGACAGGTTTTGTTCTAGTCTCCTCTATCTCCCTCAACTGGCTTAAAAGGGTTGTGGCTTCATGAATCTTGCTGTTTAATCCCAGGCCTCCCAACAAGGACAATAATGGAGCCCTGAGATTAAATGGCGCAGACTTCATCAGCTTAGAGCGCAGAGCAGACGTAAAGGGTTCCATATCTGGACCTATCCATTCTGGAAATGTATTTAATCCGGTTATACAGCCCATCTCACGTAACCTGGAAATACCCTCTCCTATTGATCTCCAGGAGTAGGTATTTTCCAGGTCAGTAGGACTGGCGTATACTCGGACTATTCCATCTCTCACAAGGTCTAACAGTGAAAAATTCACGCTAAACTCTCGGGCTTTTCGCATTGCCTGACGCAATTGTGGATCATGGGTTAACACTCCCATAGCCACTGCTTCCTTACCTGACAAAACAACACTGTCCGCCCCTTCATCCCATAAGCGTAGGAGCCAACCCAATAGGGGCTCCCCAGACCTTTGTTTGTATTGTTTTGCCAGCTCATGGAGTTCAGTTTGTGAAAACTCCCGTACTTCTTCAAATTCAACATCTCTGGGGTTGCGATAATGCACCTCCCCATCTGCCATATCCTCTCTATCATGTTGCCGTTTCCTATGCTTAGTAATGAGAGGTCTGGCATACTTTTTCTTTCCCACTAGCAGATCATCCTCTGAAATATCAAACTCTATGTCCTCATCCTCACTATCATTTGAGGAGAGCACATTCTCACAATCCCAATTTTGGGATGTGACAATGGCACGTACCCTGGCTTTACTAACAGGTTTACGCCCCTTCCTTTTCCTTAAGGCATTAATTGATTTGGTCATGAGGGCTGCACACTGCTCTTGCAAATCATCAGCCCGACTAGCGGTTGAACGTGCACACTCTGAAGCAACTGCTAGCTGGTCTTTTAATACCTTAACTTCTGCCTCTGCCTTCTCCCTTCTATGTGATTCAGTATAGAGAGCATGGAGGAAGTACCAACCCACTGTGGACACTGTCCTCTTCTCTTTCTTACTTAAATCCAACCCCTTAAGGCTAAAATCTACAAAATGATCTGAGACTTTATCACCCCAAGTCAGCTTCAAGGGAGAAGCATACTTCACAAATGCATTAGCAAGAGGCTCCCACTCATTATTTCTGGCCCAGATAGGTAAGCTGCACACTTTCTTCTGGTCACCAGAACCCTCTGCAGCCTTGCTTTTCCTAAACTGCTTACGCAGTATTTTACCTAGCACAAGCTACACAACACACTACAGAAAAACAAGTCTGCTTCAATTGAATTATAGCACAAATCCCGGACGAGCCCCCAAATGTTTCGCTTTGCTCTATCTAGCAAGGTTACTCTGTGGTATAACAAGGAAGCTGAGACTTCTGCAGTGTGTAAATGTGCTTTTACTATACAAGATGCTGTACATACAAAACTATTACAATATTAGGAATATACTACAAGACTGACAGATTTCTATAACAAGTAAAATGCCTAGAAAATAGAACAGCCTATGGTCTATTACAGTACAAATACATTACATTTAAAGGTTACTTAACTTCGATTACGCTATGGTCATGATCTCCATTGTTTGGTGACCAGGCATCTTCTTCTTATGATGAGTGGCTTCTCCTCTCTTACAGCAACATGATGTGTGTGTTTTTTCCTAGCTTACTGTCCTGCTTTTATCTGTGTGTCAGGCTGTTTACCATTGCTACCAAAACAGAAAACATAGATGTATTTCAACAATAGCATTGAATACAACAATGCTATCTACCTATTGTCTACTCAAAAACAAACCTGTAATCTAAACTGTGATTTCTTTCAGTTTGAGAGCTGAAAGAAATCTCAAACAGGTAATGTTTACTGTGGCTATAGAGACATTAGCATATTGGATACAACAATGGTATCTAACCTATTGTCTACTCAAAACGAAACCTGTAATTCTTTTCAGTTTGAGAGCTGAAAGAAATCTCAAACAGGTAATGTACTAAAATACAACAATGGTATCTAATCCCATTGTCATTTGTTTGAGAGATCTACTTAAACCAAATGCTGACAGGTAATCTGACTATTGTAAAATTGTCCCATGTATCCTATGTCTGATTAATATAATAAAAATCATATTTTTAACAAACGCAATACATGAAGTGAGACATCCAAATCAAACAAGGCCCCCTCAGAGAGAATCTAATGTTAGAACCCCAATCCATTCCAATAGACTGGATCAGTTTGGTAGACCTAATCAAGACAATAGATACCATAGCCCAAGGAGGGGATATCAGGAGCATACCCCAATAACCCCTAGAGGGCCTTTTGATACTTATAACAGTTTTTCACCCCTGGGATATGCAGATACATATCAGGAGCCAACATATAGAGAACCCTATCAGAGAGGAGATTTTTTTACCCAGGGGTCACAGAGGAAGACCACCAAGGAATCGAGGGGGAAACAGATCGCACTGAGGATGTGGCCCACGAGCGACCAAGGATGGCAGAATACTTGGCAATCCCAGAGACCCCATTATCAAACACACAGAGAGATTACCTTGGAACTATGGAGAGCTGGTGGAATTGACACAGACATTATGGATGGTAAAAAGAAAATTGACCAGGGCAAAGGAAAAGAAAAGGATAACAATAGGGGCAGGCATTTTTAATCTGAGTGATGTGATTTTTAATGAGGAAGAGATAAAGATTTTAGATTTAAGCCTTAAATATGCCCCAGACAAGAACCTTGATAAGTTTGAGGTTTATTTTGACTTGCAGGAATTTGTGAGGAAATTGACCATAAAGAAATTTTACTCTCAAAAACATGGAGGGGGCAACGGCTATGCAAACCACATATGAACACACCAAATTAAGAAATCCTTCTGTTTTCAACCCCAAAAATTCTGGTAATGATGGCCTAGAGTTTTTTTTTTTTTTTTTAAATGGTAGAGGAGGATGTCAAAAGATTGAAGAGTCACAAATCCACAGAGAAGGACATCTGGAATAAGAGAAATAAAGTGGTTATTCGACCCGCAGACAAAGGTCATTCTGAAAAAAAAAACAGTCTATGAGGAAGAAATGATGACTCTATTGAGGATGGATAATACATATAAGAAATTGATTCATAATCCAAAGAAGAAATATTAGAAAAAGTTGAATACATTCATAAAGAAGGGGAAAGATATGGGCCTTCGGCCCTTCTAAATAAAAGAGGCAAAATATCTCATACCAGAGGCTGGTAAGCCCCCAGTAATATACTATTTACTATGGTCCATAAGAACCAGAACAAACTTCCAGACTTATTATAGATGATTACCCTTTGATGGGTAGTGACACTCGGTGAGTGCTGCGCCAGAGGGGGGGGGGTACAAGTGTCACGAGAAGATTTTGCCTGACTACATGCACTTTTTTGGCAGTACTTATTTCACTTAAATTTCATAATTGGAATATTTTTTTCTGATACGAATTTAGGAACTTGTATTTGTATTTATGGACTTCATTTAAAGACATCATGTTCACATAGGAAAAAAGGATATGGAAGGGGAATGCAAATTTGAGACACCACATCCCAATATGTAGATACAAGCAAAGGGTATGAGGTCACAGGCCCCGGGACTTTTAAGGTGTCAAATATATGCACAACCATATAGACACTGATTGAACAAAATGCAGTTTAAGAAAATTTATTTTTTATTGTTACAAAAAATATTATTAAAAACACGAGTACAATACATATCATTAGTCAATTGTCTCCTATGTACAGCATTACAACAAGAGGTGCCAATGTACTCTGCGTTTCGCTCAGAAGAGCTTTTTTAGGAGATTGACCATGGCATCTAGTGTGCTGAAGGTAAAACAAAAGGAAAATAAATGAATGCTCGTGTACAACACTAAAATACAAGTGTTTTTAGAGTGTTTTTTAACATAAATCCAGTTGTTTCATATCTTGTGAATCTACTTTAGGCAGTACTAGGTAAGCCCCTGAATGCATTATCTATTCCCATTTTTTTAGAAAACAATGTTTCTATGTCCTTTTTCTATTTGATTGTATTATAGACTTTTTGATCACCAATGCATATTCTTTTTGTCTATGCCAATATTCAACATTATTGTATTTTAGTGTTGTACACGTGCATTCATTTATTTTCCTTTCGTTTTACCTTCAGCACACTAGATGCCATGGCCAATCTCCTGAGGAAGCTCTTCTGAGCGAAACGCAGAGTACATTGGCACCTCTTGTTGTAATGCTGTACATAGGAGACAATTGACTAATGATATGTATTGTAACAATAATTTTTGTAACAATAAAAAATCTATTTTCTTAAATTGCATTTTGTTCAATCAGTGTCTATCTGGATGTGCATATATTTGACACCTTAAAAGTCCCGGGGCCTGTGACCTCATACCCTTTGCTTGTATCATGTTCACATAGTTATCACTGTAACAATTTGATAAATTTATTATTGCACATTAGCACTTTGTTTTATGGTAAAGTTACTTTTGCACTTAGCACTTTTTTATTAAGGTGTTGTAGCTCTTTAAGGTTTTTGTCTTTTTTTTTTTCGCGCATATTACTTTATTTTGATATATGAGAACACATCACACACTAGCAGCGACAATTCCACCTACTCATTTATGTACTTCATTTTGGCCATCTACCTTTTTTGTAGTTGGTATATGTGGAGGCAGCAGCTATTAGGATTTCCCCTTAGTCCATAGCGCGTAACTATTTAATTTTTACTTTTTTCATTAGAGAGCATTGCTTTCTGAATTATCCTGCATTTTACATAGCTACCAGCATGAACATGAATTTAGTCGTATGTTATGTGCCTTTATTGTATCAACATTGAATAAGGACATTATATCCGATGTTGTCACCCAGAGAATAAGAAGGAAGTAATAAAGGAAAAAAATGATGACACTCACCTGACAACCTGGTCTCTGCGAGCTGTGAGTGGGAGCAATCCCTGACAGGCAGTTTCTGAAGAATGTAAACTTGAGTGGGAGAGGCTTTGGTTCAGTAATCATCCAGGTTCAACTTGTCATTACAACTTTATTTTTACTGTGTGAGATTTATGTGCTTCTCCTTTGTTAACATGCTGAACTTTCTGGTTACCTAACAAACCATTATATATTGCTCATGAGATAGCAGCGAAGACCGCTATAACATCCAGTAAAATACATACCACTTATAAGGCTATGTATGTGCACGTCATACATATGTTAAATTATAGGGCTTACATAAAAAAAAAAAACACTGTACTGGGAAACATTAAGGTACTTTGAGCCTCTAAACTGAAACAAATACGCAGATTAAGTGTTCTGATCAGCTGACTTTCCTGGCTACATGCTTGTTTCAGATCAACTACAATTGGGGGCAACTAGAATTTTAGTCAACAATGGCAGCTTCAAATTTCTGTTGCATGGTGTTGCTGGTAATTGGCTGCCAATTTCCAATTCTGATTGCTGAACAACCAGAGTTTGGAAAGAGGTCAAATTTGGTGCTATACATTTATCAAGGTACATGTGTTATATGGCTGTTTAGCCACTTAAGGACTGGAAGATTTCCCCCCTTAATGACCAGGCCATTTTTTGCGATACGGCACTGTGTCGCTTTAACTGACAATTGCACGGTCGTGCGACGTGGCTCCCAAACAAAATTGATGTCCTTTTCCCACAAATAGAGCTTTCTTTTGGTGGTATTTGATTAACTCTGCGGTTTTTGTTTTTTGTGCTATAAACAAATAAAACGACAATTTTGAAAACAACATTTTTTTTTACATTTTGCTATAATATACCAGTTTAAAAAAATAAATAAAAATTTCTTCATGAGTTTAGGCCAATATTTATTCTTCTACATATTTTTGTTAAAAAAAAATGCAATAAGCGTATATTGATTGGTTTGCGCAAAAGTTATAGCATGTACAAAATAGGGAATAGATTTATGGCATTGTTATTATTTATTTATTTTTTACTAGTAATGGCGGTGATCAGCGATTTTTATTTATTTTTTGCGGGACTGCGACATTGCGGTGGACAGATCGGACATTTTTGACACTTTTTTGGAACCATTGACAATCGTACAGCGATCAGTGCTATAAAAATGCACTGACTACTATATAAATGTCACTGGCAGGGAGAGGGTTAACACTAGGTGCGATCAAGGGGTTAAATGTGTTCCCTCTGAGGTGTTTCGAACTGTGGGGGCAGTGTACTGACTGGAAGAGGAGAGAGATTGCTGTTCCTAATCATTAGGAACAGACGATCACTCTCTACTCCCCTGACAGAACAGGGATCTGTTTGTTTAAATAGCCAACGTACAGCTATGGCGATTTGCGAGAACGAGCTGACCTGCCGCAGTATAATGACGACGGCTGGTCGGTAAGTGGGTAATTTTCATAGAGTAGTTCTACAGTGAACTTCAACTTTTAAAGAAGTGCGGGTAACAAAACAAGGGAAAAAAAAGAAAAATAACATAACATATTCACCTATATGGCTGCAGTATCAGTTTGATGCAGCTGCCCCCCCCCCCCCCCTGCCGGCCATAAGGCCCAGAACTGAGCGATCTCATGACCGCTGATCACTCACTTCTCAATTCCACTTTGAGCACAGAGTGGTGCACTGGAGCACCTAGCAAGAGGGGGAATTGGAGCTGCTGACTCAGACTTTCCGCGGGAGTGTCTGGCTCAGGCTGTCTTGTTGGGATGCATCCAGAAATTGGAGAGGCTCAGTGACGTCAGGCATCAATGGCTTTAACTGTGCTTTTTAGCCCACTGTCAGCTGATTCTGAGTCACAGTAGAGCACAACTGGACTCTTGCGACCCACAAGTGAAGTATGGCCAAAAAAAGCTTCATACTTCCCTTTTAACCACCCCCCATCCTTCCCTCAGCTGCAGTGATGACCAAGATATTATTTTTTAGTGCCAGCATTTCTGAAGCTGTTAAAATGAATCTGAGCGGCTAAAGAGCCACTGGATTACTTTTACAGGCAGTGGAAAAGGGTGTCCTACCCCCTCCCACCGGCCCCGCCTTTACCCGGGCTCTTCTGAGCGATCGGGGAGCCGGGCAATGATGCTACCAGCGGCATGCGCTTCCTGAGACACAGTGAGTGGAGTAATTGCCATTCTTCCCCCTATGTGATGTCAGAAACCGGAAGCAACAAGGATTTTCTCACTTCTAGTCTGTTTGTTGTTTGCAAACAGTTACCGGCTTGTAAAAGCATTGAATCAAACCATTCTTGCTTTTAGCAGATGTTTTTAGAGGCCAGAGGAGACATCTGGGATTTAGACCCCAGATGTCTCCGTAGATAGGACTCTGTAAAGATGATGAAAAAAAAAGAAAATTAAAGAGACGGTGTAAAAGTATATAATTATCTTGTTAAAAAATAAATATATATAATACAATTTTAATAAAAATGTTAACAGTGCCCTTGCTGGGCAACCAAAGTTCAGGCAGAAATCAAACCTGGTGCTACACATTTATCAAAGTACATGTGTTAAATTGCTGTTTAATGTTCATAGAGTAATTCTACGGTGAACTTCCACTTTAAAGGAGAAGTGTGGGAAACTATAAATAATACTTATTCACCTATATGGCTGAAACATTAGTGTGATACTGCACCTGTCTCCCGCCAGCCATAAGGCCAAGAACTGAGCAATTTTACGACTACTGATCGCTCAGTTCTCAGGTCCACTCTGAGCGCAGTGACTGTCGGTCACCAATCTGTGATCTGCCTCTCCACTGTCTCCAGCACTCACTAAGAGAGGGCATAGGAGTTTCTGTCTCAGTCTGGCTTGTTGGGATACATCCAGAAACTGGAGAGGCTGGATGACGTCAGGCAACAGCGGGCTTTAGTTGTGAACTTCAGCCATTAGAGCACAAGTGAACTCTTGTGACCTACAAAAGTAGTATGGCCAAAAGAGCTTCATACTTCTATTTTAACCACTTCCCAACTTTCCCTCAGCTGCAGCGATCACCGAGATATCAGGACATGAAATGGTTAAATACAAGCTTTGGTCTGTGGCATTGGATTCAAGGCAAATATATGATTAAAGCGGAGTGCCACCCAAAAGGGGAGCTTCCGCTTAATTGTTTCCTCCCCCCTCCGGTGTTGCATTTGGAACCTTTCAGGGGGGAGGGGGGAACGGGGACCTGTTTTTGACAGGTCCCCTTCCCCACTTACGGGAGACCGGGCTGCGGCCCAATCTCCCAGAAGTTCGGCCACCTCCTCCTTTCTCCGCCACCGGGCCATTCAGAAAGCGCAGTAGGTAATAATTTCTCTTACCTAGAATGGCAGCGGCTACACCCGACAGAGGATCCGAAGATCGGCTGGGTTGCCGACATTGTGGGCTCCCTGGACAGGTAAGTGTCCATATAGTAAAAGTCAGCAGCTACAGTATTTGATCATGTGAGATCATGTGAACAGACTGGATTACCCTCGACATGAGTAAGTATAGACTTATTTCCTTTAGGCTGGGTTCACATATGAGCACGCAGCGGCTCACAGCAGGAGTCCGGTGTGTCCTCGTTCACCGTTTCGGGTCCGATTTCAGCCCAAATTTTTGGCTGAATTTGGACCTGAAACGGACCAAAAGACGCACAGGGCTCCTGTGCAAATCGCATTGGAGCCACTGCAGAGATATGTGAACCGGCTCCATAGAAAGCCGGTCACAATCTCCTGCTGTGAAATTGGATGTGGAGAAACCTGCATCCAATTTGCACTAGTGTGAACCCAGCCTTACATGGTAGTTAGAATAAGCTTATAATGGGAATGGGAGTAGGGTTTAGGCTTGCAGTTGAAGTATAGACAACTGCATCATCAACATCTGTTTTTCCAGTATTAAAGTAAACCTTTAGTAACAGATTTTTCACATTACAGATACAAGGTAACCTGCTAATGAAGGAGTTTTGGATATATGTGACGGATGCTACTCTTCAGATGACGCCAGAGACATTGGGGATCCCTAAAATTCTCTCAGTGTGTGTCTTACCTTCTTGTGCAGTGGACACTAGGGTGCTAGAGGCCCTTGCCAACAAGTTAACTTACAAGATGTTTTTTAAAGATGCAGTAAAAGAGAACGGTAAATTACCAGAGTACCAGATTATCGTCTCAAAACTGGAAAGGGATAGATATGTTACCTGTGTATATGTGTATTGAAAAAAATATATATATACAATTATTTGCTGGTACAGCTAGTGGTTCTTGCAATGTGACTGTTGTGGATTCCTTTATTCGTCAATGCTAATTTTGGAATTCAGAGTAAAGAGCCTTTTGTGACATTTTTATAATCTTCTATTTACCAATTGAGATAAGAGATTGATGTAAAAACTTGTTTTAAAAATTTCATTAATTTTAGACTATATATATTGTGTTCACTTTGCAGTATTCTTTAGATTATTTTTATTTTTTTTAATTCTGTGAAACTATGCATTAATTTAGTTACAATAGTCAATGGCTATAAATTATTTGGCAGCACAAATTTTGTTATCTTTTTTTTTTCTTTTTGGCAGGCAAGATAATTTGTGTAGAACGCACAGTGCTTTCATTACAAAAGCCCCTTTTATCCCAGGTTTCTGTCATTAACGAGCTGACTTGCCCTGTTATACTGGACAAACTGGATTCTGCAACAGAGGCAAACTCCTTGTGCATTGTGACAGGTTAGTACTGGGAGAAAAATGACAGGTACATGTCAAAAAACACTTTCTTTCTTAATGTGAGTCAGATGAGACTTGTGCAAAGAATGCTGTTACTAAAGTGTCTGCAACATGTCAGTGCAAATTAGGTTGCCTCTTTAAACTTAAACAATGTATTATTCTTTACATTTAATTACAAAATAATAAGTGTGTCATTATCTTTGCCTAACCGTTCTAACAATGTAAGTTTACATGAACAATTAATACATATTTGAGGCAAAAGTGAGCATCAGAGGTTAGAAAGATATTTTGTTATATTTCAAGCTCCCAGACACATCTTCAGATGCTAACAGATGCTGCAGTATGTTCCTTTCTGACTGGCATCTGCGTTTAATATTGTGTGAAACCTGCAATCAAGAACAGTTAGATAAATTGTTTCAGGGCAGTGTTTAGTGTGGTGCCAATTAGCATGGCTAATTAGCACATTTAGAAATCCACATTGTTTCTTACAAAAAAATCTGTTCCACTTTACTTCATACAGATCAAAGGTAATTAACTGTGTCTTCAGTTATATTGGACTGCTTAAATTTAGGCAAGAGAGCTGCTTTATGGTATCTATTGTATGCATTGAGTCTGTCTGTGACTACATGAAGAGATAGAAACATTTGAGGCAGCCTACATCCACAGAAGATCTGTGGTTCTCAAAGGTGCACCTACCTGCTGAGGTCCTTCAAAAAGTGTGTGCAAGTGTAACTATTGTGCAAATTGCACAGATACATAGTACTCCTACTCATTCACCCAAAAAAAAGTGTAATGTAAAAAAAGACAGTAGGCAGTTTTTGGCAAGTCCTTTATTTAACCACTTCCTTACTGGGCCATAGTAATATGATGCCGGCAGGAACCCTCCCTCCGGGTGGACGTCATATGACGTCCCTGCTTCCCGGCCATCTAGAAGGGAGCCGGTGCGCGTGCCCGGCGGCCGCGATGTCTGCCGGGCACCCGCAATGCCCGCGATCACGGCAGGAGTGTGGATCTGTGTGTGTAAACACACAGATCCACCTCCTATCAGAGGTGAGGAGACCGATGTGTGTTCCCAGTACAGAGGAACAAACATCGGTCTCCTCCCCTTGTGAGTCCCCTCCCCCTACAGTTAGAATCACTCAATAGGGGACATATTAACCCCTTGATCTCCCCCTAGTGTTAACCCCTTCCCTGCCAGTCACATTTATACAGTAATCAGTGCAGTTTTATAGCACTAATCGCTGTAAATGGTCCCAAAAACGTGTCAAAAGTGTACGATATGTCCGCCGCAATATCACGGTCACAATATAAATCGCAGAACGCCACCATTACTAGTAAAAAAAAATTATAAAAAAATGCCATAAATCTATCCCCTATTTTGTGGACGCTATAACTTTTTCGCAAACCAATCAATATACGCTTATTGCGATTTTTTTTTTTTTTTACCAAAAATATGTAGAAGAATGCATATCGGTCTAAACTGAGGAAAAAAAATGTTTTTAAAAAAAAAAATGATATTTATTAAATCAAAAAGTAAAAAATATTGTGTTTTTTTCAAAATTGTCGCTCTTCTTTTGTTTATAGCGCAAAAAATAAAAACCGCAGAGATTATCAAATGCCACCAAAAGAAAGCTCTATTTGTGGGTACAGTGTTGTATGACCGTGCAATTGTCATTCAAAGTGTGACAGCGATGAAAACTAAAAATTGGTCTGGGCAGGAAGGGGGTGAAAATGCCCTGTACGGAAGTGGTTAAACAAGAAAAAAAAAATGTCCTCTGGTGTAGGTTCATTGTCAATCATGATGTCCGCCATTGCTGACCCAGGGAAAAAGAAAATATTCTCTGCTCCCAACGAAGGCTCCCACCATCTGCTAGCTCCTTCATCTGAATGTTCTTAAATAAAATGTTCTTTTCCCCGTTTGTTTTATCGGGGGCAGCAGGGGAGGTGGGACA
The DNA here is from genome assembly GCA_029206835.1 of Rana muscosa. Classification (NCBI taxonomy): domain Eukaryota; kingdom Metazoa; phylum Chordata; class Amphibia; order Anura; family Ranidae; genus Rana; species Rana muscosa. The sequence goes on from JARGYO010005626.1 coordinate 8,021,167, forward strand.
TTGGGGGACTTTTTTTTTTAAAATAAAGGATTTGTCAAAGACTGCCTACTATCTTTTTTACGCTACACTTATTTTTGTGAATGAGTAAGGGTGGGATTCCCCTCCCTGCAGACTCCCAGAACCACCAGCCAGGGTTGTGGGGAAGAGGCCCCTGTCCTCATCAAAATGGGGACAAGGTGTTTTAGAGGGGCAGAGCCCCGCCATGGAGAGGGAATTGCTAAGGAGGGGGGGCATTTGCGCATCCCCCCCTCTTCCTGACCTGTTGGGCTGCATGTTTGGATAAGGGTCTGGAATGGATTTTGGAGGGAGCCCGCACCATTTTTTTCTTTTTATTTTTGGTGTGGTAGTTACTTCGAAAATCTATACCAACCCAGAAGGGTCTGGCATAGATTGGGGGGGTGGGCACTCCATTTTTTTTCTTAATTTTTCAGTGGGATGACAGGTTGTCGCCAAATATTGGTTCCCTTGGAGTTTGGATCTTGAGATAGGTTACTTATATGTGCCTCTCATGATTGGGATCTATTTGTCTACTTGTTTTACATCAAAGTCCTATCATCAAAATATCAATCCATATCTACTGACATCCACTGCCTTGACAACTGTTTAATTACTCCATGTCATACTGCATATGATACCACCACTTCCAGGCTATATTGTTCAAGTGATGCATCATTTTGCTATCTTTGCAGTCAAGATGATGAGGTCTTGAGGAAGCTAATAGACAAAACACGTTGCCCTATTGCATCGCTTCTACAGAGTTTGATGATGGTTTAACAGTATGACCTCTTATGTTGTACTTATAAACATGATGATGGCTCACTAATTTTGCCAATTGCACAGGATAGGGGAACTAATGTTTTTATTTATCTTTTTTAAATGTTTTGTAATATAATTTTTTTTTTTTTACATCTTATGTGGTTATTGCTCTCTGGTATCAGTAGTCCAACTTTCTAAGGTTCCTTTCAGTTATTTATCACATGCATTTTTTTTTCCTTTTATGAAATTACTTTCACTCCTGTTTTGTGCAATATTTACCGAGCGATTTTGCTTTATGTGGTAAATACTGCATAAAGCAATAGTGAATTGACATTTTCCGGATTGCATGCGGTATTTGGGAAAACACCTAAATACTGAATGTGATCTGGTTCTGTGAATGGAGCCCAATGTTTTTAAAAGTTCTTACAACTTTAAACTTAAAGATAAAACCACTAGATCTGATGTTTTAGTTTGAATTGGGCATTCTACTGGTTTCTTACATGAGTGACTCCAGCAGTGAAATCTGTACTCCTTAAGCTTAGTACACACTATCATTTTTTTTTTATTTTGTTCAACCCAGCCGGCGAACAATAAAAAACTGAAGAGCTCGGGGGGAGTCGCTGTACTATCTATCCAATGTTAATACAGCGATCTTTCCTGCTGAGCTATTGTTTTCTGACAAGGGGACTGCCCGCCCATCTTAACACACCAGTCAGTGGTCTCAGTCATTGACTAAGAGCACTGATTGGATGCCGATCGACAGACCTTTGTCGGTCATTCCCCTGCGATGGAAGCTGTCCCAGCTTCTGTGCACACGGGCCAAATGTCTGCTGCTTTCTATTGAACTGGCCAATGCCACCCGATATTCAGCCTGTGTGTATGGCCCTTTAGTTATTAGATCTGCACTCTGCCAAAACCATTATCATTACATTTTTACAGATAGAGTTTTATGGCTTAAAGGGGTTGTAAAGGTTCGTTTTTTTATTTTCTAAATAGGTTCCTTTAAGCTGGTTCACTTACCTTTTCCTTCAATTTCCCTTCTAAATGTTTTTTTTCTTTGTGTGAATTTCTCACTTCCTGTTCCTCCTCAGTAAGCTGTTCAGGCTGACTAAACACCGCTCGGATGATGGTGTGAAGTTTACTGAGGAGAAACAGGAAGTGAGAAATTCAGACAAAGAAAAAAATAATTTAGAAGGGAAATCGAAGGAAAAGGTAAGTAAACCAACAATGCACTAGCTTAAAGGAACCTATTTAGAAAGTAAAAAACGAACCTTTACCACCCCTTTAAGGTTGGCCATACACGAGTCATTGTATTTTCATTCAACGACGACTTCTGTTGAACGATCTTGCTGGAAAATCCGTATTCGATCAGTGTATTCTGGCGGGGGATGGGGGAGTCCTCATGTCAGAATACAGTAGCAACAGAGATCCTGCATCACACATTGTTGTGTTGAAAGGGGATCTGTCAGTTTTTTTTTTGTTTTTGTTTTTTTGTTTTGTTTTTTTTTTGTTCAACCCACCGATTGAACGAACAAGAAAATAAACGTGTACCCAGCTTTAGTTGGCATGACTCTTTCAAAAAACAAAAAAAATAAGGTATAAGGATGGATTGTCAAAACAATCATTCTACATCATATAGAGCAATGTTTTCATTCAGGCTGGGTTCATACTGGTGCGATGCCAGGCATCACATGTGATTCGCACTGCATGCCTGTGCATATCACATGCAAATTCAGCTATACAGTTTGTATGGCTGAAATTGCATCGCGTTCACATAAAAATGATGCAGGACCCTTTTTTGGTGTGAACTGCCTGCGAGTCAGATGCGATGCAGGAATCCGCACAGGAATCACACCAGTGTGAACCGAGCCTGAGTCATGTTTTTTAATAAATTGCTTGTGGGCCTACAGCTGTAAATGATATACTATATAAAGCCTGTCACCTTCCTAATTCATTTGCAGCAAGTTACAATTTTGTAATTGTTTCCACAGGAATTATTAATGGAGTTGATGAGAGAGAATCTTTTTCTTGGCCAGCGTGTAACTTATGTGGAAGTAGTAAGCTACAGCCTTGGGATTCAGACAGGTAAAATATCTTAAAGTGGAAGTAAATAATCCATACACCCAGTGAAGTGAACAGCCTTAGATGATACACAGAGATGAACAAAATCACCCTACATAGGTTTTGCATCCATATCTGATGTCTTCACATTTAGAAAGTTCAGATAGGACATTTTCTCTTCCTGTTTAACACAGAGTGTGATGTCTGGGCATACAGCCAAGATAGCTAAAATTGCTGATTGGAGGAAAGGCACACACCCCCTCTCCACATTGGCAGAGACTCTCAGAGGTGTTTTGTAACAGGGCCAGCTCCCTGCTAATCAATTTTAGCAACCTCCCCTGACAGAAATTTCAGGCTGCTTTTATCTGATGTGTCAGAGAATTTGTCAGGAGTTATCAGGCTGATGATAACAGAGGAACGGTTCAGAAGAGAGCTATGGGACTTAGCTCTTTGAATAGAGATAACAAAATACTGCAGATATATGTGCCCTGCTCAAATTTCATGAATTGGGTTTACACCCACTTTAAGACCTCATGCACTCAGACACTTAGCAGTTTATGAGTGCTGAGGCAAAAAATCCATGGCGCTTTCTGGAGCCCATGGTGCCGGGTTCAGCCACCAATACAAGTGAATGTCTGTAGATGACTGATGCTTGGGTGAATGCTGGTAGCTTTTGCATTCTGCTTACCTGAGTTAAGTACAGCCTTGTACAGCTATTCACTTGTACTGGTGGCTGTACATGGTACATGAGGCTACCTGTGCATGTAAGAAAAGACTATAGGAGGATACTTTATTTCTGGCACATCAACAGTTATTTGTCTGTACTTGCTGCATGTTCAGAGGTATACAACTTGCAAACAAACTTGCTTTGACATGCACTTTAAAGAGACCCTGTTAATATTGTTTATTATTTTAAAAAGTGTACAGCACAAAGATAAATTCCCATGCCAGGTTACAAAGCAAACAAACGGAAGTGACATTCTTTAATAACCCCCTTTGCTCTTCTCTGGGAACTATATAAAAGATTATGTAATGAGAGGAGGGGTGAAAGAGCTGGGCCAGCAAAGAAGATAATTAGACATTATCCTACAACAGAGAATTGGCTAAGGAGGGGCTGTTCTAGGGAATTGACCCTCATGGCGTACTCAATTTATGGAAAGGAAAAAACAACACAAGTATGGATTTAAAATACTTACCGTATATACTCGAGTATAAGCTCAGTTTTTCAGCACATGTTTTTGTGCTGAAAATGCCCCCCTCGGCTTATACTCGAGTCACCTTTTTGCACCTAATCTTCTGGACTTTGGGGACCCGGTACTGGCACACATATAGCCCCACTCTTCCTCTACAAGTGTAAAAAGTTTGTTGTCCGGGGGACCTACGGCCGAGGAGCACCGATTTTTCAAACCCGGGCAACCCTTCCATAGACTCCCATGTTAAACGGTAATTTCTATGGTGATTTTGGGGACCCGGTACCGGCCGGTCTTAGGTCCCCTGGCACACATATAGTCCCATTGCTCCTCTACAAGTGTGCAAAGTTTTTTGTCTGGGGAGCACCAATTTTTCAAATCCGGGCACACCTTCCATAGACTCCCATGTTAAACGTCAGTCTAGTCATGGACACAGTGAGGCATGGACACAGTGAGGTATGCAGATGGACACCCTAGGCTTATACTCAAGACAATACGTTTTCCCATTTTTTTGTGGTAAAATAAGGTGCCTCGGCTTATATTCGGGTCGGCTTATACTCGAGTATATGCGGTAATTTCTCTTCTGTTCATGGACGGACACAGCAGAATCTTGACATATGGGCATTATCCTTCTGTTAGGAGATTGACTAGGCAGAAAAACAGCATGTTAAGTGTTAAAACACATCACACAGTACAGTACCGCCCAGGGGGAGGTCCCCCTGGGTACATACCCTCTTCCTGCATCTTGCAGCTCAGTTTTTTTCTGCCTAGCATAGGAGGACATGGCTCCCTGTGGGCCAATGTGGCCTGGGGATTTTTTTTTCTACTTTTTTGATCCTGAGATCTACTATCAACTGCCGACTGGGTGACAGGCTGGATCCTCGATCCTTGTAGTTGCCCCAGTTCGGCCATCGAGCATGTGCCAGCCTTTTAGCTATGCGCTGGGCCCTCCACGACATGCCCCGTTGCTCCAGGGGTGGCCGGTGAGCTATATGCTCCGGGGCGCACACATGACCGGGCTCTATGTCACAGTGTGCCCGGCCGACAGCCATGCCGTAACCGCGCGGACATTGGGTCTGTCTGGAATGCCTTCAGCTGGTCCTCGCAGGACATGCAAGTAGCAGTTCCCCTGCTCCGGCAGGGTGGTACGGCTAGGCATTCCTGGGGAGGTCGATAGAGGGTTCCACCCTTCCTTTCCTCTCTCCCTTCCTCCCCTCCTCCCTAGGCTCTGGGAAGCTAGGATGGCTGCGATTCGGGGGTCCACCTGGGGGGGCTCCATCCTGGGGCTGTGCGGCGGGTCCACTCTCCGGGGGGTGCTGTCTGGTTGCCGTGTGTGGGGGGGGGACCGCCTTAGGGGGTCCCGGGTGTTCGCTGCCATTATGTGCTGTTTTTTTGCTTCACTCGCGGCCACCATTTTGGCAGCGCCCAACGCTGTTTTACAGGCATTGGCGGCCATTTTCTTGTAGCCCACGCGCTCTGCTTACAGAGCGGCGGGTCAGCGGCCATTTTGGGTGGTGTTTTGGCCTCTAGTGGCCAGAATATCGGCGCGAACGGTTCCAGCACACTTCCTGAGGGACGGCATGGGGAGAGCACCATAGGAGGCTTAGGCAGACGGCAGCTGTGTGGTACCTGGTTCGGGTGGTGAGTCCTCTGGGGGTCCCTCGTCTCTCTGCGGCAGATAGGAAGGTGGTCCGTGTATCTTGCCTTACGTCCCTAGGGGTGTCAGGTGGGTGGGTCAGCATGGCGTCGGAGGCGGACGCCTCTTCCCTAGACATATCTGAATTGGCAACTGGTGCCCCTGCACCTGCTATTTCTGTGGACGCTCTGTCAGCGGTCCTGGAGGCCTTTGTTGCCAGGGTGGAAGCAGTGCGTGGACAAAAAGGGGGTAAAAAGCGCCCCCTCCCCCCGCCATCTTCTGGGGATACCTCTGACACAGAATCGGGCCCAGCTACTGCTCCTGGCCCTGGTTCTGATGTGTCAGAGGCTGCGAACCTCGACCGTACAGACAGTGAGGATGACTCTGGCTCAGGGTCAGTGCATGATAGGGCGCTTATAGGAGCACTTATCATCGAGGTGCGGGATACTCTGAAAATGGAGGATACGGCAGAGGCGACAGATGTCGATCCCTTTTGGATTCCGTAAGCCGGCTCGCGCTGCTAAGGTGTTCCCTTGTGTACCTTATCTGGATAAACTTTTGAACACGGAATGGGATCGGCCGCAAAAGGTTTTTCCACCCCCAAAATGTTTAGCGGTCCGTTATGTTTTGAGGAGAAATTCCTGGAAAATTTGACTTTTCCCCCCGACTGTGTCCAGACTGAACAAGGTGACCACGATATCTTTGGAAGGGGCTCCTGCTTTCAAGGACCCCGCAGACAGGAGGGCTGAGGCAGTGGCCCGCTCCCTGTTCACGGTGGTGGGGTCAGCGGTGCGACCAGTCGTGGCCGGGGCTCTAGTGTCTCAGACACTTACTGAATGGGCAAAAATGTTGCTCCAGGGGTTAGAGGAGCATCAGGCTCCCCTGGACTGTGTGGCACTGGCCGAACAGTTGGTGCAGGGCCTTAAATTTGTCTGCAAGTCAGCCCTGGATACGATCCCTTGCTCTCCAGAGCCTCGGTCTATGCAGTGGTCTTTCGCTGCCTGGTCTGGCTGAAGTGTTGGTCTGCGGACCAGGCTTCTAAGAAGGCCTTGGTGGACTTACCCTTTAAGGGTGAAAGACTTTTTGGGGCCTCACTGGATGACATTATTAAAGATGCCACGGGAGGTAAGCGCACTCTGCTCCCACAATCCAGTAAGGGTAAGGAGCCTCGCAGGAGGCAAGGGCCCTCATTTACCACCCACAAGCGTTTTTTTCATCCGCCCGGTGCTGCAGGTAAGCGCTCCCAAGCCGCTAAGGCGCCTGCTGAAGGGCTAAAGCATCCCTGGTTCCGCAATCCCAACAAGCCTGCGAACAAGTCTGCGTCCGCATAAAGGTCTGCCCCCGCCCTACATTCGGGTGGGGGGCCGTCTTCGCGAATTCGTGGCTCGGTGGACATCTCTGCTCTCCGACCGATGTGTTTGCAAAGTAGTTTCCTCGGGGTACAAAATAGAGTTTCTCTCTTGCCCGCCAAACTGATTTTTTCCCTCCAGCTTCCTCCGAGTCGTCGGTAGGCCCTGTTTGGGGCAGTTCAGGATTTGCTGGTGCTGGGGGTGATCATACCTGTCCCATTGCAGGAACGGTTTCAGCTTTTACTCTGTTTGTGGTCCCTAAGAAGGAAGGGATCCGTCCAATCCTGGATCTCAAGGCCCTCAATTGCTTTGTGAAAGTGCAAAGATTCAGGATGGAATCAGTCCGCTCTGTCGTCGCTGTTCTCCATCCGGGGGATTTTCTGCCGTCCTTGGACATCAAGGATGCATACTTGCATGTCCCCATATGCTCCAGGCATCAGAGATTTCTGCGTTTTGCGGTTGGGGAAGACCATTATCAATTTGTGGCGCTCCCCTTCGGCTTGGCTTCGGCGTCGAGGGTATTCACCAAGGTGCTTGCCCCGATTCTGGCCTTGCTGAGACAGCGTGGAATCGCTATTGTAGTCTAACTGGACGACCTTCTTCTGAGAGCCTCTTCAAGCTCAGAAATAGAGGAAGATATGTCTATTACCTGCCAGACCCTCCGAGAATTCGGTTGGGTGCTGAACATTCAGAAGTCGGTGTTGGTGCCGTCTCAACGCCTAGAATACCTGGGGCTGGTCCGGGATTCCTCAGAGGCGAAAGTTTTTCTTCCCATAGAGAAGCTGCAAACTCTGCAGGCTGCGGTGCAGCGGTTGACATCCCAAAAGTGGTCGTCGCTCCACTTTTGCATGCGAGTCCTGGGTCTCATGGTAGCCTCCTTCGAGGCGGTGCCGTATGCTCAATTCCACACTCGAGTGTTACAGAGAGAAATTCTGTCACGTTGGGAAAAATGCCTATCATCTTTGGATTGTCAAATCCAGGTGAGCCACCTGGTCAGAACCTCCCTGGTGTGGTGGCTGACGTCTCTGACTCTTTGGGCCGGGAAGTTATTCCTTCCATTTCACTGGACGGTGATCACGACGGACGCCAGCCTCACAGGCTGGGGTGGAGTATGGGGAGTTCAGTCAGCCCAGGGGCGCTGGACTCAGGAAGAATCCCGCCTGCCGATCAATGTCCTGGAACTTCGGGCGATCAGGCTGTGCCTCTCCAAGTGGTCTCAAAGACTACAAGGTCGTCCAGTCAGGATCCAGGCGGACAACACCACAGCCATGTACATTCCAGGCGTACAGAACTGGCAAGCGGACTACCTAAGTTGCCAGACGCTGGACCAAGGAGAATGGTCTCTTCACCCGGACATGTTTCAGCTTCTGTGTCTGAAATGGGGCACGCCAGACCAGAATCTCCTGGCGTCGCGACTCAATCGGAAGGTTTTGAGGTTTGTGGCCAGGTCAAGAGACCCGTGGGCGGACGCATCAGATGCGTTGGTGGCGCTGTGGGGTCGGTATCGGCTGCCTTATGCCTTCCCTCTTCTGAAGCTTCTTCCCCCATCTACTCAGCAGAGTGGAGGCCAAAGGGATTCCGACGATTCTGATTGCTCCAGATTGGCCTCGTTGTCCCTAGTACGCCGACCTAGTGCGTCTGGTAGCGGATGTTCCTTGGCGCCTGCCACTGCGAGAGGACCTTCTGTCGCAAGGTCCCATATTTCATCCTGCTTTGCAGTCTTTGGCTTTAACGGCATGGCTATTGAAAACCAGGTCTTAAGGGATGGAGGTCTGTCGGACTCAGTGATCTCTACCATGCTGCGTGCACGGAAGTCAACCTCCCGGAAGATTTACCATCGTACGTGGAAGGCTTACATCTCTGTGTGAGGAGATGAGGTGGCATCCACGTGCATATTTGATTACCAGGATCCTGTTATTTTTACAGCGTGGAGTGGACCAGAAACTCGCCTTAAGTACAATTAAGGGGCAAATTTCGGCCTTAGCTGTCTTCTTTTAGCGACCCTTGGCGACGCACTCTCTAGTGGGGGGGGTTTGACATGTGGCCCCTCCGGTACATCCTCCACTACCTCCGTGGGACTTAAATCTGGTCCCCTCGGTACTTCAGAAACCACCATTTGAGAACATTGGGGAGATTCCCTTATTGACTCTCTCCCAGAAGGTGGATTTTGTGGTGGCGATTACATCAGTCAGACGGGTTTCTGAATTGGCGGCCTTGACATGCTGCGTCCACAGACGTCGTTCCTTCCTAAGGTTGTTTCGGCCTTTCACCTTAATGAGGACATTGTTATTCCGTCTTTGTGTCCTCGGCCGGCGCATCCCACAGAGGCTGCGTTGCATGCCTTGGACGTCGACCGAGCTCTGCGGGTGTACCTGTCTGCGACTGCTCCGTTCCAGAAATCGGATTCACTGTTCGTGTCGGTGGCTGGTAATAAGAAGGGTCTGGCGGTCTCGTCGGCCACCATCTCTAGGTGGATCAGACAGATCGTGATTCAGGCCTATGCTCTAAAAGGACAGGCGCCTCCCTTCCCGGTTACGGCGCATTCGACCAGGGCAATAGGTGCCTCTTGGGCTTTCCGACATCAAGCGTCTGTTTCCCAGGTGTGTAAGGCGGCGACATGGTCGTCCGTTCACACTTTCTCAAAATTTTACAAGGTTGATGTGAGTGCATCTTCAGATGCTTCCTTCGGCCGCAAGGTTTTACAGGCGGCTGTTTAAGGTTGCAACTCTGTTGAGGAGCTCTGTTTTGTTTGGGGTGAAGTTTGTTTGTTTGCTGTTTTCCCACCCCTCATTTTTATTTATTTTATTTGACACTGCTTTGGAACGTCCCATATGTCAAGATGCTGCTGTGTCCGTCCATGAACAGAAGAGAAAATATGATTTTTGTACTCTGAGTTCATGTTTGTACTGCTTTTGGTATTGGATAATACCAATATGTCAAGATGCTGCTGTGTCCGTCCATGAACTCAGAGAAATGGATTTTACGGTGAGTACAAAAATCCTATTTACTCTTTCGTCCATGGACCGACACAGCTTCTCTATTGACAAAGTGGGTATTATCCGTTAATTAGGAGTGACTAGGCAGAAAAACTTGTAAAAAGTGTTGCATCACACCTTCTACAGTACCGCCCAGGGGGGCGGACCCTCCGGGTATAACCTCTTAGTCTGCATCTTCGCAGATCAGTTTTTTTCTGTCTAGCCTAGGACATGGAGTAGGACATGGCTCCCTTCGGGCCCATTGGTCCGGGGGAAAAAGATATATTTTTTTGCTACATTTTTGTTTCCTGCGATCTTCGATCAACTGCCGACTGGGTGACAGGCTGGATCCTCGATCCTTGTAGTCTCCCCAGTTTCGGCCATCGAGCGTGTGCCGACCCTAGCTACGCGCTGGGTTTTCCACGACATGCCCGTCGCTCCACGGGTGGCGGTGAGCCTACGCTCCAGGGCCTGCATCAGACCGCTCAGCTTCGGCTGACCTTACGGCCGAGTCGCAGCAGCCTGGCCGGTGAGCTTACGCTCCAAGGCTTGCATCGGACCGCTCAGCTTCGGCTGACCTTACGGCCGAGTCGCAGCAGCCTGTCTGGTGAGCGTCACGCTCCAGGGCAAACATATGATCGTCCCTTTTGGGTCCAATCACAGCATGCCTGGCCAACAGTCACCTTCCGTGCGCGGACGATGACCTGTTTGGAATGTCTTCCAGCATAATACATGCAGAATAGGTAAGTAAAACTCCCCTGCCTCGGCTGGGTGATTTAGCTGGACATTCCTGGAGAGATCAAGTAAGTGGTTGTGGCCCCTTTCTTCCCTCTCTCCCTGCCTTTCCCTCCTCCCTGGGCTTCTAGCTAAAGGTTGCTGGGTGCTGGGGGTCACCTAGGGGGTTCCACTGGAGCGGGGCTGGCTGTAACTAACATTTAAAAGAAATGTAATTTCTGCTTACCTGTGTTTGTGTGCTTCCTCCTCCATGCTGTCGGCGGCCATTTTGAGGTGGTCCATGCCGAGTTCGGCCTCTTGTGACTGCCCGGCGGGCCATCTTCCTGTGGTTCGGCCACACCCACTGGCCCCTATCAGCTGATCGGCGGCCATGTTTGTCCACCCTGTATGCATATATTGCCGTTCGGCGGCCATCTTTTTGTGGGCTATGGCTGCTTGACCTCTATCTTCGGTCGGGGGCCATTTTCTTAGAGCCCACATTATCTTCCATACAGACGTTTTTGGCAACCATTTTGCCAGAGCCTCCGGACTCTAGGGTGCATTACACTGGTGCGAAAATTCACACAGGAAATGCTGATAAAAGAAGCAGACTGACACAGCAGCAGGGGGACAGCATCACAGGCGCAGCACACGGCAGCATAGCAGTACCGGTCCAGGGTGGTGAGTCCTCTGGGTGACCCAGCCTCTCTGCAGCACAGGAGGGTGGCCTATTGATATCTTGCCTGGAGCCCTGTGAGTGTCAGCATGTGGTCAGCATGGCATCTGAGCCAGATGTCTTCTCCCCTGAAACACCAGATTTAGCAGCTGGTGCCCCTGAGGTGTCTATGAACGCTATGACGGCAATCCTAGAGGCGTTTGCTGCCAGGGTGGAAGCAGCACACGGGAATACAGGGGGTAGTAAACGCCCCATCCCCTGCAAGCTTCTGGGGATAATTCTGATGCAGAACCAGGTCCAGCTACGGCTCGGAGCCCAGATTCTAACGCATCAGAGACTGCAGACCGTGACCGGACAGTGAGGATGACTCCAAGTCCAGGTCAGTACGCAAGACGGCTTTGGTATCTGACCTTATTACTGCAGTGCGGGATATGCTAAAGTTGGAAAATACTGCAGAAGCAGCAGATACTCCGGTCCACTTGGGTTTCATAGACCTGCCCACATTGCTAAGGTGTTCCCTTGTGTGTCTTTTGATAAACTCTTATACAAGAAATGGGAGAACCCAGTGAGGGTCTTTACAGCCCCAAAGAGGTTTGCGGTACGGTACCCCTTTGAGGAGAGTTTTCTGAAGAAATGGACCTCTCCCCCTATAGTGGACCCTCCGGTGTCCAGACTTAATAGAGCCACCACAATTCCTGTAGAAGGGGCTCCTGTTTAAAAGGACCCTGTGGATAAGAAGGCTGAAGCACTCGCTTGCTACCTATACTCAGTGGTAGGCTCGGCAGTACGCCCGGCATTGGCGGGGGCCCTAGTGTCTCACACACTTACTGAATGGGCAAGATTGCTACTCCAGGGGTTAAGGAGCGAGATGCTCCTCCTGATGAGATAACATTGGCCGACCAGTTGGTCCAGGGCCTTAGGTTTGTCTGCGAGTCAGACATGAATTCTATTCCGCTGCTGTCTAAAACTTCGGTTTATGCAGTAGCAATACGCCGCCTGATCTGGCTAAAAGGCTGGTCTGCGGACCAGACTTCCAAGAAAGCCCTGTTGGATCTGCCTTTTAAGGGCGACAGACTTTTTGGGGCTTCTCTGGATGACATCATCAAGGATGCCACAGGAAGTAAAAGCACTTTGCTTCCCCAAATTAGCAAGGGTAAGGGGCCACGCCCAGGGGCAAGGGCCCTCCTTTACTGCACGCAAGCGTTTTTTTCGTCCCCCTAGGGCGACAGGGAAAAGACCCCAGGCCGATAAAGCGCCTGCCCAAGGACAAAAGCGTCCTTGGTCCCGCATACCCAATAAGCCTGCGGACAAATTAGTGTCCGCATGAAGGTCCACCCCCACCCAGCTCTCTGGTGGGGGGACGTCTTCGCAAATTCGCGACTCAGTGGACAGCTCTGATCTCCGACAGGTGGGTTTGCAAAGTAATCTCCTCAGGCTACAAGATAGTTTCTCTCTTGTCTACCAGACAGATTCAACACCTCCAATCTCCAGCTACTACCGACCCGTCGGGAGGCCCTGTATGGGGCGGTCCAGGGTCTACTGGAACGCGGGGTAGTTATTCCAGTTCCAGAACTGGAACGGGGTTTTTACTCAAATCTGTTCATTGTGCCGAAGAAGGAGGGGGTTCGTCCAATCTTGGATCTCGGAGCCCTCAATTGCTTTGTGAAAGTACAAAGATTTCGGATGCAGTCGGTTCGATCTGTAGTCACGGCTCATCATCCGGGGGACTTTCTGGCCTCCTTGGACATCAAGGACGCATACCTGCATGTCCCCATATACTCCAGACACCAGAGGTTTCTGAGATTTGCTATCGGGAAGGACCACTACTAGTTTGTGGCCCTCCCGTTGGGCCTTGCCTCAGCACCCAGGACGTTCACCAAGGTGCTCGTTCCGATTCTGGCACTTCTAAGACAGCGGGGTATCGCTATCACAGGCTACTTGGACGACCTTCTGCTGAAGGCCCCTTCAAGCTCAGAATTAGAGGTAAGCATGTCCATTACCTGTCAGACTCTTCGAGACTGTGGTTGGATACTAAACACGCAAAAGTCAGTATTGGTGCCCACTCAACGCCTAGTGTACCTGGGGTTGATTCTGGATTCCTCAGAGGCAAAGGTATTCCTTCCTGTGGAGAAGTTGCAGACCCTCCGGGCTGCAGTACGGCAGCTGACTTCCAGGAATTGGTCGTCACTCCGTTTTTGCATGCAAGTGTTGGGCCTCACAGTAGCCTCCTTCGAGGCGGTCCCATATGCTCAATACCACACTCCAGTGTTACAGAAGGAAGTTCTGTCAAGATGGAACAGATGCCCTTCATCTCTGGATTATCAAATCCGAGTGAGCCACCTAGTCGGGAGATCCCTGGTATGGTGGCTGACAGCACCGGCTCTAATGGCCGGGAAGTAATTTCTTCCGGTTTACTGGATAGTGATCACGACGGACGCCAGCCTTACAGGTTGGGGGGGAGTCTGGGGTGTTCAGTCGGCGCAAGGTCGCTGGACCCCAGAGGAAGCCCTCCTGCCGATCAATGTCCTGGAAATCTGGGCGATCAGGATGTGCCTCTTCAAATTGTCTCAGAGGCTGCAAGGGCGTCCAGTCAGGATCCAGTCAGACAACGCCACAGCGGTGGCATATGTCAATCATCAAGGAGGAAGCTCAGCTGCAGCATCGGAGGTTGCTCGCATCCTGAAGTGGGCAGAGAAGAGCGTACCGGCACTATCGGCCGTGTACATTCCGGGCGTGGAAAACTGGCAGGCGGACTACCTGAGCCGCCAGATGCTGGACATGGGAGAATGGTCCTTACACCCGGAGGTGTTCCAACTCCTCTGCCAAAGATGGGGCACACCTGACATCGATCTTCTGGCTTCCCGACTCAATCGGAAGGTATTGAGATTTGTGGCCCGGTCAAGAGACCCATGGGCAGACGCAACGGACGCGTTGGTAGCATCGTGGGGTCAGTATCGGCTAATCTATGCCTTCCCTCCCTTAAGGCTTCTTCCTCTTCTGCTCTGCAGAGTGGAGGCAGAGGGAATTCCAATGATCCTAATCGCTCCAGATTGGTCTCAGCGTCCTTGGTACGCCGATCTAGTACGTCTGGTAGCAGACGTCCCCTGGCGCCTACCACTACGGAAGGACCTGCTATCGCAAGGTCCCATACTCCATCCTGCTTTACAGTCATTGGCTTTAACGGCATGGCTGTTGAGAACCAGGTACTGAGAGACCGGGGCCTGTCAGATTCAGTAATCTCTACTATGAGAAGTGCTCAGGAACCGTCCTCTAGGAAGGCTTATCACCGCACTTGGAAGGCCCACATCTCCATGTGTGAGGAAATGAAAGGGCATCCGCGTACTTATTTGGTTTCCAGAATCCTGCTGGTTTTACAGCATGGGGTGGACCAAAGGCTTGCCCTAAGTACGATTAAGGGACAGATATCTGCCCTGGCTGTCTTTTTTCAGCGACCCCTGGCGGCTCACTCTCTCGTGAGTACATTTGTGCAGGGGGATCGACATGTGGCCCCTCCGGTCCGTCCCCCGTTACTTCCATGGGACTTGAACCTGGTCCTCTCGGTGCTTCAGAAGGCACCGTTTGAGAATATTAGAGATATTCCCCTGTTGACACTTTCTCAGAAAGTGGTCTTTTTGGTGGCTGTTACGTCAGTTAGACGAGTCTCTGAGCTGGCAGCCTTGTCCTGCAAGGCTCCCTATTTAATTTTCCACAAGGATAAGGTGGTGCTGCGGCCGCAGCCTTCCTTTCAAAAGTCATTTCGGCTTTTTATCTCAATGAAGACATTGTACTTCCATCCTTGTGTTCTCAGCCGTCGAATCCTAAGGAGTCGGTGTTGCATTCCTTGGACGTTGTCCGAGCTTTAAGAGTATACCTATCTGCTACTTCCCGGTTCCGGAAGTCAGACTCACTGTTTGTTTCGGTGGCTGGTCCCAAGAAGGGCCAAGCAGTCTCATCGGCCACCATCCCTAAGTGGATCCGACAGATAGTAATCCAGGCTTACGCCTTAAAGGGTCAAGCACCCCCCTTCCCGGTCACGGCGCATTCGACCAGGGCAATAGGTGCCTCTTGGGCTTTCCGACATCAAGTGTCTGTTTCCCGATTATGTAAAGCGGCGACTTGGTCGTCCGCTCACACTTTCACAAATTTCTACAAAATTGATGTAGGTGCATCTTCGAATGCCTCTTTCGGCCGCAAGGTTTTACAAGCGGCTGTTTAGAGTTGCAGCTCCTCCGTTGGAGGAGTGCTGTTTTGTGTTTGGGGTGAAGTTTATTTTTATGCTGTTACCACCCCTCGTTTTATCTCTGACACTGCTTTGGGACGTCCCACTTTGTCAATAGAGAAGCTGTGTCGGTCCATGGACGAAAGAGTAAATAGGATTTTTTACTCACCGTAAAATCCTTTTCTCTGAGTCCATGGACCGACACAGCACCCACCCCTCCTTTTAAGTTTGTACTGTTTTTTGACGAACTGATCTGCGAAGATGCAGACTGAGAGGTTATACCCGGAGGGTCCGCCCCCTGGGCGGTACTGTAGAAGGTGTGATGCAACACTTTTTACAAGTTTTTCTGCCTAGTCACTCCTAATTAACGGATAATACCCACTTTGTCAATAGAGAAGCTGTGTCGGTCCATGGACTCAGAGAAAAGGATTTTACGGTGAGTAAAAAATCCTATTTTTTCTTGTTTTATACCTGCGTTTTTGGTTGGTGACAGGGTCCCTTTAAAGTATAACTCCAGGTTTAATTTCACTTTAAATAGTTTGTTTGGGCCAAGGTGCCCAAATGAACTATTTCCATTACCGAAAGATCCAGCCACTGTGTGTGCTGTAATATACTGTAGTAGCATTAGCTAAAGACAGTAAGCGGCACTATGTTGTGGCAGCAGTACAGATGACTTCCTGTCTGCTGTTTGAATTAAAGAGAGTAAGGCTTAGTGCTTCTCCTCCATTCAGGAAGAAGCCTTGTTTTTTTTTATCAATAAATACAACGCTTCCTCTGATTGGCTGAGGTGGAGACCAGGGTGGTTGACGTCAGAATTTGCACCTCGCTACATTCACTCCTCTACTGTATCTATAGAGGAGCAGCATACCCATAGCCACCTTTGGACAGCAGCATTGTCAACCTGTGTAGAGGGTAGTGTTAGATGGACTAGGAGATTTAGATTAACTTTACATAAGTGACTTCCAAATTAAAGCTAACTCCAGCTTTAAACAGTTTACAGAAAATGGTAAATCTTTTATCCCAAAAGTAAAAAAAAAAAAAAATATATATTAAAATCTGGCCATTGTTTGCACCCTGTCAGCATTGCATAATTTGTCTCAACACTCAACTGTCACTTTTGCTGTACATCTTGATCTATTAAAGGAAACTGAAAAATAACATGACTGGTAGGGACAGCAAGTACAAAAACTGTTTTCTGGACTCAGAAAAACAAAAACTGTTGTGATATTGTTAGTGACAGATTGCATCATATATGTCAGCTTTTAATTTGCCCACACTTAACATTTAAAGTAAAAGTATAGGCAAACTTTTTTTTTTTCATTTCGGATAGCGTAAGGGAGGGCTATAACCATTGTCCGTTTTCTTTTCTGCCATCTGTGTCCCATTGGAGAGATTTACCATCACTTCCATAGCCAAAACAGGAAGTGAGAGGAAATTCCTGCAAACTAAGAGAATCCCCCCCCCCCCCCCAGGTCACCAGAACTAGTGTCCCCATTGGAAATATTCCCCTCCGTTACCATTCTGGGGGCAACCCAAAATTTTTGATTTTATTGTACTTTCACTTTCGGTGATTATGGTTTACAGGACTAATAGAGAGGCGAATCCCCCTAAGAGGGACACAGACGGCAATAAAAAACCTGGCAGGTGTTCTAATCCCTCTCCACTCTGTCCAAAAAAAAAAAAAAAAAAAGGTTTTGCCTTTTAGTTATATTTTAACTTTAGAATTTGTCCTGATTTCAAACTTTATCAACTATGCAGTATAGGGCACAGGATCAGAGTCTAGATTGGCCTTTTTCAACCTATTAACCCCAGAGGATCCCTCAAAATAATATTCAGGTTTTGGGGAACAAATAACTTCACCAGGTGTCAGTGGGAAAATGACCCTTATATTGTTGGTCAGTCAGTGGTGTCATGCTGCTGTCTCTGAATCTGGAACTATGCAGGAACTGTCAGGTAGGAGGTCAACCAGCCACAACTCAAGGGTTCCCCTAGCCACCTTTGGAGGAACCCTGGGATTCCATGAAACCCTGGTTGCAAATGACTGGTCTAAACTGTTGCAGCTGCCTTCAGGTGTATAGACACTGGGGAAACCATTTTGTGCTAGTGTGCTTAGGTGGTGGACGTCTTCTCTCTACTGTAGGGAAGCATATCACTTTCTTGCTTTTTTTTTTTCCTCAAGAGTCTTCAAGCATTATTCTAGCAGCTACATAGTACATAGCCACTGCAGCTCCTTTATTTGCAGCTTTCTGTATTAGTTGACTTTTCGGCCTAGTCTTGTGGAGTGTACCTGGACCCCTTAAGGCCCCTTTCACACTGGGGCATTTTTCATGCGGTTTAGCGCTAATAATAGCGCTGTTATACCGCATGAAAAAATCCTGCCCTGTGCCTTCAATGTGAAAGCCCGAAGGCTTTCACACTGAAGCGGTGCGCTAGCAGGACCGCTCCAAAAGTCCTGCTAGCCGCTTCTTTACAGCGGTAAAGGAGCGGTGTGTTCACCGCTCCTTTACCGCGGTCTCTCATTGAAATCAATGGGACAGCGCGGTAATACCGCCCGCAAACCGCGGCAATAGCCGCGGTTTGCGGGCGGTATTAACCCTTTTTCGGCCGCTAGCGGGGGTTAAATTAACCCCCCTAGCGACCGCATACCGCGGTAATAACGACGGTATAGCAGCGCTGAAAATCGCGCTGCTATACCGCCACCGCTCCTGCCCGCCCCAGTGTGAAAGGGGTCTAAGGAGGAAGATGCAGGCTGGCCTGTATTGCTTCGGACACAGGGTCCTGCATTAGCCATTCACCTTGGCACATAATGCAGCAAGTTGTTATCCTCTGGATGCTATACAGGTGCAGGGCCTGTCCCTGAAGACCCTTAAGGGAGTATGCCCACCAGGAGGGTGAAGACATAGATGGGGCTTGTACATTAGCATTCTATTTCTTTGGTAGGAGGACCCTTTTTTCCCTTTACCGGTGCCCAGGATGCTGTTACTCTGGACCCTTTGTGGGTTAGTTGTGAAGCGCACGTTGTGACACATTTAAAGTACTGTAGAACTATATGCAAAACTTTTTTTTTTCCATTTGGGATAGAGCAAGGAAGGATTATAACCCCTGTCAGATTTTTTTTTCCGTCATCTGTGTCCCATTTTGGAGATTTCCCTTCACTTACTGTCCCATAGCCAAACAGGAAGTGAGAGGAAATCCCTGCAAATCAAGGGAATTCCCAGGGGACCCCCAGGTCACCAGAACTAGTGTCCCCATTGGAAGATTTCCCCTCTATTACTTTTCTGGGGACAATCCAAAATTTGGCATTTTATTTTACTTTCACTTTCAATGATTAATGGTAAACAGGCCAAAAAGAAAGGGTGGATCTCCCTAATGGGGGCACAGAAAGCAATAAAAACTGACAGGTGTTCTATTCCCCCTCTACTCTATCCAAAACTAAAAAAAAAAGTTTTGCCTTTAGTTATACTTTTATATATTGGTGCTTTCCTTGCAGCATTGTTTTCCAGAGTCCAATCACCTAAAGGTGGCTGAATATAACCTGTGGTCTAGATCCTGTGTCCTGTGTCCTGTATGGTACTTCATAAAAAGGATTTTACAGGCAAGTCAAACTTAAAAGTATTTAGTAAATTTTGTTTTAATCCATTAAAGGGGAAAAACATTCTGAAAGTCAGCAGCTACAAATACTGCATCTGCTGACTTTTAATATATGGACACTTACCTGTCCAGGGTGCCCGCGATGTCGGCACCCTAAGCCGATCTGTACCTCGGCTCTCAGGTGGAGGTGCCGCCATCTTTGGTAAGGGAATCAGGAAGTGAAGCCTTGCGGCTTCACTTCCTGGTTCCCTACTGCGAATGCGCAAGTCGTGCTGCGCGATCCCACTGGTCCCTGCTGTCTTCTAGGACCTGTGTGTTTCCCAGAGGGTGAGGGGGCATACTGATGCCTAAACATTTGTTATCTATTGCAGGGAATGCATTAAAGTAAACAATGTTTAGGCTTTAGAACCACTTAAAGCTTATTTCTGTGAAAAGGAAAGGTCCTTAAACATGGGAGGATCTTGCATCCAGGCAGGATCAACCAGGTATTTTAGATGATAGAAAGGGCCAAATTACACAGCACAGGCACTGTGCTTTTATTTATGCTTTAAAGGAACAGGATATTTTATTTTTTTAGGGTCACAACCGCTTTAATACATCAGTGTAGTTCTTATACTTAATACTTCAGTGAAGTTATTGTAACATGCTTATAACACCTGCAAATGCCTGTTATTTGACACGAGCCCCACCTGCTATCTGATTATCAGACGCAGCACTCAGATCTGTGACAGAGCTTGAGAAAGTTGGGCAATTTATGGTCACCCTTATTGTATGCTTAGTTATGGTACCCTTTTCAGTATGAAGTGCATTCTGAAGTGTTATATTTACTGCATTAAATTTTTTACTGGTAAATTCAGGAATGTTGTGATTGATGTGATTAGATTATTTTTATTTCGAATTAGATTATGTTATATGCTTTTTTCCTCCAATTATTTTATTTGGTTCCCTACAGGCACAAGTATTTCTGTCGGCAGTGTGCTGCAAACGTAAGTTCTCCAGTTATTAGGATGCAGCTTGAAGTATATCTGCACTGTGAATTAACTCCAGATCATACAGTAAGATTAAAGGTAAGCCAGAGATTTGGTTTAATAAATCTTGTTGATTAGCATGTGGGACCTCTGTGGACTGAAACTGAACCAGTTCTCCTAAATCTTCCTTATGTTGCAGCCTGCTTAAAGCATATTTATAGCCCAAACTTTTTTTTTTCCTCTCTATTTTGGATAGAGTAGGGAAGGGTTAAAATCTTTGTCAGTTATGTTTTCCTGGGTGTGTCCCATTAGGGAGAATTTCCTTTTCTTTTTCGTACATCACGGGACACAGAGCGGCATAGTCATTACTAATGGGTTATATAGTTTACCTTCAGGTGCTGGCACTGGCAACTTCCAAACCGGAAGTACCCTCCCCTATATAAGCCCCTCCCATCCGGGAGCACCTCAGTTTTTTGCCAGTGTCTAAGGTGTTGGCCAAAGAGTAACATGTGTTTTCCTGGGCTTGCGTACAGGTTCTTTTACGGGCCTTAGTAAGCTGTTCCGGATCCCACCAAAAAAGCTTCATAGCTAAACGGTCGGTACCCGGGCCTTGCAACAGAAGAGCAAGGTTTTGCCTGTAATGCCTCTCTTAGGAGAGCTGGACCCTGGGATCCAGAGCTCTGGTCATACCCATGACCAAGATGTTTTCTGTGCAGGGTGCTATACAGGTCCAGGGGAGTGGAATCCTTGGGAACCCGGTCCCTGAAGGTTTAATTACAATGCCTGCCGTGATAGGTGAAGTTTGGGCTTCTGTGGACCAAACAGAGTCCTGCGGCGGGGAACAGGTAAGTGGGGGCCCCCAGGAACTTGGTTCTATTGGGGGACCCCCAAGCCTAATTTGTCTTTCTGTCTGTTACCTAACGGTATTCCCGCTAATATCTGTGTATGCCTATAACTACTGGAAAATGTAAAATTTTAATAGTAGTCAAGAAAAAAAAAAAAAAGAGGACCGCGGTACCTGTGTTAAACCACTAGAGGCCGCTGTGGTCCATTTTTCTTGTCATGTGGATCTTTGGTTTTCTCAAGTCAAAAGATCCAGGCAGTTGGTAAGTTTCTCTGTGGGAATCCAGTTCCTCTGCCCTGTTGCTGCGCTCATCCACCGCACAGGCCCTCCGGCAAAAAGGGCCCTGGCTCCTAGTCCCTGCTTGGTTTCAAAAAAGGGCGCCAATGGCGCGCGTGCACGCGCCTCCTATGGAAAAAAAGGGGCGGGGCGGTTGGATGACGCTCGATGCGCGCCGCGGCGCTTCTGCGCATGTGCAGGCGTCCCAGCATGTATAAAATACACAGTACAAGTGTTAGCTGGATGCAAACAGAGCTAGCAACAAAACGGTGGCACACAGAGGCGGTTGATGCAGGCATCCCCATAGAAAGGCACTTTAGTGGACACCAGCTGGTATATAGCAGCAACTGTGTTAGACTATTACCAGCAAAATTGGTGTATGACGACGGGAATACCTCAGCTTTGTGCTTAAAGGATATGTCGTCCAGACGCTCCGGAAATAAGTCTTCCAGGAAGCCAAAGGGGTCTCCATCGGGCTCTGAGGATATTGGGCATGCTTGTACTGCACCAATCTCCCCTGAAAATTCAGAGGTCAGTAGCCGTAGGAACCCCGCAGGAGTGCCTGGTGCTGCGGCTGTCCCCAGTCCACCTGCTCCTGTATATATATAACAGAGGAGGTTTTATCCTCAACTCTGGGAGGATTGGAAGAGAGATTAACAGCATTGATCGCTGCTTCCCTGTCACAGGGAAAGCGCGTCCGATCTCCGTCTCCTCCTTCAGAGTGCCTGTTAGTGGAGGAACAGCCCCACACAGAGATCGACCTACCTGAAGGGGATCAGGATGAGGTTGATTCAGTTATAGAGGAATCAACAGTGGAAGAACCTTTCTCAGCATCTCAGGCTGAAAGATTATGGGTTCAGTCTCTGACTAACATGGTCCGATCAGCATTTAAAATGCCTCTGGCGGAACCATCAACCACTACGGTTTCCTCGCTGGGGTCGCTGAAAGCTCCCCAGGCTGTCTGTTCCTTCCCAATCCACCCTTTATTGGAAGGGCTTATTTACCAGGATTGGGAGCATCCTGATAAAATATTTACTCCCCCCAAGAGATTTCCAGTGATCTATCCCATGGAGGATAAGTTCATAAAAAATGGAGGGTCCCTACAGTGGACACAGCCATCTCTTGTGTAAATAAATCACTGACATGTCCAGTAGATAATGTTCCAATTGTTCAAAGACCCAATAGATAAAAAATTGGAGTCTTTACTAAAATCTGCTTTCTCTACAGCAAGCATGGTGACACAACCTGCAGTAGCAGCGATTGGAGTCTGCCAAGCAATGAAAGATCAGTTGAAACAAGTCTTAAGGGACTTACCAGATCAGCAGGCTCTTGCCCTAGCTGACCTACCTAGAGCCTTGTGTTGCGGTGGAAGCCATAAAGGATACAATCCAACAGGCATCCCGCTTTACGCTGTCTGTAGACATATGCGTAGGCTTCTATGGCTCAAAAACTGGTCTGCTGAAGCTCCCTGTAAGAAATTGCTGATTAGCTTCCCATTTCATGGAGAACGCTTATCTGGAGAAGATCTGGACAAATATATCCAGAAAACTTCTGCCGGTAAAAGTACACTCTTGCCGGTTAAGAATAAGGGTAGAAGTCCTTCTTTTAAGAGGCCTACTTCTCCAGTCCCTGGCACATCGGCTGTGAAACAGTTCCGACGGCCTCCGCGGTCAAATCCAGGGGGCAGAAATCAGGGACAATCACAGGGTAACAAGAAACCCTGGGTCAAGAGAGGTACAAAACCTCCCCCCAAGTCATGAAGGGTTGCCCCCACTCAATCGGGTGAGGGGAAGACTTCAGTTGTTCACAGAGACCTGGCGGGACACCATCAGAGACAGATGGGTGATCTCCGCAGTAAGTCTGGGATACAGGCTGGAGTTAAAAGACATTCCTCCTGCCCATTTTATAAGGTCAAACGTGCCAAGCGATCCCCAGAAGAGTGGATCCCTCCTTCTGGCACTAGAACAACTATTGCTCCAAGGGTAATCATGAAGGTTCCCTTGGAAGAAAGCGGGTTCGGGTTTTACTCGAACCTTGTCACAGTCCCCAAACCAAAGGGGGACATGAGGCCCATATTAAATATAAAAGGGCTAAACAAGTTCCTACATATCAGGACTTTTTCGGATGGAGTTGATCCGATCGGTGGCCACCGCCCTACAAGGGCAGGAATGGTTAGCCTTGATCGACATAAGGGATGCTTATTTGCATATTCCCATCTGTCCGGCCCACCAGAAATTTCTACGCTTTGCAGTAGAAGGGCACCATTTTCAGTTCAGAGCCTTACCTTTCGGTCTGGCCACAGCACCACGAGTGTTCACAAAAATTCTGGCCCTACGATTGGCCAAACTAGGAACACAAGGTGTAACGATAATGGCATATCTAGACGACTTGTTGCTGATAGACCACTCAGTGAAAAAAACTAGAAGTGGTCGTTCACAAGATAATCAAGTATCTGGAATCTCACGGTTGGCATTATCAACCGAGACAAGTCAGCCCTAAAACCAGTCAAAAGTCTGGAATACTTGGGGGCTAAGACTGGATTCAAATCAGAGAAAGATTTTCTTACCTCCAGAGAAGGTGTCGTCTTTGAAAGATTTGACCCACTTAGTGGGTACAAAAAAGGAAAACCATCCATACGCCTGTGTATGAGGCTGCTGGGAAAAATGGTGGCTTCATTCGAAGCAGTACCCTACGGTCAATTCCAATCAAGGAACTTGCAGAGGGCCATACTGTCAGCCTGGAACAAAAAAGTTCAGGCTTTAGACTTACCAATGTCCCTGTCCCCTTCCGTTCGCAAGAGCCTCCATTGGTGGTTGGTGCCCCAGAATCTGGAAAAAGGGAAACCCTTCAGTCCGGTTTCTTGGAAGGTGGTCACTACAGATGCCAGCCTCATAGGCTGGGGGGCAGTACTGGAGCAATGGTCTCTCCAGGGCAAGTGGTCAGAAGCAGAGAAGGCCCTGCCCACCAATCTCTTAGAGATACGAGCAGCCCGGTATGCCCTAGTAGCATGGACATCCAAACTCCAAGGGTCACCTGTCAGAATTCAATCAGACAATGCCACAGCAGTGGCATATATCAATCACCAGGGTGGCACCAGGAGTCGCGCAGCCCAGAGGGAAGCGAATTGCATCCTGGAATGGGCAGAAAGATATGTCACAGCCATATCCGCGGTTTTCACCCCAGGAGTGGAAAATTGGAGGGCGGACTTTTTAAGTCACCAGCAATTATGCCCGGGGAATGGTCTCTTCACCCCGAGGTTTTCCAGGCAATATGCCAGCGGTGGGGAACACCGGATGTAGATCTGCTAGCATCCAGATTCAACGCAAAGGTGGACAGATTTGTGTCTCGCACAAAGGATCCCCTAGCTTGCGGTTTGGATGCCCTCGTGTTCCCTTGGGATCAGTTCAAGCTGATATATGCATTCCCACCGCGATTAATCCGCAGAATCAGGGTAGAAAAGAAACCAGTGATTCTGGTGGCTCCAGCGTGGCCCCGAAGGGCATGGTACGCGGAGATTGTAAAAATGTCAGTGGGAAGTCCTTGGACCCTCCCACATCATCCGGACCTGCTTTCGCAAGGACCGATATACTACCCTTCCTTACCAGCCCTAGGTTTGACGGCCTGGCTATTGAAGCCCACATTCTAAAAAAGAGAGGGCTCTCTAATCCTGTGGTATCTACCATGATCAATGCCAGGAAGCCGGTATCCAGGCAGATCTATTAGAGGATCTAGAAGGCGTACATCACGTGGTGTGAGGCCAAGAAATGGCATCCACGTAAGTACGTAATAGGTAGGATTCTGGACTTCCTACAGTGGGCTGTACATAGGAAGCTTGCCTTGAGTACTATCAAGGGTCGGCCTTGTCAATATTTTTTCAAAGGCCCTTGGCTTTGCATTCATTAGTCAAAGCTTTCATACAAGGAGTGATGCGTATTAGCCATCCGGTTAGTATTCCCATATGTCCATGGGACTTAAACCTGGTTCTGTCGGTTCTACAGAAACAACCATTTGAACCATTGCGGCACATTTCCTTGGTTCTTTTCACCAGGAAATTGATTTTCTTAGTAGCCATTTGTTCGGCTAAAAGAGTATCGGAATTAGCCGCCTTGTCCTGTAAGGAGCCATATCTGGTTGTCCATAAGGACAGAGTAGTATTACGTCCTCATCCAGCCTTCTTCCTAAGGTGGTATCGAGGTTCCATTTGAACCAAGATGTGGTTCTTCCTTCCTTTTTCCCCAAACCTAGTTCGGTAGAGGAAAAGTTATTGCATTCTTTGGATGTAGTAAGAGCAGTTAAAGCTTATCTAAAAGCCACTGTTCAGATTCGCAGAACGGATACTTTGTTTGTTCTGCCGGAAGGCCCCAGAAAGGGTCAGGCAGCATCAAAAATCTACTTTAGCCAAGTGGATTCGACAGGTCATAATACAAGCCTATGGCTTGAGAAAGAGACCGCCTCCGTTCAAAGTTAGGGCGCACTCCACAAGAGCAGTTGGAACTTCATGGGCAGTGCATCACCAGGCCTCCCTGGCTCAAGTCTGTAAGGCCACAACATGGTCCTTAGTACACACGTTTACTAGATTCTACCAGGTAGACGTCAGAAGTCAGGAGGATGTCGCCTTTGGGCGCAGTGTGTTGCAGGCCGCAAAAGAGCCTCATGCCTGATGGCGCCCAGCTTATGTATAGTGTATCCCTCCCCTCATTTGGCATTGCTTTGGGACGTCCCATTAGTAATGACTATGCCGCTCTGTGTCCCGTGATGTACGAAAAAGAAAAAGGGATTTTTATAACAGCTTACCTGTAAAATCCTTTTCTTGGAGTACATCACGGGACACAGAGCTCCCACCCCTCTTTTTGGGACACTTATTGCTTTGCTACAAAACTGAGGTGCTCCTGGATGGGAGGGGCTTATATAGGGGAGGGTACTTCCGGTTTGGAAGTTGCCAGTGCCAGCACCTGAAGGTAAACTATATAACCCATTAGTAATGACTATGCCGCTCTGTGTCCCGTGATGTACTCCAAGAAAAGGATTTTATAGGTAAGCTGTTATAAAAATCCCTTTTTATGTCATGTACTGGAGACATAACATGAAGTAAAAGAAGATCTATACAAATTTAGGGGAATTATCTCATAGACAAATGACACCAGAATAGGTGTCCCCATTGTAATATTCACCCCCACCCAATGTTCTGGTGACAACTGTAATAGTTTGGTTTCAAATACATTTCTGGACCAGTGATAATATTGATCAAGACAAAGGGAGAGTGTGAATCTATCCAGTAAGGACAGCAATAAAAAGGGGTAACAATTCCCTTTCCTCTAGTGTTCTTTAAAAGCACAAATACTCATGGTAAGAAACCCAGAACTTCTGAATATAGGGTAAATCTGCCTATCCCCATCTGCTTCCAATGCATTGCTCAGTTCCTGAGTGAGCTACAGTACTGCTGGTTCAAGCACTATCACATGGAGGGCATGTATGAAAATACTGACTTTCACAAAGTCATAGGATCTCATGGGGGTGAGAGTGGTGGATTGGGGAAACCTGGAAGGAAATCTAAAGCGACAATGCATGATAACAGTTTGCCTGATCTGCAGCTAAATGCTTATTTTGTGTTTCATGCACATTTGGTGGGTGTGTGTTAAACTGCAGTCATGTATAGCAATATTATTATATTTGATATATAAAATGGTATTTGTAAATTCAGCTGATCATTGAATTGGTGACCATAGAATATATGATTGTAGTCTATGAATTGATGTTGATAAGCCGCTTCTATAAACCATGGAATGGAGTGCTTTAAATCCATACAACACTTTTGAAGGGATAGAGAGGGTAAAAAAGGGGGAGGGGTATGCCTCTATATCAAGAATAATGTACAAGTAAATTTGAGAGATGGCATCACTAAGGGAACTAGGGAGGAGGTGGAATACTTATGCGTAGAGCTCCAAAGTGATGAAACTAAGGGGAAAATAATACTGGGAGTATGCTATAGGCCCCCTAACATGAGGGAAGAGGGGGAGACGGACCTCCTATCACAATTTGGATTAGCAGCAAGAATGGGAAGTGTCATCATAATAGGAGATTTTGATTATCCAGACATAGACTGCGCAGAAGAAACAACGCATTTGTCTAAGGCTCGCCAGTTCATAAATGCCTTGCAGGACAATTTCATGGGTCAGATGGTAGACGCACCAACTAGAAACAAAGCGTTACTAGACCTACTGATTACCAACAATACAGACCTGATCACAGATGTGAAAACAAGGGGCAATTTAGGAAACAGCGATCATAGGTCAAATGGCTTCAGTATAAATCATACAAATCGGAAATATAAGGGAAATACAAAGACACTGAATTTCAAAAGTGCCAACTTCCCTAAACTACGAACCTTGCTAGAAGCTATAAATTGGGATAGAATCTTAGGAACAAAGAACACGGAGGAGCCAGTGCATCCCATTGGGAAATAAATTTAAAAGAGCAAACAAAAATCCTGGATCCTTAACTCCAATGTAAAAATGCATATAAAAGCAAAGAAGGCCTTCAAAAAATACAAGGCTGAGGAATCATCAGCATTCAGACTTTTCAGAATACAACAAGAAATGTAAGGGTGCAATTAGGTCGGCTAAGATAGAACACAAAAGACACATGGCAGAGGAAAACAAAAAAATCCCAAGAAATTATTTAAGTATAATTTCAGGGGTGGTCAGGGGTGGAAAGTGGGGTCCCCCAGGGTTCTGTGCTGGGATCAATCATATTTAAACGACCTGGAGGATGGGATAAACAGTTCAATCTCTGTATTTGCGGACGATGCTAAGCAGGGCAATAACTTCTCCACAGGATGTGGAAACCTTGCAAGAAGATCTGAACAAATTAATGGGGTGGGCAACTACATGGCAAATAAGGAAAAATTTTAAATAATGCATTTGGGTGGCAAAAATATGAATGCAATCTACTCACTGGGGGAGAACCTCTGGTGGAATCTAGGATGGAAATGGACCTGGGGGTCCTAGTAGATGACAGGCTCAGCAATGGCATGCAATGCCAATCTGCTGCTAACAAAGCAAACAGAATATTGGCATGCATTAAAAAGGGGATTAACTCAAGAGATAATGTGGTAATTCTCCCACTCTACAAGACTCTGGTCCGGCCTCACCTGGAGTATGCGGATGTA
Source organism: Rana muscosa (assembly GCA_029206835.1). Lineage (NCBI taxonomy): Eukaryota > Metazoa > Chordata > Amphibia > Anura > Ranidae > Rana > Rana muscosa. The sequence continues at coordinate 8,049,590 of JARGYO010005626.1, forward strand.
CTGGAAATGGAGCGAGCACAGAGAAGGGCAACAAAGCTAATAAAGGGACTGGAGGGTATTGGTTATGAAGAAAGGTTGCGAGCACTGAACGTATTCTCTCTGGAGAAGAGACGCTTGAGAGGGGATATGATTTAAATTTACAAATACCGTACTGGTGACCCCACAATAGGGATAAAACTTTTCAGCAGAAGGGATTTTAACCACTTCAGATCCGCGCTATAGCCGAAAGACGGCTGCAGCGCGGACCTTAACTGCCGAGTGGACGTCTCCAGGACATCCTTGTATTACACTCTCCCCGCGCGCTCCCGAGAGCGCGCATCAGGGAAAATCTGTGTTGGCCGTGTCCCTTGGACACAGCCAATCACAGATCGTGCTGAATGGCCAATCACAGAGGCCATTCAGCACTCGATCTCACTGCCCAATGAGAGATGATCTCAAATGTAAACATATGAGATCATCTCTCATTGCCGGCTTTCTCTCCTCACACAGAGACAACGTGTGAGGAGATTGAGAGATCTGTGCTGCTGCTGCTGTCAGTTATAGTGAGTGAACACAAATCCACAGTAAAAAACAGTGCCCTCTTGCCAGTCCCATATCTGCCAGTGCCCTCTGCCAGTCCCATATCTGCCAGTGCCCTCTGCCAGTGCCCTCTGCCCGTGCCATCTGCCCGTGCCATCTGCCCGTGCCATCTGCCAGTGCCATCTGCCCGTGCCATCTGCCAGTGCCATCTGCCAGTGTCATCTGCCCGTGCCATCTGCCCGTGCCATCTGCCCGTGCCATCTGCCCGTGCCATCTGCCCGTGCCATCTGCAAGTGCCATCTGCAAGTGCCATCTGCCAGTGCCATCTGCCATTAGTGCCACGTATAAGTGCCACGTATCAGTGTCATCAGTGCCACGTATCAGTGCCACGTGTCTTCAGTGCCAACAATGGCTAGAAGATTATTTTCAGCCGAGGAGGCATACAATATTCTTGCGGCCGACGAGAGCAACGGGGAGCTCTCCGATTCGGATTCCTCCGCAAGTTCAGACTATGAGCCTGACTATGAGTCTGACGTGGACTACGAGCCTGTCCTAAGCAGTGGAACACTGACAACCTCAGAAGAGGAGGAGGAGGAGGGCCCGCCCGCCAGACGAAGGCGTTCTGCTGAGGAGGCAGTGCCATCCACCAGCACCGCAGTGCCATCCACCAGCACTGCAGTGCCATCCACCAGGCAAGCAAGGCCACGTACCAGTGGGGTGTCATCTCAGTCCCAAAGGGTTAGGTCCCATGCCAGCCTTCCCTATTCCCTTCAGAACCCCTTGTGGCTTCCTCCTAATTCAGGAGAAGCCAACATTCCCCCTTTCACTGCCCAGCCAGGAGTCCAGGTGGACACAGAAAATTTTGCCCCTATTGACTTTTTCAATTTAATTTTCACTGATGACATGCTTGCATCAATTGTGGCCCAGTGCAACCTATACGCCCAACAGTTCATAGCAAGCAACCCAACGTCCTATTATGCCCGTCCCTACCAGTGGAGAGCCCTTACAGTGGAGGAGTTTAGAATGTTTTTGGGCCTCACATTCTGCATGGGACTAAACGGAAAAAATCAAGTGCGTTCATATTGGTCATCCCGCCCCATCTACCATATGCCCATCTTTTCCTCAGTAATGCCCAGGTCCCGATATCTAATGATTATGAGATTCCTACACTACAACGACAATACCCAGTGCCCTTCCCGAAATGACCCAAATTTTGATAAGCTTTATAAAATTCGGCCGCTACTAAATTATTTTTCTGAAACCTTCCCCCAGTTGTTTACCCCAGACAAACACATATGCGTGGATGAGTCCCTAATAAAATTTTCTGGCAGGCTGGGCATAAAACAATTTATACCCAGCAAAAGGGCCCGCTATGGGGTGAAGCTCTATAAACTGTGTGACCGAGAAACTGGGTATGTGTATGGCTTCATCATATATGAAGGGAAGGACACAGAACTGAACCCCCCTAATTGCCCAATCTACATTGGAACCAGTGGGAAAGTAGTTTGGGAACTCATAAACCCACTTCTGGAGAAAGGCTACCACTTTTATGTGGACAATTTCTATACAAGTTTGCCCCTGTTCCGAAACCTACATAGAATGAAGACTCCAGCATGCGGCACCGTAAGGGCTTTCCTCAAAGCCTGGTCACCAAAAAATTGAAAAGAGGGGAGACGGCGAGTTTGAGGAATGAGGAAATTTTGGCTGTGAAGTGGAGGGACAGAAGAGATGTCTACGTGCTTTCTTCCATCCACAACAATGAATTCGTTGAAATCACCAGGAGGAATGGCCAGATACAAAAACCCAAATGCATCTACGATTACAATAAGTTCATGGGGGGTGTCGACTTCAACGACCAGATGCTCGAACCCTCCCTTTCCACAAGAAGAACATACCAGTGGTATAAGAAAGTTTCCATTTATTTATTTAATTTGGCCATGTACAACTCATATGTAATATATAAAAAATCCACTATAAGACCCAAATCCTTCCTTTTCTTCCAGGAGGAAATCACCACTGCCCTTATATACCCAAACAGCCCACCAGTAAACATTAGATCCGATGTCATTAGCCGACTCTCTGAGCGCCACTTCCCAGATAAAATCCCTCCCAGACCAACAGGCCAAAAACGCCAGAAAAAATGCCGGGTGTGCTCCAAAAGAGGAGAGAGAAGAGACACCATTTATTATTGTTCCCAATGTCCTTCAGAACCAGGCCTCTGCATGATTGATTGTTTCCGCTGTTACCATACCAAAATAAATTATTAGTTCACTTCCTGCCATTTATCTTTACACCCCTTATGCATGTGCTTTCTCTGTAACTGACCCTGGCTTGTTATTCGACCACGCTTCTGCCTACCGATTCTGTTTATACCTCTGCCTGATCTGGAACTGACCCTGGACTGTTATTTGACCACGCTTCTGCCTACCAATTCTGTACATACCTCTGCCTGATCTGGAACTGACCCTGGAATGTTTGACCATGCTTTTTGCCTGCCTCTTGGACTGATCTTTTACCCTGCCAGTGGACTAGTGGGATTCATAACACAGGGGTCTCACATATGTGAGGGGCTCCAGAATTGTTTTTCTGGATGAAGAAAACAATTGTTTTTGTTTTCTCATTCCTAGATTAGGGTCTGGAGACTCGGAGGCTTCAAAGAGATTTGGGTGGGAGAAGCCTCTACCCCTGTCCCCATTCAGTCCTGAACGAGGCCCTACTTCTGTCTGCTGCCTGTAGGACCTATGCCATCATGCCTCTGCCTGTTGCATGAACTGACCACACCACATGGACCTGCCTACTATCAGGACCAATATTTTGGCACTGCTGACAATCTCTGTTTGCACTGACCCTGGACTGTATATAACAAAAAGACTGTTAACTATTGGAGTACTGTAGAATGCTCACCAGCTGCCTGTACGAACTATGGACAGTATTCCTGCCTGTTGCCTGGACAATTGCATTCGCTTTTGCTGACCAAGTCCCTGCCTGTTGCCTGGACCAGTGCTATCCTCCTGTGGACAACTGCGCTTCTAAAACAGGTAATCTTTTGTTTACCATTTGCTCAGCAGAATGTATTTTGGGGTGTAATTCTTGGTATGTGCATGTTATGTGTCCCTAGAACACCTGATGGTGTTCCTTGCATTTTGGGCCACTGTATGTGGCCAGGCTGTGTAAAAGTCTCACACATGTGGTATCGTCATACTCAGGAGGAGTAGCAGAATGTATTTTGGGGTGTAATTTTTGCTATGTGCATGCTATGTGTTGAAAATATCTTATAAATGGACAACTTTGCGTAAAAAAAAATGCATTTTCATTTTTTTCCCACATTTTCCCAAAACTTCTGGAAAAAAATGAAACATTCAAAAGACTCATTATGCCTCATAGATTATACGTTGGGGTGTTAGCTTTCCAAAATGGGGTCACTTTGTGGGCGTTTCCATTGTCCTGGTGCTCCAGGGCCTTCAAAAGTGTAATAGGTGGTTGAGAAATGAGATGTGTAATTTATGCTCCTAGAATGCCTCACGGTGCTACTTCAATGTTGGGCCTCTGTATGTGGCCAGGCTGTGTAAAAGTCTCACACATGTGGTATCGTTATACTCAGGAGGAGTAGCATAATGTATTTTGAGGTGTCATTTTTGCTATGTACATGCTATGCGTTGGCAATATCTTATAAATGGACAACTTTGCGTAAAAAAATTGCGTTTTCATTTTTTTCCCGCATTTTCCCAAAACTTCAGGAAAAAAATGAACCATTCAAAAGACTCATTATGCCTCATAGATTATACGTTGGGGTGTTAGCTTTCCAAAATGGGGTCACTGTGTGGGCGTTTCCATTGTCCTGGTGCTCCAGGGCCTTCAAAAGTGTAATAGGTGGTTGAGAAATGAGATGTGTAATTTATGCTCCTAGAATGCCTGAAGGTGCCATTTCAATGTTGGGCCTCTGTATATGGCCAGGCTGTATAAAAGTCTCACACATTTGGTATCGCCATACTCAGGAGGAGTAGCAGAATGTATTTTGGGGCGTCATTTGTGGTATACACATGCCATGTGAGAGAAATAACCTATTACAATGACAATTTTGTGGAAAAAATAAAAAAATAAAAATAAATCTTCATTTTGCAAAGAATTGTGGAAAATATTACAACATCAAAAACCTCACGATGCATCTTACTAAATACCTTGGAATGTCTAATTTTAAAAAAGGGGTCATTTGGGGGGTATTTGTGCTTTGCTGGCTTGTTCGGGTCGTAAGAAATGAGATAGGCCACCAGTACATTAGGTGTGATCAATTGTTTATGATCCGCACCACAGCTTGTAGACTCTATAACTTTCACAAAGACCAAATAATATCCACTAATTTGGGTTATTTTTACCAAAGATATGTAGCAGTATAAATTGTGGCCAAATTTTATAAAGAAAAATTCATAATTTGCTAAATTTTATCACATAAACTAAAAAAATGCCTTTTTTTTTCAAAATTTGCCGTATTTTTTCATTTATAGCGCAAAAAATAAAAAACCCAGAGGTGATCAAATACCACCAAAAGAAAGCTCTATTTGTATGAAAAAAAGGACAAAAAAATCATTTGGGTACAGTATTACATGACTGAGTAATTGTCATTCAAAGTGTGAGAGCACTGAAAGCTGAAAATTGGTCCGGGCACGAAGGGGATTTAGTGCCCAGTTGTCAAGTGGTTAATGAGACACGTGGCCACTCATTAAAATTAGAAGAAATTAGATTTAACCTTAAACTGTGTAGAGGGTTCTTTATTGTAAGAGTGGCAAGGATGTGGAATTCCCTTCCACAGGCGGTGGTTTCAGCAGGGAGCATCGGTAGTTTCAAAAAAATATTAGATAAGCACCTGAACGACCGCAACATACAGGGATATACAATGTAACACTGACATATAATCACACAACTAGGTTGGACTTGTCTTTTTTCAATTTCACCTACTATGTTTGCCACTGTAGAGTATGAAAGTATTTATTAAACTGTTCAGTTCAATTTTTCATTTCCATGTTTCATGTGTTCTTTTTTCCTCACAGCTGAAGCAGAATACCATTTCTTCTATTCTGAGTTCTTGCTCCAGTGAAGATGGGGTATGTTATATGTCGTATTCTCATCAAATTGGAAATGACAAAATAATGCTATCCATCAGTCAGTCTACTGCTAAAGATTGTTTATTTAGGGGGTTGAGCTGCCAGGATGATGTCTCTCTTACCATGACCAACTTCTGTCTCTTCCGAAGTTAGGCAGGCAATGCAGTTATTTTTTTAAATTTTTTATGGTTTTCCTATATATATATATATATATTTTTTTTTTTTAAATATGATACCTGTCAGGATAAAAGTACTCTACATAGCGTGTATTTACGAGTGATGTCACTACCCACTTGACACTTGGAAGATTTTACCTCCATTCCAGGGCATTCTTTGCTATCCGGCACTGTGCTACTTTAACTGGTAATTGTGCGGTCATGCAGCACTTTATGCAAATGATTTATTTTTTTTATTTTTTTTACACAAATAGAGCTTTCTTTTGGTGGTATTTGATCACCACTGTTTTATTTTTATTTAGTATTATATAAACAAAATTTTGAAAAAAAATATATATATCATGCTATACTGCTATAAAACGTATCTAATAAACAAAAATTAAAAAATATAATTTTTACATAAATTTAGACCAAAATGTAGTCTTTGGTAAAAAAAATAATTCCCAATAAGTGTATATTAATTGGTTGAACTTAACTTGGTGTCTAGATCTAGTCAGTAGGAAAGTAAAGCCCTGTACACACGATCAGATATCCTATGGATTTTCGTCTGATGGATTTGTCCATCAGAAATCCGATGAAACTGTTTTCCATCAGTCTTGCCTACACACCATCAGTCAAAAAACTGACCGTTCCAAACGTGGTGACGTAAAACACTCCGATGAGCTGAGAAAAATGAAATTTAATGCTACTGAGCATGTGTCGACTTGATTCTGAGCATGCTTGGGTTTTTTATCTGATGGATTTCCCCACAGACGATCGGAAATTTCCATCGGTTTTTTATCCATCAGATAATTTTAAAACATGTTCTATTTTTTAAAACCGATGGAAAAAAGACTGATGGGTCCCATACACGATCGGTTTGTCTGATAAAAACAGTCCATCGGACGGTTTTCATCAGTCAAACTGATCGTGTGTACAGGGCTTAAGAGTCCACAAACTATTGTATATATATGAAAATCGTTCAATCCTGATGTACTGACTCCCTATCTCATTTCTTGATGCCCTGAAATTTCAGGACAGTACAAATATCCCCCAAATGAGCCCTTTTTGGAAAGTAGACAGTCAAAGGCATTTAGTAAGAGACATGGCGAAGTTGTAATTTTTTGGGAAAATTAAGAAATTACATTTTTTTTTTTGTTCACATTTTTTTTTAAATGTTTTACCTACTGTCACCAGTGCAGTACAGCGTCATCATTTACCTGGTGTGGCGATGATCAGAGAACTGGCTGGTGACCGCATGTAAAAAGGAAAACATTTTTTTTTTTCTTTTTTTACGTTTTTGTTTTGTTTTTTACAATTTTTCTTAGGTACCATAGTAACACTGTACTACTCTGAGGAAGTGTCAGTATTTTATTTATTTTTAGCACACTATGATTGCTTAAAACTGTGAATATTACAATTATAAGCAACCATTTTTCTGAATGAAAACTATTCATTCAGTGTTTACTGGACACAGCTAATCACATGGTACAGATGGGCTGTAATTGGCCCTGTCTGTACCATGTAATCAATGTGACCAATCACAGAGGTCATTACAATAGAACACAATGAATGGCATTAAACAAAGCAATTCATTGTGTACAATTGTAATGTGATCTGTTGTGATTGGCCACAGCAATCACATGGTACCAGCAGCGCCCCAGTACAGTGACCTGTCATTGGCCGTGTCCGGTGGACACAGCGGGTGACCGATCGCTCCAGAGAACGGCCTGAGAGGACATCATATGATGTCCTCCCACGATAGTAGGGCTCCCGCCTGGCCAAAAGGCTGGGGGAATGGGTAAATACCACCAAAGAAAGCTGTATTTGTGTAAAAAAAAAGGTTAAAAATTCCATATGGGTACAGTCTTGCATGACTGCGCAATTGTTATTCAAAGTGTGACAGTGCTGAAAGTTGAAAAAAAACCTGGGCAGGAAGGGGTGAAAGTGCCTGGTATTGAAGTGGTTAAAAAACTGTACGGTTTTGAAAAATGTTGATTATTTTATTGTCATAACTCTCAGTTGGCAATCTCCATGGCCTACCTTGTTGATGGGATGTGAAAACCGTTGGCTTTCACTACTGAAATGATGGGATGGCTAAATGGGAGTTATTCAGCCAGGCTTCTGGAAGGGGAAGGCGGCAAAAGGCCTACAGGTATGACAATAAAATGCATATCTAAATAAAAAAATTATATATTGTAGCTTACCAACCTTTAGATGTTGTTGATGTGTTAGTTTTCTTTTTTTTTCAGGGTCTTATTTTCACTTAAAGTGATATTAAAGTCTACAAACCTATACAAATAACAAACATGTTATACTTATCTGCTCTGTGCAGTGGTTTTGCACAGAGCAGTCCAAATCCTCCTCTTCTCGGTTCCCTCACCAGCGCTCCTGACCCCTCCCTTCTGCTGAATGCCCCCACAGCAAGCAGCTTGTTATGGGGCACCCGAGCCGAGCATCTGCTCTCTGTGTCCATTCAGACACAGAGTTGCAGTTCGGCCACGCTCCCTCTCTCCTCATTGGTTCACCAACTTTGATTGACAGCAGCAGGAGCCAATGGTGTCGTGCTGCTGTCTCAGCCAATGAGGAGGGAGAGTCCCAGGCAGCTGAGAGTCTCCTGCAACATCGCTGGATTGAGATGGGGCTCAGGTAAGTATTAGGGGGGCTGCTACACACTTACTGCATAATATGCATTGCCATAAAAAACATTCTGACTTTACAATCACTTTAATATTTCTGTCAATACCACATTTCCTGTCCTAGGGTGACAATGTTCACTCCATGTACTCTGTCTATGGAAGGGCAGCAATGTCACCCTAGACTAGTTGCTCATCTTTAGAAAATTGGAAGGGGGGGGGGGGGGTGTTCTACACTACATACAGGGGAGAAATGGGCAGGGCTGATAACACCACTTAAGATTTTAGTGTGTCAAAGGCAGAGTGCACAGAAAGGTACAAGCTCACTGAATTTCTGGCAGGATCAACAAGTATTTTTCTGTGCCAAAAGCCTTTTCAAATGTGCATTTACTGCAGAGATGTACTGAATATGCTTTTATTCATGTTGTCCAGACATACACATTATGCCCCGTACACACGGTCTGACTTTTGACCGGCCAAAATCACATCGGAGTAAAAGAGAACATGTTCTCTATCTAAACTCTGACGGAATTCCTCGGAATTTCCGATGGGGCATACACACGGACGGAATATCCGATGAAAAGAGCCTGTCTGACTTTCCATTGGAAATTCCGATCGCGTGTACAAGGCATTACAGGCTCATTTACGTGGGTGCAAAGGCCCGTAGAGCTTAAATAGCCATGTATGTGTCTGGAGCATCATGGAGCTGTGTGCAGGCAGCCTACAGGTATGTTAGTCAATGGAGAAACCATGGTTGTACTGATTCACCCACACATCTCAGTTGGACATGTAAGCAGGGACAAGTGCAAAGAGCCACTCCGAGCTGATCTGAATGCATAAAGAAATGCTGTACAGGCCTCTGCTCCCATGTGAATGAGCCCTACATATCTTGTACCAAAGATTTCTCACTTGTAGATAATGTGTGAGCACCAAGACTTTGAATTAGCAGTACTAGGCTATGTAATTGGTATCGGGTTGAGCAAAAAGCTCAGTGCATACCAGTTAAAGGGTATGCGTGTCATGGCTCTGTTTACTGGTTTTACCATTTGAACGCAGTCAGTGGAAATAGTACTATTAATAACTGAAGCCACTATAGGGCCCAGTATAAGAAGCCAGTCTTGTTTCTGTCCTGAGCAGTGCATTTTAGTTTGTTCCTAAAGGGTGCATGCAGACATAGGGTGACTGAGGAAAACGGCTGAATTGGACTCCACTGCCTACTGGAATTTGTGGTGATAAAGAGAGATCAAACTATTAGCAGTAATACAAAGCTGTACAATTGTAAAAGCCAGAGTGTCTAGCTTTCTGATTTGGGTATAAGCCCAATAGATAAGGTTTTATACCTGGATTGGCGGGCAGATGTCTAAAAGCAATAGATGGTGAAATATCTGCCCACTGTGTATTGCATTAATGAATACATGGAACTCACTGGGGTCTTCTCTCATATGAAGCGTGGATGCAGTGCATGTACCGCGAGTACTTCATACAAATTGTAATGAGCTACACCCAATTCCGCAGTGATTTTCCAGCACGTAGAGGCCCTGTTGTTGCCTGATTGTTGTAAGCAATACTTGCTTGTCCATAATCTCCTTCAGCTATCTGACCTTTTATAGTTCTGAGATCATTAGTAAGAACAGATCACTCCACAAGGCACAGTATATGGAAAAGGGTTGTCTAATGTGATCATGATGAGTAATGTACAGGTACCTGCATAACCTTTGCTAGCAGTAACCCTCATTCATTGATAAGGAACACTGTATAATTGCAATGGAAATAAAATCTCATTGAGTTATCAGTACCAGACGTACAATAATCCTGCAGTTGAGTTCAGACTTTTGGCTCACCTGTGCTAAACTGTCTGGGTTGTAAAAGGTAATAAAGAGGGAGAGGACCTTGCTGCATGATTTTTATCTGAGCTATGTACTTGTTTGAACAAAATGTACAGTTCTGTTTGCTGAGTACACATGCCTTTTATCTGCAGCGCTATGAGGTGAGTGCCATCCTGGGGAGGAAGGTGGGGCCTGTGTCCTGCTATGTCCAGCATGTGAGCAGCAGCGTGGCCTTGGAAGAGATCTGCCTTCTTCAAGCAGGAACTCCAGAACGTCAAGGGGGTCTGGACTTTGCTATATAGCCACTGGTTAACCCACGGAACACAACATTTTACACTGCAATTGTGTTTTGATGAATTCATTAACTAGACATGAACAAGTGCCAACTGTTGAAGAACTACAAGTGTCAGTAGATAGTCACGTTACCAGTGCCTTCGGTAGCGAATTCCGTTTTCTATGTAAATAACAGGGACATGTTTTCAATAAAAACCATGTTTGTAAATGCTGTAGATTGTGTCTTACTTTTTGCTGAAAAACCACTGCTTGTAATTTTTAGTTACGAAATGAATGATTTAAATGTACCCTGTCTAAAATTGTAATGAACATACTTTATCTGGGTCAGTTTTCTGACTGTATGACATCATATGGTGTGTTCACTAATTTAACTATAGAGTTCACATGTATGCCAGAGGGGATGCTGTAAATGTGTGCAAATGTTTTCCCCAGAGCAACCACATTTCTGTTCCCATTTTTTTTTTTAACCCATAAAGGAAATAATAGCTAGAATATAGCTTTATTACATGCAACACCGCTTTATACAGCCTGGGGGTGTTTATCTGTCTAGTGGTATACCATCCTTGCCGTGGCTTTCAAAGTTTGATAAGAGTAATACTCTTCACAACAGATTTTTAGGTTACAGTGGACATTATAGACAGAGGTGTTGCCTTAAATTGATATATTAGGGCTTGTTTACACCATAGGTGTGCCTTTAACACATGCATTTATTTTTCACGGTGGTAAAGCCGCTAGTTCATTTTGAATAGGCCCCCAACACACCTTAATGCTTGTAAAGTGCACTAAAACACACTGAGCATTTGTGCGCTAGTGTAGAAGCATTTTTACAGACTGTGTTGAAATTCCATTAGACTTTCACACTGAAGTTTTTAAAGCACTTTTGCGTTAATAAAAAGTGCCTGAAAAGCTCAAAAAATGCTTCCCTTTAAATTCTATGTATGTGTTCACATTGGGGAGTGTGTTTCCATTGCAGTGTAAAAAAATTCTGCTTGCCACATTTTTGGTAAGTTAAAAAACGCTTCTCCCCATTGAGACCGCTGCAAAAACACACCCGCTAAGTGTTTTTGAGTCACATGCCCTTTAAAAAACGCACTGCAAAAGCGCTCCATTATTACATAGGCGTTTTACAGGCGGTTTTGATGCGAACCAGTGTGAAAGTAGCCTTAAGAATAAATGGCAGTGTTAATATGCTGTGTTATTGCATGCAGTTGTGTGAATGGGCCCTTAGTGCTAGTTACATTCAGTTCCGTGCGCTTTTTTTATGCACAAAATGCATGCAGTGTTTTCCATGTATTCCAATGGCTCTAGTTCACACCATGCATTTAGTTTCCGGTCAGTTTCTGCACCGGAAACTGACTGCATGGTGTGAACTAGAGCCATTGGAATGCATGGGAAACGCACTGCGTGCATTTTTAGTGCAGAAAAAAAGCGCACAGAACTGCATCTGGTGTGAACTGGCCCTAAACCATGATGTAACACTCTGTTAAATCTGATTTTAACATTTTCCCAGTAAGTCACGCCAGGTATTCTTCATATGATAGGAGAGTAGAAATGACATCCATAAATGAGGCATGTGTAATCTATTGTCCCAACTTCATTCCTTACTGCAATTATAATGTATCAAAAGTATCACAAGACATGATTGTTTGTATATAAATCCTTGAAGGGTCTGTGTCACACATTATATACCTTTAAAACGGGCATATTTTGTTCTTCAGTTGAGTTCAATGGTAAAATTCAGCACTTTATCATAGGAGTGCGAGCAAGGTCCATGGAAACCAATGCATTTCTTTGCAGTGTGAACCAGCCCTTCCTATGAAAATTACTGTACACCTGTTAGTAGCTCTCAGGCACTAATGTCCTAACACAGCCTTTTCAAGTTACTCATTAACCAGAATTGTGATATGAAATCTATGAGAAGACAAGAGTTCCTTGGCTTCCTTGTCTTGGTTATAGTTTCACAATACATTTAATTGCATGACTTTATGGAATTTAAGACTAGGTAAACCAATATTGACACCATTTAACTCCTTCCACCCCATAGGACAATAAAGCATTGGAGACAGATACTTGTATTTTTTTTTTCCTTTTTATTATTTTTAAAAATGCTGTAAAAATCATATAAAAACTTGAGCATGCTCATTTTCTTTCCCTAATATCTACAATACAAAGTATTTCTCTGTAATCATTTTACAAATGTACCATAGCTGCATCCATACATATATAGAAAACTAAAAATTACAAAAATAATTTAAGGAAAGGGGAAATGTTTTAGCTTTGTCATATAGCTTGTGGAGAAGAAAAAAAATATATATATATATTTATAGTTCTATAATTCCAGGGGGTAGCACTATTCATCTGGCTACACATTCAAAAAAAAAAAGGAAACTGAAGACCAGCACAATTTCTGTTTGGCACTGCCCAAAATGTACCCTCGCCCTCCCCCCCCCCCACCCCACCCCACCTACAGTACTTTCAGCTTACAGAGGCCGCTTGTGCAAGGCACTAACAGAACATATCAAATGCTTCTGCTGGTGTGAATGGCTCCATTTGGGCACTAGCAGGACAACACATGAGACAAGAAAAAATAAAAAAAGAACCAACATCTCACTTACAAAAAGAGAACAAGTAAAAACTAGGCACTAGAAAAGCAAACAGGCACTTAAATGGCGGGTAGATATCGGACAATGGTTAGCAGAACATTTTCATGGTTGTAGTCATAAAACGCTTACATCAAACTTAGCTCTAAAGTGTTTACAGAATTAGCGTTCAGTCCGTACCTCCCGCTTTGTTTGCATGAAATGTGAGGCTTTAGCCCTGGTACTCTATATATTATATATAAAAAATAAAATAAAAAATCAGATGCAGCAGCTTCACACCCATCAGGTCATGAATATTAGGGTGTCAGGTGCACTGTCCCTTTAATAGTGGGAGGTGACCCAAGTCTTTGGCACAATGTTGCTGGGGGTCCCCCCAATGTCTCTTTGCTATAGAAGTCTTATTATTGCACTAGGCTGATGATGCTGGACAAGGCTGAGATTGTGGCTCAGTGTGGAGAGAGAGGGGGGGGGGGGTAGCACACAGTTCAGGTAGGTGCTACCTGATGACACCGATTGGGAGGGCACACAGACCAGACATGTGCTGTATGATAGGTTAGACAGCACAGTCCAGGTAGGTGCTACCTGATGACACAGACCAGGCAGGTGCTGTATGGTGGGATGCACACAGTCCAGGTAGGTGCTGCCTGATGACACCGAGTTAGAGAGCCCACAGTCCAGGTAGGTGCTGCCTGATTGGGAGGTCTCCCTCAGGGATGAGGTATTCTCTATAGTCCGTGTGACACACACATACCGGGTTACCGGCAGTCGCCGAGGCTGGAGAGGAAGGAGCCGCTGGTGGCGGCGGGGGGAAGCTGTTTGAAGAAGTGCCTGAGGCTGGTCAAGTCCCGGGTGAGCATGTCAATCCTCTTATGGAGTTTGTCGTTCTCTGAGGAAAGTTCCAGCAGTTTCTGCTGCATATCAATGTTGCGTTTCTTGGCCTTGTCCCGGCTCTTCCTCACAGCGATGTTGTTGCGCTCCCTCCTCTGGCGGTACTCCGGACTGAAGCGGTCCAGGTTCTTCTTGGAGGAGCGCGGGTTGGAGGAGTTGGTAGCGGAGGTGGAGGAGGCCGGGGACGGGCAGGCAGAGCTGGCATTAGAGCAGGGTTCAGGTGAGGTGGGCGGGGTGGGTTGTAGAAGGCTCATAGTGGTCTGGGCACAGGTGGCGATCTGGCAGGGTAGGGATGAGGAGAGGTCGCTGTCGCTCCAGTCAGGTTCCTGTTTGAGGGATTTGTAGTGCTGAGGTGCGGAGGACAGGAGGCCGCTCAGGTAGTCCGCTCCGCTCTCCGCCCGGCCGCTCAGGTAGTCCGCTCCGCTCTCCGCCCGGCCGCTCAGGTAGTCCGCTCCGCTCTCCGCCCGCTCGCCGTTCTTGCTGTTGAAGAGGTCGGCGAAGAGCTCGTCGTTGCACAGCTCCAGGTTGGGGACGGAGGACATGGAGTCGATGTACGAAGTGAAGTCTATGGCGCTCTCATCATCGTAGATAGCCGGGGCTGCGCTCAGCTCGGCCAGGGTGCCGCTGCCTCCGGCCGGGGGCTCGGTGTCCTCACACATGGCCCGGGGCTTGCAGTGAGTCGGGGAGGCGCCCAGCCGCTGCTCGTAGAAGTTGGTGGGCTCCATACACCAGGCGGCATAGGGGGACACACATCGGCTGTCCAGACTCATGGACGTGATGCTCATGTGACTGATCGGAGAGAAGAGCTGAGCAATGATGATGTCGGGATCCCCGCACTGAGGAGAAGAAAAAGTGATACAAATCGGGCTGTCAGTGAGCTCTGAGAGACGGGCGTGCTGAGGGCTCCCTATATACCGCCCGGCATCCACGCCCCTCCCTGATGTCATATCTCAGGAGGCGGGGCCGGGGACAGCGTGCTTCACCTACACACTACATTAACCCCTTCCTGGTCTGCCGGGACACACCGTCCTATCTGAGCACCGCCCGATCCGACACTGCTGTGTGCTACCTGTGCCAGGAATAGAATGTATGGGGGAGGAAAAGAGGTGACAGCCAGGAATATAATATAAGAGGCGGGGGAGGTGATAGCCATGGATATATTGTATGGGGGGAGATGCGGAGATGACAGCCGGGAATATAATGTAAGGGGGAGGGGTGGAGGTTATAGCCATGGATATATTGTATGGGGGGGAGATGCGGAGATGACAGCCATGGATATAATGTAAGGGGTGGGGGGGGGGGGGGGTAGAGGTGACATCTCTTGGTGAGAGCGCTCTGCATGATACTGGACCTCTGCTGGGATGTGGAGGGGTTGCAGTCTGGAGAGAAGCCCAGAGTCTGTCACTTCTCTGGAAGAATGGAACATGTTTGTTTTTCGCTCATAGAGAACAGTCAGGACAGACAGAAGCAGTCTCCGTATATTTCAAAATCATTGTGTTGCTGGACCCTTCAGCAAAGTCTCATTGAACTGTTTTTGGATGGCACTAGGAATCAAATGAGATGTGGTTTGCAGAAGATTTTTTTTTACAAAAAAAAAAAAATCATTATTATATATAGACTATACGAATTCCTATACCTGAACAGATTTAAATAGTTATCATTTCTGTAATTCTGTTGTGTGCTCGGTTTCAGGGTAGCTTCTATTTTTGACTAAAGTACCTTTGGTTGTAATTCTCTACGGTATTACTAAATAGGAAGGCACCTATATACTCCTAACTATATTGCCTAGACTTAAAGCAGTTGTATACTGTTTTTTTTTACTTTTACCTACAGGTAAGCCTATACTAAAAAAATATCTCCTAAACCTTTACGGTTTAGGAGATATTCCCCTTGCACTGAGCCGCTGACTGCAGCGGGCCAGCGGCGCATGCGCACAGGGCATTCTCGGCTGAAGGCCCGGCGGACAACGGACCTTGCCGGAAAGAAGTCTCCCGCAAACATGCGCGGGAGTGACAACATTGTGGCTCCAGCCACTCACAGCGCTGGAGATGTGATACCCGGAAGACACGCCGAGGCATAATGTCACAATGTGCAACCTGACCCCAAAGGCTCTGTCTTTTCCAGACTTGCCCAGGGGGACAGTGCAGGGATGGGAGGATTTGTGTATACAAGCTCAAGCAGCCTTTTTACACAATGCAGAGGATTAACCCCTTAGGTTCCACAGTGAGTATAACGAACATGCTTTACTGCATATACAGACTGATTTTACTGTTGTGGGTTTAGTAACACTTTAAATCTGCTTGTACATCAAACACTACCCTCCCCCAAGACTAACAATACTGGTGCCTCCTGTGCACCTTCTTCCAGAGTGGGAGCATTCTAATACAGGGGGCATGTTAATGACCGGATTACCAGGTGAAAACGGAGGGAAAATAGCAAAAAAAGTTAAAAATGTCTCCACCATCTAATGATTGGTAAACTGCAAAAGAGTACATTTTTGATTTTGGATTTAATACTGCTTTAGTTTTTACAAGCTAAAAAAATGTACATGCAAAAACCAATCTGTCATTATGTTTAGAGTGTATTTTGGGCAGTACCGTACTTTTTACATAAATAGTCCCCCCCCCCCCCCCCCCCCCCAATCCTAGACTTTTTGCACTGTTTCAGCCTAGGATTAAATTGGATTTACTGAGATTCTGTCACTGACCTGGACCAAATGTGACATAATGGTAGCAAGAAAATAATTCTGAATAGTTTTGTTAAAATGTCATAATTGCAAAAGCATTGACCTTTTCCCCATGAATGCCCCATATAATCTTGGGTATCAACAACTGTCTTTAGAAGTCAGGTTGTTAAATTGTACACAGGAGAACTCTGTTCAACTAAATGTCACATCATCTTAAAGTAAAATACACCTCTTTCTAGAAGGCCCCCATATAAACATTTTTTTCTATGTATGTGTTCACATAAATATATTTTAGAAATCATAGTCTCTATCATTTTCATGTACTACTTCTGAAATACCTGGTTGTTCCTGACAGTCACCTTTCTTCCCTGTTCTAAACTGACCACACAAACCGCAGAAGCTTATCTGCACTTGCGTGGTCAGTTTGTATCCTTTGGCTAATCATTCAGGGGTACTGGACACCGTGCAGGCACACAGCATGCCTGTATTCTGTAGTTTATTCAGCCACCATGTCCCCCAACCAACCACAGCCTGCTTCTGTCGTACATGCCCTTCCAATCACAGCATGCCTCTGGCAAACACCCTTTCAATCATTGCCAGCCTCCTGAACAAGCCTCATACTCAAGCGCTACATGCATCTTGCCCCAGGCTGAACAGACTATGGAAAACAGGCACATTGTCCTGTAAATCCATCCCCCAATATCAGGAAGAAGAAAGGCATGGTCAAATTTTAATCCTGTAAACAAGGTAAGATCATTTCCAAGACTAAACAAAAGCAGGTATGGTGCCTGCTTAGTTATAACTGTATTAGACAGTGTCTATAACATTGCATGTTCACAACTACTTTAAAATGCCTGGGCCTTGTAACAGCATCAACCCTAACAGTGGCAACACTGTGTGTGGGGGTGATGCTGATTAAGGTTCTGGATGGCTGATCGTTTTCTTTCATGTCTGATTGTCTGCCTTCATGATTTGAGCTGTTGGGTGGATGAAGCCTGATGGATTATGTTGAGATATTAGTTTCCTATCCTGTCCTATCTAGACCCACCACCCCTTAGAGCAGGGGTCTCAAACTGGCGGCCCTCCAGCTGTTGTAAAACTACAAGTCCCATGAGGCATTGCAAGGCTGACAGTTACAAGAAGGACTCCCACAGGCAGAGGCATGATGGGACTTGTAGTTTTGCAACAGCTGGAGGGCCGCCAGTTTGAGACTCCTGCCTTAGAGTGACAGTGGATGCAGCCTAATGGATGATGCTGAGACCAGTTCCCTATCAGGTTAGCCATTCTTGTGATTGACTACGAACAGCAGTGGGAAGATTCCATAACCAGTAGCAAGCTGACAAGTCATGACTTAGTGTTGATATGATGTAATGCTGAGGGACAGCCTGAGAGGGGATAGTAGAATATTAGTTCCTCATCAGGTCCATCTCACCTTAGATGGGGAACTCGTCTCACCTAATCGCCCAATCAAGTCCACCTCACTTGTGATTGATGGTGTACAGCTGTGAGCAGATTCCACAGCCACTAGCAGGCCAACAGTCCTTATACTTAGTGCTGATATGATGCAATATTTCAGGGTGGAGCCTGAGCGGTCACGGTGGAATGTTAGTTCCCCATCAGGTCATCTCCTCTTTGGTGTGATAATAAACCTGAGGCACTGATTTGCATTAAGATTAGTAGTTCCCCATCAGGTCCACTCTCCATTTGAATAATAATGGTCTTGCAGTTCACCATCAGGTACACCTTTTGGTTGATTAACAACCCTGTGGGTTGCAATTTAAGTTGACTTATGTATTATCATTTACGTGTGGAAGTTGGCTAATGCTTACATTGCTGGAAGGTTCATAATTTTTTGGTGGTGGGATTCTTTCATTAAACAAATATTATTCTATCCCCAACATTTCTCTCCTCTGCCTCTTCCATGTTTCCCCACACAATTTGGAAAAAGCTGGGGGCTATGAGAACAAAGCTTTAGACCAGGTAACAGAGCTGGTGTTAACCTGTGATGATATTAAGGCTTTAGCTATGGCTGCTGGAGAAGAGACTCCCTGACTAATCTCTAAAGTAAAGAAGATGTTAACTGGGAAGAGATGCCATAAATCTCTCTCCGCTAATTCAGCACAGAGGCAGCTTTCCATCTATTCTTTGCAGGGAGCAAAATACTTCCAGGTTTGTTGGTGCCAGCAGAATAGGCAATTTTCTAGCTCCATGTTTATAGTCTCTCTTTGTTAACTGTCTCGCTTATTAGTTCAAAGTGAAGTATTCTGCGCTCAGACACTAAAGTGCAACATAAATGCCAATGCAGACATTGTAATGCTTTTGAAGTTGGAAACTTAAAGTTAGTTAAATTAGTTTTTCCTTTGCTTTTTGTGACTCTGATCAAAAGTTTGTCGCCATTGCATACAGATTTCATTAGAGCCTATTTAGAAAGTTTGAAATCGTTTGTAATTTTTTTTCCTTCACTTTTTTTTTTTCTATTTCACAGCTCAGCCTATTATAAAAGCTGGTTCAGAGGTGGAGCTTTCCATTTCTATTTATTAGTTCTTACTTTTAGATTCCATTGTTCTAGAGACTATTTACATTAGTGAAGCAATTAAAATTTTGTTAAGACATTTTCAGAATTAGTAAAGTGCTTTAACTGTGGCAGGCATAATGACTTGGAACACAAGCATCTTATTTCTTCTTTAAATTTTTCAGGAAAGGTTGAGACAAACAAGAAGAGGTAATACTGTTACTTTTTTCTCATGTTTTGCCTGTCATTTCTCAGTTTTTCCAGTTTATTGGCTATAGATGGCTTTATGAAGGCCATTTTGTAGCAGGGCGCTCCAACACTGGCCACAGAGAAAAGGATACAAAATAAAGTTACATTATGATAGCTTTAGTTACATGAGTTTTAGTTTATCTGGAACCTTGAACAGCTTCCTTGAAGCTTTTAAAGCATCTTTCAGCCATTTGGGAATGTTACACAAAGATCTTAATGGGAATGCAGACACTTTAAGCAAGCTGACTTTCAATATGCTTTAGGTAGAGTTGAACCTTATGCCTAGTACACGTGGGCCGAATGTTAAGCGACATTGGCCGGTTCAATAAAAAACAGCCAACATTCGACACGTTTGTGTGGCAGCCGACAATTTTCTGATCCACGCTCTCAGCCATTGGCTGAGAGCGTGATTGGAGTGTTCTGGTAAGGGGGGGGGGGTCTGTTGTGTGACATTAGCAAATTAATATTTACTAATGTCTTCCTGTTTCTCCTCCCAGCCAATCAGGAAGCAGGTCCTGAGACCCCATTGGCAGGGCAGGAGCGGAAAGCGACGACCGGGAGACCGAGGGGGGGAGCCCCCACCGCACCCGTGACCTGCATGGGGTAAGTGCAGGCCTGGTGGGCCAGAGGGCGAACGAGCCAGTGACAAAGAATGCATTAAGGTGAAAAACCTCAAGACTTTACAACCCCTTTAGGCCTTTATGAACAAAGCCTTATGGCAACTCCAGTGCCTAATGCCTAATTATCATGTACTGGTAGCCCCCAGTACACGAAGCACACTGCACAGATTCCAGTGATTCAGCTATGATGTCAATCAGTTCCACAACCTGCTATTTTTTATTTTTTATTTGCTATAAGATAGCCAAACATTCAGTCCTTTCTCACGATATGACAGTTGTCAAGTTTTTTTGAGAATGTTTGTGTTGTTAAATTCAGAGCTGCTTTTCAGGTATTAAAATTTGGAACACTTGTAGGTTTGGTGGTCATCAAGTGTTAAGTGCTGTTTGGCCACATTGTGGAAATATCACCCATAATGATGGATGAAATTATGCATTGTGTATACTGTTTTTAAAGCACAATCTGATGACATTTTTGAATTGATACCCCTTGCTTCAGTCAGACACACGTATGTGGAGTACTGATGGACTTTTCCATTATAGGTTGAAGAATTAACAAGAACTTGTGTGTGGTCATTTCTTTACATCTTCCATGTTATAAGTGAGAAATGCTGAACACAGTCAGCTCCCATTAGTGATGAGCCGAACACCCCCGGGTTCGGTTCGCACCAGAACCCGCGAACAGACCGAAAGTTCGTACGAACATTAGAACCCTATTAAATACAATGGATGCGAACGTTCGAATTCTAAAGTGCTAATTATAACAACTATTATGCATGTTATTGTCCTAAAAAGGGTTTGGGAACCCGGGTTGTGCACCAGGGGACATGTATCAATGCAAAAAGAAGTTTTAAAAACTGTCGTTTTTCGGGAGCAGTCATTTTAATGATGCATAAAGTGAAAAAAAAAAAGTCAAATATTCCTTTAAATATCGTACCTGGGGGGTGTCTAAAGTATGCCTGTGAAGTGCCACGTGTTTCCCGTGTTTAGAACTGTCCCTGCACAAAATTACATTTCTAAAGGAAAAAAAGCCATTTAAAACTGCTTGCGGCTTTAATGTAATGTTTGGTCCCGGTAATATGGATGAAAATCTTTAAGAAAAATGGCATAGCTACC
Source organism: Rana muscosa (assembly GCA_029206835.1). Taxonomy (NCBI): domain Eukaryota; kingdom Metazoa; phylum Chordata; class Amphibia; order Anura; family Ranidae; genus Rana; species Rana muscosa. Next base: position 8,070,787 of record JARGYO010005626.1, read on the forward strand.
CCATGACCCCCACCCCAGCCCATTACCAGCCCCTTTGGGTCTTGTATGGATATTAAGGGGAACCCCGCACATAAAATAAAAAAGGCCCTATATACTCTGAACAGCCGTATACAGGCGGTGCATACAAGACAGGGACTGTAGGTTTGTTCTTATGTAGAATCTGTTTGTAATTTTGAACAGGTACATTGTTGAAGTGTAGCTCCAGCCCAAAAATCTATTTTTAAACTTTTTGGAAAACATAGGTAAGGGTTATCACCCCTGTAACATTTGTTTTGCTGTCTGTGCCCCTGTTCAGAACATTTCACCTCACTTTCCGTCCCAATGACAACTGTTTTTGAAATGTGGTGTTTTTCTTGAAACAAGGATTGCTGATAAAGCATCAGTACAGAGGAGACACCTTTCTCCCATATTTATTCTTACAGGAGAGAATTTTCCTTCCTAGTGGTAGATTTCCTCTCACTTCCTGTTGTCTTCTTGCGTTTGCAAGTAGGAGTCGTTTGTAAGTTGGATGTTTGAAAGTAGGGACCTGCCGTATATACTCTGCAGAAATAGGCCCCTTAGTTGTTGGTGTTGGCACAACACTGTAAGCACTCACAGTTACTCTTGGTTGGTGCTGGAACGCCCTGCTGTCAACTATTATATCAGGAATTTTAATTACATATAATTGTTGAACAGTGGTAGTAAAAATTGGGCCTTTGATGGTGGTGCTGGTGCCACAACACTGTAAGCCCTGACAGTTACTCTTGGTGGGTGCAGCAATGGGCCCTGCTGTGAATTATTAGATCAAGAATTGTAATTGCATGCCCCTGTTGAACAGGGGCTGAAAAATTGGGCCTTTCGTGGTGGTGGTGGTGGTGGCGTTGCCACAACACTGTAAGCCCTCAGAGTTACTCTTGGTGGGTGCAGCAATGGGCCCTGCTGTGAATTATTAGATCAAGAATTGTAATTGCATGCCCCTGTTGAACAGGGGCTGAAAAATTGGGCCTTTCGTGGTGGTGGTGGTGGCGGCATTGCCACAACACTGTAAGCCCTCAGAGTTACTCTTGGTGGGTGCAGCAATGGGCCCTGCTGTGAATTATTAGATCAAGAATTGTAATTGCATGCCCCTGTTGAACAGGGGCTGAAAAATTGGGCCTTTCGTGGTGGTGGTGGTGGTGGTGGTGGTGGTGGTGTTGCCACAACACTGTAAGCCCTCAGAGTTACTCTTGGTGGGTGCAGCAATGGGCCCTGCTGTGAATTATTAGATCAAGAATTGTAATTGCATGCCCCTTTTGAACAGGGGCTGAAAAATTGGGCCTTTCGTGGTGGTGGTGGTGGTGGCGGCGTTGCCACAACACTGTAAGCCCTCAGAGTTACTCTTGGTGGGTGCAGCAATGGGCCCTGCTGTGAATTATTAGATCAAGAATTGTAATTGCATGCCCCTGTTGAACAGGGGCTGAAAAATTGGGCCTTTTCGTGGTGGTGGTGGTGGTGGCGGCATTGCCACAACACTGTAAGCCCTCAGAGTTACTCTTGGTGGGTGCAGCAATGGGCCCTGCTGTGAATTATTAGATCAAGAATTGTAATTGCATGCCCCTGTTGAACAGGGGCTGAAAAATTGGGCCTTTCGTGGTGGTGGTGGTGGTGTTGCCACAACACTGTAAGCCCTCAGAGTTACTCTTGGTGGGTGCAGCAATGGGCCCTGCTGTGAATTATTAGATCAAGAATTGTAATTGCATGCCCCTGTTGAACAGGGGCTGAAAAATTGGGCCTTTCGTGGTGGTGGTGGTGGCGGCGTTGCCACAACACTGTAAGCCCTCAGAGTTACTCTTGGTGGGTGCAGCAATGGGCCCTGCTGTGAATTATTAGATCAAGAATTGTAATTGCATGCCCCTGTTGAACAGGGGCTGAAAAATTGGGCCTTAGGCACTGGTGGCACAACACTCCAACCCCTCACAGATACTGTACTTGGAGCACAGCAATGAGCCCTATGGCAAATTATTGCTAAAAAAATTGTAATTACACGCCCCTGTAAAACAGGGGCTGAAAAATTGGGCCTTAGCCACTGGTGGCGGCACCCATAAACAAAAATGATCTTCCAAGCTATCATCATCAATCGTATCATTGAGGACTCGGAGGAGGAGGATAGCCAGTCAACATAACAGCACAGGCACTCAGCATCAGCATCAGTCTTGAAGGGACGTGACATGTTAAAATCAATTAGTCTGTTATATCAGCATCAGGTGTGTGGTAGCTGGTGGTGATCCAAGACTGGTTCATCTTGATGAAAGTCAGTCGATCAACCGAGTCGGTGGACAGGCGCACCCTGTGATCCGTGACAAATCCTCCAGCAGCACTGAATGTGCGTTCCGAAAGAACGCTGGATGCAGGACAGGCCAGTAGCTCAATTGCATACTGTGCAAGCTCTGGCCAGTGATCCATCCTCAAGACCCAGTAAGCCAGAGGATTTTCGGTGGGGAAGGTGTCCAAGTCTGACCTTGCCCCTAGATATTCCTGCACCATGTTTATCAGACGCTGGCGATGGTTGCTGGAACCAATCATACTTTGGGGCTGCGGACTAAAGAATTGTCTAAACGCATCGGTCAGACGGCCACCTTCCCCACCGCTCCTTCTTTGACTGGCCGAAGCCTCAGCAACTCGTTGTCCAGGACCAGGAGTTTGTAACCTCCCAGTCTCTGGGAACGCGTTGCACAGACCTTTCTGCAAGGCCTCCCGGAGTTGTCTCATCCTCTGCTCCCTCTGCGACGGTAACATAAGGTCCGCAACCTTACCCTTGTACCGTGGATCAAGGAGAGTGGCCAGCCAGTAATGGTCCCTCTCCTTGATCCGAAGAATACGAGGATCCTTCCGCAGACTTTGCAGGATCAGGGAGGCCATGCAGCGTAGGTTTGCTGAGGCATTCGCTCCGGAGTCCTCTGGGTCACTAAGGACGACATGATCCGCGGCCACCTCCTCCCAGCCACGTACAAGTCCACTGGTTTCTTGGGACTGTAAATCATCCCTAAAAGACTGCTGCTGATGATGCTGAGTGCCAGCCTCCACCTCCATGCTGACACAATCCTCCTCCTCGTCCTCTTCCTGTGCGATGGGTGGGACAGAAGGAACACTGTCTGGGTAAAGGGGGCCTTGAGAGGCAAGGAAGTCCTCCTCTTCCTGCCTCTGTTCTGCCTCAAGTGCCCTGTCCATTATTCCACGCAGCGTGTGCTCCAACAGGTGGACAAGAGGTACAGTGTCACTGATGCATGCACTGTCACTGCTCACCATCCTCGTGGCCTCCTCAAATGGTGCCAGGACAGTGCATGCATCCCTGATCATGCCCCACTGGCGTGGAGAAAAAAAAACAAGCTCCCCTGACCCTGTCCTGGTGCCGTAGTCGCACAGGTACTCATTGATGGCCCTCTGCTGCGTGTGCAGCCGCTGCAGCATGGCCAACGTTGAGTTCCACCTGGTGGGCATGTCACATATAAGGCGGTTCTTGGGCAGGTTCAACTCCTTTTGCAGCTCAGCCAGGCGAGCACTGGCATTATAAGATCTGCGGAAATGCACACAGACTTTCCTGGCCTGCCTCAGGACATCCTGTAAGCCCGGGTACCTGCCCAAGAACCGCTGCACCACCAGGTTAAGGACGTGAGCCACACAGGGCACATGGGTCAGTTGTCCCTGTCGGAGGGCAGAGAGGAGGTTGGTGCCATTGTCGCAAACCACCATTCCTGGCTTAAGCTGGCGTGGCGTCAACCACCTCTCGGCCTGGCCCTGCAGAGCAGACAGGACCTCTGCCCCAGTGTGGCTTCTGTCCCCCAAACACACCAGCGCAAGCACGGCATGGCATCTTTTTGCCTGCGTACTTGCGTAGCCCCTTGAACGCCTACGGAGCACCGCTGGTTCCGAGGACAAACCACAGGAAGAGGCCATGGAGGAAGAAGAGGAGGGGGTGGAGGAGAGAGGTGTGTCACAACCAGTAGTAGCATTTTGGAGGCGTGGCGATGGAACAACCTCCAACACTACTGCACCTTGTCCTGCATCCTTCCCAGCTGCCAAAAGAGTGACCCAATGGGCCGTGAAAGAAAGGTAACGTCCCTGTCCATGCCTGCTGGACCATGAGTCAGCGGTAATATGCACCTTACCGCTGACCGCCCTGTCCAGCGAGGACAAGACATTGCCTTCCACATGCCGGTAGAGAGCCGGAATAGCCTTCCGTGAGAAAAAGTGGCGTTTGGGAACCTGCCACTGAGGAACCGCACATTGCACAAACTCACGGAAGGGGGCCGAGTCTACCAACTGAAAAGGCAGCAGTTGAAGCGCTAGCAATTTAGCCAAGCTAGCATTCAACCGCTGGGCATGTGGATGGCTGGGAGAGAACTTCTTTCGACGGTCCAGCAGCTGGGGCAGGGAAATTTGCCTGCTAGAATCGGACGTCGGTGTACTGCTAGCAGAGTGGCCGCAAGTACTTGGCTGTGACACACCTAATTCTACACCTTCATTCCTCTCAGTGCATGTTTCAGAGAGGACTGAAGTTATAGTGGGGTTGGAGATCCCAGCTGATGCGGTGCAAGGAGAGGTCCGCTTTGTTCTTTGGTGTGGGTCTTTGAGGTAGGCTTGCCAACGAGCTGCATGGCAGGTCAACATATGTCTGGTCAGGCATGTGGTACCCAAGCGGCTGATGTTTTGGCCACGCGATATACGCTTGAGACATATGTTGCAAACAGCAGCTGTGCGATCTGATGCACTAGCCTCAAAAAAGGCCCACACCAAAGAACTTTTTGAATGACGGGCAGAGGCAGCGCCCTGCACAGGCGGAGCTCTGCGGTGTGATTCCGTCGGTGTACTGCCCTTACGCTGGCCACCAAAGGGCATCCTGCCTTGTTGGAGATGTGCCTCCTCCTCATCCTCCTCCTCCTCCTCTCTCCTATTAGGCACCCACGTGGAGTCAGTGACCTCATCATCACCTCCCTCCTCATCACTGGAGCCAATCTGGCAGTATGCTGCAGCTGCTGGAACATGACTGCCAGATTGGTGTCCTTCTTGAGCATCCCCTCTGTCTGCTCTCACGCTACTGCCTTCCTCTAGCTGGGTTTCATCATCAGACCCTTCGAAACGCTGGGCATCCTCCTGGAGCATGTACCCAACACTGTGCTCAAACAGTTCGGGGGACTCCTCAGGAGGAGGACATGGTGGGTCTAGGGAAGGAGTGACTGATGATGAGTCTGACATTGATACCAGGGAAGAGGACGCTTTGGCAGCTGCTTTTCCAGTACCCTGAGCCTGGGTGAGAGAGGATGAGGAGGAGGAGGGGGGCTTGGTCATCCACTCTACCAAGTCTTCGGCATGATGTGGCTCAACATGTCCAGCTGCCGAAAAGAAGGACAAGCGTGTCCCATGGCCATGTGCTGATGACAATGCACCGCGCCCACGACCAGCACTGTTGCCCCCAGACACAGAGCCTGCTTGCCCTCTTTTATTGCCTCCTGACTGTCTGCCTCTCCTTGTTTGCCTTCCAGACATTCTAATAGATGGCCTGCAGGGAGATGGGAAAAAAGCAATAAGGGCTACCTTCAGGTGTCCTTCTCTGTCCCTTTACTTAAGGATTTCTAAATATGGTTGAGGATGATTGCTTTTGCACAGAATAGCACAACGACACTTTCCCTGACTGTCCAAAAAAACAAGGATTTCAAAGATGGTTGATGAGGAATGCTTTAGCACACTATAGCACAAGGAGAATTCCCTCACTGTCCTTCCCTGTCCCTAGAAACAAGGATTCGCACAGTAAAACACACTGACACTCTCCCTACCTATCCTTCTCTTTCCCTAAACTAAAGGAATCCAGGTTAAGCAAGAAAAAAGTAAATGTCACTGTCCCTGCCTATGTTTCTCTTTCCCTGCTCCGGAACACACTACACTAGGCCGCCGTGCTGGCGGCCTTTTATAGTGTGGGGCGTGTACTAAACACCCTCAGCAATAATTGGCCACAGGCATCCTGCCTGTGGCCAATCATTGCTCTCCTCGCTGCCGGCGCTGTGATTGGCCAAGCATGCGGGGTCACAGTGCATGCTTGGCCAATCACAGCGCCTGGATGACACTGCGATGGCGTAGTGCATTGTGGGCCATTCGCGTCACTCGAATTTGGCGCGAACGGCCCAAATCGTTCGATCTTCGTCGAACGATCGAACAGCCGATGTTCGAGTCGAACGTATGTTCGACTCGAACACGAAGCTCATCCCTAGCTCCCATAACCCAACAAGAGCTGCCCCTTTTCTGCTCTATTCAAGCTGTAGTAACAGTTGTCATGATATGGAAAAGACAAAGACACAAAAATTCAGGGAGTTTGGTCCCCTGAGGGAATCTATTGATTTGTCCTCATCACATGGAAAGGTGATATGTGTTAATGGATTTTACTGTATATGCTGTGTATTGTAGAGAGCTACTTAAAGCGGAGTGCCGCCTGGGTAAAAAAAACAATAAAACTCAGCAGCTACAAATACTGTAGCTGCTGACTTTTAATATAAGGACACTTTTCTGTCCAGAGAGCCCGCAATGTCGGCACCCGAAGCCAAGCCAACCCGTCTATCGGCTCCGGCATCCTTACTAAGGGAAACAGGAAGTGAAGCCTTGCAGCTTCGCAGCCTGTTACCTACTGCGCTTTCTGAATGGTCCCTGCTGTCTTCTGGAATCTGTGCGTCTCCCAGAAGGCAGCAGGGGGAGGGGGAGGAGGGAGGAGGAGGAGGAGGAGGGCTGGACATTGCGTAGATCTTTCCCCGAAAGTGGGAGTGGATTCCTGGTTTTGACAGGTATCCACTCCCCTCCAAAGGTGCCAAATGTGGCATCAGAGGGGGGGGGGGAGGAGGAATCAGATCCGCAGAAGTTCCATTTTTGGATGGAACTCCACTTTAAAGTGATTGTAAAGGATCGTTTTTAATTTATTTTTTAGATAACAAACATACCATACTTACCTCCACTGTGCAGCTCATTTTGCACAGAGTGGCCCCGAACATCCTCTTCTGGGGTCCCTCGGAGGCTCCTCCCCACATCAGATAACCCCCTAGGAGAAGCGCTCTCCTGGGAGGGGGTTACTTTGTAGGCGCGCTCCCGATTCCAGCATTTGCGTTCATAGGCACGAATGCCGGACTTGGCCCCGTCCCCCGGAGCCCGTGTCATTGGATTTGATTGACAGCAGCAGGAGCCAATGGCTGCGCTGCTATCAATCAAGAGCCGGGACCCCGTGGAGAGAGGGACAGCACGTCCCCACCAAGTGAAATATGAGGCTCAGGTAAGTAAAACGGGGGGGCTAGGGGACCGGTCACTTCCAGTTGTTTTTTTCACCTTAATGCATAGGATGCATTAAGGTGAAAAAACACGTAGGTTTACAACCCCTTTAAGCAAGTTGCTAGCAGGCTTTCGAGAAGATTCATGTAGCGTTGACCCTTAAGCCTAGTACACAGGGACCGAATGTCGGAAATAGAAACCAGCCATCAGTCCGCACGTGTGTACTGCAGCCGGTCCGACAGAAGCAAAAAAAAAAAGTCTACTTTTTCAATTACATTTTGTATAGCTTCTAGCCAAGGATTGGCCATTTCAAATGTGATAATGATGTAAATGCTATTAAAATCTGATCAGGCTTTCAGTATGAGTCTACACATGAGCACACACATAAATAAAACTATTTTTTTCACTTTTTCAGGCCTTCCAATGAAGGCAGACAGCTTCTCACCAGGGACACTAAGTTTATGTCACAGTTGATGGCCTCCTGCTGCCCCTTAATCTGTGTTAAGAGTCAGTCAGTGACCATCTCTCCAGGGAAGTCTGTCCTGCTCGTTATCAGCTTTATGTGCTTACTGCTGTTTGTGAACATGACACTTTAAGAGTAACATGTAGGTTTACAATTCCAGGCCTTGATATCAGAAAAAGATAGAACCTCTGAGTTACAGTGGTATGTTCCACCTCCCCCTCTGTGGAAAGGTATTAGTGCTGCAATCAGAATTATTTTTAATCTCGCCTAATACGAGGGGTCCTTAAACATTTTCTGCACTTTTTTTTATGTTTAATAGAGTTTGAAAAAAAAGTGTGGAAACTTTTTGAAGAACCCTCATAGATTGTAATATAAAGCACACCATTTACATTTCATGTTGTAAATTTCTTTATTCATAATGACACGTCAGACAGGTATCTGATAAGTGTAGAAATATGGTTACAGATTCAGTCAGTGCTGATCCTCCCACATATTCCATTCTACCTAGTACAGTTAAGTCTAACGCCACTTCCCTAGTTTTGGGTTGTAGCACCCTGCCTTAAATTCACTGCTAAGAGCCTTGTTTTGGTAGTTCAACTTTACAGACTGTGGCCTTTTTTTCCCCCATAAGAACAGTATTGCATTTTTCTATTAGTGATGTACCATCATATTGAGTATGGAGGCTGTCTTTGGTCACCTCTCCTTCCTGGCCATCATGCTGATCCAGTCCTTCATGTTCATTCACCAAGTCTTTGCTGATGAATCCCTGTATCTTATGGAAAATGGGGGCAGAAGTAAAATTACTCATTATAAAGATACCCATGAACTTGGAATGGTCACACAGGTGGGTAGTAAATGGTGTTGCTGCAGTCTGAGTATATAGTAGATGGGGGAGGGAGGTTACACTCTGCAGAGCCCAGTGAGGAGAGCTCTGAAAGCTGATTGGAGGGAAGGGACACACACCCCTTCACACAGCAGAGGCTGAAACTATCAATCACAGGCTGTGGATTGGAGCTCCTTCCCCCGTCCCCCTTTTACCTCTTGATGTCAGGAAAACTTGTCAGAAGTGACTCATGCAGATAGCAGAGAAAGGAGGCAACCAACCAAAATGACACTTAGTGCTCTGCACTGAGACAAGTATAGAGGGATATGCTTTGTTCACATTTCATCCCTGAGGTTTGCAACCACTTTAAAATGAATAATGCCTTGAAAAAGTATTCCTACCCCTTGAAACTTTCCCGATTTTGTCATGTTACAACCAAAAATGTAAATGTATCTTATTGGGATTTTATGTGATAGACCAACACAAAGTGGCACATAATTGTGAAGTGGAAGAAAAATGATAAATGGTTTTCAATTGTTTTTTACAAATAAATATCTGAAAAGTGTGGCGTGCAATTGTATTCAGCCCCCTTTACTCTGATACCCCTAACTAAAGTCTAGTGGAACCAATTGCCTTCAGAAGTCACCTAAATAGTGTCCACCTGTGTGTAATTAAATCTCAGTACAAATACAGCTGTTCTGTGAAGCCCTCAGAGGTTTGTTGAAACACCTTAGTGAACAAAACACATCATGATAGCCAAGAAACACACCAGACATGTCAGAGATAGAGTTGTGGAGAAGTTTAAAGCAGGTTAGGTTATAAATAAATAAAAATATATATATCCCAAACTTTGAACATCTCACAGAGCACTGTTGAATCCATCATCCGGAAATGGAAAGAGTATGGCACAACTTCAAACCTACCAAGACATGGCCGTCGACCTAAACTGACAGGCCGGGCAAGGATAGTATTATCAGAGAAGCAGCCAAGAGGCCCATGGTAACTCTCGAGGCGCCGCAGACGTTCACAGCAAAAGTGGGACAATCTGTCCACAGGACAACTATTAGTTGTGCACTCCACAAATATGGCCTTTATGGAAGAGTGGCAAGAAGAAAGCCATTGTTGAAAGAAAGCCATAAGAAGTTCTGTTTGCAGTTTGCAAGAAGCCATGTGTAGGGGGGGGGGGGGCACACAGCAAACATGTGGAAGAAGCTGCTCTGGTCAGATGAGACCAAAATTGAACTTTTTGGCCTAAAAGCAAAATGCTATGTGTGGCGGAAAACTAACACTGAACATCAGCCTGAACACACCATACCCACCCTGAAGCATGGCAGTGGCAGCATCATGTTGTGGGGATGCTTTTCTAAAGCAGGGACAGGGAAGCTGGTCAGAGTTGATGGCAAGAAGGATGGAGCCAAATACAGGGAAATCTTAGAAAAAAACCTGTTAAGAGTCTGCAAAAGACTTGAGACTGGGGCGGAGGTTCACCTTCCAGCAGGGCAACTACCCTAAACATCCAACCAGAGCTACAATGGGAGGGTTCCGATCAAAGCATATTCATGTGTTAGAATGGCCCAGTCAAAGTCCAGACCTAAATCCTATTGAGAATCTGTGCAAAGACTTGAAAATTGCTGTTCACATGCAATCTGACAGCGCTTGAGCTATTTTGCAAAGACGAATGTGCAAAAATATCACTCTCTAGATGTGCAAAGCTGGTAGAGATATCCCAAAAAGACTTGCAGCTGTAATTGCAGTGAAAGGTGGTTCCACAAAGTATTGACTCGGGGGCTGAATACAAATGCACACCACACTTTTCAGATATTTATTTGTAAAAAAAAAAGAAAAACATTTATCATTTTCCTTCCACTTCACAATTATGTGCAACTTTGTGTTGTTCTATCACATAAAATGCCATTAAAATATGTTTACGTTTTTGGTTGTAACATGACAAAATGTGGAAAATTTCAAGGGGTATGAATAATTTTTCAATGCACTGTATCTATGGTGAAATGTAAAATCATATAATAATTTGCACATTATATTTCAAGCCTACTCCTATTAATCTGAATGATCTTGAAAACTGTAAACTTACTTTGTGAAGACCCCACATATATTACTTCCTTGCGTTCTGTGACATGTATTCACTGTGCCCTGTTTGTGAGATCTGTGACACAGAGTCTGCCATCTGAACCACAGAGTTGCAGACAGGAGGAGTTTCAGGAGGCAGAGTCAGTACAGGAATGGCTGCTTGCAGGCAGAAAGGTACCATGGGATACCTAGTCTTTAGGAATTGAAAGTAAACAGCAGAGAAGCTGCAAAGCATGCAGGAAGCTGTGGACAGAGATGTCTAGCAGGCAGCTCTCACAACATGAAAGAACTTTTGCTTTTACAATGCTGATGTTATAAAGTGAAAGTGTATGCTGTAAGCTCCCCGTGATGCTTTAAAAGAGAAGTTTGAAAAAATAAATATATACACACACACACACACACACACTCAGGTGGATGCTGCATCTGTCTCCCGCTGCTGCTAAGACCGAGAACTAAGCAATCAAAGACTGCTGATTGCTCAGTTCTCAGAGCAGAGAGCCGGTGACTGTCAGTCACCAACTCTGTCCCCCACCTCTGCGCTCACTGGAGCACTGAGCTGTGGAGAGGGTGGAAACGGCTGGTTCAGGCTCTCAGCGGATCACTAAGAGGCTGAGCCAGCTGCCGGTCCAGGCATCTGGGGGAATCCTGACTGTAAAGTACCAGCTAAGTGACTTCAGCCAACAGCGGGTCACAGGAGTGCAGAATGTGCACTCCTGTGATCCATAGGAGAAGTATAGCCAAAAAAGCTTTGACCATACTTTTCTGCTTTAAGTTCCCTTTATGTTCCCTTTATGTTCCCTATTACCACTGCAGAACAATGAGCCCAACAGTTTTGGCTAAGCAGTGTTTGCAGTGAATGTTGTCATGTAGCCTTTTCCTCTATCAGATAACAAGAATGTGTACAATGGCTGCAGGTCTAGAAAACCCACCAATGCAGAATGTTGTGAGGGGCATGCGTGTAGTGATATTGATGTAATAAAATCGGCCAACAATGCTTTGCTATCTGCTAGAGGCCCAAGTAATCATGGAACATTTGTTTTTATTCCGGTGCATCAAAGTATCAGATTTAACTTTACATGTTTATTACAGCAGTTTGTAATGTTTAAGGTTCTCCTTTAAGCCATGACAGGACTCTGAAATCAATGAATTTGGATTGTTATGCTGTCTTTAGGATGATTTGCTGCATGAAACTAGTCTTATGTCACTTTTTCTGTTTCTGGTACATTTGCCTCCTATTTCCAGTCATCTCTGATGCTGTTTTACTATTTGGGGGTTAATAGAATAACATGCTTAAGTGTGTCTGTGTAACTTCCCAGAAAATGTAATGTTTTTTTATCCTGGTGCTCTTTACAGGGAAATTCCCGAAGTACTAATATCCAGCTTTGCTGACCACTTGATGGCAGTTCATGAGGAGCATTCCAAAGAATGAAAATACAGTGATGTCAGATGCCACCTTGTGGTTACAATGCACTGACAGGAATGTAAACACACTGGAATGCGAGTGCTGATAAATTTAGAAAGCCCTATTCAATACCGGATGTGAGGCAGTGGTGTCCAAGAAGAAAATATGGGGGAGTAAAGTTAAGTTCCATCCAAACAACCTGTGTGCTTTTACGGTTAAAGCTTAGTGCTGTGTACATAAGTTAAAACATCAGTCCATCCAAAACTGATAATTTTCGTTTTTGGTGGGAAATAGTGGACTAAACCCACTGGCTTCACACAGTATATCTCTTTAGGGCTCGAAGGAGAGGCAGCTTGTGAGGGAGAAAATCTGTTTTGTGAACAAGAAAGGAACTTTATCTTGTACCCCGAGGTGAATACCTCGCAGACCCACTGGGCGGGGAGCAGAGAAGGCCACTGAGCTGTAACCCTGCGAAGCCGTCCCCCCCACCCAGGAGTTGGGCGGGGGCTGGACGTGCATGCACGCTGGCAGCTGATTAGGCAGTATCCCCATGGGGATCTGAACCCGTGATTATTAAGCATTGCCAATCCGACGTGCTAACCGCTAGACCATGGGCAATACCCCGCGTAGCCGACTCGAGTGCAGGTGAGGTGGACTTGCCCACCCATGGACGCTTCAGTCCCTCAGCAAGACCTCTTCCACTAGGGAGGGTCTCCCCAACTGACAAAACACCTCTCTCAGTGTGGGACAGGAGGGCCCCGGCTCACGGCGTGCCCCCTTCCCTGTAGTGGATTTGAGGGAGAAGCGTGCTCCTACCCCCAGCGACATCCCACATGATGTCGTCCAGTGAGGCACCAAACGGCCTCCCACCATAGAAAAATAGGAACTGCCAGAATTTTCCTAGAAGCTTAGACAGCAGACCAGCATTTGCCCCATATTAGGGGCGCCATACCACCGCAGATACGGCTGTTATGAAGCTGTTAGACCCCAGAAAAATGGCTCCAGCGCTTCAAAATTTGGCGCCCAGCAAGCGAGGTAGACGAGAAGGCCAGCAGCGGAGGCTCCCAAAAAAAACACCACCCCCCACACAGATAGCAGGCCTGGACACCCTCACAGCCCCCTGCCGGTACCAGGAGCCCTAAAGGTATTGCCCAGTTCGCAGTAGCCCCGTGAGGATAGGAGGAAAAAAGGGTGACAGAGAGAGAGAGAGGGGAAGGTAGGAGAACCCCTCAGGAAAGCCCAGCTGTTCCAGCCCACCGAAGCAGGAGGAACTGTACTTACCTAGCCCTGCGAGGACCTGCTGGTGCGTTCCTACAAACGAGCAGTACGGAGTAGCTGTCGGCCCGGTCCACTGTGACTGAGACAGCAAGCCGCACGGTCATATGTGGTCCCTGGAACATATAGCTCACCGGCCACCCCTGGAGCCATGGGGTTTGTCGTGACAGAACCCACGCAGTAGCGAGGGGACGGTAACACGCTCGATGGCTGGACTGGGGAGACTACATGGATCTATAATATCCTGCCTGTCACCCAGCCGGCAGTGGATAGAAGATTCCAAAAATAAAAGTAAAAATCTCTTTAGGATTCTGGGCCCGAAGGGAGCCACATCCTCTCCTCTGCTAGGCAGAAAAAAAAACTGAGGCTGCTAGCTGCAGGAAGGAGGGTTATGTTCAGAGGGACCGCCCCCTGGGCGGGGCTGTTTCAACTTTGTTTTAAAATAACATGTATGCATATTAACATGTTTCTGCCTAGTCCTCTCCTAATAGACGGAACATACCCAACAGTCAAGATTTATGGAGCTGTGTCCGTCCATGGATGAAGAAGAGAAAAAAAAATCAAAATCTTTGATGATCCCTAGGCACACCATCAAATCTTTCATAACTAAATGGAAAGAACATGGCACAACAGCAAACCTGCCAAGAGATGGCCTCACACCAAAACTCACGGACCGGGAAAGAAGAAAAATAATCAGAGAGGCAGCACAGAGACTAGGGTTGTCCCGATACCGATACTAGTATCGGTACCGATACCGAGCATTTGCCTGAGTACTTGTACTCGGGCAAATGTTCCCGATGCCTGATCCGATACCTAGACAGTATCGCGGTGATCGTGTGTGGGGGTGTTACAAGCACTGATCACCGCTGTATAGATTTACAGCTGTTTTTCCGCTTCTCTCACCCCCCCCCCCGCGCGCGGCTTTCAGTTGCTTTAAAATGAGCGGTGATCGGTGCTTGCAACTCCCCCACACACGATCACCGCTGATTGTCCCTGTATACTCTTCCAGCCCCCTCCGTTTTGCTGCGGTCTCTCTCCCTCCATGTTCCCCTCCATGCCGCTGTTCACCTTCATGCCACCGTTCCCCTTCATGCTGCCGCCCCCCTCTGTGTCCCCCTCCGTGCTCCTCCTCCACTGCCTCGGTATCTCAGGATGGAGAGCGGAGGTAGGAGCCGGTAAATCCGGCTCCTTACTTGTCGGAATGTACAGAGTCATCACTGACTCTGTCCATTCACAGAACTGAAACATCGTAAACTGTGTTTACGATGTTTCAGTTTATGAATGGAGAGGAGCCGCTGTCTTCTCTCCCTCCATTCATTTTCAGCGCAGCTGAGGCTGCTGAGAAAGGGACTGGGGAATATGTGTCCCTTAGTCCCTTTCCCTGTCTCAAACGGGAGATGTCAGAGGTCTGTTAAGACCCCTGATATCTCACCATAGCCCCCCAACAGGGCTGATAAAAAAAAAATCAATAAATAATAAAATAAAAATTAATTGTAAAAAATAATAAATAAACGAAAACACACACACTGACACTGTCCACCCCCCTTAAAAAAAAAAGCATTGTAAAAAATAAATAAATAAAATAAATTGTAAAAAAAAAAAAAAATACTGACACATGATTAAAAAAAAGTATCAGTATTCGGTATCGGCGAGTACTTGAAAAAAAGTATCGGTACTTGTACTCGGTCTTAAAAAAGTGGTATCGGGACAACCCTAACAGAGACCTAAGTTAACCCTGGAGGAGCTGCAGAGTTCCACAGCAGAGACTGGAGTATTTGTACATAGGACGACAATAAGCTGTGCGCTCCATAGAGTTGGGCTTTATGGCAGAGTGACCAGAAGAAAGTCATTACTTTCAGCAAAAAACAAAATGGCATGTTTTGAGTATGCGAAAAGGCATGTGGGAGACTCCCAAAACGTATGGAGGAAGGTGCTCTTGTCTGATGAGACTAAAATTGAACTTTTTGGCCATCAAAGAAAATGCTATGTCTGGCGCAAACCCAACACATCACATCACCCAAAGAACACCATCCCCACAGTGAAACATGTTGGTGGCAGCATCATGCAGTGGGGATGTTTTTAAGCAGTCGGGACTGGGAAACTGGTCAGAGTTGAGGGAAAGATGGATGGTGCTAAATATAGGGATATTCTTGAGCAAAACCTGTACCACTCTGTGTGTGATTTGAGGTTAGGACGGAGGTTCACCTTCCAGCGGGACAATGACTCCAAACACACTACTAAAGCAACACTTGAGTGGTTTAAGGGGAAACATGTAAATGTGTTGGAATGGCCTAGTCAAAGCCCAGACCTCAATCCAATAGAAAATCTGTGGTCAGACTTAAAGATTGCTGATTGAAGGAGCTGGAGCAGTTTTGCAAGGAAGAATGGGCAAAAATCCCAGTGGTAAGATTTGGCAAGCTCATAGAGACTTAGCCAAAGCGACTTGAAGCTGTGATAGCCGCAAAAGGTAACTCTACAAAGTATTGGCTTCAGGGGGATGAATAGTTATGCACATTGACTTTTTCTGTTATTTTGTCCTATTTGTTGTTTGCTTCACAAAAAAAAAAAAACATCTTCCAAGTTGTGGGCATGTTCTGTAAATTAAATGATGCAAATCCTCAAACATTCCATGTTAATTCCAGGTTGTGAGGCAACAAACAATGAGCTGACAGGCAGGGGGGGGGGTGGAGGACACAAACACAGGAGAGCAGGGCTGCGGTTGACGGAGGCATGTAAACTGCCCATGGTGTCAGGGTTCAGCAGTCCTGATAAACTGTGGTCAGTTTACAGGGGGCAGGGTATAGCCAGGCAGGATCAGCCAGGTTTTCAGGCGATAGAAAGAGCCAAATTACACAGCACAGTCACTGTGCTATATAGCATGCTTTAAGGGAACAGGATCCATTTTTTTTTTTTTAGGGTAACAAACTTTTTAATACTGTAATATGACATCATGGACATGTGTACTATGTCCTTGTACTATACCTGTGGTTTCTAGGGTGGAGATTAACAATGCTGAGCTGCATACCTTGCCCCATATTTTCTCCTTGCAAGGAAAATAACTTAAAGTGATACTATGGGTTCAGTTTTTTTCTTTTTTTTTTATTATCAAACATGTCATACTTACCTCCACTGTGCAGTTTGTTTTGCACAGAGTGGCCCTGATTGTCCTTTTCTGGGATACCGTGGCTGCTTTTGTGGCTCCTCCCCGCAATAGATAACCCCCTTAATGCATAGGATGCATTAAGGTGAAAAAACACAAGGGTTTACAACCCCTTTAAAGCGGACCTTCACTCTGAAGTAAAAGTGCCATTTGTCCAACTCCCCACCAACAGACAGACAGATACCTGTTCCCATATCCTCAGATCTCACCTAGGCAAAGGTTATGTGCAGGTAGGTACCCCTCTGCCCATTCCCCCCATTCACAGCCACCTGGGCACATCACAAAAGACTGCAGGACCACATATTCAAAATGGAAGCTCCTGAGACTTGTAGCAGGAAGAACAGGTTGCGGGAAAACAGAACTTGGTCCCAGGCACTGGTAAGTGCTTTTTTTTTTTAAAAGTCAGCAGCTACAGACTAAAATAAGCATGCCGCTCAGAATATTCAGAAATCTCTAATCTTTTTTTCTGATTCACTAAATCAAAGTATTGAAGAAAGAGGCTTAGTATGACAGCCAGGCAAACACCACTGAGGTAGCAGCCTCAATGATTTGTGACGAGAATCATTGGCATGGATATTATTGTGCTAATCATACTCCCATTTTATTTTTATACATCCAGGTCCTTTTACAAGTGCATTGTACACTCTTAAATGAGAGCATTAAGTGAACATGTGACTAAATATAAGAACCCCATATTTCAGAGCTTTAGAATCTGTATTCTAACAGAAAATGTTTAACAGCATCTATTATACAAAAAAGTACAAGCAGAAATTCACTCTACGTTAAAAACTCCTCCTATGGGTAAATGTCTCCCTCTGGTGTTTGTTTTATGCATCACAAATTTTCGGCTGCCTGAAATATTAGCATGCAGATTTATTAAGGTCTGGCTTCCTGAGGAACTTGCATGCTGCAAGTAGTCAGTGTGGTTTAGTGCCCGTTAATATGCCTTTCTTTCTTCTTTTTTAAAATCTGAATTTAGGAAAAACGGTACTACAAAACTGGTTGATAAACAGATCAGCAGTAAACTAGTATCAAGACAGGGAAACCAAAAAGGCTGATGCATAATGTACACATTCTAATTACATGAATCTCATGTCCTGATCAAGGCAACTTTGATCCTGGACACTAGACAAGTGGCTACTGTTTCCCAATACTTTTTTTAAAAATATATATAAAGTGGGTGTTAACCCACTATAACATGATCATGTCATCCCCTCAGTTACATAACACTATGTGCCCGTGTGCTGTATTAACCACTTAAGCCCCGGACCATTTGGTAGCTAAAGGACCAGAGGTGAATTCAGAATTTTGCACTGCGCTGCTTTAACTGTAAATTGTGCGGACATGCAATGTTGTACCCAAACGAAATTTGCGTCCTTTTCTTCCCACAAATAGAGCTTTCTTTTAATGGTATTTGATTGCCTCTGCGATTTTTATTTTTTGCGATATAAACGGAAAAAGACTGAAAATTTTGAAAACAAATGATATTTTCTACTTTTTGTTATAAGAAAAATCGAATAAACTCAATTTTAGTCATACATTTAGGCCAAAATGTATTCAGCCACATGTCTTTAGTAAAAAAAATGTCAATAAGCGTATATTTATTGGTTTGCGCAAAAGTTATAGCGTTTACAAACTAGGGTACATTTTCTGGAATTTACACAGCTTTTAATTTATGACTGCCTATCTCATTTCTTGAGGTGCTAAAATGACAGGGCAGTACAAAACCCCCCCAAATGACCCCATTTTAGAAAGTAGACACCCCAAGGAAATTGCTGAGAGGCATGTTGAGCCCATTGAATATTTTTTTTTTGTCCCAAGTGATTGAATAATGACAAAAAATTACAAAAAGTTGTCACTAAATGATATATTGCTCACACATGCCATGGTTATATGTGAAATTGCACCCCAAAATACATTCTGCTGCTTCTCCTGAGTACGGGGATACCACATGTGTGGGACTTTTTAGGAGCCTAGCCACATACGGGACCCCGGAAACCAAGCACCGCCTCCAGGATTTCTAAGGGCGCAAATTTTTGATTTCACTCCTCACTACCTATCACAGTTTTGAAGGCCATAAAATGCCAAAATAGCACAAACCCCCCCCCAAATGACCCCATTTTGGAAAGTAGACACCCCAAGCTGTTTGCTGAGAGGCATGGTGAGTATTTTACAGCTCTCATTTGTTTTTGAAAATGAAGAAAGAACTTTTTTTTTTTTTCTTTTTTTTTTTCAATTTTCAAAACTTTGTGACAAAAAGCGAGATCTGCAAAATACTCACAATACCTCTCAGCAAATAGCTTGGGGTGTCTACTTTCCAAAATGGGGTCATTTGGGGGGGTTTGAACTGTTCTGGCATTTTATACACAACATTAGGAAGCTTACATCCACTCTTCTAACCACTTGAAGACAAAGCCCTTTTTGACACTTTTTGTTTACATGAAAATATATTTTTTTTTGCAAGAAAATTATGTTGAACCCCCAAACATTATATATATTTTTAAAGCAAAGGCCCTACAGAATAAAATGGTGGGTGTTGCATTTTTTTTTCTACACAGTATTTGCGCAGCGATTTTTCAAACGCATTTTTTGGGGAAAAAATACACTTTTTTTAATTTTAATGCACTAAAACACACTATATTGCCCAAATGTTTGATGAAATAAAAAAGATGATCTTAGGCCAAGTACATAGATACCAAACATGACATGCTTTAAAATTTCGCACAAACGCGCATTGGCGACAAACTACATACATTTTTAAAAGCCTTTAAAAGCATTTACAGGTTACCCCGTTAGATTTACAGAGGAGGTCTACTGCTAAAATTACTGCCCTCGATCTGACCTTCGGGGTGATACCTCACATGCATGGTGCAATTGCTGTTTACATATGACGCCAGACCGACGCTTGCGTTCGCCATTGGGCAAGAGCAGGGCAGGACAGGGGTGCTTTTTTTTTTTTTTTTTTTTTTTATTATTAATTTTGCTTTTTTATTTTATTTTTAAACTGTTGCTTCCACATTTATTTATTTTTATCACTTTTATTGTTATCTCAGGGAATGTAAATATCACCTATGATAGCAATAGGTAATGACAGGTACTCTTTTTTGAAAAAACTGGGGTCTATTGGACCCTAGATCTTTCCTCTGCCCTCAAAGCATCTGACCACACCAAGATCGGTGTGATAAAATGCTTTCCCAATTTCCCAATGGCGCTTTTTATATCCGGGGGGGGACATTCCCTCCCACTGCTTGTAAAAGCAGTCCAGAGGCTAATTAGCCACTAGGATTGCTTTTACATGAAAGCCGGTCGCTGGCTGAAAAGAATGATACCAAGATGATACCTAAACCCGCAGGCATCATTCTGGTATAAACATTCAAAGTCCAGCAACATACCAGTACGTTGCTGGTCCTTGTTGGACATGTATTGTAATCTTTTTTTTTCATGCAGCCTGTTGGCTGAACGAAAAAAAAAGATTGATCGGTGGGTATGCCCACCATTAGAATACCGCCCTTCATCCACCCACTTCTAATGATGGGCATACATGCACCATTTATATATGCCGAAGCATGGGGGCATCTTCTCGCAAAAGTTATGCCGCGTACACATGGTCAGACTTTTCCACGGGCAAGCCTCCGTCGGAATTTCGACCGTATTTTTTCGACCGCAAAATCGCTCCTCCGCCCCTGCTGCCCCAATGCTTCGGCATATATGCTTTTTTTTTTTAACTGTGGTGGTGAAATCACCTCCTACAGCACTGGAGTCGCAGGGATCAGGCCTGTCTCTGCGAACGCTGCAGTTATGTGTGTTGTGTTTTGTAAGTGACAGTGATCGATCAATACTGCACTTGGGTGGCCGGGGCTGGACGGAGGGGCAAAACGCAGGTGCTAGCAGGTATCTGGGCTGATCCCGCTAACACTGCGTTTTTGGGAACCCTAAACTTCTGGGGACGCTAGTATAGATCTGATCAGATCAGATATTGAGCTGATCAGATACTATACCACTAAGGGGGGTGTATGCTTCACGCGTGGGTGTTAGTGCTACTGGCACTAACCTGACGCTGCCTGGGGTGTGACGCAGACCCTCTCTGATGCTAAAACCTAATTGATATCACCCGCCGGGCGATCAGGGGGTTAAACCTTTATTGGGTTATATACGGCGGGTGCCCTGACACTATAAAAAGCAAACTAACTAACCAGCGTCACCCGTAACACTTATATGATGATCACTGGTGAAAGGGTTAACTAGGGGCAATTAGGGGGTTAAAACCTTTATTAGGTAATATATGGGGGTACCTGACGCTATATAAAAACCTGACGGCGAACCTAAAAAAAAATTACTGGCTACCTATCGGCATCACCGACACTAAGACATCGATCAGAAAAATTATCGCTTAGTGACAGTGGTGATAGGGGGTGAAAGGGTTACCTGGGGGGCGATCAAGGGGGTTAAACCTTTATTAGGTAATATATGGGGGTACCCGACGCTATAAAAACCTGCGGCGAACCTAAAAAAAATTACTGGCTACCGATCAGCATCACCGACGCTAAGACATCGATCAGAAAAATGATCGCATAGCGACGGCGGTGCTAGGGGGTGAAAGGGTTACCTGGGGGGTGATCAAGGGGGTTAAACCTTTATTAGGTAATATATGGGGGTACCCGATGCTATAAAAACCTGCGGCGAACCTAAAAGAAATTACTGGCTACCGATCAGCATCATCGACGCTAAGACATCGATCAGAAAAATGATTGCTTAGCGACGGCGGTGCTAGGGGGTGAAAGGGTTATCTGGGGGGTGATCAGGGGGTTAAACCTTTATTAGGGGGGGTTAGGGGGCTACACTGGACCTAAAACTAAATGTAGTGACACTTTTACAGTCACAAATGTCACTGATTGCAGTGATCACTAAATAAATGGTCACTGCAATCAGTGACACTGTGACTGGGGGCTGGGGGGGCGATTTATGTGCCTATGTGTCCTGGTGTCAGTGTGCTGTTTTGTGTACTAACCTGCATCTTCTCCTGTACGGCGCTCGGTATATGTGAGCGCCGCAGGAGAGATGACATCACTTCCTCCTGCTTGGCAGGCAGGGGAAGCTCTCTCATTCGCCGGGAGCGATCGAGAGGGGGTGGCCGGAATCGAACGGCCGTCCCCTCATGCCGGATCGCTCCCGAAGGTAAAACGACCACCCACTGTAAAGAAGGGGGGTCCGATCGGACCCCCCAACTATACAAAGGCAATCACGTATATGTACGTGATTCTGCCTGTCGGTGCCATTCTGCCGACGTATATTTACAGTGGGCGGTCGTTAAGTGGTTAAAGAAAATGCAGATTATACCGTATATCAAAGCGACTCCCGGCGCTCACGTGACTTCCCGCGGCTCTCTCACAGTGTCAGGGCTCAGCAGCCATGATATATGTAAACTGCAGCAGTTTACAGAGGGGAGGGCATAGCCAGGATTTTTAGGTGATATCAAAGCGGGTCAAATTACACAGCAAAAGCACTGTGCATATTGGATAGGGGAGGGGAGGAGAGGAGGTCATCTCCTCGTCATGAACCCACAAATATTGAGTTCTGAGAGAAGATACAGCCCAACCTGCTATTGTGAAGCTAATGGTGTCCGATACTTATAGAAAAAATATGGTGCCCAGATCTGCCAACACTTTTCCTGATCTTTCAAAGCCATAGTAAGGTTATTCCATTTGTTGGATTTCTGCAATTCTGGCATGCCAGTGTGATTTGGTAGGAGAGGATGGTTGTTTCCAAAGCACTTGAAAGCAAGCTTTCGCTGCATTAAGGAGATGTTTTTGTAAGGAATGTTACTTTTTATTAGATAAGGGCATATCTTAGAAAAAGTAGGTTACTGAATTCCCTTCAAAAGACACACCTGTAAAAGTTTTAATTGTTTATTCATCCATGTCCCAAAAATTCCTTTGTTTTGGGTAGTCCCAAAAGATATAGTACAAGGTGACTTCCGACCTAAGGCATCGCCAGCACTTATTAGAAACCTGTTGGAACATGCTGTGAAGGAGCACGGGTTCTGTACCCTCTAGTTAGGAGCTTATAATCTCCTTCTTGGTACTTACACATTATAGAAGCTTATTTGCAAAAAGAATGATCCTATTTTTTTGAGGTTGAGAAAGGGTAGTTTTCAAGTCCACCTTCCAACACCATAGGAAAGGGAGTTCTTGTAGGGCCCCCATGTCTAGCAACAAGGCATATAGCCATGACAAAGTGTGCCTTACTGGCATTCTGTTAAGACAAGTTTGTTCAAATGAGGATGGCTCTCACCTTTTTGTATTCCACTGGTAAAATGCAAAGGTATGCTCCCAACTGGGCACAGAAAAAGAAATCTAAAGTATTAAAGTGGAGTTCCAGCCGTTTTTGTGTTTATTAAATAATAAACACACACACTTACCTGTCCCATGATCCAGCAATGCGGCTGCCGAAGCCTCGATTCTCTCCCCCCCCTCTCCCCGGCATCACTAGTGTGGGCACCCAGCTGTGAGAGCTTGCAGCTGCACAGCTGAGTGCGCACTGCGCATGCGTGAGTCAGGCTGAATGTCTTGAATGGTCAGTGTTCTGTGAGAATCAGCGATCCATCAAATTAGGTAACGGAAGTGACGTTCCGTCACCTACGCACGCGTACAGCCGCTACCAGGTTGACTAATCTGATGGAACATCTGCAGTCAGAAGCAGATATATCGGACTTCTTACTACACCCAGCTACGTCTTTAATTTATCAGCCATTTTAGCAATAAAGTAAGCGTATTGTGGTAGTGTGGTACCCCACCAGTGTATGTACCCAGAATTCTCAACCGGACGGGTTGAGGGGCCCCGGGGAGCTTGCAACATACAGAGGAAACTGACATTTCAGTTTCCTCATTATTTACTAAAGTCCACTTTGGGACCTGGAGCCCAGGGATTTCTTAGAGATCAGGGTGGGATGAAATCCCCAGTCCTGGGTCCGGGTTTTGAAACTCACCTGCACACTGATTGTTCAGGTGTGCGTGGGCCTGATAGTAGATTAAGGACCAGGGTTCTGGGCTCCACCCTCCTGAGGAGTCCAGGATTGCAAGGGAGAACCCAGAGAGTGCAGGTGTGCACTGGAGTAGCTAGAGAGTGCAGGCTGCACTGTGAAAGCCAGAGACCCAAGTCTGAGGGTCAGAGCAGTGAGGGGCTGCCATCTAAATGGACGGTGTTGGCAAGGGAATAGTCTGTAGGAGACAGACGAGAGCCTGAAGTGGAAGGCCTGAGCAGCCATATAGCCATGAGGCTGCAAATATTTGGGAAGAAACTAGGAGAGAGAGAGGAAGGGGAAAGGGTAGTGGAAAGACGGAAAGGAGAGAGGGGGGGTCAGAGCATACCTGCGATTTAAGGCAAAGTCTTTAAGTCTGCACCAAACGAGCCGCTTCTGGGGCCGAGCCACCTCTGTCTTCAGGGCGTCGGAGTGCCTCCCTCTACCCAGGATCTAAGGGCAATTCTAACTGTGCTAAGTCTAGGCTAGAGGATACATGCCCCGGGTCAGTCACATGGACCATCCAAGGTGCCCATATGGTGTTGAAGCGTTCTAGGGTATCCCTACAGGTCCCTATCCAATGTTCAGCTTCTCTAATATCATTTACTTTGTCAATCCATTCCTCCTTTGTTGGAATTTGAGTTTGTTTCCAATAGATTGGGAGTAAATGCCTAGCTGCATTTAGAAGGTGAGGTAATTCGCTCTTCTTATATCTGTTAATTGGGATCTGAGGGACATGGAGGAGGAAATGAACCAGAGTTAGGGGGATTTCCAAGCCTAATATCTCTTTTATTTTAGATTTAATATCTTCCCAAAAGGGCTTGATCCGGGGGCATTCCCACCATATGTGCATAAGTGTGCCTCTCTGGCCACACGCTCGTCAGCAGTGGTCCAACACAGAAGGGTAAATACGTGCCAAATCAGCTGGCACCCTATACCAGCACGACAAAATTTTATAGTTGGTTTCTTGGGTTTTAGACTCCACAGAGCTGGAGTGGGTGAGTCAGATAATTGGAGATTTAAGTCTCTCTCCCAGACCCGCACATGTGCAGGTTTAGGGTGGGGGTTGGTAGAGCCCAACAGGCAGTACATTTCCGAAACCAGGTGGGGAATCGGATCATCTTCCACAAAAAGGCATTCAAAGGGGGTAAGAGAGGAGATGTCTCTTATAGAATGACCATGGATTTAGAAAAAATGGTGAAGTTGCCTATACCTCCAAAAATTCATCTGCGAGCTGTTATGTCTGGCCTGTAAGGTCTTGAAACTCAATAATTTACCATTGCTCATGAGCTTCCCACAACTGGCATTGTCATCTTCCACCCAAGGGCCAAAAAAGGCCATTTGTTCGTCCGGAGGGAACCACAGGAATCCACCCAGCTGGGACACTGGGGGGGGAGATAAGTTCAGGGTCGGATTAATTTGTTCCCAGATTGAAAGAGCGTGCACTGTCAACGGGGAGGTGGAATCTGACAGCCCCCTATGCTCCCTGGACAGCCACAGTGCATATGTTAGATTTCTCCCAGCTAAACATTTCTCCATGGAGACCCAAAGCTTGGACTGTGTGTGGAAACGCCAGTTGAGAATCCTCTGTAGAGCGACAGCTCTATAGTTCTTCACAATGTCAGGTACTCCTAGACCAACAGCCTGTTTGGAACGCTTCAGTACTCGCAAAGCTATGTGGGGTTTCCGTGCGTTCCACACAAACCCAGATAGCATATTGGAAATTCGGGTAAAGAAATCTCTGGGCAGGGGGATCGGCAACATCTGGAGGAAGAAGAGCACGCATGGCAAAATATTCATTTTTATAATGTTTATGCGGCCCAACCATGTAAAGGCGGTCTTGGTCCACTGGGATAGATCCTTTTTAACAACTTCAAGGAGGGGGGGATAGTTGGCCATATATAGGGTGTCAAAGCGGTCTGTTAACTGTATGCCCAAATATTTAAAGGAGGACTTGGCCCAGGTGAAAGGAAAGGCTGCCTGTAAGCTATCTGCCAAGGAGGGGGACAATTGAATGGGTAGAATCACTGACTTTGAAAAATTGATTTTAAAATTGGAAAGTATCCCAAACCGCTGAAGTTCTTCCATTAGGTTCAGCAGCGAGATTAGGGGCTCCGAGAGGTGGAAGAGCACATCGCCAGCATGAGCTGAGAGCTTGTGCTCCTGTTTGTGTGTTTAATTGAATGTGAAAGCCTAAAGGTTTAGATAAGCAGTGCGGGGGGAGGGGGGGTACTAACACTGCCTCTGCCTCCTTCCTACTGCTTGCGTCCAGCTTCTTTCAAAATTTAACATCAAATCACCATCACAAATGTCAATATACTATATTCATGTATATACGCTCACTCTATTGCTAAAATTACTGTTAAATTCAAGACATAGGTAGGTGTACTAAGATGTCCGCGGCCATCTTAATCTGACTAGAGTGTTATACCAGAATAGGCAACCTGGTAGCGGATGTACGCATGCGCAGGTGACCAAACTTCACTTCCGTTACCTAATCTGACGGGTCGCCGATTCTGACAAAACACCGGGCAATCTCCTGGGACCCGTGACATGTCCCAGAAGTTTGCAGGGAGGGGGAAAGGAAAACTTCCGCTCTAGTCGCCTAGGCGGCCCGAGCGGAAGTGGGAGCTGGGTACCTATCAAAACTAGGTACCCGCTCCCCCCCCAAAAAAAATGACATGCCAAATGTGGAGTTTTTAAAGCGGAAGTTACACTTTTGGATGAAACTCCGCTTTAAGTAAAAATCTATTCTCTAATTCCAGATTTGTAATGGGATAATTATTAGAGGAGCAATGTAGTAAACAGAATGTCCCCTGTTGGATAAGGGTGTCAAATTGGAAATCATGCCTACTATTTTGAAAGTCAGCTGCTCCCAGTATAGGAATCATAGGACTGGAAGGGGGTGAAAAGAGGTAGATCAAAAAATTGTCCTGTTATCTGTAAAATGGTCTCTATGAGGGGGGTTTTGTTCAATATATGCTGGGAAAGACCCGTCCAAGGGAGTCCTGCTAAAGGAGGATTAATAAAGGCTTCCAATTTGATCCATGGTTTTGTATGACATTGGGTACACCAGTCCCCTTTGGTTTGATGGGATACCCCATGGTATTTCACCGGGTCGGGGAAACCAGTTCCGCCTTTTATCTTGGGGAGAGATATTATCCACCTCCTTAGTCTCGCTGGCTTTCCAGCCCATATAAACTTTATGAATCTGGTGCATAAAGTGCTTGAACTAGATATAGAAGATATGTGTACAGGAACATGGTTTATTGGGATTTTTAACGGCGCCAGAGACAATTAATATCCATGAAGAAGTTGTCTTTAACCGCTTGCCGACCAGCCGCCGTCATACGGCGGCAGGTCAGCACAATCCTGCAAGCCGTCGTAGCTGTATGTCTGCTCCTTAGAGCGGGATAGCTGGCGCACCGCTGGAGGCTTCATAGCGGGGGTGCCGATGCTCATGACCGGCGGTCGCGATGACCGCCGGCCACGAGCGATCGCGGGTACAAGAGAAAGAACAGGGACTTGTGTGTGTAAACACACACATCCCTGTTCTGAGAGCAGAGGAGTTGAGGATCGTGAGTGCCTACAAGCTGGGAACCACGATCTCTCATCTCCTATGGTGAGTCCCATCCCCCTTCAGTTAGAACACACTATAGGGAACACAGTTAACCCCTTGATCGCTCCCTAGTGTTAACCCCTTCCCTGCCACTGCCATTTTTACAGTAATCAGTGCATTTTTATAGCACTAATCGCTGTATAAATGCAGATGGTCCCAAAAATGTGTCAAAAGTGTCCGATATTTCCGCCATAATGTCGCAGTCCTGATAAAAATCGCAGATCGCCGCCATTACTAGTAAAAAAATAAACAGAAGTATAAAAATGCCATGAATCTATCCCCTATTTTGTAGACGCTATAACCTTTGTGCAAACCAATCAATATACGCTTTTTATTACCAAAAATACAATACATATCGGCCTAAACTAAGGAAAAAAATTGCTTTTTAAAAAAAAATTGGGGCCATTACAGCAAAAAGTACAAAATAGTGTTTTTTTTATAAAATTGTCGCTCTTTTTTTGTTTATAGCGCAAAAAATAAAAACCGCAGAGATGATCAAATACCACCAAAAATAAGCTCCATTTGTGGGGGGGGGGGGAAAGACGTAAATTTTGTTTGGTTATAGCGTCACACGACCACGCAATTGTCAGTTAAAGCGACGCAGTGCCGAATCGCAAAAAATGCTCTGGCCATTGAGCAGCCAGGTCTTCTGGGGGCTGAAGTGGCTAAAATGTAACATTTTATTTATACATCATTAAAATTTGTGTAACATAAAAGTTACTGTCTGGTAATTCATCAAATTAATGCCCTGAGGAAGACCTACGGGCGAAACGTGTCGGTATAAATATATTGGATCATCACCTACCTTGAAAATGTCTCCCATGACGTGAAAAAATGATTATCTTCTAACTTTTATGTTACACAAATTTTAATGATGTATAAATGTGTTGAATTTTAAAGACAACTTTTTCATGGATATGAAATGTCTCTGGCACCAAAAATTCCACTAAACAATGTTCCTGTGCATATATCTTTTCCAGGGATGTTGGTGTCTTTGTCGAGTATGTCCCCAGCCCACATCACCAATTTGTCCTAGATATAGTATAGAAGATGTGGCATCACAATAATTTTGATAATACTGATCCAACTAACTGTACCATGTGAAAACGTTCCTATCTCAGCGCTGGAAGTCTATTTTTTTTTTAACAGATATTTTATTCAAATAATGCACAAATGCAATACAGGTGTACAAAAGTATACAAGTTAAAGTTCAACACATGGACTTCATGTAAAGGCAAAAAAATACTTATAGCCCTACCTATATAATTCCCTTCGGGTACATTCGGGGGGGGGGGGGGATTTCCACTAGTGCTGGAAGTCCTGTTTGAACATTCTGACCAGTGGGTTAAAATTAGGCTCAAAGACCTGACAAGTTACTGGAAATATGTGTTCCTAGATATCAGATATGGGAATCTGTTAATTTGAAGATAAAATGAGTGCATATTTGGTTCTTTAGATCGAGATTGTGATCTCAATACTCATAACCATCTTCCTTAGAGTAGGCTATATGTATGGGTAGAAGGTAGCTCAAAATATGCACCACATCCCAAATTTTAAAAGAATTTGTATGATAGAAACAGGACTTTTTAGGTGCACAAATGATAACAATATTAACATTTTGTTTTTTAAAATCATTTATTAATTCCATTAAAATTGTTTGATAAAGTCAATATATATGTTATGGTTTCCTTTTACATTGGCTAGTCCATTCAACTTGTATAAAGTTACAGATGTTCGGTCAAACCGATCATTGCGGTATGCCAGTATCATACAACAGTATTTGGTTCATGCTTTGTTCAGCAAACACGGACATGATGATGTCATGCTGACACGTTTCACTCGTCATGTGAGCTTCTTCGGTGCGATTGACGACCCATCACTCTGTGGTTTGTATTGGAAATAAAACAAGACACTTTTACAGGACTCAACTTATAAAAATCAAATCTTACAAGATCTAGAGTTTATGAACAAGTGGGAGAAGGGAGTTACCGCTCCAGGTGATTAAGCTCTGTTAATCTGGTTTCTCAGGAAGCCGTGGGTGCTGGCAATGCACAAGATAGGCAAAAACAGCTGTCATCCCCGCTTTGCTGGGATTTGTAGTGCATCCATTTGTTTTATTTTACAATAAAGGCAAGGGTTTTTTGGAGTGCAGCTGTCCATTTTCATCTATTACCTGTTTTTGAAGATCTAGAGTTTGCCATAGACATCCTGCTTCCCCTGCGACCCACATACGGAAGTAGCTGTATAATGGCATCTACGGAGGCCGCAACGGGGTTTGTCTGATGTGCAGGATCATTGCCCCCTGCGAATATAGCTGGCTAGCTCAGCGTCGGTGGATAAAGTCCAGACAAGTCGGCGAAAGGTGGTTATTGTGATTTTTCAATAAAGCGATTTGTATTTTTTGAAAACCAGTTGTTACTTGTCGACGTATTCTTGTGGACCCTTAGTCCATCTCTTTTTATGATGTCTTTTACTAGAGGAACACACTCCCCCATCCTTCAGGGATCAGTTGAGTGAAGGTTAATTTCCCTGTATCCAAGGATTAGGCATTACCAGAGGTGTAGCCCAGTTAACCTTTTCATTGGTTGTTTTGTGATGGTCCGTCTAGTTCAAAGGCGTGGGGGCATGATCAGGCAAGGTGAAAGTCAATGTTGGCAATGGAAAGCAGGGGCCACTGCAAAATCAAAATGTAATTGATTCTGATGTAGGTCCTATGATTGGCCGAGTAAAAAATGTAGCCTCTGTCAGGTGTATTGAAAGTCCTCCAGCCATATAATAATTGAAGGTTGTGGAGTAGTTTTGTGGCATTCCACAGGTTCAGGTATGGTAAATGAGATGTTCTATGAAGACTATGATATACATATGATATATATGCAACTATGATATACATTAGGGAATCTGGGGTTGCCCAGTCTAGGGACCTTGTTAGCATGCATTTTCACGTGTTGAGACATGTTGCATTTGGCATCCTATTCATTTTGAGTGAGCACACAGTGTGCTATAATGCATGAAAAATAGGTCCCGCACTGTTTGGTACAACACACAAATCACTACCATACACTGACAAACTAATTAAATGTAGGCCAGCCCTGTGGTTATAACTCCTCACATGACCAGCATGCTTCACTTTTGTGCTAAGCCTCCATGTGGTGAGCCTGAAAGTGCTTTCCTGTCAAAGCTCTCATCTATTATTGCAGGTTGGATCCCAGGTGTGGAGCCATGGCATTGCATTACTTGACCCTGTCTCTGAAGATTCATTTTATTATGTAATTAGGCTGGACACTACGTCAGGGGTTCCTTCCATCTATCATCTTGGCTTCTAGGGGGAATAGTGCATGGCATCCATTGTTTTCACCTGTGGTGTTATATGAATGAGTCAGCTGCATTTGGTCTTGGTCTCGGCACTCTTTTCAGAAGTTCTCTTTCTCAATATGTGTCTTTAATTCCCTAAGCTCTAACAGTGGAGGTTTTGACCTTGGTCATGAAAGTGTTAATGTTCCAGCTTGTTCAACTAGTGACCAAATCCAACCACAGTGGTAGCAAGTAGGAATGAGCAAACCAAGCAAAGTTCAGTTCACTGGACAAAAAAAAACCTGAACCCAGACTCCACTGAAGTCCATGGCAGCAAACGCTTTTTTTTTTTTTTTTTTCAGGCCTTTCTCGAGGCAAAAATAGGATTTTTTTACTCACCGTAAAATCCTTTTCTCTGAGTTCATGGAACGACTGTCAGGTCACCTGTGGCCAAATGACAGATGCACACCGTAGGGGATCAGGAGTGCACCACAAGGTAGTGAACCCTATGGCTGACTGCTGCAGATAGGAAACTAGGTGGTTGTGGAAAGCGGGACCAGAGGAGCACAACCAGGATCCCACAGGAAGCTAGAGCCGAGATTCCCCAGGGCGCGGAGTCTAAGACCCAGCAGGTCTTCTCCAGAGCCTCTAGTGGTGAGGATGTTACGCTGCAGGCTGGGTCCAGGTCGCGGCCCCTAGAGTCCCCTAGCTCACGCCCCGAAGGGTAAGGAGGGGAGAGGGGAAGCAGCAGCACAGGAAACAAGAATAGTGAGGGGAAAGCCAAGGTCTGGGCAACAAGCAGACAAGGATAAACGAAGGACAAGCCAAAGGTCAAGGGTAACAAGCAGACAGGGATAGTCGGGAACAAGCCAATATCGTAACACAGAGACAGACGTAGCACACGGCAGGCAGGAACCCAAACACACAATGCTTAACAAACACGTTGATCAGCAAAGCAGGCTTGCAGTGCACAGGTTAATATAGTGTTCTGTGATAGGCCCTGGGGTGGAGTCAGGCTGGGAGGAGATTATAAAGGAAGCCAGGTGAAGAGGTCTGGCCTCGAAGATTAACACATGCGGAGGAAAGGTAAGATGGCAGACAGACATTAGTGCATATCCATGACAGTACCCTCCCTCTTACGAGGCCTCCCCCTTCCCCGCCTGGGCCCAGGTTTAGAGGAAAACTTCAGATGAAACTCCTTTAAGAGACGAGGTGCAAAGACCTCAGATGCAGCGATCCAAGACCTCTCCTCAGGACCAAACCCCTTCCAATGAACGAGGTACTGAAGAACGCCTTTACAGAGTCAGGAGTCCAGAATTTGACTGACCTCGTACTCATGATTATCCTCAGAGACAGGCGCAATGGTAGGGAGAGGACGAGAGAATTTATTGAGGCTTTAGAAGGGCAACATGGAAGGAGTTAGTGATTTTAAGGCTCTTAGGAATCTGGAGTTTGAAACAAATCGGATTCAGTTTAGCAGTTACAGTGTATGGACCAATGAATCGTGGAGCAAACTTCAGAGAAGGAACTCGGAGCTTGATGTTCCTGGTGGAGAGCCAGACTTTGTCCCCTGGCTGAAGAGAAGGCGGTTTACGCCTGCGGCGGTCGGCAAAGCCTTTGAATTTTTCAGCAGCTGCCCGGAGGGAATTATGAACATCACCCCAAACGGAATTGAGAGACTTCTGAACCGAAGCCAAAGCTGAAATATCTGGAGAACAGATCATAAGAAGAGGAAGTTGAGGGTGCTTTCCATAAACTGTGAAAAAGGGTGTCTTCTGCGAACTGGTATTCACATGATTGTTATGGGAGAATTCTGCCCACGGGAGTAGAGAGGACCAATCGTCATGATGAGAAGACACAAAGGTGCAAAGGAAGACCTCTAACTCCTGATTAACCCTCTCAGTCTGTCCATTGGATTGAGGATGGTAAGAAGAGGAAAAATCCAAGACAATATTGAGGGATTTGCAAAAGGCTCTCCAAAAATGAGACGTGAATTGGACTCCCCTGTCGGAAACAATACGAGAAGGAACCCCATGGAGGCGGAAAATTTCTCGAATAAAAACGGGAACCAAGGCAGGAGCAGAAGGAAGACCAGGAAAAGGAACAAAATGAGCCATCTTGGAGAACCGATCGATTACCACCCAAATGACTGTATTATTCTCAGACAGTGGGAGGTCGGTGATAAAATCCATGGCAATATGAGCCCAGAGCTCCTTAGGAATGGGCAAGGGCATGAGGAGACCAGCAGGAGCTTGTGTGGAGGATTTAGACTGAGCACAGACATGACGAGCCTTAACGTAGTCTTTGACATCTGAGCGGAGATTAGGCCACCAGTAGTGACGACTGATGAGTAAGAAGGATCGGAGGAATCCAGAATGACCTGCCACCTTGGAATCATGTCCCCAACGAAGGATCCTAGCTCTTAGCTTAGTGGGGACAAAGGTCTTACCAGGAGGAATTTTAGACTCCAGGGTGGTAGAATGGGCAACAATGCACAAGGTTGGAATGATCGGCTCAGGTTCAGGGGCGGACTCCTCGTCCAAAGTGTCAAATGACCTAGAGAGCGCATCTGCCCGACCGTTGCAGGAACCAGGTTTGTAGGTAATCGTGAAATTAAAACGGGCAAAGAAGAGACTCCACCTGGCCTGTCTGGGATTCAGACGTTTAGCATTCTGTAGATACTGTAAATTCTTGTGATTCGTAAAAATCGTTATGGAGTGAGGGGAACCCTCCAAGAGATGACGCCACTCCTCTAACGCCAATTTAATTGCGAGAAGTTCCCGATCACCGATGGCATAATTCCTCTCTGCCTGAGATTTTTTTTTGGAGAAGAATGCACATGGTTGACGTTTCTTCTCAAAGAATTGAAGAAGCACAGCTCCCACCCCCATTGAGGAAGCGTCCACTTCAATAAAAAATGCATCCCCAGGATTTGGTCTCCTCAAGAGAGGTCCAGAAACAAAGGCCTGTTTCAGGTCGTGAAATGCAGACACAGCTTTGGGAGGCCAGTCTTTGGCATTCGCACCCTTCTTGGTCAAAGCGATAATAGGCGCGGCAATGGAAGAGTAATTCCTTATGAACTGCCTATAATAATTTGTGAAGCCAAGAAAGCGCTGTGTGGCTTTGAGGCTAGCAGGAAGAGGCCAGTTGGTAATAGCCAAGACCTTCCCAGGATCCATACGAAGACCCGAACATGAGA
This sequence comes from Rana muscosa, assembly GCA_029206835.1. Lineage (NCBI taxonomy): Eukaryota > Metazoa > Chordata > Amphibia > Anura > Ranidae > Rana > Rana muscosa. Next base: position 8,104,385 of record JARGYO010005626.1, read on the forward strand.
CAAAGCACCCCAGAAACAAGACCTCAGAACATTCAAAGGAACATTTCGCCAGCTTGGCATAGAGATTGTTCTCTCTAAGACGCTGAAATACAGTGCGGACATGGTTTCTGTGGACGAGCAGATTTTCAGAAAAGATCAGGATGTCATCCAGATAGATGACAACAAATTGGTACAGCAGATCTCTGAAGATCTCATTGACGAAGTTTTGAAACACGGCTGGGGCAGTACACAAACCAAAAGGCATCACCAGGTATTCGTAATGCCCGTCTCTAGTGTTGAATGCAGTCTTCCATTCGTCACCCTCCCGTATTCGAATGAGACTGTACGCGCCTCTGAGATCCAACTTGGTGAAAATGGAGGCACCCTTCAACCGATCGAATAACTCAGATATTAAGGGTAAGGGGTATCGATTTTTAATAGTAACCGCGTTTAAACCTCGATAGTCGATACAGGATCTTAGGGTACCATCCTTTTTGGAAACAAAAAAGAATCCTGCCCCTGCAGGCGATGCGGATTTCCGGATGAAACCTCTCTCCAGATTCTCTGCGACATACTCAGACATGGCCTGGGTCTCTGGGATGGACAGAGGGTAGGTACGACCCTTGGGCAGAGTTGCTCCGGGGACAAGGTCAATAGCACAGTCAAAAGACCTGTGGGGAGGAAGCACCTCAGCTGATTTCTTACAAAACACGTCCCGGTAATCGCTGTATGCTGCGGGAAGATCAGAAGAAACAGAAGTGGTAGCAACCGGAAGTCTCTCCTTGGGGGCCACCTTGAGAAGACATGACGAGAAACATGAGGGGCCCCAAGCCTGCCCAGAGACCCAGTCCACATGTGGAGAGTGGAGCTGTAGCCAAGGGAGGCCCAATACAATGGGGGTAGAGGCCTTGGGTAGAATGAGAAAGGGATTCTCCACCAGGAGTGGATATCCTATCAACATCCTAATGGGTAGCGTCTGGAAGCGAATAGGGCCCCCTGGGAGAACAGTGCCATCAATTGCCAAGACTACCAATGGGGTAGCGAGAGGTGAAAGGGTAAGCTTCATGGAAGAAGCAGTTCCCCAATCCATAAAATTGCTGGCAGCCCCGGAATCCAGATATGCAAGGGTTGATTGAGGAGAAGTACCTACATGAAGGCACACCGGCAGGAGAAGACGGGAAGGTGAGGTTTCTGGGTCCAATACTCCACCTTCCAAATGTATGAGGACCGAGCGTTTCACGGACAGAAGCGAGCAGGAGTCACGAAAATGACCCTTGCCCCCACAATAGAGGCACAAGCCCCGAGTTCTGCGCCTAGCATGTTCTTCGGGGGTTAGTCTTGTCCGGCCCAGCTGCATAGGCTCCTCAGCAGGCAGAAGATGCTCCACGGGACAAAGGGAGGGGAGCTCAGACTGGCTAGGCTGGCGTCTTCTCTCTAGGGACCTCTCCTGAAAACGAATGTCGATCTGATTGCACAAAGAAATTACATCATCCAGACCGACGGGGATGGCTCTTCCCGCTAATTCGTCTTTCACTCGGTCAGAGAGGCCATGTAAAAAGGTAGCGACCAGGGCCTCATTGTTCCAGCTCAATTCAGCTGTGTGGATACGGAACTGAAGAGCATATTGTCCCACAGAACTAGATTCTTGGCGAAGACGTAAGAGGGCACTAGCCGCTGAAGAAGCCCGTGCCGGCTCCTCGAAGATGTTACGAAAGAGCTCCAAGAAGTCGGACAGGCTGGAGACCACCGGATCATTCTTTTCCCACAGGGGGGCACCTCAGGCTAAAGCTTCACAGGAGAGGAGGGAGATGATATAGGCTACCTTAGCCCGATCAGACAGGAAGTTTTGAGGCTGAAGCTCAAAATGAATTGTACATTGGCTGAGAAACCCCCTGCAGGCCTTGGAGTCCCCAGAGAAACGGAACGGAGCTGGCAGTTCTAGTGAGTATGTGGCTGCGACTGGTGCGAAAGGCGCAGCCGCTGGTTGTACTTGAGGTTGCAGGTTTGGGGTTCCCAAGGAGACCTGAAGCTGCTCGAAGCGAGAAGCCAGAACTTGGAGGAATCGCATCACCTGAGTCTGATCAGATTCCTGGGTCTCAAGTCTACGGACTATGCCCTGTAATGGATCATCCGCGGGGAGCGGAATTTCAGCTGGGTCCATGGCTGATCAAACTGTCAGGTCACCTGTGGCCAGATGACAGATGCACACCGTAGGGGCTCAGGAGTGCACCACAAGGTAGTGAACCCTATGGCTGACTGCTGCGGATAGGAAACTAGGTGGTTGTGGAAAGCGGGACCAGAGGAGCACAACCGGGATCCCACAGGAAGCTAGAGCCGAGATTCCCCAGGGCGCGGAGTCTAAGACCCAGCAGGTCTTCTCCAGAGCCTCTAGTGGTGAGGATGTTACGCTGCAGGCTGGGTCCAGGTCGCGGCCCCTAGAGTCCCCTAGCTCACGCCCCAAAGGGTAAGGAGGAGAGAGGGGAAGCAGCACAGGATACAAGAATAGTGAGGGGAAAGCCAAGGTCTGGGCAACAAGCAGACAAGGATAAACGAAGGACAAGCCGAAGGTCAAGGGTAACAAGCAGACAGGGATAGTCGGGAACAAGCCAATATCGTAACACAGAGACAGACGTAGCACACGGCAGGCAGGAACCCAAACACACAATGCTTAACAAACACGTTGATCAGCAAAGCAGGCTTGCAGTGCACAGGTTAATATAGTATTCTGTGATAGGCCCTGGGGTGGAGTCAGGCTGGGAGGAGATTATAAAGGAAGCCAGGTGAAGGGGTCTGGCCTCTAAGATGAACACATGAGGAGGAAAGGTAAGATGGCAGACAGACATTAGTGCATATCCATGACAACGACACAGCTTCCAATTGACAAGTAGGTATTATCCTAGAGTGACTAGGCAGAAAAAAACTTGTAAAAAGTGTTGCATCACACCTTTTACAGTACCGCCCAGAGGGCGGACCCTCTGGGTATATCCCCTCACTCTGCATCTCGCAGATCTGTTTTTTTCTGTCTAGCAAGGAGTAGGACATGGCTCCCTTCGGGCCCATTGGTCCGGGGAAAATATTTTTTTTCTAGATTTGTTTTTTGTTTCCTGCGATCTTCGATCAACAGCCGACTGGGCGATAGGCTGGGTCTTCGATCCGTGCAGTCTTCCCAGTTCGGCCATCGAGCATGTGCTGACCCTAGCTACGCGCTGGGTTTTCCACGACATACCCGTCGCTTTACGGGTGGCCGGTGAGACGACGCTCCAAGGCTTGCATCGGACCGCTCAGCTTCGGCTGACCTTACGGCCGAGTCACAGCAGCCTGACTGGTGAGCTCACGCTCCAAGGCTTGCATCGGACCGCTCAGCCTCGGCTGACCTTACGGCCGAGTTGCAGTTGCCTGGCCAGTGAGCACTCCGCGGCATGCATACGATCGCTCCCGAGGGTTCAATCACAGCATGCCTGGCCGACAGTCACCTTCCGTGCGCGGATGATGATCTGTCCGGAATGTCTTCGTCAGGGTGACTTGGCTGGACATTCCTGGAGAGATCAAGTAAGTGGTTGTGACCCCTTTCTTTCCTCTCTCCCTGCCCTCCCTCCTCCCTGGGATTTTAGCTAACGTTGTTGGGTGCTGGGGGTCACCTGGAGCGGGGCTGCGCTGTGTATCATTTTTAAAAAATTTCATTTTGCTTACCTGTGTGTCTGTGTGCTTCTCCCTCCATGCTGTCGGCGCCCATTTTGCGGTGGTCCATGCTGGTTTCGGCCTCTAGTGACTGTCCGGCGGCCATTTTCTTGTGGTTTCGCGCCAATAGCTATAGATCGCCGCTCGGCCGCCATTTTCTCGTGGTTTGCGCCCGGTTTTGGCCTCTACCGACTGTTCGGTGGCCATGTTTCCTTAGATTCATGTCTGTATGTATATATCGCCGATCGGTGGCCATCTTTTTGTGGTCCGCGGCCGCTTTAGCCTCTATATTCGGCCCGGCGGCCATTTTCTCTTTTCTCTGAGTTCATGGACCGACACAGCTTCTCTATTGACATAATGGGTATTATCCGTTAATTAGGAGTGACTAGGCAGAAAACTTGTAAAAAGTGTTGCATCACACCTTCTACAGTACCGCCCAGGGGGCGGACCCTCTGCTATATCCCCTCACTCTGCATCTCGCAGATCAGTTCGTCAAAAAGCAGTACAAATTTAAAAGGAGGGGTGGGTGCTGCGTCGGTCCATGAATTCAGAGAAAAGGATTTTACGGTGAGTAAAAAATCCTATTTACTCTTTCATTCATGGACCGACACAGCTTCTCTATTGACATAGTGGGACGTCCCAAAGCAGTGTCAGAGAAAAAACGAGGGGTGTTAACAGCATAAAAATAAACTTCACCCCAAACACAAAACAGCACTCCTCCAACGGAGGAGTTGCAACTCTAAACGGCCGCCTGCAAAACTTTGCGGCCGAAAGAGGCACCCGAAGATGCACCTACATCAACTTTGTAGAATTTTGTGAAAGTGTGAGCGGACAACCAAGTCGCCGTTTTACATAATTGGGAAACAGACGCTTGATGTCGGAAAGCCCAAGAGGCACCTATTGCTCTGGTCGAATGCGCCGTGACCGGAAAGAAGGGCGCTTGACCCTTTAAGGCGTAAGTCTGGATTACTCTCTACCGGATCCACCTAGAGATGGTGGCCGACGAGACTCCTTGGGACCAGCCACTGAAACAAACAGTGAGTCTGACTTCCGGAACAGGGAAGTAGCAGATAGGTATACTCTCAAAGCTCGGACAACGTCCAAGGAATGCAACGCTGACTCCTTAGGATTCGACGGATGAGGACACAATGATGGAAATACAATGTCTTCATTGAGATGAAAAGCCAAAACGACTTTCGGAAGAAAGGAAGGCTGCGGCCGCAGCACCACCTTATCCTTGTGGAAAATCAAATAGGGAGCCTTGCAGGACAAGGCTGCCAGCTCAGAGACTTGTCTAACTGACGTAACAGCCACCAAAAAGACCACTTTCTGAGAAAGTGTCAACAGGGGAATATCTCTAATATTCTCAAACGGTGCCTTCTGAAGCACCGAGAGGACCAGGTTCAAGTCCCACGGAGGTAGCGGGGGACGGACCGGAGGAGCCACATGTCGAACCCCCTGCACAAATGTACTCACGAGAGAGTGAGTTGCCAGGGGTCGCTGAAAAGACAGCCAGGGCAGATATCGGTCCCTTAATCGTACTTAAGGCAAGCCTTTGGTCCACCCCATGCTGTAAAAACAGCAGGATTCTGGAAACCAAATAAGTACGCGGATGCCATTTCATTTCCTCACACATGGCGATGTAGACCTTCCAAGTGCAGTGATAAACCTTCCTAGAGGACGGTTTCCGAGCACTTCTCATAGTAGAGATTACTGAATCTGACAGGCCCCGGTCTCTCAGTACCTGGTTCTCAATAGCTATGCCGTTAAAGCCAGTGACCGTAAAGCAGGATGGAGTATGGGACCTTGCGATAGCAGGTCATCCCGTAGTGGTAGACGCCAGGGGACGTCTGTTACCAGACGTACTAGATTGGCGTATCAAGGACGCTGAGGCCAATCTGGAGCAATTAGGATCATTGGAATTCCTTCCGCCTCCACTCTGCGGAGCATTAGAGGAAAAAGCCTTAAGGGAGGGAAGGCATAGATTAGCCGATACTGCCCCCACGATGCCACCAACGCGTCCGTTGCTTCTGCCCATGGGTCCCTTGACTGGGCCACAAACCTCAATACCTTCCGATTGAGTCGGGAAGCCAAAAGATCTACGTCTGGCGTGCCCCATCTTTGGCAGAGGAGCTGGAACACCTCCGGGTGTAAGGACCATTCTCCCTGGTCCAGCATTTGGCGACTCTGGTAGTCCGCCTGCCAGTTTTCCACACCCGGAATGTACATGGCTGATAGTGCCGGTACGCTCCTCTCTGCCAACTTCAGGATGCGAGCAACCTCTGATGCTGCAGCTCAGCTTCTTGTTCCTCCTTGATGATTGACATATGCCACTGCTGTGGCGTTGTCTGACTGGATCCTGACTGGATGCCCTTGCAGCCTCTGAGACCATCTGAAGAGGCACAGGAGGTGACGAATCTGTCCGGTGGACAAGAGAGAAATTATATCTTGTAGCCTAAGGAGATGACTTTGCAAACCCACCCAGACTAGAGCTGTCCACTGAGTCGCGAATTTGCGAAGACGTCCCCCCACCGGAGAGCTGGGTGGGGGCGGACCTATATGCGGATGCAGATTTGTCCGCAGGCTTGTTGGGTTTGCGGGACCAAGGATGTTTTTGTCTTTGGGCAGGCACCTTGTCAGCCTGGGGTCTTTTCCCTGTCGCCCTAGGGGGATGAAAAAAATGCTTGCGTGCAGTAATAGAGGGCCCTTGTCCTTGGCGTGGCCCCTTACCCTTGCTAGTTTGAGGAAGCAACATGCTTTTACCTCCTGTGAATAAATTGGGGTTGGGGGAAAGGAATTCGCAAGTTTCCACTAATAAGTAAGTGATCAAGTGTGTCGCTTACTATAGATCATTAACCTTGTAAGGTATTGTTGCTGTAACCATTTAAGCATATAGAGTTAAAGGGAATGGGAAGGGGATGAGCCTGTTTAGAGACAGGCAAAGGGGTTACTTTAGCAACAAAAATAGATCAAACAACAGAAATATTATGAATTAAATATTTATTCCTGTAAACCTTATAACATATAAAGATTAAATAAAGTGCAAGTGGGTACCCAACCTGTGGATGATTTATAAAACTTGATACAAGGAACATCACTGGACAGACAAGACTTAACAAAAACAAAAGACATGTAACAGTACACTAGTCCGGACGTGTGGTTCAGTCCTATGTATTAAGTGACCCAGTAAAAATCTTTTTAAATTGCCTTCCTCTAAAGGATGTAAGGTAATTAGATCCACCAACAATGATGTGGATCCCTTTATTAAATCCAAATGGGTACTGTGTAACAAAGGGCTGAACCTGATGGGGCGGGGGGAGGGGGCGATGATGGGAGTAATGGACTGGGGCAGGGGGACCGCTGTTGGTGCGGAGGACCGGGAATCCCCTGGTGGTACCAATGTTCCAATGAATTCAAATTTGATAAGGAATGAGAAAGTAATAGTTTTCCTCTGACAGTTGCTGGTATAATTTAAATTGAAAAGTTCATCAGTATGATTTGATTCAAGTGTCAATAATTAATTTGGTACATAGCATTGGTAAAGCAGCAATACAGGGGATTTTAGACATAGTGAAATCAGTCAATACTCATAGTATTTAACTCATCCTATACATCAATAGGGTGCGTACGTTACCAATGGACGTCTTCGCTGTTAGAGTTGAGTTTGATCAGATCTGTGTCTCTAGATCTCTGATTGCCACATACCTTGCAGCTGATGTTAGGTTATTCTGGCCATTCCAATTAATTTCGTCGGCCGTTGGCGCTTACAGGTATCCAGGGGTGTCCTAGGGCTGTCAGGCAGTGCTCACGCCACTATGTGAAGAATCCAGTGTAGCGGCATTAGAAATGCCGACTGTCGCGGTCGTTTGCAGCTAGTTTGAACGCTGACTGCTGCCTGCGATCTCCTGTCACTCCACCCGCTCCATTCAAAATCACGTCATGTGACTGTGTGGGGTATGACGTCAACGCGTTTCGCCGTGCTCTGTGGCGTAGCTTCGTCTGGACGTTTCACGTCACTGGTCGGGATACCTATTTATGTATCACTCAGACCGGTGACGCGCATCTGTAAAGGGTTGAGAAATTATAAAGACAACCGATAGTTAGGTCCCGTCTGAAGTTTTTCCAGGTTCCTGTTTATTCTTCACACAGTTGGGATTATTCTTTGTTACCGTGTATATGACAGAGCGGATAAGGTCCGTAGTGAATAAGGTCCTTCATAGTAAAGTACTCTCTCAATTATATCTGTCTAACGGGTTAAACAATATCCATCATTTATTTGCTGGGGGATGATATTCTAAGTATCAAAAAGGATGATATACTTTTATGTATATTTTTCTTGGGGGGATCGGGAGAAAGACATGTAGGTAAACTGACAAATCACAGCAAACACATATTTAGGAGATAAAATTATTAATCTATTTTTAATAAAATTAGTATAATGTTTATAACTTTCAAATCAAAATTAAATCAATAACTAAAGTTAATTGGAGGGTCCTAATGTATGTTGGGTTAGGATGGGGTGGGAGGACTAGTGTACTGTTACATGTCTTTTGTTTTTGTTAAGTCTTGTCTGTCCAGTGATGTTCCTTGTATCAAGTTTTATAAATCATCCACAGGTTGGGTACCCACTTGCACTTTATTTAATCTTTATATGTTATAAGGTTTACAGGAATAAATATTTAATTCATAATATTTCTGTTGTTTGATCTATTTTTGTTGCTAAAGTAACCCCTTTGCCTGTCTCTAAACAGGCTCATCCCCTTCCCATTCCCTTTAACTCTTTTACCTCCTGTGGCATCCTTGATGATGTCATCCAGCGAGGCCCCAAAAAGTCTGTCGCCCTTAAAGGGCAGATCCAACAGGGCCTTCTTGCAAGTCTGGTCCGCAGACCAGCCCTTTAGCCAGATCAGGTGGCGTATTGCTACTGCATAAACCAAAGCTTTTGACAGCAGGGGAATAGTATACATGTCTGACTCACAGACAAACCTAAGGCCCTGGACCAACTGGTCGGCCAAAGTTATCTCATCAGGAGGAGCATCTCGCTCCTTTAACCCCTGGAGTAGCAATTTTGCCCATTCAGTAAGTGTGAGACACTAGGGCCCCCGCCAATGCCGGGTGTACTGCCGAGCCTACCACTGAGTATAGGTAGCGAGCGAGTGCTTCAGCCTTCTTATCCACAGGGTCCTTTAAAACAGGAGCTCCTTCTACTGGAATTGTGGTAGATCTATTAAGTCTGGACACCGGAGGGTCCACTATAGGGGGAGAGGTCCATTTCTTCAGAAAACTCTCCTCAAAGGGGTACCGTACTGCAAACTTCTTTGGGGCTGTAAAAACCCTTAGTGGGTTCTCCCATTCCTTGTATAAGAGCTTATCAAAATAAAACACACAAGGAAACACCCTAGCAGTGCGGGCAGGTTTATGAAACCCAAAGGGGACCGGAGTCTCTGCTGCTTCTGCAGTATTTTCCAACTTTAGCGTATCCCGCACTGCAGTAATAAGGTCAGATACCAAAGCCTTCTTGCGTACTGACCTGGACTTGGAGTCATCCTTACTGTCCAATCAGTCACGGTCTGCAGTCTCTGATGCATCAGAATCTGGGCCATGAGCCGTAGCTGGACCTGGTTCTGCATCAGAAATATCCCCAGAAGATTGCAGGGGACGGGGGCATTTACTACCCCCTGTATTCCCGTGTGCTGCTTCCACCCTGGCAGAAAAAGCCTCTAGGATTGCCGACATAGCGTCCATAGACACCTCAGGGGCACCAGCTGCTAAATCTGGTGTTTGAGGGGAGAAAACATCTTGCTCAGATGCCATGCTGACCACGCGCTGACACCCACAGGGCTCCAGGCAAGATATCAATAGGCCACCCTCCTGTGCTGCAGAGATGCTGGGTCACCCAGAAGACTCACCACCCTTGGATCAGTACCGCTATGCTGCCATGTGCTGCGCCTGTGATGCTGTCCCACCACTGCTGTGTCAGTCTGCTTCTTTTATCAGCGCTTCCTGTGTGAATTTTTCGCACCAGTAATGCACCCTAGAGGCCGGAGACTCTCGCAAAATGGCTGCCAAACGTCTGTATGGAAAATAATGTGGGCTCTAAGAAAATGGCAGCTGAGCCAAAGAAAGAGGCCAAAGCAGCCGTAGACCACAAAAAGATGGCCGCCGATTACATACAGCGTGAATCATTACAAACATGGACGCCGATCAGTCGATAGAGACCAGTGGGTGTGAACCACAAGAAAATGGTGACGAGCGGTGATATATAACTATAGATGCGAAACTACAGGAAAATGGCCGCCGGGTAGTCACTAGAGGCCGAAACAGGCATGGACCACCGCAAAATGGCCGCCGACAGCATGGAGGGGGAAGAAGCACACACACAGGTAAGCAGAAATGACATTTTTTAAAATGTTAGTTACAGCCAGCCCCGCTCCAGTGGAACCCCCTAGGTGATCCCCAGCACCCAGCAACCTTAGCTAGAAGCCCAGGGAGGAGGGAAGGGCAAGGAGAGAGGGAAGAAAGGGGCCACAACCACTTACTTGGTCTCTCCAGGAATGTCCAGCCAAATCACCCAGCCGAGGCAGGGGAGTTTACTTACCTATCCTGCATGTATCATGCTGGAAAACATTCCAGACAGATCATCGTCCGCACATGGAAGGTGACTGTTGGCCAGGCATGCTGTGATTGGACCCAAGGGGACGATCATATGTATGCCCTGGAGCGCGACGCTCACCGGACAAGCTGCTGCGACTCGGCCGTAAGGTCAGCCGAAGCTGAGCGGTCCGATGCAAGCCTTGGAGCGTAAGCTCACCGGCCAGGCTGCTGTGACTCAGCCGTAAGGTCAGCCAAAACTGAGTGGTCCGATGCAGGCCCTGGTGCGTAGGCTCACCGGCCACCCGTGGAGCGACGGGCATGTCGTGGAAAACCCAGCGCGTAGCTAGGGTCGGCACACGCTCGATGGCCGAGACTGGGGAGACTACAAGGATCGAGGATCCAGCCTGTCACTCAGTCGGCAATTGATCGAAGATCGCAGGAAACAAAAAAATGTAGCAAAAAAATATATTTTTCCCCCCGGACCAATGGGCTCGAAGGGAGCCATGTCCTACTCCTTGCTAGACAGAAAAAAACTGATCTGCGAGATACAGACTGAGGGGATATACCCAGAGGGTCCGCCCCCTGGGCGGTATTGTAGAAGGTGTGATGCAACACTTTCACAAGTTTTTCTGCCTAGTCACTCCTAATTAACGGATAATACCTACTATGTCCATAGAGAAGCGGTGTCGGTCCATGGACGAAAGAGTAAACACTTTTTTGAATTTTAGTGCACTATAACACACTATATCGTCCAAACATTTGGTAAAATATAAAAGATGATCTTATGCCGAGTACATAGATCCCAAACACGACATTCTTTAAAATTGCACACAACCGTACAGCGGAGACAAACTACCTACATTTTTAAAAGCCTTTACAGGTTACCACTTTAGATTTACAGAGGAGCTCTACTGCTAAAATTACTGCCCTTGATCTGATGTTCACGGTAATGCCTAACATGCATGGTGCAATTGCTGTTTACATACAACACGAGACCAACGCTTGCGTTCGCCTTTGCACGCAAGCACGGGGGGACAGGGATCCTTTTTTTTTTTCATTATTTTTACACTGTTCCTTTAAAAAAAAAAATTTTTTATCATTTTTATCGTTATTACAGGGAATGTAAATATCCCCTATGATAGCAATAGGTAGTAATAGGTACTCTTTTAAAAAAAAAAAAAATTGGGATCTATTAGACTCTAGATCTCTTCTCTGCCCTCAAAGCTTGTGACCACACCAAGATCGGTGTGATAAGATGCTTTACAAATCTCCCAATGTCGCTGTTTATATCCGGACAAACTGAAGTCATGAAATGTTCTTAGCTTCTGGTTTCTTAGGCAATAGAGATGATTGGAGCCATTCTGTTCTCCGATTAGCTCTATGGTGGTCAGCTGGTGGAACCACCGGCTGCATTCTCAGGTTCCCGGTGGGACAGGAGAGCCCAAAAAAATAAAATAAACATGGAAGGCAGCGGGTGGGGGTTTGTGTTTGGGGTCTGGACATAACCTCCCACTGCTTGTAAAAAGAAATCAGTGCTGCAGCTGAATGGCGTACCTACAAAGAAAATAATGATTAACAATAAAACACAGTAAACAGTAAAGTGTAAAATAATTACATACCTGCAAAGCAAACAATAACAATAAAACACAGTTAAGCATAAAATAGAGTAAAACGAAGAAGAATCATACAGAGGGAGAACAAGAAAATTACAACCATTTTTGGCTTTTTATATATATATATATATATATATACACACACACACACACACACACACACACACACATATATATATATATATATATATATACACATATATATATAAGCAGGGTGAACAGATATCTGCGCTAACTCAAAAAGGAAAAAGAAAACAGCAGCCAGCACAGTTTGTTGATTCATCAAACGCAAATATAAAAGTCCAAAATGCAGCGCTTCAATAAAAATGATAATATATATGTATAAATGTGATAGTCCAATTAGCAAAATTCCAATACGAAGTAAAGATGAGGAACCTCCACCAAACTTCAAGCGGAGGTTCCGCAGCAGCTGCTGACTTTTAAAATATGGACACTTACCTGTTCAGCGCGCCCGCAATCGCTCGTCCCTCGGCTGCACCCGCCGCCATCCTCGGTGAGGGAATCGGGAAGTGAAGCGTTGCGGCATGCGCGAGTAGCGCGGCGCGCCATCACTGGCGTATTTCCCAGGAGACAGCGGGGGAGTGTGGGTAGAGGCGTGTCTGACGCATTAGTCTATTCCCAGAAGTGGGTGCAAATACCTGTCTTAGACAGGTATCTGCAACCCCCCTCTCCCCTAAAAGGTGCCAAATGTGACACCGGAGGGGGGGAGGGTTCCGAAAAGCGGAAGTTCAATTTTTGTGCACAGGAAAAGCACACCCACGTGCTATCAACTTATATGGTGCAAGAGGTCAGTAGTAGAACCTTCAAAACTTGGTAGGCAGGGACTTATCCAAGATCATCAATACCAGAAAGACATCAGGACTCACATGAACAGATGGATATATTGTGCGATCATCAACAGGATATTAACCGGTATGAGGAAAAAAGGCAACAATAGTGAAGCCCGTAAGGTAAAACGCACAATTTTATTTGTAGTCTACTTACAGGTAAAAAAGGATCATGACGACTTGTAAAACTCTGCGGCTCTCAGCGTGCTTGCATTGGCCAGCCTGACATGTTTCATCCTATGTGGATATCATCAGAGGCGTGGCCAATGATGCAAGCACTCCCAAATATATACCAAACATTCCAGGTCATGCTGGCCTCTGATGGGACAGCATAACATTGTAACCAGCTGTGTCTAGTTAGTGACATCCAAAGGCTCTAGTCGCGCATGCGCAGTACAGCCACGCTGGTCAAAAACCAGGAAGTCAAGCTAGTATCGTGCGGCCGCGCATTCGCATTACGGCCACGCTATTCAATAAACAGGAAGCAGAAACCAGCACCTTCTATCACTTCTGGAGGGCGGAACAGCGTCAATGCCGACCGGGAGTGATAAGAGCACATAGCCTGACAACAAGACACTTCCTTGATGTTATGACGATATCCGGTGGGCGGGACGAACCACCCAACCCAGAAATAGCGCCACTGACGCACATCTCAGCCAGGTTTGCGCTCCACAATAAAAACAAGGAACTATTCAAAAAGAAAGCATAAAATAAAAAGCACAAAAGGCATAATTGAAAGCAGGGCCAACAAAAGACCCACATTAAGCAAAATGTCATTAGGATATATATGGAAAAATATGAAAATACACACACATGAAATGTATATATACAGACACATAAAACTAGAACATTAAATTGGCAAAATCTTGCATCAAAGGGAGAATGTAAGGGAGGCTCCCAACAATGCGATACTACTAACCAATTACCAATATAAAATACAATATATTTAAATAAAACTGTGTTAGTAGAAAAATAATATAAAAGTTTAATGAAAAACTATAAAAAATATATATGTAGACACTGCCCACTAGTCAAAGGGTGGTGAGCAGAGATCGGCATACCTTAAAACAATATATTATAGCACCGACATCCCTGAAATTGACAATTTTAGAAGAACGGGATATGGGACTTTAAAGGTGCTAATATGATAGTGAATACACCAAGATATTTGTAAAAAAGTATATAATTTATTGATCACATCAAAAATAAAAAACTAATATACACATATCACTAACCGTTACAGGTATACATCTACTACCTTACATGTAACAGAAAAGAATGATATATAGTTAACAATGACGTCCATTAATGTTCAACAGTTTCGCCTGTAAGGCTTCATCAGGACTGGACGTTAAGGAATGTTTTAATGAATTATTGAAATGGAAATTTCCCACTTTAGATGTAAAGAAGAAAAAACATACATTAGCATTGATTTCAAAACACATCAATATAAAGAAAAGTAGGTCTTGGCGAAGCATACATAAAGGTTCTCCAAACAAAGAGAAAAAAAAAAAAAAAGGGGAGGGGGGGGAAGGGGGAGAAAGGGAAAGAAAAAAAATAAAAAAAAAACACCAGAAAAAGTAAAAAAAGGAGTCAGTGGAAATTGCCACTGTTCCTAAGACACTCCATACCTCAGGGTGATATAGAGCAGTGTTTGTCAACTCCAGTCCTCAAGGCGCCCCAACAGGTCATGTTTTCAGGATTTCCCTCAGATGAAACGGCTGTGGTAATTACTAAGGCAGTGAAAGTGATCAAATCACATGTGCAAAATAATGGAAAGCCTGAAAACATGACCTGTTGGTGCGCCTTGAGGACTGGAGTTGAGAAACATTGATATAGAGGATGCTAAAAATTGAGTCAGCACCCTCCATGTGCGCACACGCAGACGTTGCTCCGCTTCGCTCAGGAAATGTCAAAGGTTCCCGTTGATGGGGGAAAGGTGTATAAAAGTCTTGATCATAAATTCAATAATTACCTGAAACATATATTAAATTGTTCATTTACCAAAGAAAGAATTATATTTATGTGTAAAGTGAAGCCTATAGAAATGTAGTGCAAATCCATGGGCTTACTGCCCTAGGAGAGCAACTGCACTCACCTTCCTTGATTCAAATAATGAAAACCAGAAGAGGGAGCTCCATGGGACCCGGGATTGAAAAGGTGACCAATCTTCACGTACAGGCTGTAGCCTGCTGTGTCTAAAAATGTACAACATAGAGATACAGCCCTTGAGTAAAACGATATAAGTGGGACAGGGTAACGCAATATAGTTGTATACATAGCCTCACCCGCAGGTATGTTCTGTTGGAAATCTTGAAACTGAACCCTCCTGGGGCTAATAAAGGCTTCCTGCCTCAGAGTGGGGCTTTGGTTGACAAAGTCCGAGCGCCCACAACAGTGGACAACAAAGGATTGAGGTTCCTCCTATGAGTGAACACACACCCCATTGGGCAATAGGCCCCTTAAAAAAATGAACTTCTATATCATATATATATATATATTTAAAGTAGATGCTGAGGACAATAAATACCTGTGATACAAATCCCGGTCCAGCATGGGCTCCCTGTGTGATCCCATCATGGCTTCACCAAGTGGGATTTAAATACTACCCCCAAATGAGCGCCAAAACGTGGCATGTGATGTCACGTCCCGCTAGCGCTCCACAGATGCAAAAAAAGGTGAGAAGCCTAAATCGCGGACTTAGACATGGGAAACAGGAAGTGATATCACTTCCTGTGTAGATGTCATCAGCATAGAAAAGGCCTTTCCTTGCTGACACCACAATGCTGGCTCTCATGGCCTCCAGCTCATGCAGATGAGAGATGTTAGGACATGCTGCTTATCACATGATGCCGTGATCAAAAGGTCCCTCCATGTGGGCAGACACCAATCCCAGCCCGGACACTAGCTGGGTCGGTGGGCACCCTTGGGCGTCCGTGCGGTAACCTCAAGACCCCCGAACGTGATGCGTGGCGCAACGTCGTGTGCGTTAATGGATGGAGGGGGGGAGGACAAAGGGGAGTAGAAAGGGCAAAGGGAAAGAAGGAATTCCCTATAAGTCTATGTCGGGAGAACAAAATCACTTATGTAAGATAAGCACAAGAACAGTGATATCAGTACATATAATACACTCAACAAAATGGACAATATATACACAAATTGAAAAAACATAATAAACATAATGAATCATTAACTTTGCCTCCCATATTATTGAGAGGTATTGCTGGCACAAAGTATCATAGGCAACACCCGGAAAATGTGTCCCTTGTGCACTGACTCATAAGAATACCATCATTTCCTAAGATGGTAAACAAATGAGGGTAGGGGTCTCAAGAAAGGGGACCCCAACAACCATGTGGGGGATTGTACATAAAGAAAATAAGGGCAAATGCATCGGGGAAAGAGGGGGAGAGATGGAATGGCACCCTCCTATTCATGCAGATGGTACATGCAATAAATGTCAGAGATAGATGGTAACCCAGGTTAACTGGGGCTTGGAATCACAGAAAAGGTTTGTAACTGATTCCCTCATTCAACCCCGGAGATCGAGTGGCCTGTAATAAATAAATCCATCTACTTTCTAGTTGAAGACATTTTGTATTTATGATCAAGACTTTTATACACCTTTCCCCCATCAACGGGAACCTTTGACATTTCCTGAGCGAAGCGGAGCAACCTCTGCGTGTGCGCACATGGAGGGTGCTGACTCAATTTTTAGCATCCTCTATATCACCCTGAGGTATGGAGTGTCTTTGGAACAGTGGTAATTTCCACTGACTCCTTTTTTTTACTTTTTCTGGTGTTTTTTGTTTTCTTTTTCTTTCCCTTTCTCTCCCTCCCTCCCCTGTTTTTTTTTCTCTTTGTTTGGAGAACCCATATCCTGTTCTTCTAAAACTGCCCACTAGTGTCCAAACATATAATCTTTACATTTTTAGCTGTTATTAATAAAACAATTAATGTCCCAATCAAGGGGTGTAGCACTTGAGGTCATATATCCAACGGGTTTCAAGTTTAGAAATTTCCCGTTTGGACATACTACCTCGCTAGTGTGGAATAAACCTATATCGATAGCCACAAAGGTGGTTCCTTTAGGATTTTTATTTGGCACTCCAAATAATGCCGAAAAACTGTATGCTTAGGGAATCCCTTCTTGATGTTCGTGATATGCTCATTAACCCGAACATGCATAGCGCGTATCGTGCAGCCCACATATTGAAGGCCGCATGGGCAAATCAATAAGTATTAAACTTGTGGTGATGTTCCGCGCAATTTGGACTTTATTTAGGCTGCTGCCCCCCCTAGTATGTAATCTGTCGCAGGGCAAATTACTGGATAATTATGATAAATGGTTTGGGGTGTATGGCGCTACCTTATATTCTGGGGACTTATTTGAGATGTTGTTGGATTTCCTCTGCAGGTGCAACTGATAAGCCCCTATGGGATAAGGTGCAGGACTGTGTATATTATGTGCTAGTAAACCCAGATTCTATATATTAACTGTGTGTGTGATCCTCAACTCATATATATGTGAAAAAATCCTAACCCTCTAAAGGTTGTGACAATTGTGCTATTAAATGAATAGAGTGTTACCCTTATTGATTATCCTCTACTACAGGGGTACTGAATTAAAATTCACGGGGGTCCGGTCGGAAAAATTTTGTTCCAGCGGAGGTCCGAATGCCATATTGGTGCTATGACTCCACATGATGTCCTCCACTTCACAGCGCCCCCCCCCTCCACCACCACACACATGCACACACCTTTACGATCCACACACATCACAATTTGTGCTTTTTTTCTTTCAACTTTATTGAAATGTCAAAATACATTTAATTCATTTTTATGCACCACAGCTCAGTTGCGGTGCAAAGAAACAGTATGCATTTTGCACCACACTGCTCAGTACGCAGGGGCGCTGTTTCAGTGTGAACAGGACACATAGAAAACAATTGTTTTCTATTGCCCTTGCAGAGACATGTGTTTTGCTAGTGCAGAAATTAGACCTCCTTTTACATCAGTGTCTTCAGTCCCCCACTTCACATCACAGCCCCCCCTTTACATCAGTGTCCTCAGCCCCCACTTATGTCACATCCCCCCTGCCTCATCACAAACCCCACATCACAGACTGACCGCCCAAATCACAGACTGACCCCCCATCACAGTCTCCTCATCACAGACTGACCCCCCATCACAGTCCCCTCATTACAGACTGACCCCCCATCACAGTCCCCTCATTACAGACTGACCCCCATCACAGTCCCCTCATTACAGACTGACCCCTCATTACAGACCCCTCATCACAGACTGACCCCCCATTACAGACTGACCCCCCCCATCACAGTCCCCTAATCACAGACTGACCCCCCATCACAGACCCCTTATTACAGACTGACCCCCCATCACAGACCCCTCATCACAGACTGACCCCCATCACAGTCCCCTCATCACAGACTGACCCCCCATCACAGACCCCTCATCACAGACTGACCCCCCATCACAGACCCCTCATCACAGACTGACCCCCCATCACAGACCCCTCATCACAGACTGACCCCCCATCACAGTCCCCTCATCACAGACTGACCCCCCATCACAGACCCCTCATCACAGACTGACACCCCGTCACAGACCCCTCATCACAGACTGACCCCCCATCACAGACCTCTCTCGATATCAAAAACCACTGTCCTTTACAGCACAGCACAGCACAGCACTCCTCCCCTCCCCTCAAAACCCTACCCTTTTCACACAGGACATGAAGTGTGGGCGCTCTGGACAATGGGTGGGACTTTTCACGTTAAAAGTGAGTGATTTATTGCTGGGACCGCCCCGCTGCCTAGCAACCAATCACCCACTTTTTAACTTAAAAGTCCCGACCTTTGTCCAGAGCGGCCGCGCTTCATATTTTGTGTGATTTTAGACAGGCAGTATGAGGAGGGGCAGTGCAGAGATATTAAAGAAGGCACGGACCCGCCACGCCTGCCATGCTGTGTATATATAGCAGCATCGGCAGCGGCAGGTGGGCGAGCCGGCGACAGGAAGAGGACGCTACTTGGCGAGGCTGCGGTCCGGACAGAATGGCCACTGGGGCCGGATCCGGCCCGCAGTCCGCCATTTAGTGACGCCCGCTCTACTACAACTATAGTGATGTGTATGATACCTATGTGAATGCGTATCACTTCATATTAGATGCAAAATCCATAATCCAAATATTGATTTTCAAGATTACAAAAAAACTTCTAGTGAACTCAGTATTGCAAAAAATCACAAAACCAATATTACAAAAATGACATCCGTGCCGTGTAAGTCCCTGTATCTTAATTCATACAGTTCACACTTTGAAGTGTTGTGTATATTCAATATATCCTGTGCCAACAACTGGTAATGCCCAATTTCCGTTATAGTCCCTGGTCGCTGCCCCAGGTGGGAGCTGCTAGACGTCCAGTTAATTTCCTTGTAGGTTAAC
This sequence comes from Rana muscosa, assembly GCA_029206835.1. Classification (NCBI taxonomy): domain Eukaryota; kingdom Metazoa; phylum Chordata; class Amphibia; order Anura; family Ranidae; genus Rana; species Rana muscosa. The sequence goes on from JARGYO010005626.1 coordinate 8,123,563, forward strand.
CCATTAACTAAACCAATGAAATGTGATACACAATGGTCATGTAATGGTTAGCCACTTTGATAGTGAGGATTAGTTTCCTTGTAATTCCTTAAATTCAAATGGTTAATCAAAAAAGAAGTACTGACAAATATATGCATATATGGTATAGCCAGGATAAGTTCATGCGGCTACAGCAAATTCATATGTTAACATAAAAAAGTTCAAGTATTCTTCATGCGTTTTTTCAGTGATTTTGGCGATTATATATTGCCAATAGGAATCCTCCAGCTTGCAGGTAAAGAGGTGACTTTTGGTGCTCCCCCCTCGTATGGGTCCCCACTCACCAGATTGACATACCCCTGCAGGGGTCACAGGCTCATCGGGTATCCCCAGCAATTTATCCTCCACTCCTTATGCTGTTCCACTCTCTGCTCTCTCCTCCTCCACCAATCAGATCCTCAGAAATGAACCACAGAACAGAACTTCCATAGCGTAAAATCGCTTATTTATTGGTTAAAAAATAGTAAAAATTCCAAACTTAAAGAAAAATAATTATAAAAATAGGCCTGCAGACCTTCCTAGATTCACTCCCTTCTGGTTGTAATTACCGCCAGGTGCCTAGTGAATCCACACCGCAAGGTGCACCTTTGATAACGACCATACGTCGAAACGCGTCAGTTGACCATCCAGACACGTCCAGTGACCATCCAGACATGTCCACGTCACGTCCGGTTAGCGAGGCTCGAGCGGTGGAACGCACGCCGAAGCTGAGGCTGACACTGCAGGCTGGCGTGACTTCCATGGGACTTGTCTGACATTGGTATACGGTTTGCGGTGTGGATTCACTAGGCACCTGGCGGTAATTACAACCAGAAGGGAGTGAATCTAGGAAGGTCTGCAGGCCTATTTTTATAATTATTTTTATTTAAGTTTGGAATTTTTGCTATTTTTTAACCAATAAATAAGCGATTTTACGCTATGGAAGTTCTGTTCTGTGGTTCATTTCTGAGGATCTGATTGGTGGAGGAGGAGAGAGCAGAGAGTGGAACAGCATAAGGAGTGGAGGATAAATTGCTGGGGATACCCGATGAGCCTGTGACCCCTGCAGGGGTACGTCAATCTGGTGAGTGGGGACTTATACGAGGGGGGAGCACCAAAAGTCACCTCTTTACCTGCAAGCTGGAGGATTCCTATTGGCAATATATAATCACCAAAGTCACTGAAAAAACGCATGAAGAATACTTGAACTTTTTTATGTTAACATATGAATTTGCTGTAGCCGCATGAACTTATCCTGGCTATACCATATATGCATATATTTGTCAGTACTTCTTTTTTGATTAACCATTTGAATTGAGGAATTACAAGGAAACTAATCCTCACTATCAAAGTGGCTAACCATTACATGACCATTGTGAATCACATTTCATTGGTTTAGTTAATGGGTTAACCTACAAGGAAATTAACTGGACATCTAGCAGCTCCCACCTGGGGCAGTGACCAGGGACTATAACGGAAATTGGGCATTATCAGTTGTTGGCACAGGATATATTGAATATACACAACACTTCAAGGTGTGAACTGTATGAATTAAGATACAGGGACTCACACGGCATGGATGTCATTTTTGTAATATTGGTTTTGTGATTTTGTGCAATACTGAGTTCACTAGAAGTTTTTTTGTAATCTTGAGATCAATATTTGGATTATGGATTTTGCATCTAATATGAAGTGATACACATTCACATAGGTATCATACACATCACTATAGTTGTAGTAGAGGATAATCAATAAGGGTAACACTCTATTCATTTAATAGCACAATTGTCACAACCTTTAGAGGGTTAGGATTTTTTCACATATATATGAGTTGAGGATCACACACACAGTTAATATATAGAATCTGGGTTTACTAGCACATAATATACACAGTCCTGCACCTTATCCCATAGGGGCTTATCAGTTGCACCTGCAGAGGAAATCCAACAACATCTCAAATAAGTCCCCAGAATATAAGGTAGCGCCATACACCCCAAACCATTTATCATAAAAATCAATAAGTATACCACGTTCAAGGAAGTACAGGTAATAAAGGCATTGATGTCAAAAACTCTACCAGTAGAGTGAGATTTAAAAACTGGCATATTTTCCTGCTCCTATCCTTATTGATTGCACAAACGTTACAATTATGACAAGGGTAATAACCTTTAGACTTCTGAAAAAATGACACCGTTAGGAGTATCCAAAATATTGGGTGCTATTTGGAGTCTTAGAGGGGGAACTCCTCTAAAAACGATCTGTGGCCAATCAGGAAGAACTGGGTCCAAGAACTTGTCGTTTTTTAGTACTCCCCAATGCTTAGTCATAATCTTCTTAATATCCGAATGCTGTTGGGAAGAAGTGGTGACCATTGAAAAAAGTTAATTAGTTTCATTGGGTAAAGGTTTATTCTTGCTCTGAAGAACAGAGGCTCGATTCATACTGCCCACTTCATTGATTACTATATTCAGATCACTGGGTGAATAGCCCTTTTCAATGAATTTTTCTTTCAGGGTGGTGGCCTGTATAAAGAAGACTTCCTTAAGAGTACAGTTCTGCCTCAAACGGAGGAACTGGCTCTTAGGTACCGACTTAAGCCACAAAGGGTGGTGGCAGCTACCCTGTCCGATATAGTCATTCCTATCAGTGCTCTTAAAGAATGTGGACATATTGAATACACCATCCTTAACCTGTATATTAAGATCCAAGACATTGATTTTATTAGTACTGCTCTCAAATTGCAAGACAATACCCAATGGATTATCATTCAATTGTCGCATAAAGGTGGTCAGTGACAACATGTCACCGTTCCACAGGAGAAGGATGTCGTCTATATACCTACACCAGAAGATCAACTCTGGTCTCCTGTTGGAATAGACAACATCCTCCTCCCATTTAGCCATGAATAAATTGGCCATACTGGGTGCAAATTTTGCAACCATTTCGACCCCTCTGTTCTGGAGGTAATGAGTCCCTCGAACCAAAAATAATTACGGGCCATAGCATACCTCAGTAAATCCAATATAAATTCCTGTTGAGAAGGAATAAACTCAAAATCTCTGCTCAAGAACATTTCCACAGCCTCTATTCCATCTGCATGTGAAAAAATTATGTAAAGAGATGCCACATCGGCGGTAGCCATAATGTAACCCTCCTTCCACTCTAGACCCTCAAAACTGCGAATGACTTGCGCCAAATCTTTAATGTATGATGGAGTACTAGATACTGTACAAGAGGCTGCAAGAAACCATCAATATATTTGCCGATCCTAGAGGTGATAGAGTCCAAACCGCTGATGATAGGTCTCCCTGGCGGGTTGACTAAACTCTTATGCACCTTAGGTAAAAAATACATAATGGGCTTTCTTGGAGCCAACGGGATTAAAAAATCCCTCTCCTTTTTATTGAGCAAATTGTTACGGAAACCAGAATCAACCAGCCCAGTGAGTTCCTTCTTATATTTAAAGATTGGATCATGACTCAATGGTATATAGGTATCAGTATTGGACAAGATCCTATTCATTTCAGAAATGTAAGAACTCTTGTCCATCACCACTATTCCGCCCCCTTTGTCAGCGGGGCGGATAAAGATGTAATTTCTCTGTTTCAACGACTCCAATCCCTCACGGAATCGAGAGTCTTTATAATTTTTCTTCATTTTTGACTTATCTATGTCTTTAAGAACCAATTCCTTAAACACAGATAGAGAAGGTGGTATAAACCCTGGCGGATTGAAAAGAGAGGCGTTGGAAACGCCCGAATGTCTCACTCCATTTGTCTCTTTCCTCCTCCTGTGGAACGGTGACATGTTGTCACTGACCACCTTTATGCGACAACTGAATTATAATCTATTGGGTATTGTCTTGCAATTCGAGAGCAGTACTAATAAAGTCAATTTCTTGGATCTTAATATATAGGTCAAGGATGGTGTATTCAATATGTCCACATTCTTTAAGAGCACCGATAGGAATGGCTACATCGGACAGGGTAGCTGCCACCACCCTTCGTGGCTTAAGTCGGTACCTAAGAGCCAGTTCCTCCGTTTGAGGCGGAACTGTACTGTTAACCACTTAAGCCCCAGACCATTTTCGCTGGTCAAAGACCAGGCCACTTTTTTGCGACTCGGCAATGCGTCGCTTTAACTGACAATTGCGCGGTCGTGCGACGTGGCTCCCAAACAAAATTTACGTCCTTTTTTTTCCCACAAATAGAGCTTTCTTTTGGTGGTATTTGATCACCTCTGCGGTTTTCTTTTTTTGCGCTATAAACAAAAATAGAGCGACAATTTTGAAAAAAAAGCAATATTTTTTACTTTTTGCTATAATAAATATCCCCCAAAATATTTTTTTTTTCCTCAGTTTAGGCCGATATATATTCTTTCACATATTTTTGGTAAAAAAAAAAAAAAAACGCAATGAGCATTTATTAATTGGTTTGCGCAAAAGTTATAGCGTCTACAAAATAGGGGATAGTTTTATGGCATTTTTATTAATATATTTTTTTTTATTAGAAATGTCGGCGATCAGCGATTTTTATCGTGACTGCGGCATTATGGCAGACACATCGGACACTTTTGACACCATTTTGGGACCATTGTCATTTTTACAGCGATCAGTGCTATAAAAATGCACTGATAACTGTAAAAATTACACTGGCAGTGAAGGGGTTAACCTGTAGGGGGCACTGAAGGGGTTAAGTGTGACCTAGGGAGTGCTTGTAACTGTTAGGGGGCGTGGTTTGGCGTGACATGTCACTGATCGCTGTTCCCGATGACAGGGAACAGACGATCACTGACAGTGCCACTGTGAAGAACGGGGAAAGGTTTGTTTACACTTACTTCTCCCCGTTCTTCAGCTCTGTGACCCGATCGCGGGACACCGATGGCGATCAGGTCCGTGGGTCTAGTCACGGAGCTCCGGACCGGGTCGTGAGCGCGGCGGCACGCGCGACCCACGGCTGGGATCTTAAAGGGGACGTACTTGTACGCCCATATGCCAAGCAGTGCCATTCTGTCGATGTATATCGTCATGTGGCGGTCTTTAAGTGGTTAAGGAAGACTTCTTTATACAGGCCACCACCCTGAAAGAAAAATTCATTGAAAAGGGCTATTCACCCAGTGATCTGAATATAGTAATCAATGAAGTGGGCAGTATGGATCGAGCCTCTGTTCTTTAGAGCAAGAATAAACCTTTACCCAATGAAACTAACATTTTTCAATGGTCATCACTTATTCCCAACAGCATTTGGATATTAAGAAGATTATGACTGAGCATTGGGGAGTACTAAAAAACGTCAAGTTCTTGGGCCCAGTTCTTCCTGATCGGCCACAGATCGTTTTTAGAGGAGTTCCCCCTCTTAGACTCCAAATAGCACCCAATATTTTGGATGCTCCTAACAGGGTGTAATTTTTTCAGAAGTCTAAAGGTTGTTACCCTTGTCATAATTGTAACGTTTGTGCAATCAATAAGGATAGGAGCAGGAAAATATGCCAGTTTAAATCTCACACTACTGGTAGAGTTTTTGACATCAATACCTTTATTACCTGTACTTCCTTGAACGTGGTATACTTTTTGATTTGCCCATGCAGCCTTCAATATATGGGCCACATGATACACGCTATGCATGTTCGGGTCAATGAGCATATCACGAACATCAAGAAGGGATTCCCTAAGCATACAGTTTCTCTACATTATTTGGAGTGCCACAATAAAAATCCTAAAGGAACCACCTTTGTGGCTATCGATAAGTTTAATCCACACTGGCGAGGTAGTACAGGTGATACTCGAAAAATTTGAATATCGTGCAAAAGTTCATTTATTTCACTAATGCAACTTAAAAGGTGAAACTAAGATATGAGATAGACTCATTACATGCAAAGCAAGATAGTTCAAGCCGTGATTTGTCATAATTGTGATGATTATGGCTTACAGCTCATGAAAACCCCAAATCCATAATCTCAGAAAATTTGAATATTGTGAAAAGGTGCAATATTCTAGGCTCAAAGTGTCCCACTCTAATCAGCTAATTAAGCCATAACACCTGCAAATGGTTCCTGAGCCTTTAAATGGTCTCTTAGTCTTGTTCAGTAGGAATCACAATCATGGGAAAGACTGCTGCCCTGACAGTTGTGCAGAAAACCATCACTGACACCTTCCATAAGGAGGGAAAGTCTCAAAAGGTAATTGCAAAAGAAGTTGGATGTTCCCAAAGTGCTGTATCAAAGCACATTTATAGAAAGTTATGTGGAAAGGGAAAAGTGTGGAAGAAAAAGATGCACAAGCAGCAGGGATGACCGCAGCTTGGAGAGGATTGTCAGGAAAAGGCCATTCAAAAGTGTTGGGGACTTTCACAAGGAGTGGACTGAGGCTGGAGTCAGTGCATCAAGAGTCACCCACACACAGATGGATCCTGGACATGGGCTTCAAACGTCGTATTCCTCTTGTCAAGCCACTCCTGAACAAACAAACAAGGTCAGAAGCGTCTTACCTGGGCTAAAGAAAAACAGACCTGGTCTGTTGCTCAGTGGTCCAAAGTCCTCTTTTCTGAGGAGAGCAAATTTTGTATCTCATTTGGAAACCAAGGACTCAGAGTATGGAGGAAGAATGGAGAGGCACACACTGCAAGATGCTTGAAGTCCAGTGTGAAGTTTCCACAGTCTGTGTTGATTTGAGGAGACATGTCATCTGCTGGTGTTGGTCCGCTGTGCTTCATTAAGTCCAGGGTCAACGCAGCCGTCTACCAGGAGATTTTGGAGCACTTCATGCTTCCTTCCACAGACGAGCTCTATGGGGATGCCGACTTCATTTTCCAGCAGGACTTGGCACCTGCCAAAAGCACCAAAACCTGGTTCAATAACCATGGGATTACTGTGCTTGATTGGCCAGCAAATTTGCCTGACCTGAACCCCATAGAGAATCTATGGGGCATTGCCAAGAGAAACATGAGACCGAACAATGCAGAAGAGCTGAAGACCGCTATTGAAGCATCCTGGTCTTCCATAACACCTGAGCAGTGCCACAGGCTGATAGCTTCCATGCCACGCCGCATTGAGGCAGTAATTGCTGCAAAAGGGGCCCAAACCAAGTACTGAGTACATATGCATGCTTATACTTTTCAGAGGTTTGATATTGTTCTATGTACAATCCTTGTTTTGTTGATTGCATGTAATATTCAAATTTTCTGAGATTGTGGATTTGGGGTTTTCATGAGCTGTCAGCCATAATCATCACAATTATGACAAATCACGGTTTGCACTATCTTGCTTTGCATGTAATGAGTCTATCTCGTATATTAGTTTCACCTTTTAAGTTGCATTAGTGAAATAAATGAACTTTTGCACGATATTCAAATTTTTCGAGTGTCACCTGTACTACCTCACCAGTGTGGATTAAACCTATCGATAGCCACAAAGGTGGTTCTTTTAGGATTTTTATTGTGGCACTCCAAATAATGCCGAAAAACTGTATGCTTAGGGAATCCCTTCTTGATGTTCGTGATATGCTCATTAACCCGAACATGCATAGAACGTATCGTGCGGCCCACATATTGAAGGCCACATGGGCAAATCAATGTGCATGTAATGAGTCTCATATATTAGTTTCACTTTTTAAGTTGCATTAGTGAAATAAATGAACTTTTACATGATATTCTAATTTCTAAGCTTGAAACCCGTTGGCTATATGACCTCAAGTGCTACACCCCTTTCGGCATGAATGTCGATTGGGACGTTAATTGTTTTATTAACCACTTCAGCCCCAAACCATTATGCAGCTTAAAGACCAGAGGTGTTTTTACAATTTGGCACTGCGCTGCTTTAACTGGTAATTTATTTTTTGCGATATAAACGGAAAAAGACCGAAAAATTAAAAAAAAAATATTTTCTACTTTTTGTTATAAGAAAAATCGAATGAACTCAATTTTAGTCATACATTTAGGCCAACATGTATTCAGCCACATGTCTTTAGTAAAAAAAAATTCAATAAGCGTATATTTATTGGTTTGCGCAAAAGTAATAGCATCTACAAACTAGGGTACATTTTCTGGAATTTACACAGCTTTTAATTTATGACTGCCTATCTCATTTCTTGATGTGCTAAAATGGCAGGGCAGTACAACCCCCCCCCCCCACAAATGACCCCATTTTGAAAAGTAGAAACCCCAAGGAAATTGCTGAGAGGCATGTTGAGCCCATTGAATATTTTTTTTGAATTGAATAATGACAAAAAAAAAAAATTACAAAAAGTTGTCACTAAATGATATATTGCTCACATGCCATGGTTATATGTGGAATTGCACCCCAAAATACATTTTGCTGCTTCTCCTGAGTACGGGGATACCACGTGTGGGACTTTTTGGGAGCCTAGCCGCGTTTGGGGCCCCAAAAACCAAGCACCGCCTTCAGGATTTCTAAGAGCGCAAATTTTTGATTTCAATCCTCACTACCTATCACAGTTTCGAAGGCCATAAAATGCCAAAATAGTCCAAACCCCCCCCCCCCAAATGACCCCATTTTGGAAAGTAGACACCCCAAGATATTTGCTGAGAGGCATGTTGAGTCGAAGGAATATTTTATATTTTGCCACAAGTTGCGGGGAAATTACAAACTTTTTTTTTTTGCACAAAGTTGTCACTAAATGATATATTGCTCACACATGACATGGGCATATGTGAAATTACACCCCAAAATACATTCTGCTGCTTCTCCTTAGTACGGGGATACCACGTGTGGGACTTTTTGGGAGCCTAGCCGCGTACGGGACCCCGAAAACCAAGCACCGCCTTCAAGATTTCTAAGGGCATACATTTTTGATTTCACTCGTCACTACCTATCACAGTTTTGAAGGCCATAAAATGCCAAGATAGCACAACCCCCCCCCCCAAATGACCCCATTTTGGAAAGTAGACACCCTAAGCTATTTGCTGAGAGGCATGGTGAATATTTTACAGCTCTCATTTGTTTTTGAAAATGAAGAAAGTAAAGAAAAATGTATTTTCTTTTTCTTTTTTCAAAACTTTGTGACAAACAACCAGATCTGCAAAATACTCACCATACCTCTCAGCAAATAGCTTGGAGTGTAAACTTTTCAAAATGGGGTTTTGTGCCATCTGGGCATTCCATGGCCTCCGAAACTGTGATAGGCAGTGAGGAGTGAAATCAAAAATTTACACCCTTAGAAAGCCTGAAGGCAGTGCTTGGTTTTTGGGGTCCCATACGCGGCTAGGCTCACAAAAAGTCTCACACATGTGGTATCCCCGTACTCAGGAGAAGCAACAGAATGTATTTTGGGGTGTAATTCCACATATGCCCATGGTATGTTTGAGCAATATATCATTTAGCGTCAACTTTGCGCAAAAAAAAAATAATTATATTTACCGCAACTTGTGTCAAAATATAAAATATTCCATGGACTCGACATGCCTCTCAGCAAATAGCTTGGGTTGTTTACTTCCCAAAATGGGGTCATTTGGGGGGGTTTGAGCTGTCCTGGCATTTTATGCACAACATTTAGAAGCTTATGTCACACATCATCCACTCTTCTAACCACTTGAAGACAAAGCCCTTTCTGACACTTTTTGTTTACAGGAAAACATATATTTTTTTGCAAGAAAATTACGTTGAACCCCCAAACATTATATATTTTTTTAAAGCAAAGGCCCTACAGAATAAAAAGGTGGGTGTTGAATTTTTTTTTTCCCAGACAGTATTTGCGCAGCGATTTTTCAAACGCATTTTTTGGGGAAAAAAGACACTTCTTTTAATTTGAATGCACTAAAACACACTATATTGCCCAAATGTTTGATGAAATAAAAAAGATGATCTTAGGCCGAGTACATGGATACCAAACACGACATGCTTTAAAATTGCGCACAAACACGCAGTGGCGACAAACTACATACATTTTTAAAAGCCTTTTTAGGTTACCACATTTGATTTACAGAGGAGGTGTACTGCTAAAATTACTGCCCTCAATCTGACCTTTGCGGTGATACCTCACATGTATGGTGCAATTTACATATGACGCCAGACTGACGCTTGCGTTCGCCTTTGCGCAAGAGCAGGGGGGGGGCAGGGGTGCTTTTTTTTATTATTATTATTTATTTTTCTTTTTTCTTTTTTCTTTTATTTTTAAACTGTTCCTTCCATTTTAATTTTTTTAACCATTTTTATTGTTATCTCAGGGAATGTAAATATCCCCTATGATAGCAATAGTTAGTGACAGGTACTCTTTTTTTTGAAAAAATTGGGGTCTATTAGACCCTAGATCTTTCCTCTGCCCTCAAAGCATCTGACCACACCAAGATCGGTGTGATAAAATGCTTTTCCAATTTCCCAATGGCGCTGTTTATATCCGGGGGGGGGGCATTCCCTCCCACTGCTTGTAAAAGCAGTCTAGAGGCTAATTACCCGCTAGGATTGCTTTTACATGAAAGCTGACCGCTGGCTGAAAAGAATGATACCAAGATGATACCTAAACCCACAGGCATCAGTCTGGTATAACCATTCAAAGTCCAGCAACATACCAGTATGTTGCAGGTCCTTGTTGGACATGTATTGTAATCTTTTTTTTCATGCAGCCTGTGACAGGAGGGTCACTTTGGACACAGGGTGAGCCAGGAAACCATGGACATTAAGAAATATATCTTGGACTACCTAAAATGTAATATTTATCCACCATATTCCCAAGGATATCTGTAAAAGGACTATTTACTGATTCTGAACTCAACAGGTTAATTGAGAGATACTGATGTGTTCAGCCTCAATCACCTGTCTGCCTAGTGTAATGCTAATGAATCGCAGCTTCTAAAAGACCTGTTCATTGTTTGTGGTGATGTGGATTGTGGAAATTAAGTCTGTCCTTGTGTGTATTGTAAAGTAACGGACAGTCTGGTGAATATAAAGGTCATGCATAGTTATTTAAACATAAAGGGATTAGCTGTTGCCTTCTAAGAGATGGGTATTGGGAGACAAAAGCTAGCCTACTGCCAAATGTGTATTGGGTCTTGTTATGTTGTGGGTGGAGCTGGACCATTGTTCATTTTAGATTAATGCATTATTTGATGTGTATAAAAGTTTCAATGTTTTTGGCAATAGAGTGAGTCTATCCAGAGAAAGATACAGAGTGCGTCTCGTTCTTTCAGAAGGATTAATTCCTATGGGAAGTGGTCGTCTGGCTGTGGAGGATCGACAGTAAATTTGTGTCCAGGAGAGGGAAGATATCTAAACGGCGTTAAACCCCTTTCATATTTGGGGTGTTGTTACATTGGTGGCAGTGGTGGGATTTTCCCTCCAGTTCCTGGGACACTCCAAGCCACCACAGTGAATGACCAAGCTATGCAGCCTGCAGGAAAGCCACGCTGAAAGACTTACTTGAGAGCCGAGATGGACCAGAGGGACGGTGATGCAGGACCCCAGTCAGTTGAAGATTTGTTTCAGCAATGAGTTTGAGAGCGCTTGGCATTATATGGTGCTAACCCATCAGAGACCGCCATACAGGAAGCCATTAGAGGCATCCAGCTGCAGGATGAGCGACAAGAGAAAAAACGACAGCGACAAAAGAGAGAACTAGAGCGACAAAAGAGAGAGCTAGAGCGGCAACATGAGCAGAGAATGGCGGAAATACGGCAATCAGAGACAACACCTAAAGAAGCAGCACCAACTGAAAGGAGAGAGGAGAGGAGAGATACAGATACCAGCCGACATGGAAAAGGAATTCAGAAGGAGGTTGCGAGAGATGCAGATACAGCATAGAGGACCAGTTTTAGAGGAGGTCCTGCTGGGATGGTCTGATTCAATCCGCTGCGAACTCTGGAAGAAAGCGCTAGCTCTCGAGCAGCAACACCAGGGAAAAGTTCTCCCCACCATCCATGTAAGGTACTGGTCGCAGTATGAAGTACGAATGCTGTTATTGGGGGAACAACCGAAGCAGGAGTGGACAGCTGAGTTAAGCAGGCTGATCCGGGCAGAGATGCGGTTGGACGAGAGCTACAGAGCCCTCCGGTGGTATGTAGCCCAAGAGTGCCAGTAGTCAGCGGATGACAGCCCTACGGAAGGCTTTGACTATAATGGCCTGGGATTGTTGTATTGGAGGCTGTCCGAGGACCCTGACTTTGGGAGTGATCGGGAGTAGCGTTTGGAGGAAATAATGGAGCACAGAGAGCAAAGACTGAATGTCTCGGAAGGGCACTGGAAGATTTGGAGTTTCTGGCCGTTCAGGAATGGGAGCTGGAGATTGCCTACAAACAGCTGCTAGACTCTGCTCAGCAGCAGGGTGGGGCTCCCTTTGCCTGGGACTATCAGGAAATACCAGTTGACAACTATGAAATCCTGGCTGAAGAATCGGCAGTGGAAAATCTGAAGATTGCCACCCCTAAAGCCGAAGTGGATGATATGGAGTTCCAGGGAGCTAGCCTGGCTGAAGAATCGGCAGTGGAAAATCTGAAGATTGCCATCCCTAAAGCCGAAGTGGATAATATGGAGTTCCAGGGAGCTAGGGCAGTTGGCTCATCTCCCCAGCCACAGATTACAGAAGGTATGGATTTAAGGGACTGTTCAGAGGATGTTATGGATTATGCATCACCTGCTCAAGTACTGGAAGCAGGACAGAGTGCTACAGACCCCTGCTCTACACCCGTGGCAGTTTTGGAGGCCCGAGGTGAGAAGGGGATGGTTCCTCTTTCCCAGGGGATTTCAGAGATGCAGGGAGGAGAAGCAGCCCTTTTCCCTCCCCAACAGTTAGCCAGAGCAGATGGTGTGGAGTCCCCAGCAGAAGTGCTGGCAACAGGGCAGAGTGCTAGCAACCTCTGCCCAGCACCGGAAACAACTGTGGAGTTTCAGGGAGCCGGGGCAGTTGGCCCCTCTCTCCAGCAACAAGCTGAGGTGGTAAAGCTTTTACCCCCAGTTGAATCACTGGCAGCAGGGCAGAATGCTACTGGCCGCTGCACACAACTGCCACTTGAGCGGATATCGGTGGATGGGACTGCGGTCTCCACTCACAGCAACCCAGCACAAGAGCTGGCAACAGAGCAGAGTGCCGCGGGCCTCTGCTCTCAACTAACAGAAGAGGGAGTTCCTGTGGTACTGGATGGGACTTCGGTCCTCACTGACACAACCCCAGAAAATGGTGTGACACTGGGACAGGAGGATGTCAGCCTTGCTTTGCAAGCACTGTGGGATTTTCACCTACCACAAGTGGATGGGACTTCAGTCTCCACTTGTATACCTCAGGGATGCTGGGCAGTCGGCCCAGATCCCCAACAGCATGAAAGACTGAGCCCAGTCACCCTGTCTTCTCCCCAGCGGCGGGTATGTTCTCTGAGAGAGGCAGAGGTTGGCTGGGTAAGTAATGCTCTGTTTGGAGCAATTTATTTGGGGTACTGTGTGGATACCGGCATTAGAAGAATGGACCTATGGACTAACTTCGGAGTCAACCCGTCTGGGGTCACCTCCTGTGTTAGTCTCCTGCCGAAAGGGGAGATGTGTGACAGGAGGGTCATTTTGGACACAGGGTGAGCCAGGAAACCATGGACATTAAGAAATATATCTTGGACTACCTAAAATGTAATATTTATCCACCATATTCCCAAGGATATCTGTAAAGGACTATTTACTGATTCTGAACTCAACAGGTTAATTGAGAGATACTGATGTGTTCAGCCTCAATCACCTGTCTGCCTAGTGTAATGCTAATGAATCGCAGCTTCTAAAAGACCTGTTCATTGTTTGTGGTGATGTGGATTGGGGAAATTAAGTCTGTCCTTGTGTGTATTGTAAAGTAACAGACAGTCTGGTGAAGGTCATGCATAGTTATTTAAACATAAAGGGCTTAGATGTTGCCTTCTAAGAGATGGGTATTGGGAGACAAAAGCTAGCCTACTGCCAAATGTGTATTGGGTCTTCTTATGTTGTGGGTGGAGCTGGACCATTGTTCATTTTAGATTAATGCAGTATTGGATGTGTATAAAAGTTTCAATGTTTTTGGCAATAGAGTGAGTCTATCCAGAGAAAGATACAGAGTGCGTCTCGTTCTTTCAGAAGTATTAATTCTTATGGGAAGTGGTCGTCTGGCTGTGGAGGATCGACAGTAAATTTGTGTCCAGGAGAGGGAAGATATCTAAACGGCGTTAAACCCCTTTCATATTTGGGGTGTCGTTACACAGCCTTTTGGCTGAACGAAAAAGAGAGATTGATCGGTGGGTATGCCCACCATTAGAATACCTCCCTTCATCCACCCACTTCTAATGATGGGCATACATGCACCATTTATATATGCCGAAGCATGGGGGCATCCTCCCGCAAAAAAGTTATGCCGTATACACACGGTCTGACTTTTCCACGGGCAAGCCTCCGTCGGAATTTCTACCGTATGTACGCGGCATTAGGAGCAAAATCGCTCCTTCGCCCCTGCTGCCCCCATGCTTCGGCATACATGCTCTTTTTTTTTTTAACTGTGGTGGTGAAATCACCTCCTACAACGTTGAAGTCACGGCTTTATGTATCGTGGGAGCAAACGCTGTTGCTGTCAAGATAAATAAATCCGCGCTGCAACTGAATGGCGTACCTCCTAAGCAAATGATGGTTAACATTAAAACAAAGTAACATTACAGTATAACAGTAAGACCTTACCATACCATACCTGCAAAAAAATACCAAAAAAAAACATAGTAAAAAATAAAACATTTTTTAACGCAACCTGTGCCTAAAATATATATATATATGCCGAAGCATGGGGGCATCCTCCCGCAAAAAAGGTATGCCGCGTACACACGGTCAGACTTTTCCACGGGCAAGCCTCCGTCAGAATTTCGACTGTATGTACGTGGCATTAGGAGCAAAATCGCTCCTCCGCCCCTGCTGCCCCCATGCTTCGGCATATATGCTCTTTTTTTTTTTTTTTTAACTGTGGTGGTGAAATCACCTACTACAGCGTTGCAGTCACGGCTTTATGTATCCTGGGAGAAAACGCTGTTGCTGTCAAGATAAATAGATCCACACTGCAGCTGAATGGCGCATCTGAAAACAAAAAAATGGTTAACAATAAAACACAGTAAACAGTAAAGTATAAAAAAATTACATACCTGAAAAGCAAGTGTAGCGGGCAGTTCCCTCCCCTCTCCCCGTCCCCTCTATTAAAGTTCTGCTTGCAATGTCTCTGGTCTAGGGGTATGATAGGGGAGGGAGAGGGTGCGCTACGCCAGGCTTCCACCACAGGTGTACAAGTGGTATCAGCAATGCCTTTCTTTACCTTCGGGCCTGTGTTGTGCATCGGATCCTCCCTCCAAGAGTCTCCGAGAACCTCGTCTGCCAGGAACTTGAGCCACACACCGTTAAAGTCCAACACTTCTTTATTTAGAACATAACATGGACTCCCTTGGCTATAGAACAGAAAAAAGGAGGGGTGTGTACGAATAGGCCCAGACACAAGTTCGATCCTCCACTCTCCTCCAAAGAGTGGGTTATGGTCTCCGCACGAGGGAAATTCAACTTCCGGACGGTCTCCGACAAGAGGCTCACCCGTCACCGGCAGTATGCTGCACCGGGTCTTCAGATGAGGAGCTCTTCCCGGTCCATTACGCCTCCCTCGGATTCAGGCATCCATCTTCGGACTACCTTAGGATCCTTCCCTCGCGGAACTCAGTGTTGGGCACTGAGTCCCGGACCGCCATCCGAATACGTCACCCCAGGCTAAAGGTGCCAGAGGTGGAACACGATCTCCGGTGGTCCTCTAGGCCTAGTCCGCACGAACTCCGTCCGCAGGCTAAAGGTGCCAGGGACCAACAACCCCGTGACCAAGATGGCCGGTCCCTTTATCCCCTCTCCCAGCAAGCACAGCAGTTTCCCCGCCCCACCATACCACTGCCAAGAGAGGACAAAAAGTAGGCTCAGCACACAGCTGTATCCGTCCGTCGGCCCATGATGACAGCGCCACCCAGTGGACCGCCAGAGACACACCACTGGTGTCACCGAAAAATTCAAAAATTACCCCGGGAAAGTAAGTACCCGCTACACAAGCATGATAAAACATAACAATAAAACATTGCAGAATAGAATACAGTAAAAAAGAGCAGAACAATAGAGAGAAAAGAGAGAACAATAAAACTACAACTATTTTTTTTTATTGTTTTTTTTTATTTATTTTTTTTTAGAACTGTAACAGTTCAGTTCCAGGTTCGGGTTTCTCAAAATATGATGTAATCGTTGGGAGAACCTGTGTATGTGTCCTAGTCTGTGAAATGCTGTACCCTACGCTAAAACTTCACTAGTGTGTGGTAGCGTTCAAAACATTTACCAATGCAAAGACCAGGATTGTCAGGACAGCGTGGACAATAATAACGGGAGTCACTCCTATATGCGCGCTTGCTACAGACGTGACATCTTTTTTGGGGGGCTCGTTGGGTAGAGGTACTCTCGAGGACATACGGAAAATGCCTCTCATGCCACCGGCTTACTGCATTTGGTTGGGAATGGTGAGGTGCAGCACTGCCTGGATACAGGAGGTCTGTGACAATTTCTTCCTGGAAGTCAAGGAAGGATAAAGTCCCGCCTGAAGCTCTGTATAGCACATGAGCGTTCAGCAAAGCCAATTGAAATAAGTAAACAGACACTTTTTTGTACCAGCGTCTGGCCTTACGGGCAATTAAGTATGGCGCCAACAACTGGTCGTTGAGGTCCACCCCTCCCATATTTTGGTTATATTCGTGGACACAGAGGGGTTTCTCCACAACACCAGTCGCCATACGAATTTGGACTGTCGTGTCTGTGTGAAGGGAGGTAAGAACGAAAACATTCTTATTAAAGGGAAGACAATGCCTATTGTGGATGCAAGTGCTGCACACCCCTGATAGAACTTTGAGAAAGAATGAAAATACCCCTAGGGGTTTTGTGTTGCAGCTAAGAGTAAGAAATTGAAATTGTTTGTAAAAGTATAAATTTATTTTGTTATAAACATGGTTAATAGGAATCAGGACATGAGCTCCAAATTACATATTGGTAAAATATACACATAATCTAAAACATCCAATTGGGTGTACTACCACATGGGAAATTTATGGGTGAAAGGAACGCAATGGCCCCAACGCGTTTCGACCTTGACAATAGTAGCGGTCTTCTTCAGGGGGAATATGTTTTGCGCACTTAATTTCTATAATAAAGCATATGTATGTCAGTAAAATACAAAAGAACCACCAATAAAAGACAACCACCTTGCAAAGACACCTATTAGATGCATTGCTGGTGTGTATATAATACTGGATATGAACGTTTCAGATATTCATGATGTTTAAAATCATTGAGTACATACCCAAGTGGACATCGACAGCCTGGACTGGTGATCGCCAGGAAGCCCCACCGTCAAGAAACACCAGCGGAAACTCTCCTGGACTAGCAAGGGGAGGGGATCAGATGGAATGCCCTGGAGGGCGTACATTAAGCAGCCTGGGAGAACCACACAGGTCTACGAGAGGTCGCGACTAGCAACCCTGCCACCCCTGAGGGGGCGATGGGGGATGCGGGGAGGACCAAGGGAGGGGCCCACGGGGTGTGGGACAGTAGGTCCTGTGCACACCCGGCCTGCCCAGAATAGGCAGAGGGGAATGGGGGAGGGACTGGTGGGGAAGGAACCCCACTGACCAATCGGGAGGAGACCCTTCGAGAGATATCCAAAAAGGTAAAATTAGTATAATATAATGATTTCTAAAAGAAGCATTTATTTTAATAGTGGGTTATCCCTATGAAAAGAAAAGAAAATGTGAAAAGGAAAAAAGGTGGGAAAGATAGGAAAAATAAGAAACTAGCATGGTGAGAAAATGATGATAATCAAATGCCTGAAAAAAAAAAAAAAGGAAGAAAAACTATGTGACTGTGTTGTGTGTGGGGCAAATTTGAATGAAGAAAAAAAATGTGTTGGGTGTGTAGTGAGTGTGGAAAAACGAATTGGATGAATAACGAGAAAAGGCTGTGTAAAAAGAAACAGACATATGTGAATGAGTGTGTGAACATGGGATAAGAGGAAAAAGAGGAGAAGAGAGGGAAAACAGAAAAATGTTGTGAAATGTGTGAAAGTGAAAAGTGTGTGCAAAATGAGTGACTGGGAAATGAGTATCAAAATGAACAACGTGATATGAGTGAAAGATGAAGGGTGATTGGTGAGACTACAGGGGCTCAATGTTAAAATATAAATGTGAAGTGTGTAAAGTGTAAAGAAGTGTGACAATAAATAAAAACTGGTACTAGGATAAGAGAGGAGGAGTATTGGGTTACCTAATGTGTGGATAAAGGGCGTATATGTGGAACCATCATGGTTGGTAAATGCAAAGAAATCCCATAGGCTTTGCTGTAATATTGAAGTATCCAAAGCATACACGAATTGGTATGCTGACATGTAAAAGGAGAAAATTCAGTGTTATAAATGGAACAGAGGTATAGACCTGTAGTGGGGATTGCCATATCAATACGGCTGTCTACTTACAATTAAAGGCCTGCAATGTACATGCACCTCCGTCTCCGTCACCAGAAGATTCTGAGTGAGATTATACTCAAAAGTTGGAGATTATATTGGTCAGAGGGGCCAATAGGATTGGTGTGTGTGTGGATTCCACCCCCCTCCCAGGGATGTGTCCTCCCTTTAAGCCTTATCAGCGGGAATGATCCCGCATGTGGGCTAAGCCCAGTTACCTCCCTCTACCCGTGATGCCCATGCCGTGGCCGCTGCCCTCCGCCCCCCCAGAAAACTCACACCAACCTCTGTGAGGTGGGGGAGCCGAGACCGCCATGTGGGGTGGCCATTGCGCGGCCTCCCTGGCGTTCCGGAAGGACTGGGCGTCCCTGGCCGCCGCCATCGATGGCGCCGTCCGAAACGGCGTGACGTCACCACGCTACACACGCATTGCGCGATGGAGCGGGCTCGGTCTCCAAAGATCACGGGACGCCGCCAGAAAACATTCTTATTATCCCTTCACTCCACAGTGAGCAAATTATTACACTTCAAGCAGGCTCTCTCCCCCAGCCTAAGACGAGAATCTACAAGCCCCTGGGGAAAGCCCCGGCGATTAGGTCGCACGGTGCCACATGCGCCAATCTGATGATCAAACAAGTGACTAAAAAGTGGCACGCTCGTGTAATAATTGTCCACATACAAGTGGTACCCCTTTCCGAATAAGGGTGACACCAAGTTCCACACTATCTTGCCAGCACTCCCTATGTAATCTGGGCAGTTCTCCGGCTCTACGTGACTGTCTTTTCCCTCATAAACCTCCATACATAGCCTGTTGCCCTGTCACAGAACTTATAGAGCTTGACCCCGTATCTGGCACGCTTGCTGGGAAGGTACTGTTTGAAAGACAAGCGGTCAGAAAATTTAATCAGGGACTCATCAACGCAGACAACTTGATCGGGAGTAAACAAGGCTGCAAAACGTTTGTTGAAGTGGTTTATGAGGGGCTGAATTTTGTAGAGCCGATCATATTCAGGGTCTCCACGAGGACGACAAAGTTCACCGTCGTTGAAGTGCATGAACCACAAGATCTGCTCGAATCGTGCCCTGGACATGGAGGCAGAGAACACGGGCATATGGTCAATTGGGCATGTGGACCAATAGGCGCGCAACTTCGAGTATTTATGTGTGGGAAAGGCCCAGAAAGGTCTTAAATTCGGAAACCGTAATTGGTTTCCAATCTCTGGCAAAGGAAGGCAACTGGGGATTAGCGGCGATGAATTGACCAGCATATAAATTACTCTGGTCCACAATAGATCTATAGAGATCTTCCGTGAAAAACAGTGAATAATAATCAAGTGGCGTAAAATCAACTGTTTCCACCTGAATACTGGGTTGGCCAGTGAATGGGGGCAGTACGGGTGCTGCAGAAGTGGTGGGGACCCAATCAGGATAGACAAATTCTGCAGGAAGGGCACTATGGGCACGACGGGTCTGCCTTTGTCTTCTTCTTGGTGGCAGCGGGACACTACTTGTGCTTGCCACCTCGCTAGCTTGAACTGCACTTATGGGACTCGCCACGTCACCAAGTGTTACTGCAGTGCTAAATGTGCATCCAGGGTGTACTAAGCCGCTGGTGCTTGCCAGTTCAGCAGAAGGAATAGCGGCGCTAGTACTTCTCTGCTCCATACGAGAGCCCTGCTGTTCTTGCACCTCAACAACAGCAGAATGGGGTGGGGTAAGCCTGACCTTAGCAGGGATCTCATCTTCGTCGTCAAGAGCTATCTGTCATGGAGCCGCTGTCGTCTACGGGATTGTATTCTGAGCCTGAATCTGACAGATGCGTGACCTCCTCTTCACTATCTGTCATGCTCAGAAACTCATAGGCCTCTTTATTAGTGTACCTTTGATTTGCCATTTTGGGCTCTAAATTTAGTGGTACACTAATAAGTATTCACAGGTAAAAAAGCACCTGTCAGCAAATGTATAAAACGCTACCAAAAAAACTGTTGGCGATCGCAGGGATCAGGCCTGTCTCTGCGAACGCTGCAGTTATGTGTGTTGTGTTTTGTAAATGACAGTGATCGAGCGATACTGCACTTGGGTGGGCTGGGCTGGGCGGAGGGGCAGAACGCAGGTGCTAGCGGTATCTGGGCTGATGCTAACAATGCGTTTTTGGGAACCCTAAACTGCTGGGGACGCTAGTATAGCTCTGATCAGATATTGATCTGTTCAGATACTATACCACTAAGGGAGGTGTATGCTTTGCGCGTGGGTGTTAGCGTTACTGGCACTAACCTGACGCTGCCTGGGGTGACGCAGACCCTATCTGTCGCTAAAACCTAATTGATATCACCCGCCGGGTGAACAGGGGGTTAAACCTTTATTGGGTTATATACGGCGGGTGCCCTGATGCTTTAAAAAGCAAACTAACCAGCGTCACCCGTAACACTTATACGGTGATCACTGGTGAAAGGGTTAACTAGGGGCAATCAGGGGGTTAAAACCTTTATTAGGTAATATATGGGGGTACCTGGCGCTATATAAAAACCTGACGGGGAACCTAAATAACTAACTGGCTAACCAGTGACACTTATACAGTGATCACTGGTGAAAGGGGTAACTCTAAGGGCAATCAGGGGGTTAAAACCTTTATTAGGTTTATGTGGGGATACCTGACGCTATAAAAACCTGGTGGCAAACCTAAAAAAAATAACTGGCTACCTAGCGGCACTACTACAGCGATCAGAAAAACGATCACTTGGTGACACTGGCGATAGGGGGTGAAAGGGTTACCTGGGGGGGCGATCAAGGTGTTAAACCTTTATTAGGGGGGGTTAGGGGGCTACCCTGGACCTAACACTAATATCCCTGACACTTTACTGTCACAAATGACACTGATTGCAGTGATCAGTAAAAAAATGACCACTGCAAACGGTGACACTGTGACTGGGGGGTGAAAGTGTGGCTACATGTCCTGGTATCAGTGGTCTGTTGGTGCAACTTACTGTGAGATGTCTTTTCTCCTCACGCCGGACGAAAAGACCGCCACAAGGAGAGATGACATCACTTCCTCCTGCCTGTGTTTACATTACACAGGCAAGGGAAGCATCTCATTCGCCGGGAGCGATCGCGAGGGGGTGGCCAGAAACCATTAGCCACCCCTTCATCCCAGATCGCTCCTCCAGCTAAATGGACCGCCGCATGTAAAGATTATATGTTTGGACACTAGTGGGCAGTGTCTACATATATATTTTTAATAGTTTTTCATTAAACTTTTATATTATTTTTCTACTTACACAGTTTTATTTAAATATACTGTATTTTATATTGGTAATTGGTTAGTAGTATCGCATTGTTGGGAGCCTCCCTTACATCCTCCCTTTAATGCAAGATTTTGCCAATTTAATGTTCTAGTTTTATATGTGTCTGTATATATATACATTTCATGTGTGTGTATTTTCATATTTTTCCATATATATCCTAAGGACATATTGCTTAATGTGGGTCTTGTGTTGACCCTGCGTTTAATTATGCCTTTTGTGCTTTTTATTTTGTTTTCTTTTTGAATATTTCCTTTTATTTTTTATTATGGACCGCAAACCTGGCTGAGATGCACCTCAGTGACGCTATTTCCGGGTTGGGTGGTTTGTCCCGCCCACCGGATATCGTCATCACATCAAGGAAGCGTCTTGTTGTCAGGTTATGTGCTCTCATCACTTCCCGTTGGTGTTGACGCTGTTCCGCCCTCTGGAAGTGATAGAAGGTGCTGGTTTCTGCTTCCTGTTTACTGAATGGCGCGGCCATAATGTGCATGCGCGGCCGCACGATACTAGCTTGACTTCCTGGTTTTTGACCAGCGTGGCTGTACTGCGCATGCGCGACTGGAGCCTTTGAATGTCACTAACTAGACACAGCTGGTTACAATGTTATGCTGTCCCATCAGAGGCCAGCATGACCTGGAATGTTTGGTATATAATAGGATGAAACATGTCAGGCTGGCCGATGCAAGCACGCTGAGAGCCGCAAAGTTTTACAAGTCATGATGTTCCTTTTTTACCTGTAAGTAGACTACAAATAAAATTGTGCGTTTTACCTTACGGGCTTCACTATTGTTGCCTTTTTTCCTCATACCGGTTAATACCCTGTTGATGATCGCACAATATATCCATCTGTTCATGTGAGTCCTGATGTCTTTCTGGTATTGATGATCTTGGATAAGTCCCTGCCTACCAAGTTTTGACGGTTCTACTACAGACCTCTTGCATCATATGATTACATTGCTTGTTTTCATATCTTTCTGGTAAGCAGATTGATAGCATGTGGGTGTGGTGTGCTTTTCCTGCGCACATTGAAAGCAGAGTTCCACCCAAAAATTTAACTTCCGCTTTTCGGAACCCTCCCCCTCTCCGGTGTCACATTTGGCACCTTTCAGGTGGGAGGGGGGTGCAGATACCTGTCTAAGACAGGTATTTGCACCCACTTTCAGGAATAGACTAATGCGGAAGACACGCCTCTACCCGCACACCCCCGCTGTCTCCTGGGAAATACACTGTTCCCATGAGAGAGCGGGGACCAGTGATGGTGCGCCGCGCTACTCACCCATGCGCAGTAGGGAACCGGGCAGTGAAGCCGCAATGCTTCACTCCCTGATTCCCGAACCGAGGATGGCGGCGGGTGCAGCCGAGGGACGAGCGATTGCTCGACCTTGGCTGATGACATCTCGGGGGCGCGCTGGACAGGTAAGTGTCCATATTTTAAAAGTCAGCAGCTGAAGCTTTTGAATGTCACTAACTAGACACAGCTGGTTACAATGTTATGCTGTCCTATCAGAGGCCAGCATGACCTGGAATGTTTGGTATATATTTGGGCATGCTTGCATCATTGGCCACGCCTCTGATGATATCCACATAGGATGAAACAGGTCAGGCTGGCCGATGCAAGCACGCTGAGAGACGCAGAGTTTTACAGTTCATGATGTTCCTCTTTTACCTGTAAGTAGACTACAAATAAAATTGTGTGTTTTACCTTACGGGCTTCACTATTGTTGCCTTTTTTTCCTAATACCGGTTAATATCCTGTTTATGATCGCACAATATATCCATCTGTTCGTGTGAGTCCTGATATCTTTCTGGTATTGATGATCTTGGATAAGTCCATAACCTGCCTACCAAGTTTTGAAGGTTATACTACTGACCTCTTGCATCATATGATTACATCACTTGTTTTCATATCTGTAACGGGAGGGCCCGGGGAACCCAGAATCTCCTAGAATGTATGAGATACCCTTGCTTCAGCTTCCCCAATGCCTCTTATGTGTAAACCACCCTGTGTCTCTATTAGGGGCACAGGGTGAATGAGAACCCCAGTATGATCTGTGCTAATCAGATTCAATGCTGTATATAGATTGTGTATATACTGTGTGTGGGCTGTTATGTAATACTTGCTGTGATGGGGTGTGATTACATTCCATTGTCTATTGTGGCGTGTTTGAGTTAAGCCTGTAATTATAGGTATTGTACTCTGGCAGCCAGTCTGCTGAATATAAGGGTCATGCATAATCATTTAAACTAGAAAGGGATTAGCTAACCTGTTGTCTTCTAAAAGATGTGTATTGGGAGACAGAAAGGTCATGTGTCTGAGTCAGCAGCTGTCGTTAATTGGCTTATGTAAATTGGGTCTGGTCAGAGGTGTATTATGGTAAGAGGAAAATAAGAAACTCCTCTCTATGTGTATATAAGTTGCAGTGTTTTTCAATAAAAAGTCAGTCTATTTTGGAAAGATACAGAGCGTTTGTCTCGTTCTTCTGGAAGAATTATTCCTCTGGGAAGTGGTCGCCTGACTGTGGAGGATCGGTAGCGAATGTGTGTCAAGGAGAGGGGAGGTCTGTAAACAGCATTAACCCCTTTCATATTAGGGGTGCTGTTACAATATCTTTCTGGTAAGCAGATTGATAGTACGTAGGTGTGGTGTGCTTTTCCTGTGCACATTGAAGTATGGTGGAGGTTCCTCATCTCTACTTCGTATTGGAATTTTGCTAATTGGACTATCACATTTATACATATATATGTTATCATTTTTATTGAAGCGCTGCATTTTGGACTTTTATATTTTTTATATAAATATATATATATTTTTTATTACACTTTTTTCTTTTGTAACTGTAAAGGTTCAAGGTTCTGGTCTCTAAAAATGCGATGGCAGCTTTGGAGACTCTGTGAAAGTGTGCCCTAGGACTGTGCAGTGCTGTACCCTACGCCAATACTCCACTAGTGTGTGATAGCGTTGGAAACATTCACCGATGCAGAGACCAGGTTGGTTAGGACAGGGGGGACAATAAAAGCAGGGTGGCATGCCTGTATCCACGTTTCCTACAGACATGACATCTTATTTGGAGTCTTCGTTGGGTAGGGGTACCAGGGGAGGACATACGGAAAATGCTTTTAATGCTGCCGGCTCACTGCATTTGCATTGAGAAGTTTGGGCACAGCACCGTCTGGAAACAGAAGGGCTGTGATGACCTCCTTCCTGGTTTTTAAGGAAGGATCCAGTTCGCCCTGACGCTTTGTATAGCACATAAGCGTTCAGCAGAGTCAATTGAAATAGGTATACAGACACTATTGTGTACCAGCGTCTTGTTCTATGGGCAATTAAGTAGGGCACCATCAACTGGTCGTTGAAGTCCACCCCTCCCATATTAAGGTTGTATTCGTGGACACAGAGGGGCTTCACAACAAAACTAGTCGCTGTTGTAATTTTGACTGTTGTATCTGCGTGAAGGGAGGACAGAACGAAAACATTCAGATTATCCATCCACTTCACTGCCAGCAAATTATTACATCTCAAGCAGGCTTTCTCCCCCTGTCTAAGTCGGGATTCTACAAGCCATTGGGGTAAGCCCCGGCGATTAGATCGCACAGTGCCACATGTGCCAATTCCACAATCAAAAAGGTGACTAAAAAGTGGCACACTTGTGTAATAATTGTCCATGTACAAGTGGTACCCTTTTCCGAATAAGGGTGACACCAAGTCCCAATCTTGCCAGCGCTCCCTATGTAGTCTGGGCAGTTGTGGGGCTCCACGTGACTATTTTTTCCCTCGTAAACCATAAAACTATATGTATAGCCTGTTACCCTATCACAGAGCTTATACAACTTGGCCCCATATCTGACACGCATCTTGGGGAGATACTGTTTGAAAGACAAGCGGCCAGAAAACGTAATCAGGGACTCATCAACGCAGACCATTTGATCAGGAGTAAAGAAGGCTGCAAACTCTTGGTTGAAGTTTTTTTTTACGGGGGGCCGAATTTTGTGAAGCCTATCAAATCCAGGGTCACCCCAAGGATGACCGAATTCATTTTTGTTGAAGTGCATAAACCGCAAGATCTGCTTGTATCTAGCCCTGATCATGGAAGCAGAGAACACGGTCATATGATGAATGTGGTCAGTAGACCAATATGACTGCAACTCACTTTCAATCTCAATAGATTAGGCCAGGGATATGCAATTAGCGGACCTCCAGCTGTTGCCAAACTACAAGTCCCATGAGGCATAGCGAGACTCTGACAGCAGCAAGCATGACACCCAGAGGCAGAGGCATGATGGGACTTGTAGTTTTGCAACAGCTGGAGGTCCGCTAATTGCATATCCATGGATTAGGCCTTATCAGGTTAAACTTTCTTTAATATACAGTTTGGCTATCAAATGCAACAGTATTGTAGACATTTTATTTGCTTTTATAAAAAACACACAAACAACTAATTCTGCAAAAACATTTTTTAGTTTTTTTATAACAGTACAATCTAATTGAATCGAGTTGCTAAGAAAAATGCAATATTATCTTTTAAAACCAGCAGAGGAAGCTGTGTACCATACCAGCTACAGAACAGAGACTCAGTAAATAGGTTCTGCTTCATTGTACCTGGGCTAGTATGTGGCGCATAAATGACTGCTGCTTTAAGTGCACAATCACACAAGTACAGATTACAGTTGTTGATTTTTCACACATTTTTAATTACCAAAGAAATAAACAATACAGGAACATATAATTTTAATGCAAATTGAAAGCTAAAGTCCACATTTCCTTTTACCCCTAATAATTCATTTCCATGACTAAGTTATTCTGCTGCTGTGAGTGATGCATCATTCAGTTGTTGCATCAGTTACATACAGTATGTAGCGCTGTGTTCCAGCATCATCTCAGGTGCATTCCTGCCCGCTGCAGGAACCAAATTGAGCTGGGCTGAATGCCTCACAGCCAGAGGTAGCCCTGTATTTTTATCAATGAATATACAATTTATTGGCCGAAGTGGAAACTGTGATGTCTCTTGCCTGCCCCCTTCCACCTTGGTCAATCACAAGAAAACATTTCTTTTTTGAGAAAATTGGAAAGCCTCCCCTGAATAACTAAGAAGCACTCAGCCCGACTCAATTTTACAACAATTGCACAATACAGTGCTTACAGAGGCAGAATTACTTATAAAAATAGTTTGTTTGAACCAGCTTGGCCCAAACATACTATTTACAGTGAATGGAAACATGGAACATTCAGCTTTAAGTCAGTGTATATAAAAAAAAATGTGACTGGCATTGCAAGGATCAAGCTTTTAAAGTACATAATGATTACCTAAAATGGCTTTAAAATATGCTCTAACTTTTTCCTTAGTATTCTGAATGGATCATTTGAAACCTTTCTAGTGCATGTAAAACTGAAATCTCTAAAATGAAAATGTAATGATATTAAATATGTCATGTTGTGAAAAGTGAGCATTTGATGCATTTTGGTTTTAAATCCAGGGCTCCCACCCTCTCCAAGTTCTGCCAAGGATGTTCGGATCTGTGGCCTGGTCAATTAGACACTGCACTTGTGCCTCTTCAGAAAGTCCTTCAGCTTCTTTATTTGCCCGGATATTATATTCTTTATCTCCTTGTGCGACAGTCCGGAAACCATTGTAAAAGGGAGATGTTTCATGTCCCAACCGCAATTCTTCACTGCAAAATACAAACTTGTCAGGGTAGAACAGGAAAAACTTGCATAAATTTCCAGCAACAATCCAATTTGTAAAAAGTAGGGCTGTGGAAATTAACTATTAATTCCTTGATTAATCGATTTTTTTGATTGATCAAAATTATTTTGATCGGTACTCACCTCTCCGCCGGCTTCCGGGTCTTTAGGGAGTTCTGTCGGAGATCCGGTGATGTCACGGACACCGGCGGGGCTTGCCGTGTCCATCTGAAGGGCTCCTTTGCTGTGCCTTCATATCTGCATGCCGGCGGGACCTTACTATCTGACACACGCAAGGGCTGTTACACTTTCCTCTATAAACCTGGGATTCTACAGCCATCCAGTGGGAGTTGTGATAGTTCCCTTCACGGGACATCTACATGGACGGACGACGGACTGATGTTAACCCCTCCTCATCTGGATTCAGCAGTGGCATCGTTGTATTTTTATACCAGTATCATACTTAGCTACATGTTTTTATGACTGCTTTTGCTACCGTTTGGTATTACTCGCACCATTTTTACAGTTTATGTAGCTACATCGATTTTATCTCCAGTGCAATATTTATTTTGTTACCTACTTGAAGACTATAAAAGTTTTAATGCTATTCCCATTGAGCGCTGCCTTTGTGTGTTTTTTGTATCCTGCTATCCATTTTTCCAGTGGTTGGTAGCTGCACTGGGAATCAGCCTGCAAGGAGATCAGCTAAAAGTAGTTGGATCTGTATGTGCGTTATAATTAATCGAAATTAGTCGAGTAATCGATTTAAAAAAAATAAAAGATTAATTGAACAAGAAAATTTTAATCAGTAACAGCCCTAGTAAAAAGCAATAAAGTACAGGCCTGAAAAAGGTCTCTGTGCAGTCATTCTATGCATCATTCGATGAAGCCCTTACTTTATTAAGGCACTTTGATTTGATGTCAGCTTTTGCTAGCAATGAAAATCTTCCAGCCTTCCGATTACTACCAGTGCACCAGCAAGGTTTCAATTCCCTTGGGTTTTCATTTTCAAGGCAGATTTTATTTTGATAAATCATGCTTTCATTTTGAGGCTCTCTCTACAATTTGACATTGGGTATTATCAGAAAGTTATCCTGCAGGAGGTTCCCTTCATTACTAAGATGATTTCTTGTTTGTGGGCCCGCCCGACTCTACTATGTCAGGAATCTCTTTTTTTTAATCACTTTTTTCCTCAATTATTAAAAATTTTAACATACAAGATAAAAAATTGAAAAAGACAAACATACTACACAGAATATCTATACAAATTCACTCCTGGCCATAAAACATAATTGCCCCCGTCCCCGAGAATACTCTAGATCTTTGATCTCGCCCCTTTACGGGCAGGAAGGAAAAAGAAAAAAAAAGAAAAACGAAAACACATCCCTATCTTATGGCCACATGTTCAAAATACACTTAAAGTGGAGTTCCACCCAAAAATGGAACTTCCACTTTTTGGAACCCTTCCCCCCTCCGGTGTCACATTTGGCACCTTTCAGGGGGGAGCAGATACCTGTCTAATACAGGTATTTTCTCCCACTTCCTGGCATAGATCACCTGGGTGATCTATGCCACTTCCAGCGCCTACTCTGTACCCCCATGGCCTTCTGGGAGACACACAGCTCCCAGAACACAGCGGGGACCAGTGAAGACGTGCAGCGCAACTCGCGCATGCGCAGTAGGGAACCGGGAAGTGAAACCGCAACGCTTCACTTCCTGATTCCATTACCGAGGATGGTGGCGGTGGCAGCAGCTGATCCTCGAGCGACAGATAGTCTTCGGCTGCCGACATCGCGGGCCACCTGGACAGGTAAGTGTCCATATATTAAAAGTCAGCAGCTGCTGGCTTTTAATATGTTTTTTTAGTGGGACCTCCTCTTTAAGGAGGGGCTTAACACCTCGTTACCAAAAAAAAATAATGACTTTCCATTGTGTGGGGTGCCAGAATTTCCCCCCCGTCCAGTGAGAAAAAAAAAATGCATTATTCAAAACTATGTTTAAAGAAAGGCACTTAAAAGCTCCTTCTATCGTGACACTTAAAGCGGAGCTCCGCCGGGAAAAAAAAATATTAAAAGCCAGCAGCTACAGCAGCTGCTGGCTTTTAATATTTGGACACTTACCTGTCCTGGAGTCCAGCGACGTCCGCAGCAGAGGACGAGCGATCGCTCGTCGCTCTGCTGCTCCCTCCGCCATCCTCGCTGAGGGAACCAGGAAGTGAAGCCCTGCGGCTTCATGCCCGGTTCCCTACGGCGCATGCGCAAGACGCGCTACGCCATTCTGATTGGTGCTCCTGTGTTCTGGGAGCAGAGTGTCTCCCAGAACACTACGGGAAGTCTGGGGGAAGGGACGTCACTCCCGCAGATTCCCGGAGAGAGGACTCCCGGATGTGGGTGAAAATACCTGTCTTAGACAGGTATCTTCACCCCCCTCCCCCCTGAAAGGTGTCAATTGTGACACCGGAGGGGGGGAGGGTTCCGATGAGAGGAACTTGTAATTTAGGGTGGAGCTCCACTTTAACTCCTTATTTAGTGTAAAAAATAAACAAATAAAAAATAAAGGGGTGTCAGCTTTAGTGTTTGTCTCTGTGGGACCTCACCCTACATTTCCCTATTCCTCCCCTTCCTCCCTTATCACTCTACCCTTCTTCATGTGTTTTTGGATATTACCCAAATCTGTGCCCTTTACTACTATGAGAAATATATACTATTTCTTGCAAACGAATTGTGTGTAAAAAAAACTAATTAAAGAAAAAATAAATAAATAACCAGTGTTTAAAAAGTTTAAGTCTTCCTTCTCTTTCAGTGGGGTCAGTCTTTTCTCCAATACACTTCCCCATGGGGGGAGAAAAAAGAAAAAAAAAAAAGAAAAAAGAAGAGGAGAAAGGACAAAGACCAAAAAAAAACAAACTCCCCCATCTCCTCTCGATCCCCCCAGACCACTCTCCACCCCACGCATCCCCCAAGCCATACAGCCACGGGGGCTTAGTCTATCCCTATTTCAGAGGAGTAGTATAGCCATCCTGCCCATATATCTTTAAATTTATTCTGCTGGTCCTTGACCGTATGCACCCATCTTTCTGCCTCCAGTATCCTCTCCACCTTCTTTTTCCAATCCATTATGTTAGGACATCTGGATTGTTTCCAGAATCTAGGTATCAGTGCCTTTGCTGTGTTTAACAAATGTGGAGTAACACTTCTTTTATAGAACTTAGAAGATGATGGCATCCCATGGAACAGGAAATGTAGTGGAGATAGTTCTATGGGTCTAATTTTTTTAATCCAAGGGGCCATCTCTTCCCAGAATATCTTAATTTTGGGGCAATACCACCATAGGTGGAGAAAAGAGCCCCTTTGGTTACACCCCCTCCAACAATTGGCATCTACTGATGGATATATCTGAGCCAATCGAGTCGGTGTGCGATACCATCTAGTTAGGAACTTGTAAGACATCTCTTGTACTGTATATAAGAGCTTATTGAGGAGTGGTGTGTTGTTTCCATCAAGCTTTTAACTTGCTCTGTTGTAAAGTTATGACCCAACTCCCTCTCCCATTCACAAATGTAGTAAGGGGTTGTCATACTTTGGTCCTGAGTGCACAATCTGTACATCTGGGATAACATATGGCCCGGCTCTGATAAGTTAACACACCAGTCCTCAAAAATAGTCAAAGGGTTTGCTGGTCTTATCAGATATTTCCATTTATTAAACAGATCTACCAACTGGCGGTATTTCCATTCCGCCATCAATACCTCCCCCAACTTCTGAACCAGATCTCCCAAAGAAAGCAATTTCCCTTGTGGGGCCCTCTAAACTTCCCTTCTCCTCCCCTGGGGGAACCACGGAAAACCTTCCAAAGGGTTTATAGGCGATATTGGGGGGGGGGGGCAAACCTTCCTGTCTTGTTCATTCTATCCCAAATAGCATTGTTTTTGTCAATGGTGATGTATATTCCAACAACCCCCTATATGAGGTCGGAATCCAGGGTGCTTCTGCCAGGTTCCTTTCTCCTAATGTTTTCTCCAGGGGTACCCATAGTTTACCATCCGAGTCATGGTGCCAGTTCATAATACGGACCAGGGCCATGGCTCTATAGTAAAGTACTATATCTAGGAGGCCTACCCCCCCTTCCCCCTTTGGTCTCCTCAAAATCTCATATGCCAACCTGGGTAGTTTGTCCCCCCCATACAAAGGTCATAAAGGCCCTCTTTGTTTAAAAAATATCTGTGGGAGGGTTATGGGGATAGCGTGCAGGACATAGATAAGCCTAGGAATTACACTAATTTTAAGCGCATTTACCCTGCCGAACCACGTCAGGGTATGGCTTCTCCATTTCCGCAGATCTTTTGATATAGATACAAGCAGGGGTCCATAGTTTAGATCGTATAGGCGTTTTACATCTGAGGTTATATGTGTCCCCAGATAAAATATAGAGTCAAGGTGCCATACAAAGGGGAAGGATCTTTGCAACTTTTTCCTCATCCTCAAGGGTACATGGCTTGACATTAACACCGACTTTGATATTTATTTTAAATTTAGAGACAAGACCCGCATCAATTCCGTCAGGGACTCTTGAGGCTTGGAAAGATACAACAATAGATCATCTGCATATGCTGATGTCTTATGTTCCCGTTGATCAATAACAATCCCCTTGATCTTCCTATTTCCTCTGATTATACGCAGGAAAGGTTCCAATACCATAGCAAATAGCAGTGGGGACAATGGGCACCCCTGCCTAGTCCCATTCCTTATTTCAAAGTAGTCTGATAGTCTACCATTAACTTTAACCCTTGCTCTGGGGTCTGCATATAATGCCATTACCCATCCCATCATCTGTTCCCTCAGGTCCATCTCCCTCAGAACTCTGGCCATAAACTCCCATCCTACTCTATCGAATGCTTTTTCAGCATCTATTGAGATTACTACACCCGGAATCTGATTTGGACCCTTATGAATCCAATGTAATACATGAAGGGCCCGAATGGTATTGTCTCTAGCCTCTCGGCCTTTCATGAACCCTGTTTGATCTGAGTGTATCAATTTAACTATATGGTCTTGTAACCTTAAGGCCAGGAACTTAGTGTCGGAGTTCAAGAGGGAGATGGGCCTGTAGCTGGCGCAACACTGAGGGTCCTTCCCCGCCTTTGGGAGGACCGTCACATACGCCACAGCAAAGCCTCTGGAGGTAGCAGATTAGAGACCGAAACAGAGTTAAGATATCTACTGAGAGGGGCCAACAATATTGAGGCAAACTTTTTTTAGTACGTATTTGTAAAGCCATCCGGTTCCGGGCTTTTACCCAGTGATGTGACCGTTATCACTCCACCTAGCTCCTCGATGGAGATGGCTTTTTCCATTTCCTCCAGAGCCCCAGTTGATATAGCCTGTAGCCCTGAGGCTTCAAGATATTCCCAGATCCTATCCTCCTGCCCCCCCAGAAACCAGATCTATATTATATTATATAGAGATGAGTAAAAACTGTGAAATTTATTGTATGTACATGGCGTGCCTCCTGCCGTTTCTTTAGTTCTCTAGCCATTAATCTCCCACTCTTATTCCCCTGCTCAAAGAAACGATGGGCAAAAATAGGATTTTTGTACTCACCATAAAATCCTTTTCTCTGAATTCATGGACGGACACAGCTTCAATCTTGACAAGTGGGTATTAGCCTTCATTTAGGAGTGACTAGGCAGAAAAAGTGTTAACAACTTTAGAGCTTAACAGCCCCACCCAGGGGGCAGTCCTACTGGCTATATCCCCTCAGCCTGCACTAAGCAGATCAGTTAGTCAAAAAAAACAGTACAAACTTAAAATCCTATTTACTCTTTCGTTCATGGACGGACACAGCTTCAATCTTGACAAGTGGGACGTCCCAAAGCAGTGTCAAAAACGAGGGGTGGGAACAGCATTAAAACAACTTCACCCCAAAACAAAACAGATCTCCTCAACGGAGGAGTTGCAACTCTAAACAGCCGCCTGCAATACCTTGTGGCCAAAAGAAGCATACGAAGATGCACACACATCAACTTGTAAAGTTTAGTGAAAGTGTGAACGGATGACCAAGTCGCCGCCTTACACACCTGGGAAACAGACGTTTGATGCTCTCAGAGCTCGGACAGCGTTGTCTCTTTAGGATTTGACGGATGAGGACACAAGGATGGCAGTACAATGTCTTCCTTGAAATGGAAGGTCGAAACGACCTTAGGAAGAAAAGAAGGCTGCGGACACAGCGCCACCTATCCTCGTGGAAGATCAGATAGGGAGCCTTGCATGACAAGGCTGCCAGCTCAGAAACCCATCTTAACTGACGTAACACCAAGAGGCACCTCTTGCCCTTGTCGTATGCGCCAAGGGAGGCGCCTGACCCTTCATGGCGTAAGCCTGATCACAATCTGTCGGATCCACCTAGAGATGGTGGCCGACGAGACAGCCGGGCCCTACTTGGGACCAGCCACCGAAACAAACAGTGAGTCTGGACTCTGGAACACAGCAGTACCAGACAAGCATTTTCTCAGAGTTTTTGGACAACTTCCAAAGAATGCAACGTCATCTCCTTAGGATTCGACGGATGAGGACACAAGGCTGGTGGTACAATGTCTTCCTTGAGATGGAAGGTCGAAACACGACCTTAGGAAGAAAAGAAGGCTGTGGACGCAGCACTGCCTTATCCTTGTGGAAGATCAGATAGGGAGGCTTGCATGACAAGGCTGCCCGCTCAGAAACCCATCTTAACTAGCCTAACAGCCACCAAAAGGACCACTTTCTGAGAAAGTGTCAACAAGGGAATCTCCCTGATGTTCTCTAAAGATGGTTTCTGAGGCACCTAGAGGCCATGCCGTTAAAGCCATTGACTGCAAGCAGGATGGTATATGGAACCCTGCGACAGCGGGTCCTCTCGTAGCGGTAGACGCCAAAAGGACGTCTGCTACACAAGCCCCACGGAGGTAGTGGAGGGTGGACCGGAGGGGCCGCCTGCCGAACCCTCTATACAAACTTTCTCAATAGAGAGTGAGCCACCAGGGGTCATTGAAAAAGGACAGCCAGGGCAGATACCTGCCCCCTAATTGTACTTAAAGCAACATTTTTGGCCCGCTCCCTGCTGAAGAACAGCAGGACTCTGGAACCAAATAAGTACGCGGATGTCACCTCATTTCCACAAATGGATATGTAGGTCTTCCAAGTGCGATGGTAAATCTTCCTAGGGGATGATTTCCGAGCACTCCTCATGGTAGAGATCACTGAGTCTGACAGGCCCCAGTCTCTTAGCACCTGGCTCTCAAGCCATGCCGTTAAGCCAGTGACTGTAAAAACAGGATGGCCTATGGGACCTTGCGACAGCAGGTCCTTTCTTGGCAGTAGATGCCAAAAGGCGTCTGCTACCAGACGCACTAGATCGGCGTACCAAGGACGCCAAGGCCAATCCAGAGCAATTGGTACCATTGGAATCCTCTCTGCCTCCAGTCTGCGAAGCAGCTGAGGAAGGAGCTTCAGAGGAGGGAAGGCATAGATTAGCCGGTACTGACTCCATGGTGCCATCAACGCATCTGTCGTGTTTGCCCATGGGTCACTTGACCTGGCCACAAACCTCAATACCTTCCGATTGAGAAGCCAGGAGATATACGACTGGCGTGCCTCCCCTCTGGCAAGAGAGCTGAAAACGCCTCCGGGTGTAGAGACCATTCTCCTTGGTTCAGCATCTGGCGACTCAGGTAGTCCACCTGCCAGTTTCCCACACCCGGAATGTATACGGCTGACAGGGCCGGTATGCTCCTTTCTGCCCACCTTAGGAGGTGAGCGACCTCCGATACTGCAGCTGAGATGCTTGACATACGCCACCACTGTGGTGTTTGTCTGACTGGATTCTGACTGGAGGCCTCTGAGACCACGTGGAGAGGCAAAGCCAGATCGCCCGGAGTTCCAGGACAATGATCGGCAAGTGGAATTCCTCTGGAGTCCAGCGACCCAGGTTGACTGAGCTCCCCAGACTCCCCTCCAACCGGGAAGAAAGGCGTCCGCTGTGACCACCATGCAGTAAAAAGGAAGGAACGACTTCCCAGACAGAAATGCTGGTGATGTCGGCCACCAACTAGGGAGGTCCTGACTAGGCGGCTCACCCGGATTTTGACAATCCAGGGAATAAGGGCACTTGACCCTTCTGGGCAGAATTACCTTCTGTAACACTCGCGTGTGAAATAGTGGTACAGCCTTAAAGGAGGCTACCATGAGGCCCAGGACTCGCCTGCAAAAGTGGCGTGACAACCAACTTTGGGATGTCAACTGCCGCACCGCAGCCCGAAGGGTCTGCAACTAGATACACTAGGGGTTGAGACAGTACCAATACTAACTTCTGAGTGTTCAGCACCCAACCAAGTATCGGAGGGTCTGACAGGTTATAGACACTCTCACCTCTAAATTTGAGTTTGAAGTGACCCTCAGAAGAAGATCGTCCAAGTTTCCCATGATAGCGATACCACGCCGTCTTAGTAGGGCCAGAATCGGGGCAAGCATCTTGGTTAACACCCTTGGTGCCGATGCCAGGTCAAAGGGGAGAGCCACCATTGGTAGTGGTCTTCCCCCGGCTGCCAAACGCAGACATCTCTGATGCCTGGTGCATATGGGGACATGCAAGCATGCGTCCTTGATGACCAAGGATGCCGGAAAATCCCCCGGATGGAGGGCAGCGACAACAGAGCGAGCAAACTCCTTTCCGGAATCTTTGTACTTTCACAAAGCAATTGAGGGTCCTGAGATCCAAGATTGGACGAACCCCCTCCTTCAGCACTACAAACAGATTTGAGTAGAATCCCTGAACCCGTTCCTGTACTGAGACAGGAAGGACCACCCTGCGTATCAGCAGGTCTTGAACTGCCCCATATAAGGCTTCCTGACGAATCGGCTGAAGCTGGCGGTTTAGAGAGAAAATAAATCTGTTCGGTAGGCAAGCAAGGTTGGGCTTGCGAAACCAGGGACGCTTCTGTCCCGTAGCAGGCGCTTTATCGGCCTGGGGTCGTTTACTTGCCGCACTAGGCGGACGAAAGGACTGCTTGTGCGCGGTGAAGGAGGGCCCTTGCCTATGGCGAGGCTCCTTACCCCTTTTTGGATTGCGGGAGCAGCAAGCTCTTACCTCCTGTGGCATCCTTAATGATGTCCTCCAGAGAGGCTCCAAAAAGACTGTCACCCTTAAAGTGCAGGTCCAATAAGGCCTTCTTGGAAGTTTTTGGTCCGTAGACCAGCACTTAGCCAAAACAGGTGGCATAACACCACCGCATAAATCGAGGCTCTGGACAGCAAGGGGATAGTATCCATGTCTGACTCGCAGACACACCTAAGGCTCTCCAACTGGCCGGCCAAAGCTACCTCGTCCGGAGGAGCCTCCCGTGTCTTTAATGCCTGGTGTAGCATCTTTGTAAGTGTCTGAGACACCAAAGCCCCAGCCATTGCTGGACGCACCGCTGAGCCCACTACTGTGTATAGGTAGCGAGCGATTGCCTCAGCCTTCTTGTCCGCAGGGTTCTTGAAGACAGGAGCCCCTTCCACTGGACTCGTGGTTACTTGGTTAAGTCTGAACACAGGGGGGTCCACTATCGGGGGCAAGGTCCATTTTTTCAGGAAACTCTCCTAAAAAAAGGTACCGGACCGCCAAACTTTTTGGGGCCGAAACAACCTTCAGTGGTTTTTTCCCCACTCCTTGTATAAAACTTTATCAAGATAAGACATACAAGGTAACACCTTGGCAGTGCGGGCCGGCTAGCGGAACCCAAAGGGAACCGCCGTCTCTGCTGTTCTGCAGAATTCTTCAACTTCAGCGTAACCCGCACTGCGGTGATAGATACCAAGCCTTTTCACATGCTGAACCGGACCTGGAGTCATCCTCACTGTCCGTCATGATCCGCAGCCGCTGACGCATCAGAATCAGGGCCATGAGCCACAGCTGGGCCTGGCTCTGCATCAGAATTATCCCCAGAAGATGGCGGGGGGAGGGGGCTCTTCTACCCCCCGTGTTCCCACGCACCGCTTCCACCTTGGCAACAAAAGGCCTTCAGGATCGCCGACATAGCGTCCACTGATATAGCAGGGGCACCAGTTGCCAACTCAGGTGTTTCAGGGGAAAAAAACGTCTGCTTCTGACGTCATGCTGACCCACGTGCCTGACACCCACAGGGACTCCAGGCAAGGTATCAACAGCCCACCCTCCTAGCTGCTAAATAGATGCAGGGTCTCCCAGAGGACTCACCACCCTTAGGATGGTCACTGTTAATGCTGCTGTCTGCTCCCGCCAGAGATGCTCTCCCATAGCTGCCTGTGTCAGCTGATCTTCCGTCAGCGTGTCTGTCTATTGCACGTCTGTGAATGCACCCTAGAGGCCAAAGACTTCCACAAAATGGCCCCTGATCGGTGGTACTGAAGAACAGCGTGAACCACAAGAAAATGTCCGCTGAGCAGTTAACAGAGGCCAAAGCGGGCGCGGGCCACAAGAAAATGGCCGCCGAGCGGTAGACAGGGGCCAACACAGGCTTGGATCACAAGAAAATGGCCGCCGAGCGATAGATAGAGGCCAAAACAGGCGTGGACCACACGAAAATGGCCGCCGACAGCATGGAGGAAGAAACACAGGTAAGCAGAAAAACTGACAATTCCAATGACAGCCATACAGCGCAGTTCCCGCTCCAGATGGAGCCCCCCAGGTGAACCCCCAGCCAGCCTAGCTTGCAGAGCCCAGGGAGGAGGGAAGGCAGGGAGAGAGGAAAGAAAGGGTAAAACCACTTACTTGATCTCTCCAGGAATGTCCAGCCAAGTCCCCCTGCCGAAGCAGGGGAAGCTACTTACCCTTCCTGTGTGGATTATGCTGGAAGACATTCCGAACAGACCATCTTCTGCAGGGTTACGGAGGTGACTGTCGGCCCGGCATGCTGTGATTCAGCCATAGAGACCGGTCATATGCATGCCCTGGAGCACGAAGCTCACCGGCCACCCGTGGAGCGACGGGCACGTCGTGACAAACCCAGCACGTAGCTAGGGTCGGCACACGCTCGATGGCCGAAAAACTGGGGAGACTACAAGGATCTGTCACCCAGTCAGCAGTTGATCGAAGATCGCAGAAACAAAAAAACGTAGAACGTAGAAACAAACCCTCGGACCTATGGACCCGAAGGGAGCCATGTCGTCCTCCTATGCTAGGCAGAAAAAAAACTGATTTGCTTAGTGCAGGCTGAGGGGATATAGCCAGTAGGACCGCCCCCTGGGTGGGGCTGTTCAGCTCTAAAGTTAACACTTTTTCTGCCTAGTCACTCCTAAATGAAGGCTAATACCCACTTGTCAAGATTGAAGCTGTGTCTGTCCATGAACGAAAGAGTGAATATCTATTTTTTTGGGGGGCTTTTCGATCTAGAAGCTGTTTTAGATCTGTCCGCAGATTCTCTAGACTCTCCTGGCTTTAAATAAGCTTTATGTTTAATTTCTATTTTAATACACGATCCCATTGAGATTAACTCCCCTCTAATGACCGCCTTATGGGCTTCCCATACCATTTGGTCAGACACCCCCTCTGACATATTAATCTCAAAACAGGATGCCAGTGTACAGGACAGGGACTCCACATTCTGTTTGTAATCCAAAATAGCTTCATTTATTCGCCAGGTTCTCTCCATGTTCCCAATCAATACCGGATTCACCGATAGACTTATTGGGGCATGGTCTGATATAGTTATCGATTCAATAGTCGCCGAGTCCACCTGACTCAAATAATATTGTTTGACCATCAACATATTAGTCCTTGAATAGACATTATGCGTTTTAGAATAGTAACTGTAGTCCCTGTCCCACTCATGTAACACTCTTCAACTATCCACCAAATGCAGGGAACGGAGGCGCCGTTTAACACATCTTAACGCCTTGTGCGACAGGAAGGTTTTCCCAGAGGAGGTGTCTAAGCTAGAGTTCAGGGTAATATTAAAGTCCCCTCCCAAAATCAACAAACCTTCCCTAAATTCTCCAAGATATCCAGGGTTTTGATTAGGAATTTAACAGTTTGGCTAACAGTTTGGGCATAAATCGTGGCGAGGGTTTAACACTGGTCCTGAATCTTTCCCTTAACAAACAGGTAGCGGCCTTCGGGGTCTTTTTGTATTTCTATAGGTATTAAGGGGCATTGTTTGTGTATTGCAATTGTAACTCCTCTTGCCCTGGGGACAGGTGAGGGTGCATAACACCATTGACTGTATGGAAAAAGAGGCATACGAGGGGTCGACCCTGCCACAAAGTGCGTCTCCTGCAAGAGAATAATCTCCACCTTCAGATGACGCAGTTCATGCCAGAGACGCCCCCCTCTTGCCACCTGAACAAAGACCTCTTACATTGTATAATTTTCATCCTACACGCCATCTTCTTATTCCTCTTCTACTGTACTCTCCCCTCTAGCCAATCTCCACACCCAGCCCTCCATACCCCCCACTCCGAATTGGAGGAAGAGGGGAGGGAAAATCGGGGGAGAGGGAGACGTGGGAAGAGAGGGAGGGGGAAATGGAAAACAAAGAGAAAAAAAAAAAAGAAAGAAAAAACACATAACATGTAACATATATACCACAATACATACATGTGGCAAACCCCCTAAAAGGGTGGCAATTCTGGCAGGGGCGTCCCGCCCATGTCCAGACTTGCCGCCCCCTCTGCTCCTTGGCAGAGAACCAAGTCCCTTATCTCGGGACCTACCTAAGAAGGGAGGAATTGTAAAAAAACATGTAGTGAGCTCCTTATGCTCCCCGGGCATTCTATTTTCATGCCCATGCCATTCTTGATTTTACCCTACTTCATCGTTTTACATCATCATTTACATCGTTTTACATATTACATCAGGGATATTCAAAGAGAGAATGGAAAGAAACCAAAAAAAAAAAGGGGGGGAGACAAGAAAAAAGGGGAGACGACCAACCAATATCCCCCCTCCCCCCACAGTCCATCTCATCCTCTCCTCCCAAAAATAATAATTAACCCCCCACCCCACCATAATATATCCCTAGTGTTTTTTTCTGTTGGCCCTTGGCTAACACTTGTTGCCATCTTTCTGGTCTTTGCAGGGTTGACCTATAGTTCTTCAATCTACAATCAGGAAAGTCCACCTGGGGTAGCTCCAGTACCTCTATGAAGTGTTGCAAATCATTTTTATTTTGAAGTGTTGCTGTTTTCCCATTCCTTGTTGCTATGATCTTAAAGGGGCAACCCCCAACGGTATTTAACATTAACTGCCCTCAAGGCTTCCAGCAAGGGTTTAATCATTCTTCGCTGCATAAGTGTTCTACGTGATAGATCTGGAAACAGTGCAACACCCCTTCAAATTCAATCCCAGAACCATCCTGTGCTACTTTCATAATGGTTTCTTTTACAGGATATCTATGCATTCTGCAAATTACATCCCTTGGTCTCTCTACATTTTGAGGGGCTGGAAGGAGCACACGTATACTCTATTTCAATATTTTATGGTGCAGATGACCCCAGAATTGACCGAAATAACCTACTCACTATTGGAAGGAGCTCAGTACGTTGCTCTGTTTCAGGTAGACCCCTTATACGTATGTTTTGCCTACATTCTCGATTCTCATAATTGTCCATTTGATCCAACAAGGAATTCAATACTTAATGTTTTTTTGTCATATCTTGAGTGTCAACCACTGCCTGCCTAATGTCCTCCTGATCCATCTCCCCTTCTTCCACTCTGTGCCCTAGTGCTGCCATTTCCTCTCTTACCCCCTCCACAGCCTGTTTACATGATGTCTCCACAGCTTTTATGACTACCTGGATATCATTCTTTGTTGATAATGCTCTTAAATGTTCTCTTAAATCCCGGTCCACTCTAAACTCTGGTTGCAAGTTCAATAGTATGATCAATGTTGTAATCACCATCCAAGGAGTTGGTATGCTGCAACTTCTCTGTAGGAGTTATCCCTGTGGCACCTCAGTTATTGATCTGTACCAGTTCACTCCTAAGTTTTGTAGTGACACTATTTCCTGGGGTACTTTCAGCTTCCCGGGGACTCAAGCTCTTTCCTACATATTCCCCTTCTGAGATGACAGCCTCCCAGTCATAGACCCCGAGGTCCCCGCCTACGCCCCTGGAATCTGCTCCTGGGGTCCTACTACATTGCTTTGGGTTTTAAGGAGATTGCCCCTGGCTAGGTAAAGTAGTTGGTTCTTTAGCCAATGTACTTACTAAACTGACGGAAGCTAATAATATTGGGGTGGCTTAAGTGGAGTAAGTATGACTGATAATGCTGTTTTTTCGCAGGGTAACCCCATCATTCCAGTAAGTATTAATCCTCCAAGGGTTCTTATTGCTGATAAATTACCTGTAAATAATGTTAAGGCTGTTACTATACCTCCTTCTACAGTAAATTCATCACTTTCTTTACCTGTTAAAACTCTTGTTTCTGAGACATGTCTTAAAGAGGCGCTCCGCTGTGAGCCTCCCCCTCTGGGTTTCCATTTGTCTACTGCTAAGGAAAAAATATGGCGAGGAGAATTTATAGACATTTTATCCTTGCTCCTGTCATCTAAAGAATTCTTGCTGAAATCTGATAAAAGAATAGATGATAGGTCTGGGGAAGATAGGAGGAGGGCAATTCCACAAACTTTTCAGAATTGGCTTCAGGCCTTTTGTATCTTTTCTTCTGTGATGGGCGAACGTTTTCCTGACAAATGCTCAGGATTGTTTCAGCATCTAGATATAGTGGCAGGGGCATATTGCCACTTTGGTAGCATTTCTTGGTTCAGTTATGATGAGAGCTTTAGACGGAAGCAGTATATCCGTCCCTCCGCTGGGGGGTGAAAGATGTAGGGTTAGGGCTGAATCGGATGCTGCCACAAAGGCAGCAATATACTCTCAGACCTCAAACAACAAGTAGTACTCAGTCTACTTTTCGTAAGGGAGTATGCTTCTCATTTAATGATTCCCAATGTAGATTCTTATCTAATTGCAGATATAAGCATGAATGCTCATTCTGCGCGAGTACACACCCTGCATCCCGCTGTTTAAAAAATCTGCCACTACAGCTTAATCAAGAAACATTAAGGCTGCATTCACACCTGAGCGTTTTGTAGCCTGAAGCTACAAAAACGCTAGAGGGGAAAATATCCATTATTCTCTATGGAGATGGTTCACATCTCCACTCAAACGCCTGAAGCCGAACGCCTGAAGCTCAAACAAGTTCCGGACCCTTTTTTGTCACGCGAATCGGGCAGATTTGGCCGTTTTTCTGCTTTTTACATTGGTGACCCTTGGACCTGTACAAAATCGCGGCAAAAAACGCAGCAAAATTGCGGTAAAATTGCGCGACTTTCTGCCTGAAAACGCCATGTTCAGGTGTGAATGTGGCCTTATGCAAAAAGCATGGACCCCAGTGAAGCTGTCAGAAATACAGTTCTGGCTAGATCTATATCCAGACCGCAAGATAGCGGTCCTACTTTATGAAGGTTTCAAGTCTGTTTTTTTTTGGGACCTTCCTTTGTGGGTCAAGATCGTTTTCCGGTGAAAAATTTACGTTCGGTTCTTGCACACCCCGATATAGTTAGGGAAAAGATCTTAAAGTAATTACAAGAGGGCAGAATAGCTGGACCTTTTTATTCTCCCCCCTATTTGAATTTTCGTTTATCTCTATTAGGCCTGGTTCCTAAAAAGGGCTCTTTTCGTTTGATTCATCACTTATCCTTCCCTCATGGTAATTCTTTAAATGATGAAATATCAGATTTTGAGTCATCTGTGTCATTCTTCCTTTGATGAAGCTTTGTGTTTGTTAAAATGTTTTGGCACAGCACCCTTCATGGCAAAAGCGGATATAAAATCTGCATTTCACCTTTCACCTGTCAATCAAATTGGTTTTAATTCCCTTGGTTTTTATTTTGAGGATCAATTTTATTTTGATAAGTGCTTGCCCATGGGGTTTTCGAACTCTTGTAGTTATTTTGAGGCCTTTTCAACTTTTTTACAGTGGGTTTTGCTACAAAACTACCCTCAGAGTGGTGCCATCCATTATTTAGATGACTTTTTATTTATTGCCCCGGCTGGAGTTCAAGTTTGTCCAGATAGATTGGATTGTTGTTTCAACATCTGTGAGTCATTTGGTATTCCTATAGCACATGAGAAAACAATGGGCCCAGTGACAGTGATCGAATTCCTGGGCATTACAATCGATTCTGTTGCCATGGAATTCCGATTGCCAGTGTCAAAAATTTTAAAGATGAGGTTACTAATTTAAACGTTTTGTCCCGAAAAAGGGTTATATTGCGTGATGTTCAGTCCTTATTGGGACTATTTGCATTTGCGTCTAGAGTAATCCCAGTGGTCAGGGTCTTTTCTCTGACATTTGCCCTGGCCACTAGAGGGCTTACAAAATCCTTTTTCCCATGTTTCGATTACACGTCCCATTAATGAGGATTTGAGAGTCTGGGACCAATTCTTGATAAAGTTTAATGGTAGTGCAGTATGGCAGAGTGATTTTAATAATGATTTGGATATCCGGCTATTTACGGATGCATTAGGTTCGGTTGGTTTTGGTGCTTTCCTAGACGGTAATTGGTGTGCAGACAGATGGCCTGAGTCTTGGAGGTCACCAGATATTATCCGTAACCTGGTCCTATTAGAATTATTCCCTGTGGTGGTTGCCATTACCATTTGGCACAAGAAGTTTGAGAATAAGCAGGTTCTTCTTCACACGGATAATAAAGGAGTATTTCTTGCTATAAATGGTCTATCATCAAAATCTGAATTAGTAATAAAATGACTCAGTTTTTTGATGCTACAATGTATGACTTTTAACATTTGGTTGAAAGCAAAACATGTCCCTGGTTTCACGAATGAGATTGCCGATTCATTATCTCATTCGCAGTTCCAGAAGTTTCGGAAACTCGCTCCAGAGGCGGACCAAGGAGGATTGTCATGCCCAGTTTTTCTCTGGGGCCTGATCTGGGACTAATTGAACCGAATCTTAGGAATTCCATTGCTTCTAAAGCCTCGTACACACGGTCGGACTTCTATCGGACTTTTCCGTGTTTTTTTTGTCCGAACGGAGTTGGTCGGTAACACCCATAGCATACACGCGCTCGGACTTTTCTGCAAACTTTCCCAAAACTTTTTGCAACAT
This sequence comes from Rana muscosa, assembly GCA_029206835.1. Taxonomy (NCBI): domain Eukaryota; kingdom Metazoa; phylum Chordata; class Amphibia; order Anura; family Ranidae; genus Rana; species Rana muscosa. The sequence continues at coordinate 8,168,139 of JARGYO010005626.1, forward strand.
CAAGTGGTTTTTCTGCTCTTTACCGCCACCCTTTGGTCAACTTCTGCTATTGTTGGTTGATTTTAACATTAGTTGTTTTGTCCATCGGACAAAAGTCCGATGGTTTTCTGTACACACGGTCGGACTTTGCTCCATCGGACTTTTGTTGGGCAAAAGTTTGTCCGTTTGCAGACCCAACTTTTGTCCGATGAAAACAAGAAAAAAGCAAAAAAAGTTTGTCCGATGGAGCGTACACACGGTCGGATTGTTGGTCCAACTTGCTGAAAATGAAGTTTGTTGGCCAAAAGTCCGACCGTGTGTACGGGGCTTTAGACTAGGGAAGAATACTCTCAAGCTTGGTTTAGGTGGTGTATTTTTTGTACCGAGTCTAATTTTGCTGTTAATTCGGTGAATGCATATGCGGCTTTACGCTTTGTTTCTTCTTTAACCACTTAAGCCCCGGCTTCAGTGGTTAATATTTGCAGCTTAACCACTTGTCCACCGCCCACTGTCAATTGACAGCGGGCGGAGGATACTCTCGTTCTGGGAGGACGTCATATGACGTCCTCCCTTTAAAACGAGCTAGAAGGCGCGCGCTCGCCGCCAGCGGCGCGCGCCCGCCGCGTTCACAAGGCCCCGGTGCGCGTGCCCGGCGGCCGCGATTGCCGCCGGGCACCCGCGATTGCCCGGGAAACGAGCAGGAAAGTGGGTCTCTGTGTGTAAACACAGAGATCCACGTCCTGTGAGGGAGAGGGGACCGATGCTGTGTCCCTTGTACATAGGGACAACCATCGGTCACCTCCCCCAGTCAGTCCCCTCCCCCCACAGTAAGAACACATTGAGGGAACATATTTAACCCCTTCCCGCCCCCTAGTGGTTAACCCCTTCCCTGCCAATCACATTTATACAGTAATCAATGCATTTTTATAGCAGGGATCGCTGTATAAACGTGAATGGTCCCAAAAATGTGTCAAAAGTGTCCGATGTGTCCGCCGCAATATCGCAGTCACAATAAAAAATTGCAGATCGCCGCCATTACTAATAAAAAAATAAAAATGCTATAAATCTATCCCCTATTTTGTACACGCTATAACTTTTGCGCAAACCAATCAATACGCGCTTATTGCGATTTTTTTTTAACCAAAAATATGTAGAAGAATACGTATCGGCCTAAACTGAGGAAAATTTTATTTAAAGAAAAAAAATGGGTATTTATTATAGCAAAAAGTAAAAAATAGTGTTTTTTTTCCAAACTGGACGCTATTCTTTTGTTTATAGCGCAAAAAATAAAAACCGCAGAGGTGATCAAATACCACCAAAAGAAAGCTCTATTTGTGGGAAAAAAAGGACACAAATTTTGTTTGGGAGTCACGTCGCACGACCGCGCAATTGTCATTCAAAGTGTGACAGCGCTGAAAGCTGAAAAATGGCTTGGGCAGGAAGGGGGTTTTCGTGCAGAGTAGGGAGGTGGTTAAAGACCTGGCCCCTTTTTGCGATTCGGCACTGCGTCGCTTTAACTGACAATTGCGCGGTCGTGCGACGTGGCTCCCAAACAAAATTGGCGTCCTTTTTTCCCACAAATAGAGCTTTCTTTTGGTGGCATTTGATCACCTCCGCGGTTTTTTTTTTTGCGCTATAAACAAAAATAGAGCGACAATTTTGGAAAAAAAATAATATTTTTTACTTTTTGCTATAAAAAAATATCACCCAAAAATATATATATAAAAAAACCTTTTTTTTCCACAGTTTAGTCCGATACGCATTCTTCTACATATTTTTGGTAAAAAAAAAAAAAAAATCGCAATCGGTGTTTATTAATTGGTTTGCGCAAAAGTTATAGCGTTTACAAAATAAGGGGTAGTTATATGGCATTTTTTTTTTTTACTAGTTATGGCGGCCATCAGCAATTTTTTTCGTGACTGCGACATTATGGCGGACACATCGGACACCTTTGAGACATTTTTGGGACCATTGTCATTTTCACAGTGCTATAAAAATGCACTGTTACTGTAAAAATGACACTGGCAGTGAAGGGTTTAACCTCTAGGTGGCGCTGTAGGGGTTAAGTGTACCCTAAGAAGTGATTCTTACTGTAGGGGGGCGTGTCTACACGTTACATGTCACTGCTCGTCTGTTCCGATGACAGGGAACAGACGATCACTGACATGCCACAAGGAAAGGTTTGTTTACACTCACCTCTCCCCGTTCTTCAGCTCTGTGACCCGATCGCGGGACACCGGCGCATGCACGACCTAAGACTGGGCTCTTAAAGGGCAACGTACCTGTACATTGATGTGCCCAGCCGTGCCATTCTGCTGACGTATATCGGCGTGAGGCGGTCCTTAAGTGGTTAATTCAGGATAAGCTTAGTCCAGCCTCAGTGAACAAGGTTTTTTTTTTTTTTTTACATATTTTCTATTTATGTTTCAGATGAGGTACAAATAACAGAATACAACTCTTCCATTTTCTTTATACATATTTCCCTTCTCCTTATTTCAAGATTTTCGTTTATCTAGTCTTATACACCACAGAGAAGGAAGGTGGTAATAATAACAAAAAAATACAAAAAAAGGAGAAAGAGGAGACACCTGAAGAAAAAAAAAAAAAAATATATATATATACACACACACACACACACACACATATATTATATATATATATATATATATATATATATATATATATATATATATATATATAAAAAAAAAACATTCCAATCCCCTGGATTCTGTGGGACACATCTTCCAAAATTAGCATAGTCAAACTATCTCGTAATCTCCTCCTAATTTATCTCTGTTAGAATTTCATATTAAGAGTCTATTCAGTCCCCCAGATATTCAAATACTTAATTACTTACAGTGCCCCACACCCCTTTATTCTCCCTACCTACCGTCCGTCTATAAGCACGCCCACCTGCCCCTTTTATATTTTATTCCCCCCCTCCTCTCCCCATAACCCCAAGGAAAAAATAAATAAAAAATGTTGACGAAAGGGGAATGAGACTGTCTGGCCTAGGAAAGGAAAAGGGGTCTGTCCTACTTTACTGTGAGGGAGGTGGAGAGGGAGATGGAAGAGAGAGGCAGAGGTGAACAAGGTTTTAGCCGGAGTTTCATTCTTACTTAAAACCTCGACTTCCTGCTCTTTCTTCCGGTTAGGCAGGTGATGAAAGGGTTCAGAAAGTCTGTCCCAGCGGTCGACAGTAGACGATCCATTTCTTCTGAATTATTGTCTAAACTGATGGACACTTTGGAATTAGTTTTTCTTCATTTGAAACTTCTCTGTTCAGAGCGTTTTTCATCATGGCTTTCTTTGGGGCTTTTAGAATAGGGGAGCTCACAGCACCAAATAAAGTTTCCTCATCTTTTTTAGTGTTTTCGGATATGTCGGTTAATGATGATTCAATTAGAATTTTTCTTCGTAGATCCAAGATGGACCAATTGTGCATGGGTCGTTGAATAACTCTTTACAGGGCTCCTATTCAGAACATATGTCCAGTTTTCAGAGTCACTCAGTATCTTTCTGTTTGACCCTCGTTTCCAGGTTCATTTTTTATTTACAGTAATTTGTCTCCATTAACAAGATTTCAGTTCTCATCTGTCCTATCTTCTTGCTTCTTTCTAGTTTTCACTTCTCTTCACATTCTTTTAGGATAGGTGCGGCTACTGAAGCCAGCCTTCTTGGTTTTTCTAATGATGGTCTTAAAAAATTGGGGTGTTGGGATAGTGATAGGTTTAAATTGTATGTTCATCCTGACATTGCGTGCGGACAAACCCCTGTTTTTAACGCATACTGTTAGACAGGTTAATTGGTTGTCAGCGAGCTGGTCGGTAAGTAGGCTTGGTTTTTCCCTGGGCATTCCCCAGGTCATGTTGTTATCTGCTTTAGCCTTCCAATGCTACTTACCGTGATAGCCAGCTATAGATGGGGGCGGTGGACATGTTTTTGTTTTCACCTATGGTGCTTGTATTGGTCCAGCAGTGCACCAACACCTTTGCTGCCATTGTGCTACGCTGGGTGTTTGGTGTGCTCCTGTACCTTTAAGGAGGGGTGGCTCCCCTTCAGTCCACCTGCCCTCATCTAACCATCAGAATGCATGTGCCTCCATTGTGGGGACACTCAATGTTAGTGTAGGACCACAGACTCCAGGGGGCCTTGGCGTGGCTCACGCATGCGTTTGCAAATGCGTGCGGACAAACCCCTGTTTTTAACGCATACTGCTAGACAGGTTAATTGGTTGTCAGCGAGCTGGTCGGTAAGTAGGCTTGGTTTTTCCCTGGGCATTCCCCAGGCCATGTTGTAATCATCCTGACATTGTCATTGTTTGATTTTTCTTAGGTGTTTCCAAGAGTGTCATTTGGATAATAGGACATTCCTTTATATTTTGGGCCAAAAGGAGAACTTCCATCAAGAATTGCAAAACCAATCTTGGTTTGGATGAAGGACCATTTCAGGTTTTACGGTAAGGGGTTTGAGATGGAGAAATTTAAAGGATCATCTAATTTTCTTGCTAGGGCAATGGCCTTCGCCGGATGTACTTATCATTCATGTCGGGGCTAATGACCTGGGCAGGATCAAGACTTGGGATTTGATTTGTGATATGAAGAGGGATTTATCTTCTTTTAAGTTATTTCCTTTTACGGTCATGGTATTTTCAGAGATGGTACCTAGACTCCTTTGGTCAGCTGAAAATAATCTGCATTATTTAGATAAGATTAGGAAATGCATCAATAGAACTATACACAATTTAGTAATTTCACAAGGTGGTTTTTCGTACCGCCACACGGATCTGGAGGGTTTCCTTCCTGGTTTGTACAGACCTGATTTTGTACATCTGTCGGATGTTGGTATAGATATTTTTGTCTTAGGTTTACAAAACATGATTGAGCAGGCCACGGCTTTGGGGGGCTTCAGCCACTCAGTCTCTGAGCGGCTTTCCGCTGGTGGGGGTTGTCATCCAGTTCAGTTCTGGATGGACTATGTGATAATATTAATATATTTAATAATTTATGGTTATGGAATTTTAAGATTAAAGATTTTTTCCTGTATGGATGTTTATGGTTTATCTTTGGGTAACCCCTTAATAAACGTTGTGGCCATTATTAGCCAAAATAAAGAATGGTGTGGTTTTTATTTATTTAGTACTTAGGTCCTTTGTGCTGTCCCATGAATAAGCCCCTAGCGTTTATGCGGGGCTCCATGGGACAGTCCAAAGGGCTGCCTCGTTTTCCCATGTCCCCCCCCCTCTCTTTCTTCCCCTTTAGGTTGCCCCAGGTGATGGAAGATGCAGAGTGGAATAGCAATGGGTCCCGATTGGCTGAATCGGGCGGAATTGAGCCGGGCAGTGTTAATAAAAGCCGGCAGCATTCCCGCTCTGTTCACAGCCTGAGGGGACCGCGGGGAGTGAGGAGCCTGTGCTACTCCCACCCTTTAAATAAATGTTATCTGTTTGTCATGACGTTTGTTAGTGGGGTTTGTCATCCAGTACAGTTCTGGATGGACTACGTAATAATATTACTATATTTAATAATTTATGGTTATGGAATTTTAAGATTAAAGACTTTTTCCTGTATGGATGTTTATTGTTTATCTTTGGGTAACCCCTTAATAAACGTTGTGGCCATTATTAGAAAAAATAAAGAATGGTGTGGTTTTTATTTATTTATTTAGTACTTAAGTCCTTTGTGCTGTCCCATGGCCACCTCATAGCATTTGCATTAACGCTCCTAGCAAACAGATCTGCGTACACGGGAACCATAGCATAACCATACAAAAATTATGGCCCACTGAGCCACGACAGAGTAGGGCTTGCGTCATTGGTAGCAGTGGGAATGTGCACACAATCATGTTCAGAGCCCTGTAAGTACTGTGTCTCACAGGGAAACTAGACGCATGGCTCTGCACAGGACAGTTTGCACACGTCACTACTGGAATTCTATTTCAATATATACATGTGTTTGATTGGTTCTTTTGAAAGAATACAAGTGTCTGATTGGCTGATTCTGAAGCCACCACCTTCCTTTGTTATTCATGTTTACAGTATAAATAAAAGCAGCAGATCATGCTAGGGAGGATTTGGCTAAGCCCAACGTGATACCAGCGTCGGTCTGTGTTAATTGGAGATATACAAGCGCGCTTTCCCGGCATTATACAAGAGAGCTATGATTGTGCTTATTAGCGCACGGAATTATTTGCTTACAGGAGAAGCTTATAAAATTTCCTTAAGAGTACTCCTTGAGTTATTCCCGGGAATATTAGCAGTAGTGGTCTGTTAGGATAAGTTTAAAAAATGGCGAGGAATTGTGCATACGGACAACAAAGGCATATATTTATCTAAGTCTGAATTGGTTATTAAATTACTTGGTTTCCTAACATCTGGTTAAAAGCTATGCATACTGCTGAAATACATAATAACATAGCTCATGCCTTATCTCGTTTACAGTTCAGGAAATTCTGGGAACTATCTCCATTGGCAGATCCACATGTTGCACCTTGCCCAGACTTCCTCTGGGACTTTATATGGAACTGATCTCTTCTAATCTCAAGAACTCTGTTTTACAGAAGACTTGGCTAGAATATCTTCATTCATGGTCAAGATGGTCTTCTTTTTGCTCCGATATGCATATAGATGTTTTGCAAGTCAATTTCTATGTCGCTTTATTGTTTGTGTCATGTTTAATCCAAACAAAACTCAGCCCGGTCTCAGTGAGTAAGGTATTGGCAGGTGTTTGATTCCTTCTTAAATTTGAAAATCTTCCACCCCTGACCTCTTTCTTTCAGGTCCGCCAGGTCCTCAAAGGATTTAGGAAATCTTGCCCTCCGCTGGATTCCAGTCGCCCTATTTCTGTTACACTATTAGTGAAACTACTCACGACACTTGTTTGTTTTTCACTGTTTGAGCTTTTACTATTCAGAGCTGCCTTTTTTGGGGCATTGAGAATTGGGGAATTTACAGCCCCTAATAGATTGGCTACTTCCTTTCTACTTTTTCCTCGTATCTCACTGGAGAGAGATTGCCTAAATTTGTTTATTTATTGTCAGGGTAAAGGTCATTGTATCACTTTAGGCAAGTCTTGAAATTCTATAGTTTGTCCTGTTACCCATGTTGGTAGATACTGGTCTGCCAGGCCCTTATCTAATGACTTATTTTTCATTCATCAGGATCTATCTCCTTTAATGAGATACCTGTTTTTGGCAGTCCTCTCTTCTTGTTTGAAGTGCCTTAATCTTTCTGGTTTTCAATTTTCTACACAATCATTTAGGATAGGGGCTGCCACCACTGCCAGTTTTGTGTTTTTCGCTGATCCTAAACGAGTGGGTCAGTGATAGATATAAAATAGATGTTCGGCCTGATCTGTTAACCGCTTAAGGTCCGCCGCACGATTATATACGTCGACAGAATAGCACAGCTGGGCAAATGGGCATACAGGTATGTCCTCTTTAATTTGCCGCTGTGTGGTCGCACGTCCGCCGCCGGGCTCGCGACCCTATCGCGAGCTCCGTGACCGCGCCCGCGGAGTCGATGTCCTCCAGTGTCCCACGATCGGGTCACAGAGCTGAAGAATGGGGAGATGTCAGTGTAAACACAACATCTCCCCGTTCTTCCTAGTGACATGTCACTGATCGAATGCTCCCCCTCATCGCGAGCAGCGATCAGTAACGTGTCACTCATAGCCACGCCGCCTAACAGTTAGAATCACTCCCTAGGACACACTTAACCCCTTCAGCGCCCCCTACATGTTAACCTCTTCACTGTCAGTGTTATTTTTACAGTAATCAGTGCATTTTATAGCACCGATCGTTGTAAAAATAACAATGGTCCCAAAATGGTGTCAAAAGTGTCCGCCATAATGTCGCAGTCACGATAAAAATCGCTGATTGCCGCCATTACTAGCAAAAAGAAAAAAAAAAAAAGAATAAAAATGCCATAAAACTATCCCCTATTTTGTAGACGCTATAACTTTTGCGCAAACCAATGAATATACGCTTACTGCGATTTTTTTTACCAAAAATATGTAGAATACGTATAGGCCTAAACTGAGGAAAAAATTTGTTTTTTTATATATTTTTTGGGGATATTTATTATAGCAAAAAGTTAAAAATATCGATTTTTTTTTCAAAATTGTCGCTCTATTTTTGTTTATAGCGCAAAAAATAAAAACCGCAGAGGTGATCAAATACCACCAAAAGAAAGCTCTATTTGTGGGAAAAAAAGGACGTCAATTTTATTCGGGAGCCACGTCGCACGACCACGCAATTGTCAGTTAAAGCGACGCAGTGCCGAATCGCAAAAATTGGCCTGGTCTTTGGCCAGCCAAATGGTCCGGGGCTTAGGTGGTTAATTATGTAACATTCTTTTTCAGACTCATCCACATGCAGAATCTGGATAGTGGGTCACTCCTACATTGGAATCGAGCTGAAACAAGGACTTATTCCAGCAATTTAGGTCTGAATGTTAATGACTTTATCATTTTCTGGTCAGGCATTAGGGGTTTAAGAAACCTTAGGGACCACAAGATTCATTTGTCCAGCATTTGGCCTTTTCCTCATATCTTGGTTATTCATGCTGTGGCAAATGATATAGGGAGGATTAAGACATGGGAGCTACTCTGCGAGATCAAGAGAGACCTTTTATCTATTAAACTCCTGTTCGTCAATTCTATTTTAGCCGTTTCAGAAATGGTGCCCAGGCATATTTGGTCTCCTTCCAGTAACCTGTTCTATGTAGATAAAATCCAGACACACCTTAATAGGACTAACTTTCTGGTCTCTTTGGGTGGAGTTTCACTTTGCCATATTGATCTCAAAGGTTTTTTTGCCTGGTCTGTTTAGAAGTGACTTGGTACATTTATCAGACGTTGGCTTGGACCTATTTAATATGGGCTTGCAAAGCTAAATCGAAAAAGCCAGAGTGTTGGGGGGGGGGGGGCCTCAACCAGCAGGTTCCCTACTGGTTTCTGCTGGTAGGGATTAGTCGTTCAGCATTGTCTGAATGGACATTGTGTCTAGAATTTTGTTATGAGTTGCAGGGCCGTCTTTAACTTTGATTGGGCCCTAAGCAGTGGAGCATTCCCAAATAATTGAGCAAGTAAAGCGGCACATTAATACACATACTACAGGAGAGGTTCAGAGACTGGGGACATACTGCAGGAGATTACCAGAGACTGCGGACGTACTGCAGGAAACAACCAGAGACTGTGGACATACTGCAGGAGACAGCCAGAGACTGCGGACATACTGCAGGAGACAACCAGAGACTGCGGACATACTGCAGGAGACAACCAGAGACTGCGGACATACTGCAGGAGACAACCAGAGACTGCGGACATACTGCAGGAGACAACCAGAGACTGCGGACATACTGCAGGAGACAACCAGAGACTGCGGACATACTGCAGGAGACAACCAGAGACTGCGGACATACTGCAGGAGACAACCAGAGACTGCGGACATACTGCAGAAGATTACCAGAGACTGCGGACATACTGCAGAAGATTACCAGAGACTGCGGACATACTGCAGGAGATTACCAGAGACTGCGGACATACTGCAGGAGATTACCAGAGACTGCGGACATACTGCAGGAGATTACCAGAGACTGCGGACATACTGCAGAAGATTACCAGAGACTGCGGACATACTGCAGAAGATTACCAGAGACTGCGGACATACTGCAGGAGACAATTAAAGACTAGGGACATGCTACAGGAGACGGTCAGAGAACTTTCAGCAACGCACAGCTTTACAGTTATATAACACAGCTCAATGTTTAAGCAGTCAGGCATTTTATGGGTGTAAGGACATACCTGACCAGCCGAGCTCACTACATACTTTCAGAGGTCCGTGGGCGGGGCTTCCACTCTCTGCTCTATCCTGAGCATACAGGCAGCATGGGGCAGGGTTAGACTTCTGTAATCCCCCAGCCATTATAGAGGGGGCGGGGCCAGGAGCTCCACTGACACTTTGTTGGGGGGCCCGCGCCACCCGTGAATTTGGGGCCCCGATGCCGGCTTTGCAGAGTGCAAAAAGGGCACGGGAGGCTGTATTCCCGTGCTAGCCAGCAGAGAGGTGGCGGGGCAGGGAGCGCCAATGCTCTGGCCCCGCCCCACGAAGCCTGTATGCTCAGAACAGTGATCGGCGTGGGCGTGTCAGTGAAGCTCCCGCCCCTCTGTATTCCCCAGCCAGTATAGAGGGGGCGGGGCCGGGAGCTCCACTGACGTGCCCACTCCGATCACTGTTCTGAGCATACAGGCTGCGTGGGGCGGGGTCAGAGCGTTAGTGGAGCTCCCGGCCCCACCCCCTCTCTACTGGCTAGCACAGGAATACAACCTCCCGTGTCCTCTGTAAAGATGTCATTGGGGCCCCAAATTCACGGGTAGCGCAGGCCCCCCAACAAAGATTGGGCCCAGGGCAGGTGCCCCGCGCTAAAGACGGCCCTGATGAGTTGTTGCATAGCCAGGATGGCTTCATATTTCATTAAAATGTATTGTCATCAGCTTACTTCTTGAATAACACCATGACCAATGTTAAATTTTGCCAAACAAATACATATTTGAAACCTATTGGTTGGTATTATTGTCACTTTATTTGGTTTGCAATAATTCCTTTGTGCTAGCCCATGCTCACCGCCCAGACATTGCACTTTGTTACTTGTTCAACAAGTTCTACTTAAAGGGGTTGTAAAGGTTTGTTTTTTATTTTCTAAATAGGTTCCTTTAAGCTAGTGCATTGTTGGTTCACTTACCTTTTCCTTAGATTTCCCTTCTAAATATTTGTTTTCTTTGTCTGAATTTCTCACTTCCTGTTCCTCCTCAGTAAGCTGTTCAGTAAGCTGTTCTGGCTGACTCCACACCATTCGGATGATGGTGTGAAGTTTAGTGAGGAGAAACAGGAAGTGAGAAATTCAGACAAAGAAAAAAAACATTTAGAAGGTAAATCAAAGGAAAGGGTAAGTGAACCAACAATGCACTAGCTTAAAAGAACCCATTTAGAAAATAAAAAACGAACCTTTACAACCCCTTTAACCTTTGTACTTCTAAATCCCTAACTTTAAGGCACACTTTTGCTAGATACAAATACGGCATTGTAAAAAGGGAGCTACAGTACATTATGGTAAACTAAAGGTAAACTAAGGGTGTGGGAAGGAAGGGCTAGAATACTCAGCTGGGGTAATTTGAATATAAAATACTTTGTAAATAAATACACTTTAAAGGAGTCCAGCCTGAGCTTTTTAGGCTGGGCTTCTCCTCTGGGTCACAGGAGTGCCATTCGTTTTGCACTCCTGTGACCCGTTTTCAGCAGTCTGAAGTCGGCTCTCCGCTGACGTCACTGCCATCAGTCGGGGCAGCGCATCATCACTACTTCCAAGTTGGGATCCACCAGCTGCCCTGATTGATGGCAGTCTCAGAGAGCCGCTAAGACAGCCTCTCCCTGCCCCTCCACTGCTCAGCGCTCCAATGAGCGTGGAGAAGCAGTGAGGAAAGACGCTGACTGACAGTCAGCAGCTTTCCTCTCGGGGATCTGTGAGAACCGAGCCATCGGCAGTGTTTGGTGGCTCGGTTCTGTGCAGAGACGCCGGGGGACAGATGGAGCATCGGTCTGATGCTCCATCCACAGAGGAAAGTATGAATCTAAAAAAACATGAAAACCCATACTTCTCTTTTAAGTACTTACCACGTGATTTCCCTTGGATTTACACCGCCTAATTTTCGTCTTGCGCAGTTAATTTTCTGCACAGGATACCAACCCTGTGATGCAGTGTTTATGTCCTTGCGCCACTCTCCTCCTTTCTTCATCTGCTTTGTCTCAAGATTCTGAGTAGAAACAAATACAAATAGAGAGTATATTTAAAAAATTCTAACATTTTAACCACTTGAGCTCTGGAAGGTTTTACCCCCTTCATGACCAGAGCATTTTTTGCTATTAAGCACTGTGTGCTAATTTAACTGGCAATTGTGCAGTCATGCAACACTGTACGCAAATGAAATTTGTGTAATCACCTTTTTCACACAAATATAGCTTTCTTTTTATGGAATTCGATCAACACTGGGTTTTTTATTTGTTGCTATATATATATATATATATATATATATATATATATAAAAAAACAAAAAAAACACAAACACTATATTTTCTACTTTCTGTATCCAATTAAAACATTTTGGAAAAATCAAATTTCTTCATAAATTCAGGCCAAAGTGTATTCTGCCACATGTCTTTGATACGGAAGAAAACCCAATCTGTGAATATTGATTGGTTTGTGTAAAAGTTAGATTCTACAAACTATGGCATATATACTGGAATTTACTCAGCTATGACAATATACTGGTAATGTCAGTGATCCGCAACTTATAGTGTGACTGTGATAGTGTTGCAGGAAATTTGGCGCTAGCTAACGCTGGCTGGGAGGTACACTAAATGACTGACATCAATAGTGACACTAATACAGCGTTCAGTGCTAATACTATACACGGTCACTGTACTAATGACAATGGCGGCTGGGAAGGTGTTAACATCTAGGGGCAATTAAAGGGTTAAAGTGATTGTAAACGATCATCTTGTAAAACAGCTTATTCAGTTTAAAAGAGATGAAAGGCAAAACATTTTTATATAGCTATAAAAAAGTCAAACACCTTTTTTTATTAGTGATCACATTCCCTCTGCTCTCAGCTGCATACGGGGGGGGGGGGGGGGGAGAATTAGCATCACACTGAGCTTCCTGGTGAATAACTGTGCAGCGAAGGTGAAAAAAAAGAACCTTTTCAACCCCTTTAAAAACAATCTCTTCATGCTTGACGCCTTAAAAAATGGATACAAGGGTCATTATTCCAACCAGACTGGATCAATATTGAAAAAGAGGCTCCGTTCCCAGTAGAATCCTTGTACTAGGAAACATGTAGGGTGGAGCTACAAGTCTCTGACACCATCACGTTGCAGCCAGCTGGTGCTAACCGTGGCTGTTTTTGAAAATTTGTCTCTGTTCCATGGATGTCAGTGTTTTATGAAGCCTGTGCAATAAATAAGTTTTTTATGAAGAAATACTGCACCATGTGGATCTTTTCTTCTTCCTTCTCTTTGGTAATTGACTGCTGACTTCTGGATGCTGATCTCCACTTGCTGTATGTGGAAAACATGAGTTATATAAAACACAATACTCACCTTACGGCAAGCAAAAGATTTTTGAAGTGCCTGCAGTCTGTGGGATTCAGCGCCAAAGTGACCGCCTCCAGATTTTCCAATCGATCCATGTGTGGTGAACACCGAGAACAGATCGAGTGAAGGCAGGTCGGCCTAGTCCTGAGCCCAATATCGTCTTATATCTGGTAAGCAAGCCATTTACTTACTATTGGATGTGAAGCTTATACTATCAACCTGTCTGAGTATTACGCCTTCCGCCGCATAGGAATTCCTTCACGGCAACAATCCTATATATGTCATTTTTGGACTAGTCTCCCATAGATATTACATCATATGGACTTTTTTTATCAATTGAGAGTTTTATGTCATAAGTTTTATTTTGATCAATTTATCTTTTTCCATTTATATATGTTTGTTTCACTTATATTCCAGCTTTGAGATATCGGTTGGGATATTGGTTGGAATTTCACATTGTTTCAGAGATTCACTGTTATCATTCACATTGGGTTGCGCTTTTTTGATTTCTTTTTTCCATATGTTTTGAGTCCTTTTTCAGGCTAATTGAATAGCAGCACCCGCCCGTCAGGTGAAGGTCATACCATTCACCCTTCTCTCACACATTTAGAGCATCACACTTAATTTGTGTTTCAAACACACTTAAGTTTTAATTTTGTATTTAATTTTGTCACTGTTTAAGGCAGCGCTGGATTTTTTTCCATTTACTATTTGATACTACCTGATGGTAGCACTTTCAAACCACAGGCGTTATTGTACCTACTAACCTGTGAATGTGGCAGTTTCTATATTGGCAAGACCATACAAGAAATTTAGAAAAGGGCATACCGCCACATGCTAAAACATGTAATCCAGATTTACCCTTAGGTCGCCTGTGACGATTGTGCATGATGGAAAATTTCCTAAGATCCTATGTTTTCTTATTCTTGATGGGATACACCCCACTTACCATGTAGGAGATAGGAACAAAAAAGTACTTCAATGTGAGCAAAGGTGGATTTACAGGCCTTTCCCATGGGGGTGCCCCATAATTCCTCCTTATATAAGGGAGTAGTCTGGTGGGAAAAGCTTATTCCCTCTGGAACCAGACCCTGGATGTATACACCACCATTTCTTACCAAGACTAGCATGTGCTGACTATTTTTGCAGGCATGATACCCATAGGCTTATTTCAGCATTTTATCCTTTGTGGATGCTGATGTGGATCTTTCTATACAAATAACCTTGGTCATTTTCATTTTATGGCCATTTGTTTTGGTCTTTTGCCTAACCTAAATAGTCTTTCATAACTGCCATGTATCACATAAGCACTGCAGCTCTGAATAATGCATTCAATGTTTTTACTGGTGTTATCATATTTGTACTATTGCCCCTTTAGCATCTTATTGACCCATGGAATTTTTCTCCATCCTTGCACCCTAAATAACATGTGCTGCTGTGGAGACTAAAGCCTCGTACACACGGTCGGACTTCCATCGGACTTTTCCGTGGATTTTTGTCCGAACGGAGTTGGCCAGGAACACCAATAGCATACACACCACAGGACTTTTCTGCAAACTTTCCCAAAACTTTTTCCAACATCACGTGGTTTTTCTGCTCTTTACCGCCACCCTTTGGTCAACTTCTGCTATTGTTGGTTGATTTTAACATTATTTGTTTTGTCCATCGGACAAAAGTCCGATGGTTTTCTGTACACACGGTCGGACTTTGCTCCATCGGACTTTTGTTGGCCAAAAGTTTGTCCGTTTGCAGACCGAACTTTTGTCCGATGAAAACCAAAAAAGTTTGTCCGATGGAGCATACACACGGTCGGATTTTTTGTCAAACTTGCTTAAAATTAAGTTTGTTGGCAAAAAGTCAGACCGTGTATACGGACTATATTTTGTCTAATTTAAAGCCCTACTGGGATAATATATGTAAATTGGATGATTACCAGCTGCTATATGCACGCCATCTTTATCTTCTGGTTCAGATCAGCTTTGCTTTCTATTTCATATAATAAAAAGCTTGATACAATATACCTCCCTCTGGCACTATATCCACTAGGACTGCCCTTGATGTATATTTACAGTGCCTTGAAAAAGTATTCACACTCCTTGAAATTTTCCACATTTTGTCATGGAGCTAAATACAGGGCAATCTTAGAAGAAAACCTGTTGGAGACTGTAAAAGACTTAAGACTGGGGAGGAGGTTCACCTTCCAGCAGGAAAACGGCCCTAAACATACAGCCAGACCTACAATGAAATGATTTAGATCAAAGCATATTCATGTGTTAGAATGGCTCAGTCAAAGTCCAGACCTAAATCCAATTGAGAATCTGTGAACAGCAAATTTCAAGTCTTGCCACAGACACTCTTCATACAATCTGACAGAGCTTG
Organism: Rana muscosa; assembly: GCA_029206835.1. Taxonomy (NCBI): domain Eukaryota; kingdom Metazoa; phylum Chordata; class Amphibia; order Anura; family Ranidae; genus Rana; species Rana muscosa. The sequence continues at coordinate 8,183,646 of JARGYO010005626.1, forward strand.
AACTATTTTGCAAAGAAGAATGGGCAAAAATTTCACTCTAGATGTGCAAAGCTGGTAGAGACATACCCAAAAAGACTTGCAGCTTTAATTGCAGTGAAAAGTGGTTCTACAAAGTATTGACTCAAGTGGGCTGAATACAAATGCCACACTTTTCACATATTTATTTGTAAAAAATGTTTTAAACTGTTTATCATTTTCCTTACACTTTACAATTATGTGCCACTTTGTGTTGGTCTATCACATAAAATCCCAATAAAATACATTTACGTTTTTGGTTGTAACATGACAAAATGTGGAAAATTTCAAGGGATATGAATATTTTTTTCTTTTACAAAGGGTTTATTAGCATGTAATCCAACATAATGGTAGAAAGAGGCATGAGGAATATAAACATACAGGTAACAAACCTAATGTCCCATGAAATTTAACAAAAAGATGGAAAACCAAAATTTGCCTTCCGAAGTGTCACTGGGCGGATAGGATGTCTATAATCAAAATGTCCACTTATATTGCCTGAACGTATGCCAACGAAATTTTGTAGTCAGGAGTTTCCCCATCAGGCAGGATACATTGTTTAAAGTTGACCGCAATGAAAAGCAATGTGGAAAACATAATGATTCAACGATAACCACCTCGTCCCAGTCTATACCTGGCGGCCTAATAAAGGTATGAATTGAATGCAGAAAACATAGCGAAGAGAAGGAAACTTTTAAAAGGGAAAAAGAAGTAAAGTCCAGTAGAAAAAGAGGAGAGTGAGGAAAATAGGATTTTTATAACAGCTTACCTGTAAAATCCTTTTCTTGGAGTACATCACGGGACACAGAGCGAGATAGTCATTACTAATGGGTTATATAGATACCTTCAGGTGCTGGCACTGGCAACTTCCAAAACCGGAAGTACCCTCCCCTATATAAGCCCCTCCCATCCGGGAGCACCTCAGTTTTGTAGCAAAGCAATAAGTGTCCCTAAAGAGGGGTGGGAGCTCTGTGTCCCGTGATGTACTCCAAGAAAAGGATTTTACAGGTAAGCAGTTATAAAAATCCTATTTTCTTTCTCATACATCACGGGACACAGAGCGACATAGTCATTACTAATGGGATGTCCTAAAGCAATGCCCAATGAGGGGGGGGATACACCATACATAAGCTGAGCGCTATCAGACATGAGGATCTTTTGCGGCCTGCAACACACTGCGCCCAAAGGCGACATCCTCCTGACTCCTAACGTCCACCTGGTAGAACCTAGTAAACGTGTGTACTGAAGGCCATGTTGCGGCCTTACAGATTTAAGCCAGGGAGGCCTGGTGATGCGCTGCCCATGAAGTTCCAACTGCTCTCGTGGAGTGCGCTCTAACTTTGAACGGAGGCGGTCTCCTTCTCAAGCCATAGGCTTGCATTATGACCTGTCGAATCCACTTGGCTAAAGTAGATTTTGACGCTGCCTGACCCCTTCTGGGGCCTTCCGGCAGAATAAACAAAGTATCCGTTCTGCGAATCTGAGCAGTGGCTTTTAGATAAGCTTTAACTGCTCTTACTACATCCAAAGAATGTAATAACTTTTCCTCTACCGAGCTAGGTTTGGGGAAAAAGGAAGGAAGAACCACATCTTGGTTCAAATGGAACCTCGATACCACCTTAGGAAGAAAGGCTGGATGAGGACGTAATACTACTCTGTCCTTATGGACAACCAGATATGGCTCCTTACAGGATAAGGCGGCTAATTCCGATACTCTTTTAGCCGAACAAATGGCTACTAAGAAAATCAATTTCCTGGTGAGAAGAACCAAGGAAATGTGCCGCAATGGTTCAAATGGTTGTTTCTGTAGAACCGACAGAACCAGGTTTAAGTCCCATGGACATATGGGAATACTAACCGGAGGGCTAATACGCCTCCCTCCTTGTATGAAAGTTTTGACTAATGAATGCAAAGCCAAGGGCCTTTGAAAAAATATTGACAAGGCCGTCTGACCCTTGATAGTACTCAAGGCAAGCTTCCTATGTACAGCCCACTGTAGGAAGTCCAGACTCCTACCTATTACGTACTTATGTGGATGCCATTTCTTGGCCTCCCACCACGCGATGTACGCCTTCCAGATTCTATAGTAGATCTGCCTGGATACCGGCTTCCTGGCATTGATCATGGTAGATACCACAGGATTAGAGAGCCCTCTCTTTTTTAGAATGTGGGCTTCAATAGCCAGGCCGTCAAACCTAGGGCTGGTAAGGAAGGGTGGTATATCGGTCCTTGCGAAAGCAGGTCCGGACGACGTGGGAGAGTCCAAGGACTCCCCACTGACATTTTACAATCTCCGCGTACCATGCTCTTCTGGGCCACGCTGGAGCCACCAGAATCACTGGTTTCTTTTCTACCCTGATTCTGCAGAGTAATCGAGGTAACAATTGTGGCGGTGGGAATGCATATATCAGCTTGACCTGATCCCAAGGGAACACTAGGGCATCTGAGCCGCAAGCTAGGGGATCCCTTGTCCGAGAGACAAACCTGTCCACCTTTGCGTTGAATCTGGATGCTAGAAGATCTACATCCGGTGTTCCCCACCGCTGACATATTGTCCAGAAAACCTCGGGGTGAAGGGACCATTCCTCTGGGCATAATTGCTGGCGACTTAGAAAGTCCGCCTTCCAATTCTCCACTCCTGGAATGAATACCGCAGATATGGCTGGGACATATCTTTCTGCCCATTTCAGGATGTAATTTACTTCCCTCTGGGCTGCACGACTCCTGGTGCCCCCCTGATGATTGATATATGCCACTGCTGTGGCATTGTCTGATTGAATTCTGACAGGGGACCCTTGGAGTTTGGATGTCCATACTACTAGGGCATACCGGGCTGCTTGTATCTCTAAGAGATTGATGGGCAGGGCCTTTTCTGCATCCGACCATCTGCCCTGGAGAGACCATTGCTCCAGTACTGCTCCCCAGCCTATAAGGCTGGCATCTGTAGTGACCACCTTCCAAGAAATCGGACTGAAGGATTTCCCTTTTTCCAGATTCTGGGGAACCAACCACCAACGGAGGCTCTTGCGAACGGAAGGGGACAAGGACATTGTAAGTCTAGGGCCTGAACTTTTTTGTTCCAGGCTGACAGTATGGCCCCTTGCAAATTCCTTGAATGGAATTGACCGTAGGGTACTGCTTCGAATGATGCCACCATTTTTCCCAGCAGCCTCATGCACAGGCGTATGGACGGCTGTCTTTTTTGTACCCACTAAGTGGATCAAATCTTTCAAAGACAACACCTTTTCTCGAGGCAAGAATATTTTTCTCTGGCCTGAATCCAACCTTAGCCCCAAGTATTCCAGACTTTTGACTGGTTTTTAGGGCTGACTTGTCTCGGTTGATAATCCAACCGTGAGATTCCAGATACTTGATTGTCTTGTGAACGACCACGTCTAGTTTTTTCACTGAGTGGTCTATCAGCAACAAGTCATCTAGATATGCCATTATCATTACACCTTGTGTTCTTAGATTGGCCAATAAAGGGCCAGAATTTTTGTAAACACTCGTGGTGCTGTGGTCAGACCGAAGGGTAAGGCTCTGAACTGAAAATGGCGCCCTTCTACTGCAAAGCGTAGAAATTTTTGGTGGACTGGAAAGATGGGAATGTGCAAATAAGCATCTTTGATGTCGATCGCGGCTAACCAATCCTCCCCTTGTAGGGCAGTGGCCACCGATCGGATCGACTCCATCGGAAAGTCCTGATATACAGGAATTTGTTTAGCCCTTTTAGAATTAATATGGGCCTCCCGTCCCCGTTTGCTTCGGGACTGTAAAGAGGTTTGAGTAAAACCCGAACCCCCATTCTTCCAGGGGAACCTCCATAATTACTCCTTGGAGCAATAGTTGTTCTAGTGCCAACAGGAGGGACTCTCTCTTCCGGGGATCCCTTGGCACGTTTGACCTCAAAAATGGGAAGGAGGAGAGTCTTTTAACTCCAATCTGTATCCCAAACATACTGCGGAGAGCACCTATCTGTTTTGATCGTGTCCCGCCAGGTCTCTTGCGAACAACTGGAGTCCTCCCCCCACCCGACTGAGTGGGGGCAACCCTTCAATGAATTTAACTTTGGGGGAGGTTTTGTACCTCCCCTGACCCAGGGTTTCTCATTACCCTGCGATTGTCCCTGTTTTTTACCCCCAGGAATTGACCGAGGAGGCCGTCGGAACTGTTACACAGCCGATGCCCCAGGGACTGGAGAAGCAGGCCTCTTAAAGAGGGACCTCTAACTCTGTTTTTAACCGGCAAGAGTGTATTTTTACCGCTGGAAATTTTCTGGATATATTTGTCCAGGTCTTCCCTGAATAAGCGTTCACCATGAAATGGGACGCTAACCAGCCATTCTTTACAGGGAGCTTCAGCAGACCAGTTTTTGAGCCATAGAAGCCTACGCATATGTACTACAGACAGCGTAAGGCGGGAGGGCCTGATGGATTGAATCCTTTATGGCGTCAACCGCAAAGCCTAAGGCTCTAGGTAGATCAGCTAGGGCAAGGGCCTGCTGATCTGTCAAGTCCCTCAAGACCTGTTTCAACTGATCCTTCACTGCTTAGCAGACCCCACTGCTGGTTGTGTCACCAAGCTTGCTGTAGAAAAAAGCAGACTTTCATAAGGACTCCAATCTTTTATCTATTGGGTTCTTGAACATTTGGACATTATCCACTGGACATGTCAGTGATTTATACACACAAGAGTTGGCTGCGTCCACTGTAGGGACCTTCCATTTTTTGATGAACTTATCCTCCATGGGATAGACCACTGGAAATCTCTTGGGGGAATAAATATTTTCTCAGGATGTTCCCAATCCTGGTAAATGAGCCCTTTCAGTAAAGGGTGAAGTGGAAAAGAACAGACAGTCTGGGGGCTTCTAGCGACCCCAACGAGGATACAGTAGTGGTTGATGGTTCCGCAAGGTGCATTTTTAAATGCTGATCGGACCATGTTAGTCAGAGACTGAACCCATAATCTTTCAGCTTGAGATGCTGAGAAAAGGTTCCCCCACTGTTGATTCCTCTATAACAGAATCAACCTCATCCTGATCCCCTTCAGGCAGGTCGATCCCTGTATGGGACTGTTGCTCTGCTAACAGGCACTCTGAAGGAGGAGACGGAGATCGGGCGTGCTTTCCCTGACAGGGAGGCAGCGATCAATGTTGACAATCTCTCTCTAATCCTCCCAGAGCTGAGGAAAAAACCTCCTCTGTTACATACACAGGAGCAGGTGAACTGAGGACAGCCACAGTACCAAGTACCCCTGCGGGGTCTCTACGGTCACTTACCTCTGAACTTCAGGGGAGACTGGTGCAGCAGAAGCATGCCCAAGATCCTCAGAGCCCGATGAGACCCCCTTCGCTTCCTGGAAGATTCAGTTCCGGAGCTTCTGGACGGCATATTCCTAAGCCTAAAGCTGAGGTATTCCAGCCGTAATACACCACTTTTACTGAGAATAGTCTAGCACAATTGCTGCTATATAACAGTTGGTGTCTACTAAAGTGCCTTTCTAGGGGATGCCTGCATCAACCGCCTCTGTGTGCCTTTATACTGTTGCTAGCTCCGTCTGTGCACTTCAATAGCCAGCTATGATTGTGCTTTAAAACACGTTGGACGCCCGCACATGCGCAGTAGCGCCGCGGCGCACACCGAGCGTCATCCACCCACTCCGGCCCTTTTTCCAGATCGCCTCTATATATAGAGGCACTTGCACGCGCCCGCGCGCGGGCACGTGCGCCTTCGGCGCCTTTTTTGAAAAAAATAAGGAGCTAGATGGGAGCCAGGGTCCCTGCCGCAGGGCCCGGGGATGGATGAGCGCAGCAACAGGGCAGAGGAGACAGCTTCCCAGCAGAGAACTTACCAACTGCCTGGATTTGATTTTGGAAGAAAAAAATCCACATTACAAGAAAAAGAACCATAGCGGCCTCTAGTGTCTAACACAGGTACCGCGGTCTTACACATTTTTTTTTTCTTGCCTACTATTAAAATTTTTACATTTTCTCAGTAGTAACAGGCATACACAGAATATTAGCGGGAATACCTTAGGTAACAGGCAGAAAGACAAAATAGGCTTGGGGGTCCCTCAATAGAACCAAGTTCCCGAGGGCCCCCACTTACCTTTTCCTCGCCGCAGGACTCTGTTTGGTCCACAGAAGCCCAAACTTCACCTATCACGGCAGGCATTGTAATTAAACCTTCAGGGACCGGGTTCCCAAGGATTCCACTCCCCTGGACCTGTATAGCACCCTGCACAGAAAACATCTTGGTCGTGGGTATGACCAGAGCTCTGGATCCCAGGGTCCAGCCCTCCTAAGAGAGGCATTACAGGCAAAACCTTGCTCTTCTCTTGCAAGGCCCGGGTACCGACCGTTTAGCTATGAAGCTTTTTTGGTCAGATCCGGAATAGCTTACTGAGGCCCAAAAGAACCTGTACGCAAGCTCAGTGAAAAACACATGTTACTTCTTGGCCAACACCTTAGACACTGGCAAAAAAAAAACTGAGGTTCTCCCGGATGGGAGGGGCTTATATAGGGGAGGGTACTTCCGGTTTTGGAAGTTGCCAGTGCCAGCACCTGAAGGTATCTATATAACCCATTAGTAATGACTATGTCGCTCTGTGTCCCGTGATGTACGAGAAAGAAAGAGGAAAAGAGGGAGGAGGTGAGTCCACGGGATGTTCGTATCAGATCAGGAGAAGTGTGCCGTCAAATGGAGATGGTTGGAAGTCCGTGATCCATGTCTGCCAGACTCTGAGGAATTTGTCATACGTGTCTAAAAAGAATGGCAGTCAGCTTCTCGTTTACCATGACCTCATTCATATGATTTTTAACTGCTTCAAAACTGAGTGCAGGGGATTTCCAGGCTTTTGAGATGGTCAATTTAGTTGCAGTAAAGAGATATTGAGCTAGCTGCCGCTCCGGGCGCAACAACTCTACAATTGGTTTACCAAGAAGGACTTCGTAGGGGTCCCTTTTAAGGTTTATGTGAAATAAGGTGCTAAGAATGGTATACAGGTCCTTCTCAAAAAATTAGCATATTGTGATAAAGTTCATTATTTTCTGTAATGTACTGATAAACATTAGACTTTCATATATTTTAGATTCATTACACACAACTGAAGTAGTTCAAGCCTTTTCTTGCTTTAATATTGATGATTTTGGCATACAGCTCATGACAACCCAAAATTCCTATCTCAAAAAATTAGCATATCATGAAAAGGTTCTCTAAACGAGCTATTAACCTAATCATCTGAATCAACTAATTAACTCTAAACACCTGCAAAAGATTCCTGAGGCTTTTAAAAACTCCCAGCCTGGTTCATTACTCAAAACCGCAATCATGGGTAAGACTGCCGACCTGACTGCTGTCCAGAAGAACATCATTGACACCCTCAAGCAAGAGGATAAGACACAGAAAGAAATTTCTGAACGAATAGGCTGTTCCCAGAGTGCTGTATCAAGGCACCTCAGTGGGAAGTCTGTGGGAAGGAAAAAGTGTGGCAGAAAACGCTGCACAACGAGAAGAGGTGACCAGACCCTGAAGAAGATTGTGGAGAAGGACCGATTCCAGACCTTGGAGGACCTGCGGAAGCAGTGGACTGAGTCTGGAGTAGAAACATCCAGAGCCACCGTGAACAGGCGTGTGCAGGAAATGGGCTACAGGTGCCGCATTCCCCAGGTCAAGCCACTTTTGAACCAGAAACAGCGGCAGAAGCGCCTGACCTGGGCTACAGAGAAGCAGCACTGGACTGTTGCTCAGTGGTCCAAAGTACTTTTTTCGGATGAAAGCAAATTTTGCATGTCATTCGGAAATCAAGGTGCCAGAGTCTGGAGGAAGACTGGGGAGAGGGAAATGCCAAAATGCCTGAAGTCCAGTGTCAAGTACCCACAGTCAGTGATGGTCTGGGGTGCCATGTCAGCTGCTGGTGTTGGTCCACTGTGTTTTATCAAGGGCAGGGTCAATGCAGCTAGCTATCAGGAGATTTTGGAGCACTTCATGCTTCCATCTGCTGAAAAGCTTTATGGAGATGAAGATTTCATTTTTCAGCACGACCTGGCACCTGCTCACAGTGCCAAAACCACTGGTAAATGGTTTACTGACCATGGTATTACTGTGCTCAATTGGCCTGCCAACTCTCCTGACCTGAACCCCATAGAGAATCTGTGGGATATTGGGAAGAGAAAGTTGAGAGACGCAAGACCCAACACTCTGGATGAGCTTAAGGCCGCTATCGAAGCATCCTGGGCCTCCATAACACCTCAGCAGTGCCAGAGGCTGGTTGCCTCCATGCCACGCCGCATTGAAGCAGTCATTTCTGCAAAAGGATTCCCGACCAAGTATTGAGTGCATAACTGAACATAATTATTTGAAGGTTGACTTTTTTTGTATTAAAAACACTTTTCTTTTATTGGTCGGATGAAATATGCTAATTTTTTGAGATAGGATTTTTGGGTTTTCATGAGCTGTATGCCAAAATCATCAATATTAAAACAAGAAAAGGCTTGAACTACTTCAGTTGTGTGTAATGAATCTAAAATATATGAAAGTCTAATGTTTATCAGTACATTACAGAAAATAATGAACTTTATCACAATATGCTAATTTTTTGAGAAGGACCTGTAAACCCTGACCCATAACCTGGGGTATAAATACTAGTTCATTATGTGGCACTTACCTGAGATCGAAGCCCTCGAAGCGCTCCTCGTTCCCCTCCGCCGCCATGTTCCCTCCGAGCTTCTTCCGTGTATCGCCGCTCCGGCGCTGTGACTGGCCGAAGCGGCGATGACGTCGCTCCCGCGCATGTGCGCGGGACCGGCAGATCCCCCACGCATGCGCGCTGTACCGGCATTATCCCATTTAGAAAACTGGCACGCGCATGCGCCGTAGACATCGGTGCAGTTTTTTGTAAATATCACGGTTAAGGAGATATTTCTTGCACCTACAGGTAAGCCTTAATCTAGGCTTACATGTAGGTGCAAGTTGTCAGAGTGGGTTTACAACCACTTTAACCTCTCTTTTTCGCAGCACTGTGATGAACTGTGAATGCACTTTTGTTTTGTGACTAATATAATGAACTAGAGTAAAGCTGGCCATACATTTTACAATTTTCTTGTTCAATTTCCTTTAGATTTACCTTCAACTATGTAGTGCAAGGACCTGCAATGAATGCATACTAATTGAAAGTGTTTAGGTTTGACCTCATATTAGATGGTTTTGGTAAATTGTACAACAAAATTGTATAATGTATGGCCAGCCTAAGGCCATTTGAGAAGTGGTATGATTAAAGTGGTTCTAAAGTCTGAAGGTTTTTTATCCTAATGCTTTCTATGCATTAAGATAAAAAGCATTCTATTTACAGCAGCTGCCCAACAGCACCCCCTAGTACTTACCTGAGCCCCAGCAATGTCCATAAGTTCCTCGGCTGTCTGGAACTCTCCTCCTGATTGGCTGAGACACAGCAGTGGCACCCTTGGCTCCTGCTGCTGTCAATCAAAGTCAGTCAGCCAATCAGGAGAGAGAGGGGGCGGGGAAAAAACAGGGCTCCGTGTCTGAATGGACACAGGGATCTGTGACTCAGCCCGGGTGCCCCTATAGCAAGCTGCTTGCTATGGGGGCACTTGACAGGAGGAAGGGGCCAGGAGAGCCAAAGAGGGACCTGAGAAGAGGAGGATCTGGGCTGCCCTGGGCAAAACCACTAAACAGAGCAGGTAAGTATAACATGTAGGTTATTTTAAGAGAAAAAAAAATTAGACTTTCCAATCACTTTAATAGTAGTTGTATATTTGATCCATCATCTGAACACTGCACATAATAATAGTCATTGCTTAATGGATGTACAGCACATATAGTTTCAAAGCATTTTATGTATTTATTTATAGAGAAATGCATTTATCCATTTATTTATATAAAGTTTTGCACAAAACATTTATGATTTGCACTGGAAATAAAGGTTAAAGTGTAACTGACACTGTTTATACTTTTGGAAGAGTATAGAGCAGCAGCAGGTTTATTATATCTGTTGTATACCACTGCCCAGGTGGTAATAGGGGGGGCTCAGCAGTTGCACCATATAATAGAAAACATCATCCAGAAGCACAGCGTTTGATTATTCCCTTAAAAAAATGGTTCACCCAAAGCTGATATTACATAAAGTTTGGTTTTCCAAATCGCTCACTGGCCTCTTATAATTGTTTGGGACTTAGTAGCAATATCTTACGGCCATAGTTATTTGGTTTAATATTTCTCACTGAGGAGTTTTGAGAGGCCTTTCCCCATCTTGGGGTGTCCTCCCTCTACATGTATCCTTCATGGCAGAAGTTTAACTAAACAAAATTTCTCTCTTTGTAAAACCAGTAAGTGATTGTTGGACATAGATATAGTTGGACATTATATAAATCTCCAGCGCCTTAAACAAATAAATATCCATTTTGTATCAACTTTTCCCACAAAATAATAAACACAGAACTAGAAAACTGATTTTACCTTCCAGTCTAGAGATGGTTCCTTTACAAAAACATCCATAGTGCTAATGAGGAGATCAGGATTTGTTCGATAGGCTCGTAAGGCATGTATCATAACTGAATCAAATAATCCAGTTTCCTTCATAGGCAACAACAGGTTTACAATCTGCTGGGTCAGGCGGAATGGCATCAACTCAGGAACAGGCAAAAACTAAGAAAAGACCACAGTAAGTAATTAACACACAACACCTTGTATCAGATACTGACCATGTAATGGTCACTGCAGGTACTCTAAGTACTCCAGTTGTACAAATTATTTCTGAAATGCAGGTTTAAACCAGTTTTTTTTTTCCAATTTTTACTTCAGCTGGCCAATTCTGGTCTACATATCCTTTAGTAAAGTGGAACATAAAAGCGAAGTTCCACCCAAAAATGGAACTCCTGCTTTTCAGAATCCTCCCCTCCTTCAGTCTCACATTTGGCACCTTTCAGGGGGGAGCAGATACCTGTCTAATCCAGGTATTTGCACCCACTTCCAGGCATAGATCGCCGCAGACTCTGCAGCGATCTACGCCATGTCCGGCCCCCCTGCTGTCTTCTGGGAGACACACATGTCCCAGAAGACACTAGGGACCAGTGAAGACTCGTGCATGCGCAGTAGGTAACCAGGCTGTGAAGCCGCAAGGCTTCACTTCCTGATTCCCTTACCGTAGATGGCGGCGCCTCCACCCGAGAGCCGAGGAACAGATTGGCTTCGGGTGAGGACATCGCGGGCGCCCTGGACAGGTAACTGTTCACACTTTAACCACTTGCTGACCACCGCATGCACTTATACGTCAACAGAATGGCACTCCTGGGCAGAAGGGCATATATATATGTCCCCTTTAAGGAAGCGGCATTGTGGACGCGTGCGCGCCGCAAACTCTGTGAGCCCGACCACGGGTCCCGCAGACTCGATCGCCTCGGGGATACCCATGACCGTCCAATGGTGAGGAAGAACAGGGAGATGCTGATGTAAACAAGCATCTCCCCGCTCTGCCTAGTGACAATGACACAGATCACCGCTTCCTGTAATCTGAAGCGGTGATCACTGTCTTGTCACACACAGCCCAACCCCCCTCCAATTAGAAGCACTCCCCAGGTCACACTGCCAGTGTAATTTTTTCAGTAATCATTGCATATGGTCCCAAAAATGTGTCAAAAGTGTCCGCCATAATGTCGCAGTCACGATAAAAATCGCTGATCGCCGCCATTACTAGTAAAAAAATAACTAATAATAAAAATGCCATAAATATATCCCCTATTTTGTAGATGATATAACTTTTGCGCAAACCAATCAATATATGCTTATTGCGATTTTTTTATCAAAGATATGTAGGAGAATACGTATTGGCCTAAACTGTGAAAAAAGTTCGTTTTTTTATATATATTTTTGGGGATATTTATTATATAAAAAAGTAAAAATTATTGCATTTTTTTCAAAATAGTCGCTCTATTTTTGTTTATAGCGCAAAAAATAAAAACCGCAGAGGTGATCAAATACCACCAAAAGAAAGCTCTATTAATGGGAAAAAAAGGACGTCAATTTTGTTTGGGAGCCACGTCGCACGACCGTGCAATTGTCAGTTAAAGCGACACAGTGCCAAAACGCAAAAAGTGCTCTGGTCATTTAACAGCCAAATGGTCCGGGGCTGGTTAAAAGTCTGCAGCTGCAGTATTTGTAGCTGCTGACTTTAAAAAAAAAAATTGGGCGGAACTCCGCTTTAACTCACATAAACAAAGTCTTACTTTATCCATTCCCCCAACCTCTTCCACAAATGCTAAGAAAATGTATTCTATTTTCCACCATTTGGTTTATTTTTGTGCTGTAAGGCAGCATTTCTGGTTTGCCAGCGGGGCACAGGAATCCACCACTGATATATGGCTAGCTCCCGGAGACCAGCAGCGCATTGTGCTGTGTTTTTTTTTTTTAATGGTGATATGGAATTGGGGGGGGGGGGGGGGGGAGTTGGTCGATCTTAACCTCTTGTTAGGCTCCTGAGATTTGGTGTTGCTCATTGTTTGTTTTTTTGAGGCCTCGCAGCATGGGAACCTGTACCTATGCCTCCCCCAAGCACGCTACCTTCCCACACAGACAAGGCATGACAAGTCAGTAATAGGAGAAAAGTTTAGCAAGCAGGCAATACTGGGGACTAGTCCCTTGCCCTCTGGTTGTCTCTTTGGGGCACACCACCCACAGCACATGTACTATAAAGTGTTTTGTACTCATAAAAATAAGTTCTAATGTCCGGCTAAAATATTTATTATTTTGCAGTTTTCGAATACATTTTTTGTCAATTATTAGAGCTGCAAATGCAAGTTTTAAATTAAATATTTATTATATTGATGGTTAGTGCTAAAACTCTATAGATATATATTTCTATATTTAGGCACTGGCTGAGTTACTGTATATACTGTATAAGCCGAGTTTTTCAGCAAATTTTTTTGTGCTGAAAATGCCCCCCTCGGTTTATACTCAAGTCACCTTTTTGCGCCTGATCTCCCGGACTTTGGAGACCCAGTACCGGCTGGCCGTAGGTCCCCTGAACCCCAAACTTGGCACACATGTAGCCCCACTCTTCCTCTACAAGTGTGCAAAGTTTGTTGTCTGGGGGACCTACGGCCAGGGAGCACCGATTTTTCAAACCTGGGCACCCCTTCCATAGACTCCAATGTTAAACGTCAGTCTAGTCATGGGCACAGTGAGGCATGGGCACAGTGAGTGTGAGTATATACGGTATTTGAATTTGCTTTCTATGCCTGAAAGACCACCCAGAAAACACCAAGGAAAGAACAAAGAAATATTAACTAGTGGTCACACAATAATGCTCCTGAAAAGAATAGTGATCAGCAGAGGTTTGCATCTAAATACAACTTTGAACACTGTCTTGAATTTACATTTGGTTGGTTTTCTGTTACCTGAGTAGCAGTGCCAAAGGCATGACCAAAGTCAATGCCAATCATTCCCCCAGTCTCCAAATTGACCATAAAATTGTTCAGGTGGCGATCTCCTATGCCAAGTATCCAGTGACTGATGCACAGCAAAGCATGTGAGCGGGCAAAGTGGGATCGCAGAGTGAGAAAAGCTTCAGGAGTCATGCTCATCTTTACAAATGCCCGTCTAGAATACAGAGAGTAAGGTAAATTTATATAGTATCCCTGCTAAAACATATACATACACACATATATATATATATATATATATATATATATATATATATATATTCTATTCTACAATGTAAATTGTTTGTTTGGATACACACATTAAAATAAAACAGACTGTTGAAATGCCATTACGGTTATGCAAGCCACATCCTCAGTTAGCATAAGCCATCAGTATATAAGCTTTATAACAAATATGTGTGAAAGTTCAACACAGTATGGGAGAACAATAACACACATTTATAACCCATCCCAAAGTATAGCTGAAGCACAGTCTACTCACCTTAAAAGGTCTCCGGGAACAAGACTCTCTCTTTCTCTGAAAGACTTCTCTGTGAAGGAACGATCAGGATTTCTATAAAGCAAGCAAAAATTAGGACACATCACTTCACAGATCCAGTATAACGTAATTATTGCCAGATAAATGAAAAAAAAAAAAAAGAGATGTACAACAATACATGATAATATTACGATATTAATGTCATTAATATCTTAATAGCGATGTAAATATATCTGAAAAGTCACATGATTCCTGGAGGTATTCCATGATTTGTTTCTAACCTTTTAGTAAAATAAACATGCATCTGACAGCTACAAAAAAACTTTACACTATTTATGTGCTCACGTGTAAAAATATTAAAATAGTAATTATCCATTCACTTACTTGTATGTATTAAGATGTTTCAGAGGGTTCCCATCTTTGTCCTTTTTGTCCAGCCAGGCTCTGTAATGGAGGTCTGGGCTAGAGTTTCTGCAGTTAAATAATAGCATGTGTTAAACCCCTGGAATAATAGGATTTTTTGTACTCACCGTAAAATCCTTTTCTCTGTCGTCCATGGACGGACACAGCTCCTTATTCTTGACCATTGGGTTATGTTCCTGTTCTATAGGAGAGGACTAGGCAGAACATGTTAGATATTTAAAGGGGTTGCTCCGCCGGGAAAAAAAATATAAGTCAGCAGCTACAGCTACAGCAGCTGCTGGCTTTTAATATTTGGACACTTACCTGTCCTGGAGTCCAGCGACGTCCACAGCAGAGGACGAGCGACCGCTTGTCGCTCTGCTGCTCCCACCGCCATCCTCGCTGAGGGAACCAGGAAGTGAAGCCCTGCGGCTTCATGCCCGGTTCCCTACGGCGCATGCGCGAGTCGCGCTGCGCCGTTCTGATTGGTGCTCCTGTGTTCTGGGAGCCGAGTGTCTCCCAGAACACCAAGGGAAGTCTGCGGGAAGTGACGTAACTCCCGCAGATTCCCGGAGACAGGACTCCTGGATGTGGGTGAAAATACCTGTCTTAGACAGGTATCTTCACCCCCCTCCCCCCTGAAAGGTGTCAATTGTGACACCGGAGGGGGGGAGGGTTCCAAATAGCAAAAGTTGCTATTTAGGGTGGAGCTCCACTTTAAACACACGTTACTTTAAAGCGGAGTGTCACCCAAAATAACATCTATATACGAGCACACTCCTTACACTACTAACATGTCCAGTAGCCAAATCTTTTTTTTTTTTTCTGTTGTACATACCGTATTATTGCTATTTCAATTTCGGCTTCCGGGTACTCACTCCCGCGGGAGTAGGCGTTTCTATTCTCCCGCAATGTAATCTGGGAGTTCGCATGTCCTGCAGAAAAAGTTCCCCGGCGGATAAGGTTCCCCCCCTGTACTGCGCATGCGTGGCACGAACCTCAACGGAGTTTCCGAAAGTAGCCGAACATGTAGAGCTGTGAGTCGACTCTACACGGCGCCTGCGCAGTCAGCTCTACACGGCTCTTAGTCATTGCGCAGGCGCCGTGTAGAGCCAACTCGCAGCTCTACATGTTCGGTTACTTTCGGAAACTCCTTTGAGGTTCGTGCCGCGCCTGCGCAGTACAGGGGGGTCCTTTTCCGCCGGGGGGACCTTCTTCGGCAGAACACCGTCCACCGCTTCCAGGAAGTCAGTGCTTGTGGGCTTCACAATGCCCACAAGCAAAATGGAAAATTTCTATAGCCGATTTTAAAAGTTCATCTTTTGCCCGAAAACAGACAGGAGAGGTTTGAAGTCACCAAACACGCGAGTACTAATTGGTGATCTAAAAATACATTGAATGCAACCAAAAACAAAAAAATTATTTGCCGCGGAACCTCCGCTTTAACAGAGTGGAACAGCCCCGCCCAGGGGGTGGTCCCTCCGGACATAGCCCTCCACCCTGCAGTCAGCAGGTAAGGACCCCTTGCACAAACGTACTTACCAGTGAAGGAGCCGCCAGGGGTTCGCTGAAAGAAAACAGCTAAGGGTGAAATCTGCCCCTTAATGGTGCTTAAGGGAAGTTTCTGATCTACTCCGCCCTGTAAAAACAGCAGGATCCTGGAAACCGAGTAAGCCCGTGGGCGCCAGTCCATCTCCTCACACAGAGATGTAGGCTCTCCACGTGCGATGGTAGATCTTCCTAGAAGAAAATTTCCGTGCCCTCAACATGGTGGAAATGACCGAATCCGACCCTTAGTACCTGGCTTTCAATAGCCATGCCGTTAAAGCCAGCGACTGTAAAGCAAGATGAAGAATGGGACCTTGCGACAGAAGGTCCTCCCTTATTGGAAGTCGCCAGGGCACATCTGCCACCAGCCGCACAAGGTCGGCGTACCAGGGACGCCTGGGCCAATTAGAATAACCGGAATTCCCTCGGACTCTACTCTGCGGAGTAGACGAGGAAGCAACTTCAGTGGGGGAAAGGCATATATCAGCCGATACTGACCCCACGGAGCCACCAACGCATCCAACCTGTCTGCCCAGGGATCTCTGGACCTGGCCACGAACCTTGACACTTTGCGATTGAGTCGAGAGGCCAGGAGATCCACATCTGGCGTGCCCCATCTCCGGCAAAGGAGTTGAAAAACCTCTGGATGTAACTACCACTCCCCTTGGTCCAGCATCTGGTGACTCAGATAGTCCGCCTGCCAGTTTTCCAGGCCCGGAATGTAAACTGCCGATAGGGCCGGCACATTCCTTTCCGCCCACCGTAGGATGTGAGCGACCTCCGACGCTGCAGCCGAGCTTCTTGTTCCTCCTTGATGGTTGACGTATGCCACAGCCGTGGTGTTGCCTGACTGGATCCTGACTGGACGCCCTCTTCGTCTCTGAGACCACTTGGAGAGACACGGCCTGATCGCCCTGAGTTACAGAACATTGATCGGCAATTGGGATTCGGTCGGAGTCCAGCGGCCCTGGGCTGCCTGAACCCCCCAGACTCCCCCCCCCAACAGGTCAGGCTGGCGTCCGTCGTGATCACAGTCCAATGAAAGGGGAGGAACGTCTTCCCGGACCGAAGAGGACCTGACAAGATGGCTTATCTGAATCGGACCTCCAGAAGTCAGTGTTGGTACCGACCCAGCGTCTAGAGCACCTGGGGTTGATTCTGGACTCCTCGGAGGCCAGAGTTTTTCTTCCCTTGGAGAAGTTGCAGACACTCCAAACTGCGGTGAGGTTATTGACATCCCGCAAATGGTCGTCTCTCCGTTTTTGCATGCGAGTCCTGGGCCTCCATGGAGTATACAACCAAACTCCCGGAGGGTCTGACTGGCTATAGACACGTCCTCCTCTAATTCTGATCTTGAAGCAGCTCTCAGAAGAAGATCGTCCAAGTAGCCTATGATAGCAATGCCGCGCTGTCTCAGCAAAGCTAAAATCTGGGAGAGCACCTTGGTGCCGATGCTAGGCCAAAGGGAAGAGCCACAAATTGATAGTAGTTTTCGCCGATCACAAAGCGCAGGAACCTCTGATGCCTGACGCAGATAGGGACATGTAAGTATGCGTCCTTGATATCCAAGGATGCCAGGAAGTCCCCCGGATGGAGCGCAGCAACCACCGAAGAAATCGATTCCATCCGGAATTTTTGAATCTTTATAAAGACATTGAGGGCCTTGAGGTCCAAGATTGGACGGACTCCATCCTTCTTTGGGACCACAAACAGATTCGAGTAGAAACCCTGAAACCTGTCCTGTGGTGGTACGGGTATGATCACCCTGCACCTTAACAAGTCTTGCACTGCCCCCTGGAGGGCAGCCCGACGAGCCGGAAGGAGAGGCAGATTTGAGGGAAAAAATCTGTTTGGTGGACAAGAAAGGAACTCCATCTTGTACCCCGAGGTGACCACTTCACAGACCCACTGGTCGGAGAGCAGGGAGGTCCACGAGCTGCAAACCCGCAAAGCCATCCCCCCACCCTGGAGTCGGGCGGGGGGGCAAAACTTCATGCTTGCGCACCCAGGGACGCTTCTGTCCCCCAGCTGGACCTTTGTCCGCTTGGGAGGGTCTGCCGGCAGGTCCTGACGGACGAAAATACCGCTTCTGTGCGGGAAAGGATGGCCCCGGCTTACGGCACGGCTCCTTTTCTTTAGTGGACTGAGGGAAAAGTGTGCTCTTACCTCCAGTGACATCCTTAATGATGTCGCCCAGTGAGGCACCAAAAAGCCTCCCACCTTTGAAAGGCAAATCTGCCAGAGTTTTCTTAGAAGCTTGTTCAGCCGACCAGCATTATAGCCATATTAGGCAGCGCAAAACCACTGCAGAAGTGCAGGCCCTGGAGATCAAAAGGGCTGCATCCAGGGTTGCATCAGACGTACAAAAGTCCCTGTACCAACTGTTCGGCCAGTGACACGCATTCTGTTGGGAGCTGATGCTCCTCCACAGTCTGGTGCAATATTTCTGCCCATTCAGTGAGCATCTGGGACACCAAGGAAGCAGCCAATATAGACTGAAATGCTGACCCCAGCATGGTGAACATGGAGCGGCTCACTGCTTCGGACCTCCTATCGGTAGGGTCATTAAAACCAGGGGTCCCCTCCACCGGGATAGTGGTTACTTTATTTAACCGAGAGACCGGGGGGATAAACGACCGGAGGAGAAGCCCATTTTTTCAAAAGGCTCTCTTCAAATGGGTATCGGACCGCCATGCGCTGAGGGACCGCAAAGGACCTCTGCGGCCGTTCCCATTCCTCATCTATGAACTTGTCAAAGAAATCAACATAAGGAAAAACTTTAACAGAGCGGGTCGGTTTGTGCGACCCAAAAGGGACAGACCCTGCTGTGGAAGTCCCAGCTGTATCTTTCAACTTGAGAGTGTCCCTTACAGCATTGATAAGCGCACTCATAAGTGCCCTGTCTTGAGCTGACCCGGACGAGGGGTCCCCATCACAGGGAAGGTCCTGGTCCGCCTCTTCTGACATACCAGAACCCGAGTCTGAACATTCCGTAAGCGATGGCGGGGGGGGGAGGGGGCGCTTCGCACGCTGCTTCCACTCTGGCAACAAATGACTCCAGGACTGCCGACAAAGCGTCCATAGGAACCACAGGTGCAGGGGCACCGGTTGCTGCCTCTGGAATGTTTGGGGAAAAAACGCCAGCTTCTGACTCCATATTTGCCCACTGACAGCCCTTAGGGACTTAGTCAAGACACCTGACATCAAAATTTGTCCACCCTCCTTGCTGCACTGACCGGGGGGGGGGGGGGTTACCCAGGGGACCGCCTAGCAAGAGACTGTCCAGCGCCGCTGCCCGCTCTCCATCCAATCACAGCATGTGACTGAGGAACTCTGTGAGGTGAATGGTGCCGTTCGCACTGTTCAGGAAGCCAGTCAGCACTAGAGGCCAAAACCCACTCCAAAATTACCGCCGGGTGCCTCAGAGAAAAGTGTGCAGATCACAAGAAAATGGCCGCCCGCAATGCAGACCTGTATCATAGCACGGCTACGGCAAAATGGCCGCCAATGGGATTTGCAATGCAATACACAGGCCCCAGAAAAATGGCGCAAGGCACTTCAAAAAAATAGCGCAGGTGCTTAAAAAAATGGCGCCCAGCAAGCGAGGTGGACGAAAAGGCCGCAGCGGAGGCTTCCAAGAATTTAACTACCCCTCTACAGAGAGCGGGCCTGGACACCCCCACAGGCCCCCAACGGGACCTGGAGCCCCCTAAAGGAATTCCCCGGTCGCAGCGAGCCCCGCAAGGCGAGGAGGAAAAAGGGTGACAGAGGGAGAGAGGGGAGGGCAGGAGAACCCCCTAATGACCCCCTTAGAAATGCCCAGCTGTTCCATCCCACCGAAGCAGGAGGAACTGTACTTACCCGTCCTTGCGAGGACCTACGGATGCGTTCCTGACAGACCTACAACCGAGCAGTACGGAGTAGCTGTCGGCACGGTCAACTGTGACTGAGACAGCAAGCAGCCCGGTCATATGTGGACCCTGGAGCAAAGCTCACCGGCCACCCCTGGAGCCATGGGGTATGTCGTGGCCGAGCCCGCACGTAGCTAAGGCCTGCTCACGCTCGATGGCGAGACTGGGGAGACTATAAGGATCTATAATATCCAGCCTGTCACCCAGCCGGCAGGTGATAGATTTCTTAAAAGAAAAGCATAAAAATAAAAAAATAAAATAAAAATTTCTTCCGGACCCTGGGCCCAAAAGGGAGCCAGGTCCTTCTCTACTAGGCAGAAAAAAACTGAGCTGCTGACTGCAGGGTGGAGGGTTATGTACGGACCCTGGGCGGGGCTGTTCAACTCTGTAAAGTAACATGTGTTTAAATATCTAACATGTTATGCCTAGTCCTCTCCTATAGAACAGGAACATAACCCAATGGTCAAGAATAAGGAGCTGTGTCAGTTCATGGACGAAAAGAGAAATTAAAGTTTTAGCAGATATTCCACTCTAAGTACAACTCCATGCAAAAGGTGTTTTTAAAAGCAATTATAAGCACCAAAGCCAAAATTTCCTTTCTAAATGTATACCTTTTTGGGAGATTTCCATCACAGTTGTCCTGTTATCATTGAACAGAATTTCACAGGAAATATCCCCAAGGGGGATAGAAGGTTTGTTAAATACACGGTAAAATGACCAAAAGACGTTTGTCTACAAAATTCACCCAGAATCTTTTTATTCCACAATTCCACAGTTTTGCAATGTTAAGCATACAAAATATTACATTTTAATATGTAAAGCACAAAAATAAAAAACAATGGATAGCATTTTTAGGGCACCAGTCAAGAAATAATCACTAATGATTTATATTTTTTTAAGCACTTCAATACAGGCACTTTCACCCCCTTCCTGGCCAGACCAATTTTTAGCTTTCAGCACTGTCACATTTTAAACAATTGTGCAGTCGTGCAACACTGTACCCATATGAACGCTTTATCATTTTTTTACACAAATAGTGCTTTAGTTTGGAGGTATTTAATCACCACTGGGCTTTTTATTATTTTGCTAAATAAACTAAAAAAGACAGAAAATTTTGAAAAAATAAGGCTTTTTTTCAGATTAAAAACGCCTGTCCATGTTAGTCTATAGCAGGGATATGCAATTAGCGGACCTCCAGCTGTTGCCAAACTACAAGTCCCATGAGGCATAGCGAGACTCTGACAGCAGCAAGCATGACACCCAGAGGCAGAGGCATGATGGGACTTGTAGTTTTGCAACAGCTGGAGGTCCGCTAATTGCATATCCATGGTCTATAGCTTCATGCCCACCTAGACGTTTTTGAGCTGCAAATAGCATAGACGTTTTTAAGCTGTAAAAAAAAAGTCAGGACCAGTGCGTTCCTCAGCGTCGACGTTAGGCATAAAAAAAAGCGAAGCGTCAAAAAACGCTAAAAAACGTGCAAAAACGCCGCGATTGCGTTTTTGAGTTCAGACGTTTGTTTTTCTTTATTTGTTATATAATTATTTTTTTTTTAAGTTTTATTTATAGCTTTTGACAAAACAAACAGACCCAGTGGGCCAAACACAAACTATATACAATTATTCAGCATTGGCTCCCTCTCCCTCCCTCCAGACCCCCACCCATCAACAGGAATAATACAGTTATAAAGTCACTTTAACTCAGTCACAGTCTATATGTTGTTTGGAAATGTCACATAATCACAATCATATTCAACTCTTACTGCAAGTGCATTTATAATGGGTGCCACTCAATCCGCCACCGTAAGTTCACTATTCATCCAACTGCCCCATACTTTATCAAATTTCTGAGGTGCGCCCCTACTAGCATACGTAGCTTTGTACAGCGGTACAGCTCTATTCACCACCCCCCTCCATGCTGATACAGTGGGTGGATTGGGCTTTTTCCATGATAACACTATCAGTTTCCTGGCGTAATATATGAGAATCGTCAACAGAGCACGAGTCGCTCTCCTTGGGGCTAGATTGTCTACCAGTCCCAAGAGGCATACCTCAATTGAAGGCTGTACCTGGATGGTGGTCACCCCAGCTATGCAGTCGGCAACCCCTCTCCAGAACCCTTGGATGAATGAGCAATTCCAAAAGACATGCATGAAATCGGCCGTGAGGGAACTGCACCACCAGCAACAAGGAGACTGTGTAGGGAATATCTTGGCCAGTCTAGCCGGCGTAAGATAGATGCGATGCACGAATTTAAATTGGATGAGATGGTCCCTAGCAGAGACCAATCTAGTAAAATTAATGTCCCATACATCATCCCAGTCATCCCTGTCCATCTGGGGGAACACCTCACCCCACGCCGCCCTACACTTTGCCAGGAGATCACCTCCCTCACTGAACAGCTGTTTATATATTTTAGACAAGGCCTTGTCTAAAGTGTCCTCTCTCAGTAAAGACTCCATATCACTAGTTTGCATGGTGATACCAATATCTCCAAATTGGTCCTTAAATGCATGTCTGAGCTGAAGAAAACGAAACAAGTGCGTATTGGGCAGACCAAACTTGGCTTTAAGGGCGTCAAACTGTAAGAGTTTCCCACCCCCCACTATGTCCCTCAGAGTCTTAATGCTATATTTAGTCCAGGTGACTGGATCGAGGTACTCACAAAAGTGTGCTAGCTGAGGATTCTTCCAAAGTGGTGTGTAAGGAGAAATGTCAGAGGCACCACCCACCTTATTCACTGCCACCCATGCCCTACAGGCGGCACGCATGGATATCGTGAGCCTATACGGAGCCCTGATTCCCCGAAGCGGGAGATGCTTCAGTGCCTCATACGAACCCACAACAGCCGCCTCCAGCGTATTAGCAGTGTCGTCCTCAGGTAGAGTGAACCACCTGTGGACAAATACTAGCTGACCGGCTAAGAAATACCGATGGAAGTCCGGGACCGCCAGTCCCCCTTGTTTCCACGGCAGTTGTAACACCCGGAATTTAATTCAAGGGCGTCGTCCCTGCCATAGGAAAGTTGTTATGAGACTATCCATTTTTTCAAAAACATATCTCGGTATCCAAACAGGGGAATTCCGAAATATATACAAAAACAAAAGGTAAAAATTTCATTTTCACTAAATTCAACCTACCAATGAGCATCAACGGTAAGTTTTGCCATGCCTGTAGCCTGGATTTCAGTTTAGTCAAAAGTGGATCGACATTTAAGGCAATAAAATCGGACACGGAATTAGAAATGTTTAACCCCAGAAATTTGAGCACCTCCACCCGCTGTAAAGGATAATCAACAGGAATCTCACACCTGGGGGATGGCGTCCTAAATGATAGAATTTGGGATTTTCCCCAGTTGACTTTCAGACCCGAAAAACGTGCAAAAGAATTTAGGATATCTAGTGCTGCCGACAAGGAATTTCCGGAGTCCCGCAGAAAAAGAACCATGTTGTCCGCATAGAGTGCCGTCTTTTCGTTCAAGTCACCCACCATGATTCCCCGCACCTCCTCAGAGGCCCACAAAGCCGCAGCCACGGGTTCAATCATGAAAGACCCGGGGACAAAGGGCAACCCTGGCGAGTGCCCCTCCGCACTGAAAAAAATTCTGACAACATATTGTTTAACTTAATGGCCGCTGTAGGGGAATGATATAGAATGTCGATCCACTTCCTGAAACGAGGCCCGAAACCGAATACCTCCAGCACCACCCTCATGTAATTCCAATCAATGGAATCAAAGGCCTTCTCCAAATCCAAAAAGACCAGTATCCCGCCGCTGGAACTGTCTGGGCCCAACTGCGTGTGGGTGAAAACCCTACGCAGATTGATATCCGTGGCTTTCTTGGGCTTGAAACCTGTCTGGTCAGGGGAAATAACATGGTGCAAGACCGACATAAGTCTAGTAGCCAACATCTTAGTAAGTATTTTGAAGTCCATATTCAGTAAAGAAATGGGCCTATAAGAAGAACATAGCATTGGGTCCTTGTCCGGCTTGGCCAACAGTACAATATGAGCCTCATAAAAGGAAGGGGGGAGGCCCTCCTTCTGAAAACAGTCGGCATACAATTGCAGTAGTCTAGGCACCAGGATCTCCGAGTAACGACGGTACCAGTCAATTGGCAGACCATCAGGACCCGGAGCCCTGCCACCAGGAAACGACCCAACTGCGGAGACCACCTCCTCCTCCCTGAACGCGGCATCAAGAAAATTACGAGATTCCTCTGGCAGCTCGGGCAACCGCAGGGCCTCCAATGTGACCCCAAGGTCACCCGTGTCATAGGGATCTATAAGCGAGTACAGAGACTTATAGAAAGATACAAACTCCCGTACTACGTCCTCCCTGTCTCTCAACAGGTGTCCAGACTGGGACAGTACGCAAGGCACTACCGTTGGGGACGTGTCCACAGCCGTCAAAAAAGCCAAGAGTTTACCGTTTTTATCCCCCTGTTCAAAAACACGCGCCGCACTCCTTTGCAGGTGACAAGTAGTCGCCTCTCGGTAATGGAGAGAAATGTTCCTCCTTGCAAACCGCAACTGAGCCAACGTGTCAGGAGAAGGTGAATCCGCATGAGCCTTAGCGCACTCCCGCTCCCTGTCATGGAGTTGTTTTTCTACACTATTCCGCTCAATTCTCAGGGCTTTTATGGCTGATATGTATTCCCCCCTAGTGGTGGCCTTGAAGGCCTCCCATTCCGTATGTAATGTGGCCGATCCCTCGTTAACCTGCCAAAATGTGTCAATGTGTGGTTGCAGCATCTCCTCCACAGAGGGCACCCCCACCCAACTAGGGGATAAACGCCAGACTCTCCTTGAATTCTGGGAGCCCACTTGCAAAGTAATCTGGAGAGGAGTGTGATCCGAGACACCCCCCGAAAGGTAGGACGTCTCAGCCACCAGAGGCAACATTGCTCCATTAGCAAACGCCAGGTCTATTCTGGAGGACGAAGCATGTACCGAGGACAGATATGAATAGCATCTGTCCGTAGGATGCTTCCACCGCCAGATCTCAGTAAGACCCGCAGCATCCGCCCACTGTGACAATTCACGGTTTGGAGCCGTATGTGGGTTGGACGTGTCCAACGTATAATTGAAAACATTATTAAAATCACCAGCCATCAACAACTGAAATAGAGCGTGAGGTGCCAATTTCTCCAATACCTCATACAGGATATTGCCTGTAAAAGGAGGGGGAATATATACATTTACCAGGGCCAACCTCCGAGAGTAAACTACAATTATGACCACTAAATACCTTCCTCCAGGATCAGTGATCACTGTATCTATGGAGCAAGGTAGGGACTTGTTTAACAAAATAGATACACCCCTAGCATATGACGAATAGGTGGCATGTATGGCTCTGTGCATCCAGGGACGCTTCATGGCCAGAATTTTGTTGCCTAATAAATGCGTTTCCTGTAAAAACATTATGTGAGGATGTTGGGCCTGCAAAAATTTCAACACCAAAGCTCTCTTGTATTTAGAATTCAATCCCCTGACATTCCAAGAGATGATTTTAACTTTTAAAGACATGACTGTAATTCCGAAATTTGCCACAAGATGGGGGCCTAGGAGCACAGGAGAGGTCCAGAAGTACACAGAGCCACACAACAAGCTGAAGAATAACTATAACATCTCTACAGACAGTACTTTGTGCCTGAGCCTGTTTCTGAGTGTCCCCTGGTCCACCAATTGTGGAATGGCGAGGATGACACCACAAACAAGCAGCCCCAAAAAAAGTGGAGCAGAAACGAAAAAACAGAACAAAACATTTGCTCATATACAGTCTCATCTTAGTAATTCCCTGTCTAGCCAGCAAACAAAAACAAAACAAAAAAAAAGGAACAACCAGCGCCAGCAGACTTAATCCCCAAAACCAAAAACAAAAAATGGAAAGGTGTTCTATAAAGTTATTCCATATGCCCCTTTGGAGGGGACTAAAGTGTCAACCAGGTGAATGCTGACACAACACGCCTTGTACAAATACTCAGTTCAACAGAGAGAGCATCCGGCTCCATGGTCATGTAGCACTAAGCAGCTAAATGCATCCCACAGCCCCCTGAAGGTAACATTTTGCACAGGAAAAGCAAGGTCAGTCCAGATCACATCCACCAACCAGGCACACCAATACTAAGCTCACTGGAGGGGGTAACATGGGGTAGGATGAAAGTCAAAGTATATGTGACTACCAGCGTGCCCTCCAGCAGAAGCAGATGTAAGGGTGGCCAAACAGAGTATGCCAAAAATAGAAAAAATAAATCAAAGTAAAATAAATGCTGTACATTAAGCCAGAGTCTCCAACCAATCCGAGACATCCGAGGGGACCTCAAAAAATTTCACAGAGCCCTGGTATTCAACACGGAGCTTGCTGGGGTATAGCATGCTGTATTTGAGGCCCTTGTCCCGGAGCCTCTTCCGAACATCCACGAACGTGCGACGGCGCCTCTGCAACTCTGAGGAGAAATCCGGGAAGAAGTGCACATTGGTATTTTCAAACCGGAGCTGTGGTGACTTCCGGGCTTCCGCCAGAATGAGATCTCTGTCGCGGTAATTTAGAAACCGCACGAGGAATGGTCTGGGCAATGCGCCCCGTGGTCTCAGGCCTGTGGGGACCCTATGAGCCCGCTCCACAATATATGCAGAGGAGACATGCTGTAACGCCAGGATATCCTTGAAAAAGGTTTCAGCAAAGCTGGCTGGCTGCGAGCTCTCCGCACCCTCAGGCAGGCCCACCACGCGCACATTATTGCGGCGCAGCCTATTTTCGGCGTCCTCAGACCGCGCCATGAAGGTTTTAACCGTGCGTTGCAGATCAGCGACATTCTGGGATGTTATAGCCGCGGCATCCTCAATATCTGAGATACGAGTCTCAGCAGCAGTGACACGGCCTCTAAACTTGTCCATATCTTGCCTGATGAGGCCACACTCCATGGCCAGTGTGTCAATTTTCCCCATAACCAGGGTTTTGCTCTCCTCAATGGCCGCCAAAATGACTGCAGTGGAGGCAGTACCCTCAGATTTCTCCATACCTTGGGGCTGCTGCGGGTCACCATCCACCTGCTCCATGTCCCTCAGAAGCTGCAGGGCTGTCTGTATGGCCACTGCACGCTCCGCTCCGGAGGGCAAGATGGCCGCCGCACGTGTCACCGCTGGGGAGCCCTGCGTCTTAGGAGGCAGCTGTTTCTTGGTCGATTTCCTCCTGGATGGCATCGGTGTACTCCGGAGGTGACCCCGAGCACGGAGCAGCTGTCAGCCGGCCCGGATGCCGCTCAGTGCAGGAGATATACACAGGATTCTTAACACAGGAGCCGGAGCTCTCTCGCACACGTCCTCTCTTCCTCACATCCGGACACGCCCCCCCCATTTGTTATATAATTTAAATGATAAATAATTGTTGCTCATAGATTTAGGCCAAAATTTATTTTGCTACATTTCTTTGGTGAAAATAACCAAAATCAGTGTATGTTATTTAGTCTGTAGTTAAAGTGGTTGTATACCTGTAGATAAAATTAATATCTCCTAAACCTGTACGGTTTAGGACATATTTACTTGGCATTCAGCGTCTGACGTCAGTGGCGCATGCGCTATGAATGCCCGGCTAAATGTCCGGCAGATGCTGCTGGACCTTGCCGGGAAGAAGACTCCCACGCGTATGCGCAGGAGTGACGTCATTGCGGCTCCTGCCTCTCACAGCTCCAGAGCCGAGAACCAGGAAAACACATCGACGGCAAAATGTCAGCTCCCTCGGCGTTGACCGGGATTAGATACCGATGCCTCGTTCTAAGGTAAGTATTTCATAATGAGCTAGTATGTGGTGTATACTAGCTCAATATGCCTTTGCCTTACAGATTTTTATTTATTATTTTACATTTTTCTGCGGGTATACAACCGCTTAAACATTTTGGAGATTGCATTAATATATATTGTTTTGCTTTATTTATTTATTTTGATCGAGCTGGTTTCAGCAATAGTGGCATCCGTTGTGCTCCATTCTAGTTTAGATTGTGGAGCTGATGTCAGACGAACACATCTATCCCAGTTGTCATTTGAGTTTTTGACTATTGTGAGTTACTGTACAAAATTTTAGTGCAATTTGTATCTAATATTCTAATATTTCTTGGTCTATTGTTATATTCTCAGTATTTTTATTTCATAACTCATCAATTCATTGACCCCCCCCATATTATTTAAAAGTTGTAACACGTTGCGGCTCATTAGTATAGGCTTTCTATGCCTCTATGCAGATTTGATTAATCTGATTCAAAGACATATGGGTCGTCATGATTCTTTATTCTTAAAGTAGTTGTAAACCCACTTTGACAACTTGCACCTACAGGTAAGCCTAGATTAAGGTTTACCTGTAGGTGCATGAAATATCTCCTTAACCTACACGGTTAAGGAAATATTTGCTGAAAAACACTGCACCGATGACGTCACACGCATGTGCACTAGTGGGCCGGCATCATTGCCGGTTTTTCCTGAATGGGATCTTGCGGGCCCGTGCGCGCATGCGTGTGACGTAATCGCCGCTCTGGTCAATCACAGCGCCGGAGCGGCGATAACAGGATGAAGCTCCGAGCGGACATGGTGGCGGAGAACGAGGAGGACTTCGGGGGCTTCGATTTCAGGTAAGTGCCACAATGAGCTAGTATGCTATGCATACTAGCTCATTATGACTTTCTCTTGCAGGGGAATTTTTAAATAAAAAAGTTGTGGAGGGTTTATTTCCTCTTTAATAACTACTGAGGCCATTGGTCTGTTTTTAGGAATCTTCGTACAAATAAAAATAAAATCATTTTTCACCAAACCCCTCCCAACCTATAGTCAAATGATGGCAAGGAGGGACAGCTCTAGATCCTGGTGGACGTCATATGACACTATCCCCAAAACGGGCCACGATCTGTCACCCACTGTGTTCACTGGACACAGCGGATGACAGATCGGTGTACCGTGCTGCTGCCAGTACCACATGATCCCTGTGACTAATCGCAGCAGATCACATGACAATTGTACGCAATGGATGGCTGTAATTGGTCACAGTGCTCACATGGTACAGAGTCAATCCCAGCCCATCTGTACCATCTAGCTGTGGCCAATCACAGCTAATCACAACAGTAAACACTAAATTAATCGATTTCATTCAGCAAAAATGGTTGTTTATAACAGTGATATTCACTATATAAGCAATCATAGCGTGCAAAAAAAACAAACAATCCTGATCATCTCCCCAGAGAAGTACATGGTTACTCTGGTAACACTGTGTTGCTCTTGTGACAGTAGGCAAAAAAAATAAAAAAATCATACTTTTTTTTAAAATTATTATTAAAATACGATGATGCTGTACTGCACTGGCGACAGTATAATTATAAAAAAATAAGAAATTAGATAGGCCGTCAAGTGCATCAGGACTGATCAATTTTCAGATATATACCAGTTTGTGGACTTTATAACTTTCCTAAAGGTTAAATAATATACACTGATTTTGGTTATTTTCACCAAAGAAATGTAGTAGAATACATTTTGGCCTAAATTTATGAGGAAGAATTATCTGCAAAATTATATAACAAATGAAGAAAAAATAGGATTTTTTACTCACCGTAAAATCCTTTTCTCTGAGTCCATGGACCGACACAGCTTCTCTATTGACAAAGTGGGTATTATCCGTTAATTAGGAGTGACTAGGCAGAAAAACTTGTAAAAAGTGTTGCATCACACCTTCTACAGTACCGCCCAGGGGGCGGACCCTCTGGGTATACCCTCTCAGTCTGCATCTTCGCAGATCAGTTCGTCAAAAAGCAGTACAAACTTAAAAGGAGGGGTGGGTGCTGTGTCGGTCCATGGACTCAGAGAAAAGGATTTTACGGTGAGTAAAAAATCCTATTTACTCTTTCGTCCATGGACCGACACAGCTTCTCTATTGACAAAGTGGGACGTCCCAAAGCAGTGTCAGAGAAAAAACGAGGGGTGGTAACAGCATAAAAATAAACTTCACCCCAAACACAAAACAGCACTCCTCCAACGGAGGAGTTGCAACTCTAAACAGCCGCTTGCAAAACCTTGCGGCCAAAAGAGGCATCCGAAGATGCACCTACATCAATTTTGTAGAATTTTGTGAAAGTGTGTGCGGACGACCAAGTCGCCGCTTTACATAATTGGGAAACAGACGCTTGATGTCGGAAAGCCCAAGAGGCACCTATTGCCCTGGTCGAATGCGCCGTGACAGGAAAGGGGGGCGCCTGACCCTTTAAGGCGTAAGCCTGGATTACTATCTGTCGGATCCACCTAGAGATGGTGGCCGATGAGACTGCTTGGCCCTTCTTGGGACCAGCCACCGAAACAAACAGTGAGTCTGACTTCCGGAACAGGGAAGTAGCAGATAGGTATACTCTCAAAGCTCGGACAACGTCCAAGGAATGCAATGCCGACTCCTTAGGATTCGACGGCTGAGGACACAAGGATGGAAGTACAATGTCTTCGTTGAGATGAAAAGCCGAAACGACTTTCGGAAGAAAGGAAGGCTGCCGCCGCAGCACCACCTTATCCCTGTGGAAAATCAAATAAGGAGCCTTGCAGGACAAGGCTGCCAGCTCAGAGACTCGTCTAACTGACGTAACAGCCACCAAAAAGACCACTTTCTGAGAAAGTGTCAACAGGGGAATATCTCGAATATTCTCAAACGGTGCCTTCTGAAGCACCGAGAGGACCAGGTTCAAGTCCCACGGAGGTAACGGGGGACGGACCGGAGGGGCCACATGTCGGACCCCCTGCACAAATGTACTCACGAGAGAGTGAGTCGGCAGGGGTCGCTGAAAAAAGACAGCCAGGGCAGATATCTGTCCCTTAAATCGTACTTAGGGCAAGCCCTTGGTCCACCCCATGCTGTAAAAACAGCAGGATTCTGGAAACCAAATAGGTACGCGGATGCCATTTCATTTCCTCACACATGGAGATGTAGGCCCTCCAAGTGCGGTGATAGACCTTCCTAGAGGACGGTTTTCGAGCACTTCTCATAGTAGAGATTACTGAGTCTGACAGGCCCCGGTCTCTCAGTACCTGGTTCTCAACAGCCATGCCGTTAAAGCCAATGACTGTAAAGCAGGATGGAATATGGGACCTTGCGATAGCAGGTCCTTCCGTAGTGGTAGGCGCCAGGGGACGTCTGCTACCAGACGTACTAGATCGGCGTACCAAGGACGCTGAGGCCAATCTGGAGCGATTAGGATCATTGGAATTCCCTCTGCCTCCACTCTGCGGAGCAGAAGAGGAAGAAGCCTTAAGGGAGGGAAGGCATAGATTAGCCGATACTGACCCCACGATGCAACCAACGCGTCCGTTGCGTCTGCCCATGGGTCTCTTGACCGGGCCACAAATCTCAATACCTTCCAATTGAGTCGGGAAGCCAGAAGATCTACGTCTGGTGTGCCCCATCTTTGGCAGAGGAGTTGGAACACCTCCGGGTGTAAGGACCCTTCTCCCTGGTCCAGCATCTGGCGGCTCAGGTAGTCCGCCTGCCAGTTTTCCACACCCAGAATGTACACGGCCGACAGTGCCGGTACGCTCCTCTCTGCCCACTTCAGGATGCAAGCGATCTCCGATGTTGCAGCTGAGCTTCTTGTTCCTCCTTGATGATTGACATATGCCACTGCTGTGGCGTTGTCTGACTGGATCCTGACTGGATGCCCTTGCAGCCTCTGAGACCATTTGAAGAGGCACAGCCTGATCGCCCGGATTACCAGGACATTGATCGGCAGCAGGGCTTCCTCTGGGGTCCAGCGACCTTGCGCTCAC
Organism: Rana muscosa; assembly: GCA_029206835.1. NCBI lineage: Eukaryota > Metazoa > Chordata > Amphibia > Anura > Ranidae > Rana > Rana muscosa. The sequence goes on from JARGYO010005626.1 coordinate 8,215,235, forward strand.
TGAACACCCCAGACTCCCCCCCAACCTGTAAGGCTGGCGTCCGTCGTGATCACTATCCAGTAAACCGGAAGAAATGACTTCCCGGCCATTAGAGCCGGTGCTGTCAGCCACCATACCAGGGATCTCCTGACTATGTGGCTCACTCGGATTTGATAATCCAGAGATGATGGACATCTGTTCCATCTGGACAGAACTTCCTTCTGTAACACTCGAGTGTGGTATTGAGCATATGGAACCGCCTCGAAGGAGGCTACCCTGAGGCCCAACACTCGCATGCAAAAAACGGAGTGACGACCAATACCTGGAAGTCAGCTGCCGTACTGCAGCCCGGAGGGTCTGCAACTTCTCCACAGGGAGGAATACCTTTGCCTCTGAAGAATCCAGAATCAACCCCAGGTACCCTAGGCGTTGAGTGGGCACCAATACTGACTTTTGCGTGTTTAGTATCCAACCACAGTCTCGAAGAGTCTGACAGGTAATGGACACGCTTACCTCTAATTCTGAGCTTGAAGGGGCCTTCAGCAGAAGGTCGTATAAGTAGCCTGTGATAGCGATACCCTGCTGTCTTAGAAGTGCCAGAATCGGAGCGAGCACCTTGGTGAACGTCCTGGGTGCTGAGGCAAGGCCCAACGGGAGGGCCACAAACTGGTAGTGGTCCTTCCCGATAGCAAATCGCAGAAACCTCTAGTGTCTGGAGTATATGGGGACATGCAGGTATGCGTCCTTGATGTCCAAGGAGGCCAGAAAGTCCTAGCCTTTTAGCCAGATCAGGCGGCGTATTGCTACTGCATAAACCAAAGTTTTAGACAGCAGGGGAATAGTATTCATGTCTGACTCGCAGACAAACCTAAGGCCCTGGACCAACAGGTCGGCCAATGTTATCTCATCAGGAGGAGCATCTCGCTCCTTAACCCCTGGAGTAGCAATCTTGCCCATTCAGTAAGTGTGTGAGACACTAGGGCCCCCGCCAATGCCGGGCGTACTGCCGAGCCTACCACTGAGTATAGGTAGCAAGCGAGTGCTTCAGCCTTCTTATCCACAGGGTCCTTGAAAACAGGAGCCCCTTCTACAGGAATTGTGGTGGCTCTATTAAGTCTGGACACCGGAGGGTCCACTATAGGGGGGAGAGGTCCATTTCTTCAGAAAACTCTCCTCAAAAGGGGTACCGTACCGCAAACCTCTTTGGGGCTGTAAAGACCCTCAGTGGGTTCTCCCATTCCTTGTATAAGAGTTTATCAAAAGACACACAAGGGAACACCTTAGCAGTGCGGGCAGGTCTATGAAACCCAAGTGGACCGGAGTCTCTGCTGCTTCTGCAGTATTTTCCAATTTTAGCATATCCCGCACTGCAGTAATAAGGTCAGATACCAAAGCCGTCTCGCGTACTGACCTGGACTTTGAGTCATTCTCACTGTCCGGTCACGGTCTGCAGTCTCTGATGCGTCAGAATCTGGGCCCCGAGCCGTAGCTGGACCTGGTTCTGCACCAGAATTATCCCCAGAAGCTTGCAGGGGATGGGGCGTTTACTACCCCCTGTATTCCCGTGTGCTGCTTCCACCCTGGCAGCAAACGCCTCTAGGATTGCAGTCATAGCGTTCATAGACACCTCAGGGGCACCACTGCTAAATCTGGTGTTTCAGGGGAGAAGACATCTGGCTCAGATGCCATGCTGACCACACGCTGACACTCACAGGGCTCCAGGCAAGATATCAATAGGCCACCCTCCTGTGCTGCAGAGAGGCCGGGTCACCCAGAGGACTCACCACCCTGGATAGGTACTGCTATGCTGCGCCTGTGATGCTGTCCCCCTGCTGCTGTGTCAGTCTGCTTCTTTTATCAGCACTTCCTGTGTGAATTTTCGCGCCAGTGTAATGCACCCTAGAGGCCGGAGGCTCTCGAAAAATGGTTGCCAAAAACGTCTGTATGGAAGATAATGTGGGCTCTAAGAAAATGGCCGCCGACAGAAGCTAGAGGTCAAGCAGCCATAGCCCACAAAAAGATGGCCGCCGAACGGCAATATCTGCATACAGGGTGGACAAACATGGCCGCCGATCAGCTGATAGGGGCCACTGGGTGTGGCCGAACCACAGGAAGATGGCCGCCGGGCAGTCACAAGAGGCCAAACTTGGCATGGACCACCTCAAAATGGCCGCCGACAGCATGGAGGAGGAAGGACACAAACACAGGTAAGAAAAAATGACATTTCTTTTAAATGTTAGTTACAGCCAGCCCCGCTCCAGTGGGACCCCCTAGGTGACCCCCAGCACCCAGCAACCTTTAGCTAGAAGCCCAGGGAGGAGGGAATGGCAGGGAGAGAGGGAAGAAAGGGGCCACAACCACTTACTTGATCTCTCCAGGAATGTCCAGCTAAATCACCCAGCCGAGGCAGGGGAGTTTTACTTACCTATCCTGCATGTATTCTGCTGGAAGACATTCCAAACAGATCATCGTCCGCGCACGGAAGGTGACTGTTGGCCAGGCATGCTGTGATTGGACCCAGAAGGGACGATCATATGTATGCCCTGGAGCATGACGCTCACCGGACAGGCTGCTGCGACTCGGCCGTAAGGTCAGCCGAAGCTGAGCGGTCCGATGCAAGCCTTGGAGCGTAAGCTCACCGGCCAGGCTGCTGCGACTCGGCCGTAAGGTCAGCCGAAGCTGAGCGGTCCGATGCAGGCCCAGGAGCGTAAGCTCACCGGCCACCCGTGGAGCGACGGGCATGTCGTGGAAAACCCAGCGCGTAGCTAAGGTCGGCACACGCTCGATGGCCGAAACTGGGGAGACTACAAGGATCGAGGATCCAGCCTGTCACCCAGTCGGCAGTTGATCGAAGATCGCAGGAAACAACAAATGTAGCAAAAAAAAAAAAAAAATATATATATATATCTTTTTTCCCCGGACCAATGGGCCCGAAGGGAGCCATGTCCTACTCCTTGCTAGACAGAAAAAAACTGATCTGCGAAGATGCAGACTGAGAGGGTATACCCAGAGGGTCCGCCCCCTGGGCGGTACCGTAGAAGGTGTGATGCAACACTTTTTACAAGTTTTTCTGCCTAGTCACTCCTAATTAACGGATAATACCCACTTTGTCAATAGAGAAGCTGTGTCGGTCCATGGACGAAAGAGTAATAAGTATTTTTTTCCAAAATCTGTATTTTTTCATTTATTTATGGTAATTAAATGCCACCAAAAGAAAGATCTATTTGTGTAAAAAAAGGCCTGGGCAGGAAAGGGGTGAAAGTGCCCAGTAGGCAAATGGTTAAAAAAATAAAATAATTAGTGATTATTTTTCAACTGGTGCCCTAAAAATGTTATCCATTGTTTTTTTCTTTTTTGCGTGTTAGTTTACGGGATGTGACACCATGAAATTACATAAACATGGATGGACTATAATTTTTGATACGTAAAGTTGATTATATGCACTTGTCAAAGAATTTGGTTTCCATGTTCACAAAGGCTTCAATAGTAAATATCAGTGTTATAAATGAGGGTGGTTTACAACGCGCGCGCACACACATAATAGAAAGTAATACCCATTGAACTTTTCCTTTTCCTTTTCAGTCATTGCTCCTAAAATGAAATCTTTTAAAGTACATGTGTTCTCCAGCCACTCAATAATTCCAATTCTAAAGAAATGGGAAAGAAAGATCAATTAGTGATTTTGTTCTGCTGTACAAAATAATTTTACAATACATGAAATTAAATACATACAAATCATGAACTAAGAAGATACAGGTACTCATACCGTGGGGTCATGGGTACCACTTGGTATGTCTTTATCTGCATATATCTCTGGCTACAAGCTGCATCCTGGGAAAGGATAATATTCATGACATCAAAAAGCTGTTCAATCCGCTGGTCCTGGCGCAGATCTTCACCGCCTTTTACCAGAAATGGGTAGTCCCGCTCATCATTTCCTCGGATAACAATACGCTTGGGTTTTCTGATGGAACTCATAACTTTAACCTTACATTCAAATTAAGAGAGTCATTTACTCAAAGAATTAATGGCAAACAAAAACTTAAAAGCATATATAAACCCTCACCTTGTAAAACAACCCATGCAGTTTAAAAAAGAAATGAAAGGCAAAACATTACAAATTCATGTTTTCACTTTTTTTATAAGTGATCACATACTGTAACCTCTATTCTCAGCTGCAAAAGGAGCTCAGAAAGCTAGGGGAGGACTGTGCGGGGGGTTGGGAGTGTCAGCAGAAGTCTGATCATTGGAGGAGAGCAGGCCGAGATCCCAGAAAACTGACAATTGCTGTGCTCTCATGCCTAGAGTGGTTTCGGTTTTAATAAGAAAGCAGTGGGACTGGCAGGATCACCAGGGATTTAAACACAAAAGAAGCAAAACAAAGAGAAAGATATACTTTTTCATACAAATACATGGTACAGCAGGCACATATCAGGCATATGAAATGTTGGGGTAACATTCTTAACCGCTTGCAGACCAGCCACTGTGATTACACAGCGCCAGGTCGGCGCGAGATGTCGTAGCTGTACATCGGCTCCTTTAAGCTGCATAGCTGGGTGCCGATGCTCGTGACCGCCGGGCATGAGAGGAAGAACAGGGACGTGTGTGTGTAAACACACACACACATCCCTGTTCTGAGAGCAGTAGAGATGAGGATCGTGAGTTCCTACAAGCTGGGAACCACGATCTCTAATCTCCTATAGTGAGTCCCATCCCCCTTCAGTTACAACACACTATAGGGAACACGGTTAACCCCTTCCCTGCCAGTGACATTTTTACAGTAATCAGTGCATTTTTATAGCACTAATCGCTGTATAAATGCCAATGGTCCCAAAAATGTGTCAAAAGTGTCCGATATGTCCGCCATAATGTCGCAGTCCCGATAAAAATCGCAGATTGCCGCCATTAGTAGTAAAAAAAATTAAGAATAAAAATGCCATGAATCTATCCCCAATTTTGTAGGCGCTATAACTTTTGCACAAACCAATCAATATACGCTTTTTGCGATTTTTATTACCAAAAATATGTAGAAGAATACATATCGGCCTAAACAGAGGAAAAAATTTGCTTTTTAAAAAAAATAAAAAAATTGCTATTTATTACAGCAAAAAGTACAAAATATTGTGTATTTTTTCAAAATTGTCACTCTTTTGATGTTTATAGCGCAAAAAATAAAAACCGCAGAGATGATCAAATACCACCAAAAGAAAACTGTATTTGTGGGGAAAAAAAAGAACGTCAATTTTGTTTTGGTACAGCGTTGCACGACCGCGCAATTGTCTGTTAAATTGACGCAGTACCGAATCGCAAAAAATGCTCTGGTCATTGAGCCGCCAATTATTCCGGCGCTGAAGTTTTTTAAAAATGTAGTGAACCAGGTCATTCTTAACATTGGTCTGTGCTGTGCAAGTTTTTATTCTGGTGCCCATCTACTTCACTGGGCAACTCTTCTACCTATCCATAACACCACAACTGGATTAGCCCATTCAATTAGTACTAGAACTAATAAATAGAGTTATAGAAAGCGAACAAGCAGAGTATTGTAAACATAATGCCTTGTCCTTTTGCACTTGTGTGCAGTTATGTGTGCTCCTGATGCACATTACTGCACGAGTTTCAACCGGTGCTTACATGTTTTTTTCCTTTTTCTCCAAATTTGCAGGTTTATGTTATGCTGAGCAAAGGTTAAAGAGGAAGTAAACCCAGTATTTTTTATTTTTTTTTAAAACCCTGCAAAAGAAAGGCATAATGAGCTAGTATGCATAGCATACTAGCTCATTATGAATGACTAACCTGAGATCGAAGCCCCCGAACTGCTCCTCGTTCCCCTCCGCCGCCGATATCTTGACTCGATGTCCCTTCCGTGTATCGCCGCTCCGGCGCTGTGATTGGCCGGAGCGGCGATGATGTCACACGCATGCGCGCGGGGCCGGCATTCTCCCATTCAGAAAACCGGCACCGCTCAGTGCACCGTTGTCTATGGCGTGCATGCGCCGTGTAGACATTGGTGCAGGGTTTTCTGCAAATATCTCCTTAACCGTGTAGGTTAAGGAGATATTTGTTACACCTACAGGTAAGCCTTAATCTAGACTTACCTGTAGGTGCAAGTTGTGTGGTTGGGTTTACAACCACTTTAAGGAACTCTTAAAAACAGATTTTTTTGTTGGGATAAAACCCAACAATTCTACATGTACAATTTTTTTTTTTAAAACACGGCGTACAGTACAAAAAGGTAGCTAGCCATGTAATAATGAAAAGAAATATACAGTAATACCTCGGATTGGGGGTAACGCGGTTAACGAGCGTTCCGCAATACAAGTTATTTTCTTTTAAATCCTTTCTCGGTTTGCAAGCGTTGTCTCACAAAACTATCAGGATTCATGCCTCTGCGGTGTGCAGTAACACATTTGGCCAGAGGTGCGGGGGCACTGGTGACATTCGGAGCCACTCAGATGCATTCGGAGCCACTCGGAAACGCACAATTTCCGAGTGTATCCGAGCCTGTTCGAGTGCATCCGAGCAGCTCTAAACCGTTTCGGAGTGTTTCCTAGTGTCTCTGGCGCCCCCTCCCACATCTGGCCACATGTGGTACTGCATACCATAGAAGTCACTGTGGAACAAATTATCTGAGTTTCAATTGACTTCCATAAGGAAAACCGCTTTGACATACGAGTGCTTTCGATTACAAGCATTCTTCTGGAACAATTATGCTCGTAATCCAAGGTTCCAATGTAGTCTTAAATGCTTTTTCATGCATTAAAGTGTTATGCATTAAAGTGCTATTAAACCCAGGACCCTGCATTCAATATCTCTGGTTTCTCAGAGTACACAGAATATGGAAATGCAATAGTTTTAGTAAATATAAACTGCTAAATATCTTTTCTCATCAGCAGTATATATATATAGCAGTCTTAGGACTTCTATGAATTCTTGGTTAAAGCTTGTAGGAGGAGTTTTCATACTGCACTGAGCTGTCCTATCAGGATGCAGGACTCCTGACCCTCTGTCTGGACAGTGCTAATTTCCCTGTGCTGATCACATGCACTCTCCCAAGCAAAAAAAAAAAAAACTCTCTAGCAATACACACTAAACTGAGTATTTGCAGCCTGACTCCAGTAACCGTCTTATCCAGACATGTTTTGGAGTAATTGGAAGAAGAGATGGATCTGTGCATACAGGATCAAACAGTCTTTTTGCACAATGCAAAGGATTAACCTCTTAGGTTCCACAGTGAGTATAACACGAATGCTTTAGCATATACAGACTGATTTTACTATTGTGGGTTTAGTAACACTAACTTCTTGTCTACCGCCCGCCGTCAAATGACGGCGGGACGAAGAGCCTCTCGTTCTGGGCGGACGTCATATAAAGTCGCGCCTTTCCGAGCCACTAGGGGGCGCGCACGCCCGCCACTGGGGACACGATACGCGTGCCCGGTGGCCGCGATGGCCCCCGGGCACCCGCGATTGCCCAGTAACTGAGCAGGACCGTGTATCTGTGTGTGTGTGTGTGTGTGTGTGTGTGTGTGTGTGTAAACACACAGAGCCACGTCCTTTTAGGGAGAGGAGACCGATGGTGTCCCTTGTACATAGGGACACCGATCGGTCACCTCCCCCAGTGAGTCCCCTCCCCCCACAGTAAGAATCACTCCCTAGGGAACACATTTAACCCCTTGACCGCCCCCTAGTGTTAACCCCTTCCCTGCTAGTCATATTTATACACTAATCAATGCATTTTTATAGCAGGGATCGTTCAATGTGTCAGAAGTGTCCGCCGCAATATCGCAGTCACGATAAAAATCGCAGATCGCCGCCATTACTAGTAATAAAAAAAAATAATAATAATAAAAATGCTATAAATCTATCCCCTATTTTGTAGCTGCTATAACTTTTGCGCAAACCAATCAATATACGCTTATTGAGATTTTTTTTACCAAAAATATGTAGAATACATACATATTGGCCTAAACTGAGGAAAAAATTTGTTTAAAAAAATAAATAAAAAATGTATATTTATTATAGCAAAAAGTAAAAAATTGTGGGGTTTTTTTCAAACTTGGCCCTCTTCTTTTGTTTATAGCGCAAGAAATAAAAACCGTCAAGGTGATCAAATACCACCAAAAAAGAGCTCTATTTGTGGGGAAAAAATTATAAAAATTTCATTTGGGTACAGTGTTGCATGACTGCGCAATTGTCATTCAAAGTGTGACAGCGCTGAAAGCTGAAAAATGGCTTGGGCAGGAAGGGGGTGAAAGTGCCCTGTATTGAAGTGGTTAAAGCCCTTTCAATTTATTGAAGGAAAATAGACAAGTGGTTGGGCCCTGCATCATGAGCAGTGCCAGTCATACTTCCTAAAGCAGCACCTTATAATTGTACCTATCATTAAATACAACACTTCACATGGCTTAACAGCCTATTATATTGATTACACAATTTAAAGCGGAGGTTCACACTAAATTACAACACTATATCATGCTGATCATCGCACCACATACATCTACATAAGCCAAAAGATTTTTTTCTATGTGTTTACAATACCTTGAATTCGCTGTTTAAAGTTGGACTTCTGGGGTTCTCTCCCGCGGGAGTAGGCGTATCCACTCTTCCCCAGCGCTGCAATGTCTCATGGGAGGACGGTATCATGCTTCCCAGGAGACAATGCGGAACGCCGTCCAGCGAATGCCATCACAACGGGGCGTATACATTCAATGGCGTAGACCGGTGTGATGGCAACTATTCACCGCTTCCAGGAAGTCAGTGCTTGTGGGCTTCACAATGCCCACAAGCAAAATGGGAAATGCCAGCATCGGGTTTTATAACTTTATGTTATCTAAGAAAACGGACGGGGGATGCTTTTTGGAACTGTACAAGTGAGTACTTACTTGTAATCTAAAAGCCCATTGTATGCAAACAAAAAAAAAAAAAAAAAAAAAAGATTGGCCGCGGAACCTCCGCTTTAAAGCTGATACCCACCTTTGCTGTCACTTTAAATTGTTTGGGCCAAGCTGTCCATTTTCCACACGAACAGGTGTGCCCACTGGGCACCGTTGTATAGTAATATTAAAATTACATTTTAACTTAAAAATTGCTGCGCTAATAAACCATCAAAACCGTGAAATACAATAAATTGCATAAACCTTAGCTATACACACATCAAATACAGTGGGTACGGAAAGTATTCAGACCCCCTTAAATTTTTCACTCTTTGTTATATTGCAGCCATTTGCTAAAATCATTTAGGTTTATTTTTTTCCTCATTAATGTACACACTGCACCCCATATTACAGAAAAACACAATTGTTGAAAGTTTTGCAGATTAAAAAAGAAAAACTGAAAAATCACATGATCCTAAGTATTCAGACCCTTTGCTGTGACACTCATATGTAACTCGGGTGCTTTCCATTTCTTCTGATCATCCTTGAGATGGTCCTACACCTTCATTTGAGTCCAGCTGTGTTTGATTATACTGATTGGACTTGATTAGGAAAGCCACACACACTTGTCTATATAAGACCTTACAGCTCACAGTGCATGTCAGACCAAATGAGAATCATGAGGTCAAAGGAACTGTCTGAAGAGCTCAGAGACAGAATTGTGGCAAGGCACAGATCTGGCCAAGGTTACAAAAAAATGTCTGCTGCACTTAAGGTTCCTAAGAGCACAGTGGCCTCCATAATCTTTAAATGGAAGACGTTTGGGACAACCAGAACTCTTCCTAGAGCTGGCCGTCCGGCCAAACTGAGCTATCGGGGGGAGAAGAGCCTTTGGTGAGAGAGGTAAAGAAGATCCCAAAGATCACTGTGGCTGAGCTCCAGAGATGCAGTCGGGAGATGGGAGAAAGTTGTAGATAGTCAACCATCACTGCAGCCCTCCACCAGTCGGGGCTTTATGGCAGAGTGACCCGACGGAAGCCTCTCCTCAGTGCAAGACACATTAAAGCCTGCATGGAGTTTGCTAAAAAAAACACCTGAAGGACTCAAGATGGTGAGAAATTCGATTCTCTGGTCTGATGAGACCGAGATAGAACTTTTTGGCCTTAATTCTAAGTGGTATGTGTGGAGATAACCAGGCACTGCTCATCACCTGTCCAATACAGTCCCAACAGTGAAGCATGGTGGTGGCAGCATCATGCTGTGGGGGTGTTTTTCAGCTGCAGGGACAGGGCGACTGGTTGCAATCGAGGGAAAGATGAATGCGGCCAAGTACAGGGATATCCTGGACGAAAACCTTCTTCCAGAGTGCTCAGGACCTCAGACTGGGCCAAAGGTTTACCTTCCAACAAGACAATGACCCTAAGCACACAACTCAAATAACGAAGGAGTGGCTTCACAACAACTCAGTGACTGTTCTTGAATGGCCCAGCCAGAGCTCTGACTTAAACCCAATTGAGCATCTCTGGAGAGACCTAAAAATGGCTGTCCACCAACGTTTACCCTCCAACCTGACAGAACTGGAGAGGATCTGCAAGGAGGAATGGCAGAGGATCCCCAAATCCAGGTGTGAAAAATTTGTTGCATCTTTCCCAAAAAGACTCATGGCTGTATTAGATCAAAAGGGTGCTTTGCTAAATACTGAGCAAAGGGTCTGAATACTTAGGACCATGTGATGTTTCAGATTTTCTTTTTTAATACATTTGCAAAAATGTCAACAATTCTGTGTTTTTCTGTCAATATGGGGTGCTGTGTGTACATTGAGGAAAAACAATGAAATTAAATGATTTTAGCAAATGGCAATATAACAAAGAGTGAAAAATTTAAGGGGGTCTGAATACTTTCCCGTACCCACTGTATCTCTCGACGTGTGAAATCAAATTAAAATGTGCCAATAATTGATTATTTTTCTTCCTCAAATATTCCAAATAAACTGATCTAGTGCTTCAGTGCAGTCAAGTAAGATGAGGCTTTCTTAATCTTCACAAATCTTCAAAAGTGTTTATATAAATTCACCTCAGTGCTCCCCCATTAGGTATGCCCTCACCTCATGAAGTGTGACCTCACATTTAAGTTTGGTCCAAAACAGCCTTTTAGTCACCTTGGACTAATAAATCGTGTCTTCCTCATTTCCATCCTGTCAGTTTTTCTCCACCATTGCTCGATATACAGGAAGTCCCAGAGTTACGAACACAATAGGGACTGTAGGTTTGTTCGTAAGTCGAAGTTGTTCGTAAGTCGCGACACAGCATTTGTAAGTGTAACTTCCGGTCGGAACAGTGCATTCGTAAGTGTAACTGCCGCCTGTGCATGGATGTGGGATGTTCCGGGCGCTTGTTATGTTATCTGGGGCATAGTACGGCAGTGTGGGATGTGTCCGGAGGTGTTCAAAGGTATCCAGGACCAGCGTGGAGCACAAGTGGCTGGCATTTGAGGCCGTTCGTAAGTAGGAGTCATTCGTAACTCGGGTGTTTGTAACTCAGGGACTGCCTGTATACAGTGGATATCAAAAGTCTACACACCCCTATTAAAATGTCACGTTTCTGTGATGTAAAATAATGAGACAAAGATAAATAATTTCAGAACTTTTTCCACAATTAATGCGACCTGTAAACTGTACAACTCAATTGAAAAACAAACTGAAATATTTAAGGGGGGAGGGAGTGAAAACAAATGTGGTTGCATAAGTGTGCACACCCTCTTATAACTGTGGATGTTGCTGTGTTCAGAATTAAGTAATCACATTCAAACTCATTTTAAATAGGAGTCAGTACACACCTGCCACCATTTAAAGTGCCTCTGATTAACCCACAAAAAAGTTCAGCTGTTCTAGTAGGTCTTTCCTGAGATTTTCTTAGTCGCATCCTACAGCAGAAGCCATGGTCCGCAGAGAGCTTCCAAAGCATCAGAGGGATCTCATTGTTAAAAGATATCAGTCAGGAGAATGGTACAAAACATTTCCAAGGCATTAGATAAACCATGGAACACAGTGAAGACAGTCCTCATCAAGTGGAGAAAATATGGCACAACAGTGACATTACCAAGAACTGGACATCCCTCCAAAATTGATGAAAAGACAAGAAAACTGGTAAGGGAGGCTGCCAAGAGGCCTACAGAAACATTAAAGGAGCTGCAGGAATATCTGGCAAGTACTGGCTGTGTGGTACATGTGACAACAATCTCCCGTATTCTTCATATGTCTGGGCTATGGGGTAGAGTGGCAAGACAAAAGCCTTTTCTTACGAAGAATAACATCCAAGCCCGACTAAATTATGCAAAAACACATCTGAAGTCCCAATTGCATGTGGAAAAATGTGTTATGGTCAGATGAAACCAAGGTTTAACTTTTTGCCCATGATTCCAAAAGATATGTTTGGTGCAAAAACAACACTGCACATCACCAAAAGAACACCATACCCACAGTGAAGCATAGTGGTGGCAGCATCATGCTTTGGGGCTGTTTTTTTCAGCTGGAACAGGGGCCTTAGTCAAGGTAGAGGGAATTATGAACAGTTCCAAATACCAGTCAATATTGGCATAAAACCTTCAGGCTTCTGCTAGAAAGCTGAACATGAAGAGGATTTTCATCTTTCAGCATGACAAGGACACAAAACATATATCCAAATCAACAAAGGAATGGCTTCACCAGAAGAAGATTAAAAGAGAAGTAGGGTCCCCCCCCCCTCATCATACTTACCTAGGTTAATGCAGCATTGGTCCAATGCTGCATCTGTCCGCCGCTGCATCTGTCCGCCGCTGCCTCTACACTGAGAACCGAGCGATCGAACATCGCTGATGGCTCGGTTCTCTCAGATCCCTGAGCGGAGAGCTGCTGACTTTCAAATAGCAGCTCTCCTCTCTGCTCCTCCTCGCTCACTGGAGCACTGAGCTGTGGAGGGGCGGGGAGCGGCCGTCTCAGGCTCTCAGTGGCTCGTTGAGAGGCTGAGACAGGCATTAGTCCAGGCACCTGGTGGATCCAGACTTTATTGTCGTGATGACACGGTGCCTGGATTGATTCCAGTGACATCAGCAGGAAGCGGACTTCAGACTGCTCTCTGCTGAAAACGGGTCACAGAAGTGCAAAAATAGGATTTTTATACTCACCGTAAAATCCTTTTCTCGGAGTTCATGTATGGACACAGCCTTAATCTTGACAAAGTGGGTATTAGCCTCCCTTCAGGAGTGACTAGGCAGAATGTGTTAACAACTTCAAAGCTGAACAGCCCCGCCCAGGGGGCGGTTCTACTGGCTATATCCCCTCAGCCTGCACTAAGCAACTCAGTTCGTCAAAAGCAGTACAAACTTAAAAAGGAGGGGTATGTGCTGTGTCCGTCCATGAACTCAGAGAAAAGGATTTTACGGCGAGTATAAAAATCCTATTTTCTCTTTTGTTCATGGATGGACACAGCCTTAATCTTGACAAAGTAGGACGTCCCAAAGCAGTGTCAAAAACGAGGGGTGGGAACAGCATTAAAACAACTTTACCCCAAAACAAAACAGAGCTCCTCAATGGAGGAGTTGCAACTCTAAACAGCCGACTGCAATATCTTGCGGCCAAAAGAAGCATCCGAAGATGCACACACCTCAACTTGTAAAGTTTAGTGAAAGTGTGAACGGACAACCAGGTCGCTGCCTTACACACCTGGGAAACTGACGCTTGATGTCGGAAAGCCCAAGAGGCACCTCTTGCCCTGGTCGAATTCAACGGAAAAGAGAGGCGCTCGACCCTTTATGGCGTAAGCCTGATCACGATCTGTCGGATCCACCTCGGAATGGTGGCCGACGAGATCGCTGGGCCCTTCTTGGGACCAGCCACCAAAACAAACGAGTCTGAACTCCGAAACGGAGCAGTAACAGACAAATATACTCTCAGAGCTCGGACAACGTCCAAGGAATGCAACGTCATCTCTTAGGATTCGACGGATGAGGACACAAGGATGGCAGTACAATGTCTTCCTTGAGATGGAAGGTCGAAACGACCTTAGGAAAAAAAGAAGGCTGCGGACGCAGCACCACCTTATCCTTGTGGAAGATCAGATAGGGAGCCTTGCATGACAAGGCTGCCAGCTCAGAAACCCATCTTAACTGAAATAACAGCCACCAAAAGGACCACTTTCTGAGAACGTGTCAACAAGGGAATCTCCCTGATGTTCTCAAACTGTGGTTTCTGAGGCACCTAGAGGCCATTCCATTAAAGTCATTGACTGTAAGCAGGATGGCGTATGGGACCTTGCAACAGCAGGTCCTCTTGTAGCGGTAGACGCCAAGGGACGTCTGCTATACAAGCCCCACGGAGGTAGTGGAGGGCGGACCGGAGGGGCCGCATGCCGAACCCCCTGTACAAACATTCTCACTAGAGAGTGAGCCACCAGGGGTCGTTGAAAAAAGACAACCAGGGAAGATATCTGCCCCTTAATTGTACTTAAGGCAAAAATGTTGGTCCGCCCCACGCTGTAAGAACAGCAGGACTCTGGAACCAAATAAGTACTCGGATGCCACCTCATTTCCTCACAAATGGATATGTAGGTCTTCCAAGTGCCATGGTAAATCTTCCTAGAGGACGATTTCCGAGCACTTCTCATGGTAGAGATCACAGAGTCTGACAGGCACCGGTCTCTTAGCACCTGGCTCTCAATAGCCATGCCTTTAAAGCCAGTGACTGTAAAACAGGATGGCGTATGGGACCTTGCGACAGCAGGTCCTTTCTTAGCGGTAGACGCCAAGAGACCTCTGCTATCAGACGCACTAGATCGACGTACCAAGGACACCGAGGCCAATCCAGAGCAATTGGTACCATTGGAATCCTCTCTGCCTCCAGTCTGCGAAGCAGCTGAGGAAGGAGCTTCAGAGGAGGGAAGGCATAGATTAGCCGGTACTGACTCCACGGTGCCACCAACGCATCTGCCGTGTCTGCCCATGGGTCTCTTGACCTTGCCACAAACCTCAATACCTTCTGATTGAGTCGAGAAGCCAGGAGATCTACATCTGGTGTGCCCCAACTTTGGCAAAGGAGCTCCAACTCCTCCGGGTGTAGAGACCATTCTCCTTGGTCCAGCATGTGGCGACTCCGCCTGCCAGTTTTCCATGCCCGGAATGTATACGGCCAACAGGGCCGGTATGCTCCTCTCTGCCCACCTTAGGATGTGAGCGATCTCCGATGTTGTAGCTGAGCTTCTTGCTCCTCTTTGATGGTTGACATACGCCACCGCCGTGGCGTTGTCCGACTGGATCCTGACTGGACGCCCCTTTAGCCTCTGAGACCATGTGGAGAAGCACAGCCTGATCACCCGGAGTTCCAGGACATTGATCGGCAAGTAAAAAGGAAGGAACGACTTCCCGGACAGAAGTGCCGGTGATGTCAGCCACCAACTAGGGAGGTCCTAACTAGGTGGCTCACCCGGATTTGACAATCCAGGGATGATGGGCATTTGTCCCTTCTGGACAGAATTACCTTCTGTAACACTTGCGTGTGAAATTGCGCATACGGTACCGCCTCGAAGGAGGCTACCATGAGGCCCAGGACTCGCCTGCAAAAGCGGCGTGACGACCATCTTGGGGATGTCAACTGCCGCACTGCAGCCTGAAGGGTCTGCAACTTTCCCATAGGGAGAAAAACTTTCGCCTCTGAAGAGTCCAGAATCAACCCCAGATACATTAGGAGTTGAGTCGGTACCAATACTGACTTCTGAGTTGTCAGCACCCAACCAAAGTATCGGAGGGTCTGAAAGGTTATAGACACGCTCACCTCTAATTCTGAGCTTGAAGTGGCCATCAGAAGAATATTGTCCAAGTAGCCCACGATAGTGATGCCACGCTGTCTTGGTAGGGCCAGAGTCAGGGCGAGCACCTTGGTGGTGAACACCCTCGGTGCCAATGCCAGGCCAAAGGGGGAGCCACAAATTCATAGTGGTCTTCCCCGGCCGCAAAGTGCAGACCTCTCTAATGCCTGGTGCATATGGGGACATGCAAGTATGCGTCCTTGCCAAGGATGCCAGAAAATCCCCTGGATGGAGGGCAGCAACAACAGGGTAAACCAACTCCCTCCGGAATCTTTGTACCTTCACAAAGCAATTGAGGGCCCTGAGATCCAAGATTGGACAAACCCCCTCCTTCTTACTACGAACAGATTTGAGTAAAACCCCTGAAACCGTTCCTGTACTGAAACAGGAATTATCACCCCACGTATCAGCAGGTCTTGAACCGCCCCATATAGGGCTTCACGACGAGTCGGCTGAAGCTGGCGGTTGGAGGAAAAAAATTAAATAAAAATAAAAATCTGTTCAGAAAGCAGGAGCCCCTCCCACCGGAATTGTGGCTACCCTGTTTAATCTGGACACCTGAGGGTCCACTATCGGAGGAGAGGTCCATCTTTTCAGGAACTCTCCTCAAAAAGGGTAACGCACCAGCAAAATTTTTTGGGGATCGAAAACCTTTTGTGGTTTGTCCCGCTCCTTGTATAAAAGATTGTCTAGATAAGACGCACAAGTCACACCTTAGCAGTGCGGGTCGGCTTTACTGAACCCAAAAGGGACCGACGCCTCTGGCGTTTCTGCAGGTTCCTCTATATTTAGAGTATCCCGCACTGTAGTGATAAGGTCACCTATTAGAGCCTTATCGCGTGGTGACCCGGAGTCATCTGCACTGTCCAACCGGCCACGGACCGCATCCTCTGATATGTCAGAACCAGGGCCAAGAGCCGTAGCTGGGCCTGGCTCCGCATCAGAGTTGTCCCCAGAAGATGGTGGGGGGAGGGGGCACTTTTTACCCTCCATGTTGCCACGCACCGCTTCCACCTTGGCAACAAACCAGGACGCCGACATAGCGTCTACTGACACAGCGGGTGCAGGAGCACCAGATGCCAATTCAGGTGTATCAGGGGGAGAAGCGTCTGCTTCTGATGCCATGCTGACCCACGCACCTGACACAAGGACTCCAGTCAAGGCACCAACAACCCTCCCTCCTAGCTGCGACAGAGATGAGGGGTTTCCCCCCCCCCCAGAGTGGAAACAAAAAGTGTAGCGCTAATCAAAAAAATGAACAAGAATGCATGACGCACTCAAATGAGTATATAAAAACGGTGCAATATATAAAAAAAAGACACTCAAATATTAAGTAAAAACAGTAAGAAGTCCTCATATATACAAAATGTCTATATGCGAAATACAAGTGAAAACTTGTGCATCTGATTGTCCTAAAGTAATTCAAAAATGAAGGCAATGGTGAAATTCAAAAGTGGGTGAAGACTTTGAAGGGAAAGGTGACGGTGAGAAGATGAAGAGAACCACCACCATCTCTCTATTACATGATACTTACCTGCTCATATTGATTGGGATTTTCCCGGACCACTACTGCATATGAGGTTATCTGCTAAGAGGTCATCTTTCTTCTGCGGTTTCTCTCTCCATGTTTGGCCATTTCCAGCACAGCAATTTGCAGCATACAGATTGTCCAGGTTCCATCGTGGTTCCACCACACCAAGCCCGTTTGACCCACTGAACATATGTTCCTCTGGGTTCAAACTATCTGGTAAGCTCCTTACCTATTGGTGGTGGTTCTCTACATCTTCTCACCGTCACCTTTCCCTTCAAAGTCTTCACCCACTTTTGAATTTCACCATTGCCTTCATTTTTTAATTACTTTAGGACACTCAATTGCACAAGTTTTCACTTGTATTTTGCATATAGACATTTTGTATATACGAGGAGTTCTTACTGTTTTTACTTAATATTTGAGTGTCTTTTTTTTTTATATTGCACCGTTTTTATACACTCATTTGAGTGCGTCATGCATTCTTGTTCATTTTTTTGATTAGCGCTACACTTTTTGTTTCCACGCTTTTTACTATTTGTCTACTTGTTGTGTTAGCAGCTTATCCAGAGGGCAGCGCGGAATTATTTTGTATGTTCCCCCCCCCCAGAGGACTCACCACCCTTGAACAGTGTATGGCTGCCGTCCGCTTCCTAGTAGAGCTGCTACCTTGTCAGCTATGTCAGTCTGACCACTCTGCAGCGTGTCTGTAGGCTTGCGCCATCTAAATGCTGTTTGATCGGCGTGGACAACAAGAAAATGGCCGCCGAGCGGCAGATAGAGGCTGAAAAACCCTGAGGGCCACAAGAACATGGCCGCCGAGCGGCAGCTAGAGGCCAACACAGCGTGATCACAAGAAATATGGCCGCCGAGAGGCAGATAGAGGCCAATACAGCGCGGGTCACAAGAAAAATGGCCGCCGAGTGGCAGATAGAGGCCAACACAGCGTGGACCACAAGAACATGGCCGCCAGGGCATAAGAGGCTAAACACAGCATGGATCACCAGCAAAATGGTCGCCGACAGCATGGAGCAGAACACACAGGTAAGCAAACTTTTCATGGCAGCTCATAACATTTATCTAGCGGACGTACATGCACAGTTCCCACACAGGGAGCCCCCCCCAGGTGAACCCCCGCCCCAGCAGCCAGCCTAGCTCAGAGAGCCTAGGGAGGAAGGGACGTTTAGAACCGCTTACTCACCTCTCCAGGAATGCCCAGCTATGTCCTCATGCCGAAGCAGGGGATTACTACTTACCCTTCCTGCGTGGATTGTGCTGGAAGCATCCCAGACAGACCACCTTCCGCATGGTGATGGAGGTGACTGTCGGCCCGGCTGCTGCGACTCTGCCCTATAGACCGGTTATATGCATGCCCTGGAGCGTATAGCTCACAGCCACCCGTAGAGCGACGGGCATGTCGTGGACGACCCAGCGCGTAGCTACGGTCGGCACAAGCTTGATGGCTGAAACTGGGGAAACTACAAGGATCTGGGATCCAGCCTGTCACCCAGTCGGCAGTTGATCGAAGATCAAAGGAACAATTGAAAAAAATATATATAATATTTCAATCTGAAATATAAACCTCCAGGCCTATGGGCCCGAAGGGAGCCATGTCTTCTCCTTAGCTAGGCAGAATAAAATGGAGATGCTTAGTGTAGGCTGAGGGGATATAGCCAGTAGGACCGCCCCTGGGCGGGGCTGTTTAGCTTTGAAGTTGTCAACACATTTTGCCTAGTCACTTCTGAAGGAAGGCTAATACCCACTTTGTCAAGATTAAGGCTGTGTCCGTCCATGAACGAAAGAGAAATTAATTGTACTCCTGAGACCCATAGGAGAAGCTCAGCCAAACAAGCTCAGGCTGGACTTCTCCTTTAAAGTTTTGCAATGGCCCAGCCAAAGCCCAGACCTGTATCCGATTGAAAATCTGTGGGGTGATCTGAAGAGGGCAGTGCACAGGAGATGCCCTTGCAATCTGACAGATTTTGAGTGTTTTTACAAAGATCAAGATGTGCCATGCTGATATAGACTCCTACCCAAAAAGACTGAGTGCTAAAATCAAAAGGCGCTTCAACAAAGTATTAGTTTAATTGTGTGCACATTTATGCAACCATATTATTTTAATTTTCTATTTTTACTTCACTCCACCTAAAAAATATCAGTTTGTTGTTCAACAGTTGTACAGTTTATAGGTTACATTAAAGTTGAAAAAATTCTGAAATGATTTATCTTTGTCTCATTTTTTTTACATCACAGAAACCTGACATTTTAACAGGGGTGTGTAGACTTTTTATAGCCACTATATGCAAGAAAGAGGAGCTCCAAATAGCGCTTTTTAAAACCAAATATGTTTTTTTAAATACATTTATCAAACTCACATTTAACAGGTGCTCCAGGGCACCAACTATGTACAGCATGTAAAATTGTGAATCCACCACACTGCAACAGCTCCGTGCCACTCCGAAGATGATCTCCGCGTCTTGTCAAACCATCATCTTCGGAGTTGGACGGAGCTGTTGCAGTGTGGTGGATTCACAATTTTACATGCTGGAGATAGTTTGTGCCCTGGAGCACCTGTTAAATGCGAGTCCAAGGTCACTAAAAGGCTGTTTTTGACCAAACTTAAATGTGAGGTCACACTTCATGAGGTGAGCACATACCTAATGGGAGAGAATTTATACAAGATCTTTTGAGGATTTGTGAAGATTAAGAAAACCTCATCTTACTTCTGGACCGAAGTACTTACCTCTGCACTGAAGCACTGGATCAGTTTATTTGGACTATTTGAGGAAGAAAAATAATAAATTATTGGCACGTTTTAATTTGATTTCACACGTCAAGAGATATTTGATATGTGCATGGCTAAGGTTTATGCAATGTATTATATTTCATGGTTTTGAAGGTTTATTAGCGCAGCGATTTTTAAGTTAAGCAAGGAACACGTATAAATGTGCAAAAAAGTTTAACACTATTGATTAGATATTTTAGTTGCTCATAAGACTCTATCTGAATAATAAAATGAAACCCACTCTGTGCTCAGTGAAAAAGAATAAACAGCTGTACTAAAAAAAAAATTGCTTTGACTGACAATTGCGTGGTCGTGCGAAGTGGCTTTCCAAACAAAATTTACGTCCTTTTTTTCCCACAAATAGAGCTTTCTTTTAGTGGTATTTGATCACCTCTGCGGTTTTTATTTTTTGCGCTAGAAACAAAAAAAGAGCGACAATTTTGAAAAAAAAAAGCAATATTTTTAACTTTTTGCTATAATAAATATCCCCCAAAAATATATCTTTTTTCTCCTCAGTTTAGGCCGATACGTATTCTTCTAGATATTTTTGGTAAAAAAATTTGCAATAAGCGTTTGATTGGTTTGCGCAAAAGTTATAGCGTCTTCAAAATAGGGGAAAGTTTTATGGCATTTTTATTAATATTTTATATTTTACTAGTAATGGTAGCGATAAGCGGTTTTTTATCGTGACTGCGACATTATGGCGGACACAACGGACACTTTTGGCGCTATTTTGGGACCATTCACATTTATACAGCGATCAGTGCTAAAAAAATGCACTGATTACTGTGCAAACGTGACTGGCAGTGAAGGGGTTAACCAGTAGGGGGCGCTGAAGGGGTTAAGTGTGTCCTAGGGATGTGTTCTAACTGTAGGGGGGATGGGCTACATGTGACACGACACTGGTCACTGCTCCCGATCACAGGGAGCTGTGATCAGTGTCCTGTCACTAGGCAGAACAGGGAAATGTTTGTTTACATCAGCATTTCCCTGTTCTTCCTCCCTGTGAGACGATCGCGGGACTCCCGGCGGACATCGAGTTAGCGGGACCCGCGGTCACACTCACGGAGCTTGCGGCGGGTGCACGTGCGCCCACAATGCCGCGTCTTAAAGGGGACGTGTATATATACGTCCATATGCCCAGTCGTGCCATTCTGCCGACGTATATTGGCAAGGGGTTAAAGTGGTTTTAAACCTCAGACATGAAATATGAGCAAAGCATATCATACCTCCATAATGTGTGTACTTATCTCAGTTAAGAGCACTAAGTGTCATTTCTGTCTGCTGCTTCGTTCCTCTGCTATAAGCATAAATCACTCCTGACACGTTTTCCTGACACCAAGAGAAAAAATGTGACGGGAGGGAGCTCCAGCTGATTCATGTCACTGGGTATATGTAAGGGTTTACCAACCACTTTAAATATTTGCAACCACAAAAAAGAGGTCATATCAGCACGGGGAGACTTCTTTGACACCTGTGCATGTATATTTGACACAGACTGTGTGTTACACTGTATGTCATCTTTTAGCGCACAGTTTTTATTATATGATTGTTTTGAGATATTATTACTGCGTTAGGTGTGGATTTGCCATTGTAGCGTTGTAATCTACTTAGAGTGCTGATACACTTTTTATATGCAACCAGCTTGGCCCAAGTGAACTAAATTAATTGTAGCAGGTTGGTACAGCTATGCAAATTGCTGTAGGTATACGTCCCTCCTTTAAGACGATCTAGCAGGCGCCTGCCACATGTCTGCCGGGCACCTGAGATCGCTTGTGACAGAGCAGGAACGTGGATCTGTGTGTGTAAACACACAGATCCACATCCTGTCAGGGGAGTAGAGACAGATTGTGTGTTCCTAGTATATAGGAACACCGATCGGTCTCCTCCTCTAGTCAGTCCCATCCTCCCCACAGTTAGAACACACCTAGGGAACACAGTTAACCCCTTGATCGCCCCCTAGTGTTAACCCCTTCCCTGACAGTGACATTTATACAGTAATCAGAGGCTATTTTTAGCTCTAATCGCTGTGTAAAAGTCAATGGTCCCAAAAAAGTGTCAAAAGTGACCGATCTGTCTGCCGCAATCCTGATAAAAATCGCAGAACGCCACCATTACTAGTAAAGAAAAAAAAAATAACAAAAGTGCCATAAATCTATCCCCTATTTTGTAGACGCTACAACTTTTGCACAAACCAATAAATATACGTTTATTGCGATTTTTTTAACCAAAAATATGTAGAAGAATATATATCGGCCTAAACTGATGGGGATATTTTAGCAAAAAGTACAAAATATTGTGTTTATTTCAAAATTGTCGCTCTTTTTTGTTTATAGCGCAAAAAATAAAAACCGCAGGGGTGATCAAATGCCACCAAAGAAAGCTCTATTTGTGAGAAAAAAGGACATAAATTTTGTTTGGGTACAACATCGTGCAATTGTTAGTTAAAGCGAAGCAGTGCCGTTTTGCAAAAAATAGCCTGATTAGGAAGGGGGCAAATCCTTCCGTGGGCTGAAGTGGTTAAGCAGTTACCCCCATATGCCGCTGTGATATTCATATAATTTGAATGTGCCTAAACTGAGAGATAGACATAAAAAGAACACATACCCTTTCATCAAATCCAGAAATCTTTACATGGTACTCAGGCAGAGGTTTGCTTTTTCCATTATACTGGCCTACAAGACAATGTGACAGAAAAAAAATGTCAGTAAAAAATAGGATCTTTGCACTCACTGTAAGGCCTCATGCACACTGGACGTTTTTACAGATGCCGTTTTTGGCTTCAGACATTTTTTTCTGCACCCAGTAAACTCCACAGCATGTTATCCTATGTGTCCATGCACACATATGCTATTATTAGTGTTTTTTGGCTGGGGCGTTTTCTAGCTGGAAAAAACCCCCCAGAACTAGTGGGTTTTAAGAGGAGTTTTTTAGCTGTAAAAACGCTCCAACTTAGCTAAAAGCTGAAAAATGATGAAAAACTAGGCTATTCAGCGTTTATTAGCATTTTTGAGCCATAAGCTTTTGTGGGAGTATAGTTCTGCTAAAAAAACGCTACTACAAAATTGCTGAAAAACTCATTCTACAGCTTACGCTACTGGTGTTTTTAGATTGCCCACTGTGCATGAGGCCTAAAAATCAATTTCTTGGAGTCCATTGAGTGGGACAGCATAATAAAATATTATTGGGGTATACTGCTGCCTACAAAAGAAATGTCCGCTAGGCACATAGACAACTGAAGGCCAGCCCTTTTGAGACAATAACCACTTCTACCTGCTTACTTTTACCAGTCCAAATAGGGAGCATAAAAGTAGAGGGAGCTGTGTTTCTCAATGGACTTAAAGAAAAGGATTTTGTGGTGGTATTTTTTTGTACTCACCGTAAAATCAGCTTTTCAGAGTTCATTTTAGGACACAGCGGCGATCTTAATCTCTGACTGGTAGGTTTATAGCGCCATCTTCAGGATTAGGACACGAGGCCCGAACATGAAACACAGCCGAAGGGCAGCCCTTGATGGTGGCCCAACATGCCAGCAGCAGCTCAGTTAGTTACAGTAGGTGCCGCCGATATTGTGTCAATCTCACCGTTTCTAGCGGCGAGATTGACACCCTACGAGCTCCGTCGCGAGAGCCAGCGCCGAGCTGTCTCGTCATCGGGAAAGGAAAAATGTTCCTTTCACAATGAGCGACACGCATTGCCGGTAGGCGGAGATCCGACATGGATTCCCACCAATACCAGGCAGCGTGTTTGGTATGAATTCTGAGCGGGAACTCCACGCCAATTTTTTAATAAAAAGAGAGAGCGCAGCGACGACACCGGAGACCCCCGAAGTCGGAAGAAGACCCCCGGAGCTGTGCAATAAGTTACTTTAAAAAGCTGTGCGTGTTTTTTTTATTGCCATTTTTTTCCACCAGGTGAATGGGTAGGGGTACGAGGTCGCCCCCCTGCCCCAGAGCTCCAAACCCCCCATGTTGAGGGCATGCGGCCTGGTACGGTTCAGGAAGGAGGGGGGGGGCGCTCTCGGCTCGTCCCCCCCTCTTCCCCTGCGGCCTGCCAGGTTGCGTGCTCGGATAAGGGTCTGGATTGGATTTTGAGGGGGACCCCCACACCGATTTTTCGGCTTAGGGGAGTCCCCTTCAAATCCATACCAGACCCAAGGGCCTGGTATGCTCCTGGAGGGGGAACCCATGCCGGTTTTTTTATTTAAAAATTGGCGTGGAGTTCCCGCTCAGGATTCATACCAAACACACTGCCTGGTATTGGTGGGAATCCACGTCGGATCCCCGTTCAATACAGTGCCGCGTCTCCTCGCTATTGCAGCGAGATGTGTCGCCACCCTGTCGCCGAGATGTCGGCACCCCTGTCGCCGAGAATCTCTGTGATAGGATCGCGATGAATATACAGTGTCGGCGGCACCTACTGTACAAAGCAGTACAAATAGCAAGAATTTGTCACAGATAGTACAACCAGAGATGTGGGAGCTGTGTGCTTCAATGAAATCGGAGAAAAATGTTTTAAGGCGAGTACAAAAAAAATCCTATTTTTTTTTTTTCATTGATTGAAGAACACAGAGGGGATCTTGATCTCTGACTGATGGGACTTACAAAAGCAGTATCTATAGAGAGGTGGGAAAAAATAGGATTTTTATAACAGCTTACCTGTAAAATCCTTTTCTTGGAGTACATCACGGGACACAGAGCGACATAGTCATTACTAATGGGTTATATAGATACCGTCAGGTGCTGGCACTGGCAACTTCCAAAACCGGAAGTACCCTCCCCTATATAAGCCCCTCCCATCCGGGAGCACCTCAGTTTTGTAGCAAAGCAATAAGTGTCCCCAAAGAGGGGCGGGAGCTCTGTGTCCCGTGATGTACTCCAAGAAAAGGATTTTACAGGTAAGCTGTTATAAAAATCCTATTTTCTTTCTCGTACATCACGGGACACAGAGCGACATAGTCATTACTAATGGGATGTCCTAAAGCAATGCCCAATGAGGGGGGGGGGATACACCATATATAAGCTGAGCGCTATCAGACATGAGGATCTTTTGCGGCCTGCAACACACTGCGCCCAAAGGCGACATCCTCCTGACTTCTAACGTCCACCTGGTAGAACCTAGTAAACGTGTGAACTGAAGACCATGTTGCGGCCTTACAGATTTGAGCCAGGGAGGCCTGGTGATGCACTGCCCATGAAGTTCCAACTGCTCTCGTGGAGTGCGCTCTAACTTTGAACGGAGGCGGTCTCCTTCTCAAGCCATAGGCTTGTATTATGACCTGTCGAATCCACTTGGCTAAAGTAGATTTCGACGCTGCCTGACCCTTTCTGGGGCCTTCCGGCAGAATAAACAAAGTATCCGTTCTGCGAATCTGAGCAGTGGCTTTTAGATAAGCTTTAACTGCTCTTACTACATCCAAAGAATGCAATAACTTTTCCTCTACCGAAGTAGGTTTGGGGAAAAAAGAAGGAAGAACCACATCTTGGTTCAAATGAAACCTCGATACCACCTTAGGAAGAAAGGCTGGATGAGGGCGTAACACTACTCTATCCTTATGGATAACCAGATATGGCTCCTTACAGGACATAGCTGCTAATTCCGACACTCTTTTAGCCGAACAAATGGCTACTAGAAAAATCAATTTCCTGGTGAGAAGAACCAGGGAAATATGCTGTAATGGTTCAAATGGTTGTTTCTGTAGAACCGACAGAACCAAGTTTAGATCCCATGGACATATGGGAATATTAACCGGAGGACTAATACGCATCACTCCTTGTATAAAGGCTTTGACTAGTGAATGCGAAGCCAAGGGCCTTTGAAAAAATATTGACAAGGCCGAAATCTGACCCTTGATAGTACTCAAGGCAAGCTTCCTATCTACAGCCCATTGTAGGAAGTCCAGAATCCTACCTATTACGTATTTACGTGGATGCCATTTCTTGGCCTCACACCAGGCGATGTACGCCTTCCAGATTCTATAGTAGATCTGCCTGGATACCGGCTTCCTGGCATTGATCATGGTAGATACCACAGCATTAGAGAGCCCTCTCTTTTTTAGAATGTGGGCTTCAATAGCCAGGCCGTCAAACCTAGGGCTGGTAAGGAAGGGTGGTATATCGGTCCTTGCGAAAGCAGGTCCGGACGATGTGGGAGGGTCCAAGGACTCCCCACAGACATCTTTACAATCTCCGCGTACCATGCTCTTCGGGGCCACGCTGGAGCCACCAGAATCACTGGTTTCTTTTCTACCCTGATTCTGCGGAGTAATCGAGGTAACAATTGTGGCGGTGGGAATGCATATATCAGCTTGAACTGATCCCAAGGGAACACTAGGGCATCCGAGCCGCAAGCTAGGGGATCCCTTGTCCAAGAGACAAACCTGTCCACTTTTGTGTTGAATCTGGATGCTAGCAGATCTACATCCGGTGTTCCCCACCGCTGACATATTGTCCGGAAAACCTTGGGATGAAGGGACCATTCCCCTGGGCATAATTGTTGGCGACTTAGAAAGTCCGCCTTCCAATTCTCCACTCCTGGAATGAATACCGCAGATATGGCTGGGACATATCTTTCTGCCCATCTCAGGATGTAATTTACTTCCCTCTGGGCTGCACGACTCCTGGTGCCCCCCTGATGATTGATATATGCCACTGCTGTGGCATTGTCTGATTGAATTCTGACAGGGGACCCTTGGAGTTTGGATGTCCATGCTACTAGGGCATACCGGGCTACTCGTATCTCTAAGAGATTGATGGGCAGGGCCTTTTCCGCATCCGACCATCTGCCCTGGAGAGACCATTGCTCCAGTACTGCTCCCCAGCCTATAAGGCTGGCATCTGTAGTGACCACCTTCCAGGAAATCGGACTGAAGGATTTCCCTCTTTCCAGATTCTGGGGAACCAACCACCAGCGGAGGCTCTTGCGAACGGAAGGGGACAAGGACATTGGTAAGTCCAGAGCCTGAACTTTTTTGTTCCAGGCTGACAGTATGGCCCTTTGCAAATTCCTTGAATGAAATTGACCGTAGGGTACTGCTTCGAATGATGCCACCATTTTTCCCAGCAGCCTCATGCACAGGCGTATGGATGGCTGTCTTTTTGAACCCACTAAGTGGATCAAATCTCTCAAAGACGACCCCTTTTCTTGAGGCAAGAAAATTTTTCTCTGGTCTGAATCCAGCCTTAGCCCCAAGTATTCCAGACTTTTGACTGGTTTTAGGGCTGACTTGTCTCAGTTGATAATCCAACCGTGATATTCCAGATACTTGATTGTCTCGTGAACAACCACTTCTAGTTTTTCCACTGAGTGGTCTATCAGCAACAAGTCGTCTAGATATGCCATTATCGTTACACCTCGTGTTCTTAGATTGGCCAATAATGGGGCCAGAATTTTTGTGAACACTCTTGGTGCTGTGGCCAGACCGAAGGGTAAGGCTCTGAACTGAAAATGGCGCCCTTCTACCGCAAAGCGTAGAAATTTTTGGTGGGCTGGAAAGATGGGAATGTGCAAACAAGCATCTCCGATGTCGATCGAGGCCAACCACTCCTCCCCCTGTAGAGCAGCGGCCACCGATCGGATCGACTCCACCCCGAAAGTCCCGATATGTAGGAATCTGTTTAGCCCTTTTAGATTTAATATGGGCCTCACGTCCCCGTTTGGCTTCGGGACTGTAAAGAGGTTTGAGTAAAACCCGAACCCCCATTCTTCCAGGGGAACCTCTATAATTACTGCTTGGAGCAATAATTGTTCTATTGCCAACAGGAGGGATCCTCTCTTCTGGGGATCCCTTGGCACGTTTGACCTTATAAAGCGGGAAGGAGGGGAGTTGTTTAACTCCAATTTGTATCCCAGATTTACTGCGGAAAGCACCCATCTGTCTCTGATCGTGTCCCGCCAGGTCTCTGTGAACAACTGAAGTCTTCCCCCCACCCGATTGAGTGGGGGCAACCCTTCATGCATTTGACTTTGGGGGAGGTTTTGTACCTCTCCTGCTCCAGGGCTTCTTGCTACCCTGCAATTGTCCCTGATTTTTACCTCCGGGATTTGACCGAGGAGGCCGTCGGAACTGTTTCACAGCCGATGTCCTAGGGACTGGAGAAGCAGGCCTCTTAAAAGAGGGACCTCTAACTCTATTTTTAACCGGCAAAAGTGTACTTTTACCGCTGGAAATTCTCTGGATATATTTATCCAGGTCTTCCCCGAATAAGCGTTCACCATGAAATGGGAAGCTGACCAGCAATTTTTTACAGGGAGCTTCAGCAGACCAGTTTTTGAGCCATAGAAGCCTGCGCATATGTACTACAGACAGCGTAAGGCGGGAGGCCTGATGGATTGAATCCTTTATAGCGTCAACCGCAAAGCATAAGGCTCTAGGTAGATCAGCTAGGGCAAGAGCCTGCTGATCTGGCAAGTCCCTTAAGACCTGTTTCAACTGATCCTTCACTGCTTGGCAGACCCCAATAGCTGCCACTGCTGGTTGTGTCACCAATCCTGCTGTAGAAAACGCAGATTTTAATAAGGACTCCAATTTTTTATCTATTGGGTCTTTGAACATTTGGACATTATCCACTGGACATGTCAGTGATTTATTCACACAAGAGATGGCTGCGTCCACTGTAGGGACCCTCCATTTTCTGATGAACTTATCCTCCATGGGATAGACCACCGGAAATCTCTTGGGGGGAGTAAATATTTTTATCAGGATGCTCCCAATCCTGGTAAATGAGCCCTTCCAGTAAAGGATGGATCGGAAAGGAACAAACAGTCTGGGGAGCTTTTAGCGACCCCAACGAGGAGACAGAAGTGGATGATGGCTCCGCAAGGGGCATTTTAAATGCTGATCGGACCATATTAGTCAGGGACTGAACCCATAACCTTTCAGCATGTGATGCTGAGAATGGCTCTTCCACTGTTGATTCCTCTACAACCGAATCGACCTCATCCTGATCCCCTTCAGGTAGGTCGATCCCTGTATGGGACTGTTGCTCTGTTAACAGGCACTCTGAGGGAGGAGACGGAGATCGGGCGCTTTTTTCCTGTGACAGGGAAGCAGCGATCAATGCTGACAATCTCTCTTCCAGCCCTCCCAGAGCTGAGGAAAAAACCTCCTCTGTTACATACACAGGAGCAGGTGAACTGAGGACAGCCACAGTACCAGGTACTCCTGAGGGTGCTCCACGGTTACTAACCTCTGATTCTTCAGGGGAGACTGGTGCAGCCGAAGCATGCCCAAGATCCTCAGAGCCCGATGGAGACTCCCTATGCCTCCTGGAATTTCTAGTCCCGGAGTTTTTAGACGGCATATTCCTAAGCCACAAAGCTGAGGTATTCCAGCCGAAATACACCACTTACTGACAATAGTCTAGCATAAATGCTGCTATAAGAAACAGTTGGTGTCTACTAATGTGCCTTTCTAGGGGGTGCCTGCATCAACCGCTTGCTGTATGCCTTTTTTTAAATGTTGCCAGCTCTGTCTCTGCACTCCATAGCCAGCTCACCACACAAAATTGTGGTTTTTAACATGCTGGGACGCCCGCACATGCGCAGAAGCGCTGCGGCGCGCACAGAGCGTCATCCCCCAGGCTCCGCCCCCTTTCCCGGCTCACCTCTATATATAGAGGCGCGTGCACGCGCACGCGCGCGGCCACGTACGCCTTCGGCGCTAATTTCGAAAATGGAAACTAGGGACAAGAGCCAGGGCCCCTCTTTGCCGCAGGCCGGGGGATGGACGAGCATTGCAACATGGCAGAGGAAGCAGTTTCCCATAAGAGAACTCACCATCTGCCTGGACTTGCTCTGATGAAAAGAAACTAGTCCACATGACAAGAAACGTTCCACAGCGGCCTCTAGTGGCAAACACAGGTACCGCAGTCTAATATATTAAATATATATATAAAAAATTTTTTTTTTTCTTGACCACTATTAAAATTATTACATTTTTTTAGTAGTTACAGGCATGCACAGATATTAGCGGGAATACCGTTAGGTAACAGACAGAAAGACAAATTAGGCTTGGGGGTCCCCCAATAGAACCAAGTTCCTGGGGGCCCCCACTTACCTGTTCCCGCCGCAGGACTTTGTTTGGTCCACAAAAGCCCAAACTTCACCTATCACGGCAGGCATTGTAATCAAACCTTCAGGGACCGGGTTCCCAAGGATTCCACTCCCCTGGACCTGTATAGCACCCTGCACAGAAAACATCTTGGTCGTGGGTATGACCAGAGCTCTGGATCCCAGGGTCCAGCCCTCCTAAGAGAGGCATTACAGGCAAAACCTTGCTCTTCTCTGCAAGGCCCGGGTACCGACCGTTTAGCTATGAAGCTTTTTTGGTCGGATCCGGAATAGCTTACTGAGGCCCAAAAGAACCTGTACGCAAGCTCAGTGAAAAACACATGTTTCTTCTTGGCCAACACCTTAGACACTGGCAAAAAACTGAGGTGCTCCCGGATGGGAGGGGCTTATATAGGGGAGGGTACTTCCGGTTTTGGAAGTTGCCAGTGCCAGCACCTGACGGTATCTATATAACCCATTAGTAATGACTATGTCGCTCTGTGTCCCGTGATGTACGAGAAAGAAAACAAACAACTCAATAGGCAGGAACAGTTCAAAATAAACGTCCGCAAGACTCATGTTTAACAGACAGGAGCAGGGACCACCTTCATATGCTAGAAACACTGACAGTGGACTATACAAAGGCCAGGTCACGCAGGATAGATGATCCCAAGGTCCCTGCTAGGGAGCTGGGAAAAGCTAGATAGTGGAACAGATGCCAAAGCTACAAAGAGACCCACTCTGCAAAAAAAACAAAAAAACACCAGCCCATAAAAACACACCTCACAGAGATGACGGCAACAGGGAAGGAAACTGTGGAAGCAAGAGCAGAAGTAGAAAATACTAAATGATCCAAAACACCCTAGAACCGCTGTAGGTAAACAGGAAGTAACCTAATAGTCATCTGGCACAAAAAATCCTAAGAAATAAGGGGCTTCAGTCCCAAAATAAGAGCACATGTGCTGATTAACAGCCCCAATGGTACACAGGAGATCACAGAGAGTTACTTGGAGTGAAGGAACATGCCTCGCATCAAGAAAGTATGTTGTGCAGACCCAGCAGGAGACCTGCCTCAAGAACCTGCCGATAAAAGCAGTGACCTAACATCAGTCCTAGGACTGAACATCCAAGCAGTCCAAAGGAACCCACGGAAAAAACTGTCAGGAATCAGAATGGGCCATAGTAACACTTCTGACAGGAGTGGGCACAACCCCAGAAGGTCCTCTGTATTGAATTCTGCACGGGGGGCATGGCCAAGAGCGGCATGTGCGAGGTTGTGTCTCACAGCGCTCCCGTTATAGATCCTGGATTGATCCTGCTCCCAGCCCGGTAGACACGCTGCTGCCTACCCTTCAGTGGTCTGGTGGAAGCCTCGGAGAAACAGGCATGATGACCCGCAAGAGTGAGGACGACAGATCGCTGCCCGACTCCCAACATGGTGCCTCAGCAGTTCTTCCCCAGCGCGGACGTGGGCCCGGGACACCGTGAGTAAGCCGCCAAAGACCTCTAAAGCAAAGTATTCCCCTATAAGGACATGTTGTACTATGCCCAGAAGGTCTCTGGCTCTACAGGGCAGAAAGTACAGGAGAACTTGAGCGCTACCCCGGCCATATTTCAAACTGGGCCTGTGGATGCTCAGCCTGCACAAGGCCCCATAGCGGACACAGATCAACCACTGACTGATTCAGAGAAGGGGGAGAAAGAGAGAGAACAACCCATCCTAGCTGAAATACTGCATGCAGTCAACAAATGTACAGCGTCTGTTAATACCCTGAAGGAACATTTTGGTGGTCTGAAAGAAGATGTGGACCTGATTCATCAGGACCTGTAAAAGATAAGAGAATGTACAACAGCAGCTGAAAGTAGAATCAGTGATGTGGAAGATAAGCTGGACCCACTGATTAGGGAAGCTCAAATTACAGCAAGGCAGGCTAAAGCTACACAGTTTAGAGCCGAGGACATTGAGAATCGCCTGCGGCGCAATAATGTCTGGATTGTGGGACTGCCGGAGAAGGTGGAGCGGAGGGACCCCACAGAATTTGTGTAGCGCTGGCTATTGAAGGTGTTTGGCAAGGTGGTCTATATCACTTTATATTCAGTTGAGAGAGCACATCGTGTGCCCTTAAGACCCCTTTTTCTGGGCCACCCACCCCGTACCATCCTGGCCTGTCTGCCGAGTTATAAAGACACAGAAATTATTCTGCGTCAAGCCAGAGAGAAGCACAATGTCCCATTTAATGGGGTAAAAATACCCTTTTACCCAGACTTTTCGGCTGAAGTACAGTGTGTAAAAGAGAACCTTTTGCTGATGTTAAAAAATGGCTTCAAAGACTCCTGGTAACCTATGCCATGCTATTTCTGACAAAACTCTGCATCACTGCCAAGGGGCAATCACAATTTTTTGAGTCAGCAAAAGAGGCGTCTTACTGGCGCGATGCCACTGAATACACTTTATGCCCAATTAAGAGAAAAGATGCATAAGAGGATTGAAACTTCGCTACCTCTACACAGTGTAAACGGCTCGGTTGCTTCATCTTGGGCCTCAACACATGACAATATCTTTACCTGGGAGCGATACTTATCCTTTTACTACAAAGAGCGAATGGATTTGTCATAGTGCTGGAAGTGTTGGTTACCTGCTATGTGATGGTCCAGATAGAGTCTGGACACTGGCCTATTAAGAGGAGAGGCCTGTTGTCCTCCCTGGTACTTTTTCAGTTTGAGTTTATTTGTTATGTTTTAAATTTCTATTTTTTCTTGTTAGGCCCCTTTCACACGGGACGGATCAGTCATGATCCGCCCCGTGAACCTCCGCTTGCTCAGCGGGGATCGCTCCGTTGATCCCCGCTGAGCCGGCTGATGACTGGGCGGTCCCCGCACACTGTGCAGGGACCGCCCTGTCAGATCTCCGCTCTCCCCTATGGGGGATCGGATGAACACGGACCGTCTGTCCGTGTTCATCCGATCCGCTCCGCAGACGGATAGAAAAATAGAAATTTTTCTATCCTGAAAAACTGAGCGTAGCGGACACGGGTGAGATCGGGTGTCAGCGGATGTTCATCCGCTGACATCCGCTGTCCCATAGGGATACATGTATGTCCGTTTTTCATCCGAAAACGGATGGGTGAAAAACGGACATACGGTCCGCCCGTGTGAAAGGGGCCTTACACACAGCCATGACTAACGGACTCCTATATATACAATGATACTTGGAAACATCCTGATGTTCACGACGCCTATTCTGTTCATCTGCACGTGTGGCTGCACAGACTGTTTTTTTCTACTGTTGTTAGTGTCTCCAGAGACTGGTACTTCACTAGTCATCAGCTGGATTTACAGTGCCTTTAAAAAGTATTCATACCCCTTGAAATTTTCCACATTTTGTCATGTTACAACTGAAAACGTAAAGGGATTTTATGTGATAGACCAACACAAAGTGGCACATAATTGTGAAGTGGAAAGCAATGATAAATGGTTGTCAAAATTATTTACTAATAAATATGTGAAAAATAGGATTTTTGTACTCACCGTAAAATCCATTGCTCCGAGTTCATGGACGGACACAGCAGCATCCTGACATATGGGTATTATCCTCCTGTTAGGGGATTGACTAGGCAGAAAAACAGCATGTTAAGTGTTAAAACACATCACACAGTACAGTATCGCCCAGGGGGCGGTCCCCCTGGGTACATCCCCTCTCCCTGCATCTTGCAGCTCAGTTCGAAAAAAGCAGTACAAACATAAAAAAGGAGGGGCGGGTGCGGTGTCCATCCATGAACTCAGAGAAGTGGATTTTACGGTGAGTACAAAAATCCTATTTTCTCTTCCGTTCATGGACGGTCACAGCAGCATCTTGACATATGGGACATCCCCAAGCAGTGTCAAAAAAACGAGGGGTGGGAAAACAGCATCAACAAACTTCACTCCAAACAAACAAGAGCTCCTCAACGGAGGAGTTGCAACCTTAAACAGCCGCCTGTAAAATCTTGCGGACGAAGGAAGGATCCGCAGACGCACTCATATCAACCTTGTAAAATTTTGAGCAAATATGAACGGGCGACCAAATCGCCGCCTTACACACCTGTGAGACAGGCGCTTGATGTCGGAAAGCTCAAGAGGCACCCATTGCCCGGGTCAAATGCGCCGTAACCGGGAAGGGAGGCGCCCGCCCTTTTAGGGCATAGACCTGGATCACGATCTGTCTGATCCACCTAGAGATGGTGGCCGACGAGACCGCCAGACCCTTCTTAGGACCAACCACCGAAACAAACAGTGAGTCCGACCTCCGAAACGGAGCAGTAGCTGACAGGTACACCCGTAGAGCTCGGACAGCGTCCAAGGACTTCTTTGGGATGCGACGGACGAGGACACAAAGACGGAAGTACAATGTCCCCATTGAGGCGAAAAGCCGAAACGACCTTAGGAAGAAATGAAGACGCAGCACCACCTTATCCTTGTGAAAGATCAAATAGGGAGCCTTGCAAGACAAGGCCGCCAGTTCAGAAACCCGTCTGACTGATGTAATAGCCACCAAAAAGGCCACCTTCTGGGAGAGAGTCAGTAAGGGAATCTCCCTAAGATTCTCAAACGGCGGTCGTTGAAGTACTAAGAGGACCAGATTTAAGTCCCACGGAGGCAGTGGAGGACGTACCGGAGGGGCCACATGTCGGACCCCTGGCACAAACGTACTCACCAGAGAGGGAGCCGCCAAGGGCAGTTGAAAGAAGACAGCCAAGGCTGAAATCTGCCCCTTATTGTACTAAAGTCAAGTTTCTGGTCCACCCCACGCTGTAGAAACAGCAGGACCCTGGAAACCGCATATGCATGCGGATGCCACTTAATCTCTTCACACAGAGATGTAAGCCTTCCACGTACGATGGTAAATCATCCGAGAGGATGACTTCCGTGCCCTCAGCATGGTAGAGATCACAGAATCTGACAGGCCTCGGTCCCTTAGAACCTGGCTTTCAATAGCCATGCCGTTAAAGCCAGTGACTGTAAAGCAGGATGAAGTATGGGACCTTGCGAGAGAAGGTCCTTTTGCGTTGGCAGACGCCAAGGAACATCTGCCACCAGACGCACTAGGTCGGCGTACCAGGGGCGCCGAGGCCAATCTGGAGCAATCAGGATCGTTAGAATCCCTTCGGCCTCCACTCTGCGAAGCAGATGTGGAAGAAGCTTTAGAGGAGGAAAGTTGTAAAGTAGCCTAAACCGACCCCACGGTGCCACCAACGCGTCTGTCGCGTCCGTCCATGGGTCTTTTGACCTGGCCACGAACCTCAATACTTTCCGATTGAGTCGCGACGCCAGGAGATCCACGTCTGGCATGCCCCATTTCAGACACGGGAGCTGAAACACCTCTGGGTGTAGAGACCATTCTTCTTGGTCCAGCGCCTGGCGACTTAGGTAGTCCGCTTGCCAGTATTCTACGCCCGGAATGTACACGGCCAATAGAGCCGGCACGCTCCGTTCTGCCCACCTCAAGATGTAAGTGACCTCCGCTGCCGCGCTTCTTATTCCTCCTTGATGGTGGACATACACCACAGCTGTGGCGTTGTCTGACTGGATCCTGACCGGACGTCCTTGCTGCCTCCGAGACCACTCTGAGATGCACAGCCTGATTGCCCGAAGTTCCAGGACATCGATCGGCAGGCGGGATTCTTCCTGGGTCAAGCGACCCTGGGCCGATTGAACCCGCCAGACTCCCCCCATCTGGTAAGGCTGGCGTCCGTCGTGATCATCGTCCAGTGAAAGGAAAAGAAAGACTTCCCGGACCGAAGGGTCGGGGGAAGTCAGCCACCACACCAGGGAGGTCCTGACCAGGTGACAATCCAGGGACGATGGACATTTGTCCCAACGTGACAGAATTTCCCTCTGCGACACTCGAGTGTGGAATTGAGCATATGATACCGCCTCAAAAGGAGGCTACCATGAGACCTAGGACTCGCATGCAAAAGCAGAGCGACAACTTTTTTTGGGATGTAAACTGCTGCACCGCAGAGTCTCCAGCTTCTTCACAGGGAGGAAGACTCTCGCCTCTGAGGAGTCCAGGACCAACCCCAGGTATACTAGGCGTTGGGACGGCACCAACACTGACTTCTGAATGTTCAGCACCCAGCCAAATTCTCGGAGGGTCTGACAGGTTATAGACACATCCTCCTCTAATTCTGAGCTTTCAGAGGCTCTGAGAAGATCGTCCAGGTAGCCCACAATAGCGATTCCATGCTGTCTCAGCAAGGCCAGAATCGGGGCGAGCACCTTGGTGAACACCCTCGGCGCCGATGCCAGACCAAAGGGGAGATCCACAAATTTATAGTGGTCTTCCCCAACCGCAACAACCGCAAAGCGCAGAAATATCTGATGCCTGGAGCATAGGGGGACATGAAAGTATGCGTCCTTGATGTCCAAGGACGCCAGAAAATCCCCCGGATGGAGAGCAGTGACAACAGAGCGAACTGATTCCATCCTGGACCTTTGCACTTTCACAAAGCAATTGAGGGCCTTGAGATCCAGGATTGGACGGACCCCGTCCTTCTTTGGGACTACAAACAGATTTGAGTAAAACCCCTGAAACAGTTACTGCAATGGTACAGGTACGATCACCCCACACACCAGCAGATCCTGAACTGCCCCAAACAGGGCCTCCCGACGAGTCGGAGGAAGCTGGAGGAAAAAAATCTGTTCGGTGGGCAAGAGAGAAACTATCTTGTACCCTGAGGAAACTACTTCGCAAACCCACCGGTCAGAGAGTAGAGACGGTCGCACAGCTGATCCCACCACCGTGAACAGGGAGCGGGCCACAGCCTCAGCCCTCCTGTCTGCGGGGTCCTTGAAGGCAGGAGCCCCTTCCACTGGTATTGTGGTCACCTTGTTCAGTCTGGACACAGGGGAGTCCACTGTGGGGGGAGAAGTCAATTTTTACAGGAAATTCTCCTCAAAGGGGTAACAGACCGCTAAACATTTTCGGGGCTGAAAAAAACTTTTGCGGCCGATCCCATTCCTTGTACAATAGCTTATCCAGAGAAGGTACACAAGAAAACACCTTGGCAGTGTTGTGGAAAATTTTATTAATGTATGTTGTCAGATGCCCCCCAGTGTCGGTTTTGCTGTAATGCGCTCATGTGAGCGTATTCGCACATACAGACGTTGGTGGAAGACCCTTGGTGCGAAAATCTTCCTGTGGACACAGCGATGTTTGCTCTTTTAGGGATGTTTGTTTTATGCCTCACCAGGGGACTGGCCACGTCTTGGTGTTGGCATTAAATGACTCTGCGTGGACAGATCTGCGTCCACGAGAACTATAGCATAACTATACGACAATTGTGACCCATTGAGCCATAATTTCCGTATGGTTCCCGTCACTGGAAGCGGTGCACGTCACTGCTAGTCTATTTGAATGTATACATGTCTGTGATTGGTTCTTTTATTGTATTGTATTGTATCGGACATCCTGTTAGAGGGACGCCCTTATATGGACATTTCCTGTGTAAAGGGGACATCCTGTGATGACCACTCCCATGGGGGAGGTGATTATCTGCTGGTGAGATCTTTTGATAATAAAAAGGAGCCTTAAGGCTCTGGGTGGGCAGTGTGATGCCGAGATGAGAACATAGCAGTGTGGTAATGCTTCTTGATTTAAATGAATGGGAATCAAATGGAAGGTGAGGGAAATTTTAGCCTAAGATGCATTATATCATTGAAACTAAATGTGTTACTATTAGAGACACGATATCTGTCTGTGTGCTCTGCGTACAGCCTGATTTCGATGACAGCAGTGCGGGTCGGCTTACGGAATCCAAAGGGGACCGACATCTGTCGCCTCCGCCGTATCCTCCATTCTTAGAGTATGCCACACCGCGGTGATAAGTGCTCCTACAAGCGCCCTATCGTGCGCATCAGAACCAGGGCCGGGAGCAGTAGCTGGACCCGATTCTGCGTCAGAGTTGTCCCTGGAAGATGGCAGGGGGAGTGGGTGCTTTTTACCCCCTTTTTTCCCCCACGCCGCTTCCATCCTGGCAACAATAGCCTCCAGGACCGCCGACATGGCGTCCACAGAAATAACAGGTGCAGGGGCACCAGTTTCCAATTCAGGTATGTCTGGGGAAGAGGCGCCCGCTTCTGACGCCATGCTGACCCACCTGCCTGACACCCCTAGGGACGCAAAGCAAAATGCACAGACCGCCCTCCTAGCTGCCGCAGAGAGACGAGGGACCCCCCAGAGGACTCACCACCCGGACCAGGTACTGCACAGCCGCCGTCCGCCTCAGCCTCCTAAGGTGCTCTCTCCCCGTGCTGTCCACAGTAAAGTGTGCTGGAGCCGCTTGCGCCGATATTCTGGCCACTAGAGGCAAAAACACCTCCCAAGATGGCCACCAACCCGCCGCTCTGTAAGAAACGCGCGCAGACTACAAGAAAATGGCCGCCGATGCCTGTATAAAACAGCGCTGGGCGCAGCCAAAATGGCGGCCGTCCGTCTGAGGAAAAATAGGATTTTTGTACGCACCGTAAAATCCGTTTCTCTGACGTCCATGGACTGACACAGCTCTCATACTGATTACGTGTGGGTATATGTCCCTGCTTGCAGGAGAAGACCTAGGCAGAATGTTAGATGTTAAAACCTTTCTAGAACAAACCAGAGCTGAACACCCCGACCCGGGGGGCGGTCCCTCCGGACATTACCCTCCTACCTGCAGCTAGCAGCCTCAGTTCGTAACAAAGCAGTACAAACCTTAAAAGGAAGGGTGGGTGCTGTGTCAGTCCATGGACGTCAGAGAAACGGATTTTACGGTGAGTACAAAAATCCTATTGTCTCTTATCGTCCATGGACTGACACAGCTCTCATACTGATTACGTGTGGGACGTCCCAAAGCGGTATAAGAAAAGGGTGGGAGCAAAATGGTAAACGAACAACCAAAACTTCACTCCAAACCAGCAGAGCTCCTCAACGGAGGAGTTGCAACATTAAACAGCGGCCTGCAACACTTTGCGGCCGAAGGAAGCATCCGAAGATGCAGCCACATCAACCTTATAGAATTTAGAAAAGGTATGAACGGACGACCAGGTCGCCGCCTTGCACACTTGTGCAACCGACGCTTGATGTCCGAAAGCCCAGGAAGCACCAATTGCCCTGGTGGAATGCGCAGTAACCGGGAAGGGAGGCGCCCACCCCTTAATGGCATAGGCCTGTATAACAGTCTGTCTGATCCACCTAGAAATGGTGGCAGACGATACCCCTTGGCCCTGTTTCGGACCAGAGACAGACACAAACATTGAGTCAGACTTCCGAATAGAAGCAGTAGCCGCCAGGTATACCCGTAAGGCACGCACCACATCCAAATTGCCCATCTAACAGAAGTGATGGCCACTAAAAAAGCCACCTTCTGGGACAAAGTTAAAAGAGGAATATCTCGGATATTTTCAAAAGGAGTTCCTGAAGAACCGAGAGCACTAAGTTCAGATCCCAAGGAGGGAGCGGAGACTTGGCAGGTGGAACCACATGGCGTACCCTCTGTACAAAAGTGCTAACTAAGGAATGACCTGCTAGGGGTCGTTGAAAGAAAACAACCGAGGCCGGAACGGAGCCTTAATAGTGCTCAAAGCCAGCCTTTGTGCAACCCCACGCTGCAAGAACCGCAGGATTCTGGGGACAGAGTACATCCGTGGACGCCAGTCTAGCTCTTCGCACATAGCGATGTAAGCTCTCCGGGTACGGTGATAGATCTTCCTAGAAGAAGACTCCCTTGCCCTAAGCATGGTCGAAATTACTGAATCCGACAGGCCTCGGTCCTTCAACACCTGGCTCTCAATAGCCATGCCGTTAAAGCCAGAGACTGTAAAGCAGGATGAAATATAAGACCTTGAGACAGAAGGTCCTCCCTCAAGGGCAGGCTCCAAGGGACGTCCGCGATGAGACGTACCAGGTCGGCGTACCAGTGACGCCGAGGCCAGTCCGGGGCAATGAGGATCACCGGGATGCCCTCGGCTGCTACCCTGCGCAGCAGACGAGGAAGCAACTGCAGCGGAGGGTAGACATACATTAAGCGATACTGACCCCACGGGGCAACTAACGCGTCCGAGGCATCCACCCAGGGGTCCCTGGACCTGGCCACAAACCTCGACACCTTGCGATTGAGTCGAGACGCCATCAGGTCCACATCCGGAGTGCTCCACCGCCGACAAAGGAGTTGAAACACCCCCGGATGCAAGGACAACTCCCCCTGGTCCAGGGACTGGCGGCTCAGATAGTCCGCCTGCCAGTTTTCTACGCCCGGAATGTAGACGGCTGACAGCGCCGGCACGCTTCTTTCCGCCCACCTTAGGATGTGGGCGACCTCGGATGCCGCAGCCGAGCTCCGAGTGCCCCCCTGATGGTTGACATACGCCATGGCCGTGGCGTTGTCTGAATGGATTCTGACTGAGCGGCCCTGTAGCCTCTTCGACCACGCGGAGAGACACAGTCTGATCGCCCACAATTCCAGGACGTTGATTGGGAGATGAGATTCGTTCGGAGTCCAGAGCCCTTGAGCTGACAGGACTCCCCACACTCCTCCCCAGCCCGTCAGGCTGGCGTCCGTCGTGACCACCGTCCATTGGATGGGGAGGAACGACTTCCCGGCCCGAAGAGCCGGGGATCTCAGTCACGTCAGGGACGCCTTGACAGAGTGATTCATTTGAATCTGAAGATCCAATGACAAGGGGGGACTTGTCCCAAACAGACAGAATTCCCTTCTGCAATGCCCGAGTGTGTGATTGGGCATTCGGAACCGTCTCGAAGGAGGCCACCATTAGTCCCAGGACTCTCATGCAGAAGCGAATTGACGGGACGTCAGAACCCGCACTGCCGACCGAAGTGTCAGTAACTTTTCTGAGGGTTGAAACACCTTCGCTGCCGAAGTGTCCAGGAACAGACCCAGATACTCCAATCGTTGAGTCGGGACTAGAACCGACTTCTGCATGTTCAGAAGCCATCCCAAGTCCCGGAGGGTCTGACTGACTATTGTCACATTTGCCTCCAATTCTGAGCCATTTTCTGCTCTGCCTATGGCAAAGCGCAGAAACCTCTGGTGACTTGCGCAGATTGGAACTTGCAAGTAAGCGTCCTTGATATCCAAGGACGCCAAAAAATCCCCTTGGTGGAGTGTCGCGATCACCGTGCGAATGGATTCCATCCAGAATTTTAGTACCCTCACATAGACATTCAGGGCCTTGAGGTCCAGGATTGGCCGGACCCCGTCCTTCTTCGGGACAACAAACAGGTTTGAGTAAAACCCCTGAAACCTCTCTTGCGACGGAACTGGCACAATAACTCTGCACCCGAGCAAATCCTGTACAGCCCCCAAGAGGGCCGCCCGGCGGGCAGGAAGGAGAGGGAGGTTCGAGGGAAAGAACCTGTTTGGGGGCCACGAGTGGAACTCTACTCTGTATCCCGAGATGACCACCTCGCACACCCACCGGTCGGAGATCCGGGAGGTCCACCGCACCGAGAACCTGCAAAGACGTCCCCCCACCCCAGAGTCGGGCAGGGGCAAGAATTCATGCAGTGGCGGGCTTGGGAGCTTGCTTGGTAGGCTTACGCACCCAGGGACGTCATTGTCCCCCAGCCGCACTTTTTTCAGACTGGGCGGGCTTACCCATGAAATCTGACTGATGAAAAAACTTCTTCGCCGGAAAGGAAAGGCCCGGCCTTCGGTGGGGCTCCTTTCCCTTAAAAGACTGGGGAAGGAAGGTGCTCTTACCCCCTGTGACATCTTTAATAATGTCATCCAGGGCAGCCCCAAACAGTCTACCGCCCTTAAAGGGCAAGTCAGCCAGTAGCTTTTTGAAAGCTAGGTCGGCTGACCAGCATTTCAGCCAGATAAGGCGACGCAGCACCACAGCAGAGATAGAGGCCCCTGATATTAAAGGGGCCGCATCCAAAGTGGCATCGCACACGAAGACTAAACCCTGCGCAAGTTGGTGAGCCAGGGCAATGGTCTCAGGAGGGAGATTATGCTCTTGCACTGTCTGGTGCAAAATCTTTGCCCATCCTGTGAGTGTCTGAGACACAAGTGTCGCCGCCACTATGGGGCGTAAAGCGGACCCCAATAAGTTAAACATAGTTCTACTCACCACTTCTGTCCTCCTGTCAGCGGGATGCTTAAATGCAGGAGTCCCTTCCATCGGGAGTGTGGTAGCCTTATTCAAACGGGCGACCGGGGGGGTCGACCACTGGGGGGAGA
Source organism: Rana muscosa (assembly GCA_029206835.1). NCBI lineage: Eukaryota > Metazoa > Chordata > Amphibia > Anura > Ranidae > Rana > Rana muscosa. Next base: position 8,257,503 of record JARGYO010005626.1, read on the forward strand.
GTCCACTTTTTAACCAGGTTCTCCTTAAAGGGGTACCTTAAAGCTAGGCGCCCCGGGACCGTCAAAGTCTTCTGCGGCTTATCCCAGACTTGGTCAATAAGTGCATCAAAAAAAGGCACATATGGAAAGACCTTTTTTGAAGAAACGGCTTTAAAGGAACCAAAGGATACAGCTTCCACCTGAGGTTCCTCAGCCTCAACATTCAGCTTGAGAGTGTCCCTCACAGCATCAATGAGTTCACCTACAAGCACCCTGACAGTGAGTGGTTCAAGACAGGGGTCTTCCTCACAAGGAATGTCCTGTCCAAAGACATCAAAATCCTCAGAACCAGGGTCCTGAGCAGCAGTAGCTAGGCCCATATCTGAGTCAGAGCACTCCCCGTGTGGAGATTGTGTGGGGAGGGGGCGCTTTACAGCTCCCGTGCGTTCGCACACCCCTTCCATCCTGACAAGTAATGATTCCAGGACTGCCAAAAACTGGTCCATAGGGACCGCAGGTGCAGGAGCACTGCCAGTTGCCTCTGACAAGTGTGGAGAAGCAGGTGAACCAGACTCCATACTGCCACCCTATGAGACCTTATTCACTATTATAGTGAATAATATAGTCCACCCACTGGCTGTGCTGAGGCCGAGGAGGGGATACCCGGAGGACTCACCACCCTTAGGGACCGCTCGGTTCCGCTGTATGAGCCGTGCTGCAGCGCAAGTGAAGCCTGAGGAGAGTGAAGAATCTGTGAGGAGATTGAGGAATTTTACGCCGTCAGCAGTGCCGCTAGAGGCCGAAATCGAAAGCGCCGCGGCTACAAGAAAATGGCCGCTGGGCGCCTGTATAACTGCGCATTTGAGCCGCGGCAAGATGGCCGCTGAGCGCACTATTTAAATTAAAAAAACAGCGCTAATGGCGCACGCAATAAAATTTCACACACTCCACACCAGAACACTTCCCAGAGTTCACCAACAGCCATGAGCGCCCCTCTCAGGCCAGAGCGACCCCCCAAGCACCCCCACACAGCACAGCACCAGTACAGGGTGCAGAGAGCAGCATAACAGGGGGGAGACTGGGAGAACCCCCCACATAAACACAGCCAGCATGTACTCACCTGCATCAGGAGAGACTACTTACCCGTCCCTAGAGGGACCCAATGGCTTGTTTCAGACAGACCTATCACAGAGCAGTACTGCGTAGCTGTCGGCCCGGTCCACCGCGAAAGATAGTCCGTCAGATACTGTTCAATCTTGAGAGAACCGCGGAGCATGAAAGCAACCCGGCCACCCCTGGAGTCATGGGGTATGTCGTAAACTGAGTCTCACGCACACAAGGTGAGGATCAGCACGTTCGATGGTCGGACAGGGAAGACTACGAGGATACCAGTGTACCCAACCTGTTGCCCAGCCGACAGTTGATTGAAGGTCTCAAAAATAAAATAATAAAATTCCCAAAGGAATAAAATTTAAAAGTAAAATATTCCAGGAGACTGGCTCCCGAGAGAGCCACGTCTTCTCCTTCTGCTAGGCAGAAAAAAACTGAGGCGGGGCTGTTCAGCTCTGGTTTGTTCTAGAATGTTTTAACATCTAACATTCTGCCTATGTCTTCTCCTGCAAGCAGGGACATATACCCACACGTAATCAGTATGAGAGCTGTGTTAATTCATGGACGATAAGAGAAAAAACTAACACACAGAGCACACATGGCAGCGAACACCCGGGGCCCCCTAAGGAGGTACCCCCCCCAAACCTGGCACCAGACAGCACCCCACGGAGAGCGGACCCGCCATGCAGCCCCCAGCCACAGGATGGAGCCCCCCCAGTGGACCCCCGAATCACAGCCATCCTAGCTCCCCAGAGCCTAGGGAGGAAGGGAGAGAGGAAAGGAAGGGTGGAACCCTCTATTGACCTCCCCGGGAATGCCCAGCCGTACCACCCTGCTGGAGCAGAGGGACTGCTACTTACCCATCCTGCGAGGACAAGATGAAGGCATTCCAGACAGACCCAACGTCCTTGCGGTTACGGCATGGCTGTCGGCCCGGCACACTGTGACACGGACATAGAGCCCGGTCATATGTGTGCCCGGGGCATATAGCTCACCGGCCACCCGTGGAGCGACGGGCATGTCGTGGACTACCCAGCGCGTAGCTAAAAGGTCGGCACACGCTCGCTGGCCGAAACTGGGGGAACTACAAGGATCGAGGATCCAGCCTGTTACCCAGTCGGCAGTTGATAGTAGATCTCAGGATCAAAAAAGTAGAAAAAAAATTGAAAAAATTTCCCAGGACCCATGGGCCCACAGGGAGACAAGTCCTTCTCCTATGCTAGGCAGAAAAAAACTGAGCTGCAAGATGCAGGGAGAGGGGATGTACCCAGGGGGACCGCCCCCTGGGCAGTACTGCACTGTGTGATGTGTTTTAACACTTAACATGCTGTTTTTCTGCCTAGTCAATCTCCTAGCAGGAGGATAATACCCATATGTCAAGATGCTTCTGTTTCCGTCCATGAACGGAAGAGAAAGTGTGGCGTCCATTTGTATTCAGCACCCTTTACCCTAATACCCCTAACTAAAATCTAGTGGAACCAATTGCCTTCAGAAGGCACCTAATTAGTAAATAGAGTCCACCTGTGTGTAATTTAATCTCAGTATAAATACAGCTGTTCTGTGAAGCCCTCAGCGATTTGTTAGAGAACCTTCGTGAACAAACAGCATCATGAAGGCCAAGGAACACACCAGACAGGTCAGGGATAAAGTCGTGGAAAAGTTTAAAGCAGGGTTAGGTTATAAAAATTAAATCCCAAACTTTGACGATCTCACAGAGCACTGTTCAATCTATCATCTGAAAATGGAAAGAGTATGGCACAACTGTAAACCTACCAAGACATGGCCATCCACCTAAACTGACAGGCCGGGCAAGGAGAGCATTAGTCAGAGAAGCAGCCAAATGGCCCATGGTAACTCTGAAGGAGCTGCAGAAATCCACAGCTCAGGTGGGAAAATCTGTCCACAGGACAACTATTTGCCCTCCAAATCTGGCCTTTATGGAAGAGTGGCAAGAAGAAAGCCATTGTTGAAAAAAAAAGTCATAAGAAGTCCCGTTTGCAGTTTGCAAGAAGCCATGTGAGGGACACAGCAAACATGTGGAACAAGGTGCTCTGGTCAGTTGAGACCAAAATGAAACCTTTTTGCCTAAAAGAAAAACGCTATGTGTGAAAATGAACACTGCATATCACTCTGAACACACCATCCCCACCTTGAAACATGGTGGTGGCAGCATCATGTTGTAGGGATGTATTTCTTCAGCAGGGACAGCGAAGCTGGTCAGAGTTGATAGGAAGATGGATGGAGCCAAATACAGGGCAATCTTAGAAGAAAACCTGTTAGAGTTTGCAAAAGACTTGAGCACCTTTCAGCAGGACAACGACCCTAAACATACAGCAAGAGCTACAATGAGAGAGTTTAGATCAAAGCATATTCATGGGTTAGAATGGCCCAGTCAAAGTCCATACCTAAATCCAATTGAGAATCTGTGGCAAGGCTTGAAAATTTCTGTTCACAGATGCTCTCCATCCAATCTGACAGAGCTTGAGCTATTTTGCAAAGAAGAATGGGCAAAAATTTCACTCTCTAGATGTGCAAAGCTGGTAGAGTCATCCCCGAAAAAAAAACTTGCAGCTGTAATTGCAGCGAAAGGTGGTTCTACAATGTAATGACTCAGGGGGGGCTGGATACAAATGCACGCCACACTTTTTACATATTTATTTGTAAAACAAATTGAAAACCATTTATCATTTTCCTTCCACTTCACAATTATGTGCCACTGTGTTGGTCTATCACCTAAAATCCCACTAAAATACATTTACATTTTCAGTTGGAACATTTCAAGGGGTATGAATACTTTTTCAAGGCACTGTATGTTGACTGTGGCTATATTTATTGGATAACTGACCCCACACACGGTCAGCATGTCATACCTGGATCATGTGCTTGGGAACCCAATGAGTACAATCCTAGATGGCCTTTCATTTTGTGGTTGCACAGTCATGATATCCTGTGCTTCAGTTGTACTTGGTCTTTTGATGGCTGCCGTCCCTATCGTCTCCTGGAGCATTAGGGACGGCAAACCCACTTAAACAAACCATGGTTTCTACTGCACTCAGAAGGCACCTGCCCGCTATCTGTGCTTTACAGGAGACTCACCTTACAGAGGACACACTGTCCTGTTTAAACTTGGCTTGGGTAGGATGGGCATTTTACTCCACACATACCTCCTTCTCCTGGGGAGTGAGTGTATTGATCCATCGTACCCTGAATTTCCAGGTTTTTAATAAACTAGTAGACACTGAAGGCAGATATGTATTCTTGATGTGTCGCATTTTTAAACTTAAATGTATCTTAGCCTTTGTGTATGTGCCGCCTCCATTTAATTCTAAAGTGTTAACAACATTAGTGACCTACCAGCTGGGCAACCCGGGGGTACCACTGTACCGTATGGGAGACCTTAGTTGCTATCTTGATCCAGGCCTGGACAAACATCCCACCGAGGCTAACAGGTGGTGGAACTCGCCATATGGCTCTCCTGGAATTTATAGAGAAGGTAGGGTGGGTGGACCCATGGAGATGTAGGTATCCTTTGCAGAAGCAATTTTCTTGCTTCTCCAAAACTCACCACTCCTTATCTAAAATGGATCTCTGTTTGTGTACACCACTTGCCTCACATTTAGTGCAACATGTGAAATATTCCCTGAGAGGTATATCTGATCATTCTCCACTCCTTTATATTTAAATGCCAAACCCCTAGTCACCTTAGGGAGGGCCCCATGGAAACTTAATGCTTTTTGGTTAAATCTTATCCCATCCCACACACATATAACGGCTCAGATGTCCTCATTTTGGAGTAACAATCTTGAGCATTGGGAGCCTCTTACCTCCTGGGATGCATTTAAGGCATTCCTATGGGGAGTATTTATCTCAGAAATACCCGCTATTAAAAAGACCTTGGGCTTCCAAAAAGAACAGACTGCATAGCGGGTACGTCGTTTGGAGGCAGAATTTAAAAATGATTCCCTCAGATACCACTCAAGAGGCATGGGAATCTTCACAGGAGGGGTTGAATTATCTTACCACCTCGGCTGTGGAAAAGAAACGCTTCTTTAGTAAATTGGCCTTCGATGAAGAGGGGGAGCAGACTGGCCGTCTACTTGCGAGGATAGTACAATCCCAACAGACATCTCCCTCTATAGGCTCCTTAGACACTAAGACAGGGTCTGTAATAAATTCTCAGAAAATTGGTTATGAATGAGTTGGTGGAGTTTTACTCCAAATTATATTAATCTAAACAACAATATGTTGTAATATGTTGGCCGATTTATGTAGGATATTATATTATTATATATGTGTACACGTACAGTACCTAGGTATGCGAGGTATGGCCTGTTAATCTAATTACGCTTTTTAAAGGGGACTTGTTAATCAAAGGAGATACTGACTAAACAATATTTACTCCACATATCAAAGGGGACAGATGGTGACTGTGCTATGTTGATGTTAACCACTTCAGCCCCGGACCATTTGGCTGGCTAAAGACCAGGTCACTTTTTGCGATTCGGCACTGCGCCGCTTTAATTGACAATTGCACAGTCATGCGATGTGGCTCCCAAAAAAAGTTCACAACCTTTTTTTCCCACAAATAGAGCTTTCTTTTGGTGGTATTTGATCACCTCTGCGGTTTTTATTTTTTGCACTATTAACAAAAATAGAGCGTCAATTTTCAATATTTTTTACTTTTTGCTATAATAAATATCCCCAAAAAATATATATAAAAAAAACAAATTTTTTCCTAAGTTTAGGCTGATATGTATTCTACATATTTTTGTTAAAAAAAAAAAAAAAAAATCGCAAGCAGCGCTTATTGATTTGTTTGTGCAAAAGTTATAGCGTCTACAAAATAGGGGATAGTTTTATGGCATTTTTATTAATTTTTTTTTCATAGTAATGGCGGCGATCAGTGATTTTTATCGTGACTGCGACATAATGGAGGACACATCGGACACTTTTGACACCATTGTCATTTTTACAGCGATCAGTGCTATAAAAATGCACTGAATACTGTAAAAATTACACTGGCAGTGAAGGGGTTAACCTGTAGGTGGCCCTGAAAGGGTTAAGTGTGCCCTAGGGAGTGATTCTAACTGTTAGGGGGCGTGGCTTGCCGTGGCACGTCACTGGTGGCTGTTCCCGATGACAGGGAACAGACGATCAGTGACATGTCACTAGGAAGAACGGGGAGATGTGTTTACACTAACATCTCCCCGTTCTTCAGCTCTGTGACCCGATCGCGGGACACCGGTGGACATAGAGTTCGCGGGTCCCGCGGGCACAGTCACAAAGCTCACGACAGGGTCGCGAGCGCGCCACCGGCAGCACGCGAGCACACAGTGGCAAATTAAAGGGGACATTTATATACGCCCATTTGCGCAGCCGTGCCATTCTGTCGACGTAAAAACTCGTGCGGCAGTCGGCAAGCGGTTAATATAAAAGAATACAAATTAGGGCAGTTTATGACTGCAGCTGTTTACGGCTAGGGGTCATTAACTGTCACTCTGAAAGACAGAAGCAGATCAAAGGCCTTATGGCAACAGCAAATCGAATTGCTCAGCTCTTCGGTGTATAAGGTGTATAAGCTGGCAATCAGTCTAGTCATTCTCCATGAAGATGAAGGCACAGGTCTAGATATTGTCTAGGAAAAATGGGACACTGAAGGCTACTGTTCATGTCATATTTACTCTGAAAGAGACGTACCGCTTCAAGCTGTGAAGCTCCAATAGTTGGATTTTTTATCATTTTTTGAAAAATAAATCGTTTACACAGAGTGCGGCAGTCATATTTACTCTGTTGGATTTTGTCATCTGTATGCAAGTATCTTATGGACTTTGTTCTGTGTTGGAAGTCAAAAAAAGTACATCTCTCTGGAAGAATCGGGTTGCTGCGGGAAATTACTCACATCATTATAATAACTAAATAATTATCAACTCCCGATCCCACTACTATATCACTACACAATATTCCCTAGAATCTCTCCATACATTCTTACAAGGGGTGGAGCTACCATGATTGTCATATTCACACACACAGTTATTAGACTTGCCAATAACATTGGAGGAACTACAGAAGACGGCCAGTTTATTCCCAAATTCTAAAGCACCTGGTGACGACAGTCTTCACATGGAAGTATATAAGCAGTATGGGGAGGTTTTTCTTCCCTGTCTGCTTAAAGTACTCAAAGTTGCCAGAAAACAAAGGTGTCTTCATAGTTCCATGTGTAGAGCTAATATTTCCTTGTTACTGAAACCTGGAAAGGATTCTATAGACCCAGGGTCAAATAGGCCTATTTCTCTTTAAAAAGTGATATACAAATCCTTGCTAAGGTCTTGGCTCTGCGGTTAAATAGGGTTGTCTCATCGATTGTTCACTCGGACCAATCTGGGTTTATCCCACAACGATACACTGCAATTAATTTAGGCGGACAACCAGGGGGAGGGGGGGGGGGATAGAGCCTTGCTGTAGTTAGACACACGCATAGCTTCGGACAGTGTAAAATGGCCGAATTTATGGGAGACACTGGAAAAATTTGGTTTTGGGGCAACCTTTCTGTCCTGGATGAAGTTTTTATAAAAGGTTGTCCATTATCCCCTCTCCTTTTCGCTATAGCCATTGAGCCCTTAGCGGGTCCAATACATCCATATTGGCTATAGATATGGGGAGATGCAGAACAAACTTATGCTATATGCTGATCATACTATGCTCCTACTGGGGGATACAGCAGTTTCAGTCATCACCAACTTTGGGGCTTACTCCTGCCTCACTATTAACTGGTCCAAATCATCCATTATGCCCCTGGATGTCACCCCTGAATGATCCTTCAGGCCCAGTTTTACATAATATTCTGTAATCGCCTAAATTTAAATACTTAGGTATAGATGTTACCCCAAGACCATTAGACTATGTTTATTTGAATCTGAATCTGCACTACTTGCCTGCATACGTGATAAAATTAAAGTCTGATCAAGACAAGATATCGGTGGTTGTAAAAAAAATTTTAAGGCCTGCATTTTGATTCTTCGACATTGGAAGTCGACCGAGCCTCCCTTGTGGAAGGAGTGGGTAGCAAAAAAATAGGATTTTTATAACAGCTTACCTGTAAAATCCTTTTCTTGGAGTACATCACGGGACACAGAGCGACATAGCCATTACTATGTGGGTTATATAGATTACCTTCAGGTGCTGGCACTGGCAACTTCCAAAACAGGAAGTACCCTCCCCTATATAAGCCCCTCCCATCCGGGAGCGCCTCAGTTTTGTAGCAAAGCAATAGGTGTCCCCAAAAGAGGGGTGGGAGCTCTGTGTCCCGTGATGTACTCCAAGAAAAGGATTTTACAGGTAAGCTGTTATAAAAATCCTATTTTCTTTTTCGTACATCACGGGACACAGAGCGACATAGCCATTACTATGTGGGACGTCCCAAAGCAATGCCCAAATGAGGGGAGGGATACACCATACATAAGCTGGGCGCTATCAGACATGAGGATCTTTTGCAGCCTGCAACACACTGCGCCCAAAGGCGACATCCTCCTGACTCCTAACGTCCACTTGATAGAACCTAGTAAACGTGTGTACTGAAGACCATGTTGCGGCCTTACAGATCTGGGCCAGGGAGGCCTGGTGATGCACTGCCCATGAAGTTCCCACTGCTCTTGTGGAGTGCGCCCTAACTTTGAACGGAGGCGGTCTTCTCTTCAAGCCATAGGCTTGCATAATGACCTGTCGAATCCACTTGGCTAAAGTGGATTTTGACGCTGCCTGACCCTTTCTGGGGCCTTCCGGCAGAATAAACAAAGTATCCGTTCTTCGAATTTGAGCAGTGGCTTTAAGATAAGCTTTAACTGCTCTTACTACATCCAAGGAATGTAATAATTTTTCCTCTACCGAGCTAGGTTTGGAAAAAAAGGAAGGAAGAACCACATCTTGGTTCAAATGAAACCTCGATACCACCTTAGAAAGAAAAGCTGGATGAGGACGTAACACTACTCTGTCCTTATGAATAACCAGATATGGCTCCTTACAGGACATAGCGGCCAATTCCGACACTCTTCTAGCCGAACATATGGCTACTAAAAAGATCAATTTCCTGGTGAGTAGGACCAAGGAAATGTGCCGCAAAGGTTCAAATGGTTGTTTTTGTAGAACCGATAGAACCAGGTTTAGGTCCCATGGACATTTTAACCGAAGGGCTAATACGCATCACCCCTTGTATACAAGATTTGACTAGTGAATGCGAAACCAGGGGCCTTTGAAATAATATTGACAAGGCCGAAATCTGACCCTTGATAGTACTCAAGGCAAACTTCCTATCTACAGCCCACTGTAGGAAGTCCAGAATCCTACCTATCACGTACTTACGTGGATGCCATTTTCTGGCCTCACACCACGCAATGTACGCTTTCCAGATTCTATAGTAAATCTGCCTGGATATGGGTTTCCTGGCATTGATCATGGTAGATACCACAGGGTTAGAGAGGCCTCTCTTTTTTAGGATGTGGGCTTCAATAGCTAGGCCGTTAAACCTAGAGCTAGTGAGGAAGGGTGGTATATCAGTCCTTGCGAAAGCAGGTCCGGGCGACGTGGGAGGGTCCAAGGACTCCCCACAGACATTTTTACAATCTCTGCGTACCACGCTCTTCGGGGCCACGCTGGAGCCACCAGGATCACCGGCTTCTTTTCTATCCTGATTCTGCGGAGTAGTCGAGGCAACAATTGTGGCGGTGGGAATGCATATATCAGTTTGAACTGATCCCAAGGGAACACCAGAGCATCCGAGCCGCAAGCTAGAGGATCCCTTGTCCGAGAGACAAATCTGTCCACCTTTGCGTTGAATCTGGATGCTAGCAGATCTACATCCAGTGCTCCCCACCGCTGACATATTGCTTGGAAAACTTCGGGATGAAGGGACCATTCCCCTGGGCATAACTGTTGGCGACTCAGAAAGTCCGCCTTCCAATTCTCCACCCCTGGAATGAAGACCGCGGATATGCATGGGACATATTTTTCTGCCCATTCGAGGATGTGATTTACTTCCCTCTGGGCTGCGCGACTCCTGGTGCCCCCCTGATGATTGATATATGCCACAGTCGTGGCATTGTCGGATTGAATTCTGACAGGGGACCTTTGAAGTTTGGATGTCCATGCCTTTAGGGCATACCGGGCTGCTCGTATCTCTAAGAGATTGATGGGCAGGGCCTTCTCTGCATCCGACCACCTGCCCTGGAGAGACCATTGCTCCAGTACTGCCCCCCAGCCTATGAGGCTGGCATCTGTAGTGACCACCTTCCAAGAAATAGGACTGAAGGATTTCCCCTTTTGCAGATTCTGGGGAACCAACCACCAACAGAGGCTTTTGTGAACGGAAGGGGATAAAGACAATGGGAAGTCTAGAGCCTGAACTTTTTTGTTCCAGGCTGACAGTATGGCCCTTTGCAAATTCCTTGAGTGGAACTGGCCGTAGGGCGCAGCTTCGAATGATGCCACCATCTTCCCCAGCAGCCTCATGCACAGGCGTATTGACGGGTTTCTTTTTGCATCCACCAGGTGGACCAAATCCCTCAAAGGAGATACTTTTTCTTGAGGCATGAAAATCTTTCTCTGGTCTGAATCCAGCCGTAGCCCCAAGTATTCCAGACTTCTGACTGGTTGTAGGGCTGACTTGTCTCGGTTGATAATCCAACCGTACGATTCCAGATACTTGATCGTATCGTGAACAACCACTTTTAGTTTTGCCACTGAGTGGTCCATCAACAACAAGTCGTCTAGGTATGCCATTATCGTCACACCTCGTGTTCTTAGATTGGCCAATAGTGGGGCCAGAATTTTTGTGAACACCCGTGGTGCTGTGGCCAGACCGAAAGGTAAGGCTCTGAACTGAAAATGGTGCCCTTCTACTGCAAAGCGTAGAAATTTTTGATGGACTGGAAATATGGGAACGTGCAAATAAGCATCTTTGATATCGATCGATGCTAACCATTCCTCTCCTTGTAGGACAGCGGCTACTGACCGGATCGACTCCATCCGAAAAGTCCGGATATTTAGGAATTTGTTTAGCCCCTTTAGATTTAATATGGGCCTTACTTCCCCGTTTGGTTTCGGGACTGTGAAGAGGTTTGAGTAAAAACCCCACCCCCACTCTTCCAGAGGCACTTCCATAATTACTCCTTGGAGCAATAGTTGTTTTAATGCCAACAAGAGGGATCTTTTGGCACGCTTGACCACATAAAATGGGAAGGAGGAGAGTCTTTTAACTCCAGCTTGTATCCCTGAGTTACTGCGGAGAGCACCCATCTGTCTCTGATCGTCTCCCGCCAGGTCTCTGCGAACAACTGAAGTCTTCCCCCCACCCGTTTGAGTGGGGGCAGCCCTTCATAAATTTGACTTGGAGGGTGGTTTTGTACCTCTTCGGACCCAGGGTTTTTTGTTACCCTGTGATTTTCCCTGATTTTTACCTCCGGGATTTGACCGAGGAGGCCGTCGGAACTGCTTAGACGCAGATGTCCCAGGGATTGGAGAGGTAGGCCTCTTAAACGAGGGGCCTCTAAACCTCTTTTTAACCGGTAAGAGAGTACTTTTACCACTGGAAATCTTCTGGATATATTTATCCAGGTCCTCGCCGAATAAGCGTTCACCATGAAATGGGAAACTAACTAGCAACTTTTTACAGGGAGCCTCAGCAGACCAGTTCTTGAGCCACAGAAGTCTACGCATATGTACTAAAGACAGCGTAAGGCCTGATGGATTGAATCCTTGATGGCGTCAACCGCAAAGCATAATGCTCTAGGCAGATCAGCCAGGGCATGGGCCTGCTGATCCGGCAAGTCCCTTAAGACCTGTTTTAACTGATCCTTCACCGCTTGGCAAACCCCAATAGCTGCTACTGCTGGTTGTGTAGCCACGCCTGCTGTAGAAAAAGCCGACTTTAATAAGGACTCCAATTTTTTGTCTATTGGGTCCTTGAACATTTGAACATTGTCTACTGGACATGTCAGTGATTTGTTTACACAAGAGATGGCTGCGTCCACTGTAGGCAAACTCCATTTTCGGATGAACTTATCCTCCATGGGATAGATCACCGGAAATCTCTTAGGGGGAGTAAATATTTTATCAGGATGTTCCCAATCCTGGTATATAAGTCCTTCCAGTAATGGATGGATTGGAAAGGAACAAATAGTCTGGGGAGCTTTTAACGACCCTAACGAGGAGACAGACGTGGTTGATGGTTCCCCAAGGGGCATTTTAAATGCTGATCGAACCATGTCAGTTAGGGACTGAACCCACAATCTTTCAGCTTGTGATGCCGAGAATGGTTCTTCCACTGTCGACTCCTCTAAAACAGAGTCATCCTCATCCTGATCCCCTTCAGGTATGTCAATCCCTTCATGGGACTGTTGCTCTGCTAACAGGTACTCTGATGGAGGGGACGGAGATCGGCCGCGCTTTCTCTCTGGTAGGGAAGAAGCAATCAATGCTGCCAATCTTTGCTCCAGTCCTCCCAGAGCTGAGGCAAAAGCCTCCTCTGTTACATACGCCGGAGCAGGTGAACTGAGGACAGCCACTGTACCAGGCACTCCTGAGGGTTCCCTACGGGCCCCAACCTCTGATTTTTCAGGGGAGACTGGTGCAGCCAAAGCATGCCCAAGATCCTCAGAGCCCGACGGAGACCCTTTTTGCTTCCTGGGCGTTTTAGACCCGGAGACTTTAGGCGGCATATTCCTAAGCCCAAAGCTGAGGTATTCCAGCCGCAATACACCACTTACTGATAATAGTTTAGCAAACTTGCTGCTATATAAATCACTTGGTGTCCACTAATGTGCCTCTCTAGGGGATGCCTGCATCAACCGCCTGCTGTATGCCTGCTTTATATGCTACCAGCCCCTTGCTCTGTCTCTCCACAGCCAGTTCACAGAAAAAAACGGTGTTTTTAACATGCTGGGACGCCCGCACATGCGCAGAAGCGCTGCGGCGCGCACAGAGCGTCATCCGCCAAGCTCCGCCCCCTTTTCCAGCCCGTCTCCTATATTAGAAGCGTGTGCGCGCGGGCACGTGTGCGCCCTCGGCGTTCACCCATGGAAACACAGGGAGAGGAGCCAGGGTCCCTGTTTGCAGCAGGGCCCGGGGATGAAAAAAGAGCACATGGCAGCAAGACAGAGGAAAGTAGCTTCCCTTACAAGAGAACTCACCATCTGACTGGACTTTCACCCTGGAAGGAATAGTCCACAGAAAAAGACGTTCTACAGCGGCCTCTAGTGGATAAACACAGGTACCGTACCTTGTCTTTTTTTTTTTTTTTTTACAACTACTATATGAGAAAACCATTTTCTAAGATTAGCAGTTTTAGGCATTACAGATTATTTAGCGGGAATACCGTTTAGGTAACAGGCAGAAAGACATATTAGGCTTGAGGGTCCCCCAATAGAACCAAGTTCCTGAGGGGTCCCCCCTTACCTTTTCCCCGCCGCAGGACTCTGTTTGGCACAGAAGCCCAAACTTCGCCTTTCACGGCAGGCAATGTACGTAGACCTTCAGGGACCGGGTTCCCAAGGATTCCACTCCCCTGGACCTGTATAGCACCCTGCACAGATAACATCTTGGTCGTGGGTATGACCAGAGCTCTGGATCCCAGGGTCCAGCCCTCCTAAGAGAGGCATTACAGGCAAAACCTTGCTCTTCTCTGCAAGGCCCGGGTACCGACCGTTTAGCTATGAAGCTTTTTTGGTCAGATCCGGAATAGCTTGCTAAGGCCCAAAAGAACCTGTACACAAGCCCAGATGAACACATGTTAACCTTGGCCAACACCTTAGACACTGGCAAAAAAACTCCCGGATGGGAGGGGCTTATATAGGGGAGGGTACTTCCTGTTTTGGAAGTTGTCAGTGCCAGCACCTGAAGGTAATCTATATAACCCACATAGTAATGGCTATGTCGCTCTGTGTCCCGTGATGTACGAAAAAGAAATGGGTAAGAGATACTATGTGTGGAGAAGTTTATCTTCCAACACAGAGGGTGCCTGGGCAAATACCAAGCAGCATGGTCACCCTGGCTGGGCACGCCAGAGCTATTCTTGGTTGATTTTATTCTGGATAGAATTTTGTGATTAACCAGGTACTTTATGTGCTATATTGAAGACAGTTGTGGAGTCGGTATTATAATAGTAAATTGTATTGCTGCCTATGTCGACTTAGAACCTGTGTGTTGATGTACAGAAGTGGAAATTCAAATGTGCCTTAATGGATATATTCGTTGTAATCTCTATGGACCGAACAAATGTTTGAATTTTACTTTTTGTGCCCAATTAAAAACTTCTTTTGAGATAAAAAAAAACTCAACATAGACTCTGCAGAAGGGAAAAGGTAATCGTTAGAGGAAAGGTGAAAAGCAGGCAGTGCTGATCCCACAAAGCTACCAGAGCATTCAGTGCTTCTTCCAAAGGAGCCCTGTCCTTGAAAACAAAAACATGCAGAGCTCCCTACACTGAAACGCCTAGAAGTCCAGCAGTGACACAGAACCTGGAACATCTCCGGGTGCAGGGCCCATACTGCAAACCAGACTCTGATGACAGATGAACCAGTATGCCAACCTTCCACTCCTAGAGTGTGAAACACAGACAAGGCTAGAAGAAGGAATCCTGCCAAAGACAGACACCATTACCACTCCGTACATGGAAACGCTATTGTCCCTGTCCTAGTGGTAGAGATGTGCTACTCACATGGCATAAAACCACTAATCCAGATCGTTCAATCCTCCAGCAGTATAACAGTAACCAATCTGCCACAAGCCCTGAAAGTTGATCAGAGAACAGGGTCCCTCCGGCGACCAAGTTCCCAGCACTGATAAATGGCTCGGACCCTTCCCAGGCCTGTCAGATTGGTATCCATCATTGGAATCTGTCAAGAAGCGGGAACAAGAAGCACCCCAGCTACTGAACCAGGCTACAGATTTACAGGCGGCCACGATACCCTGGACATAGCTGGCCAATAAGGCGACCTGCAAAATATGGTCCCTTGATTGCAAAATGCAAAGGTGTAAAGACTGGATTGGAGTCAAGCTAAAGAGATTGCCACAAACTTAATGCCCAGAGGTCTCACACTGAAGCACCAGGTTGAGCGACATCCCACACAAGAGAGACCAAGCCTAGAAGTGGAAACATATCTTCTTAGGCAAGAATAACTGGAATCGTATCTAGAAAAAAGCCCCAGACATGGAAGGTGAAGAGTCAGATCCAGCGGAAGGATTAAATCATTAGCAAAAAAGTCCTGCATAGTTTGCATCACTGTTAGATAAAACCCATGCCACCTGATCCCCCCCAAGTAGAAAGTCATCCTGATAGCCCACAATGGAAATGTCCTGGAGAGTAAGCATCTTAAAACACCCATACAGGCCAGAGGTTTCCCTGGTAAGGAAGGCCATGAAAAATGTAAACAATACAAAAGGGGTGCAGCGCTAACAATGTTCGAAAAAGTCATTGGAAACATAACATTAAAAGTCCACATATGATTGATGTTAAAGGGATCCCTGCACCAGCTTCTGTGAGAAAGAATGTACATGCACTCGTCACCACTGAGGGAGGGGGCAAGCCTGCTTACCGGATCCTGTTGACCCTCAAGTTATAGGAGGTCAACAGCAGCATGTAAAAAATCAAGGGCTGGATGGATCAGCAACACATTTCTTGCGATAACTACGACATTTGTCACTGCAGACCCCCTCAAATGAGTGTCCCTTGCAATCCTTGGACAGGAAGGTACATGCAATGTCAGCAATGTTACCTCAAAGGATGCAAATGACACAACGGTGCAGTACGTCTGGGAAGCTTAAAATCACAAATTTATTCTAAGGATATTGCACTCACAAGTAGTACATTTCAAACAAGCAATGATATCAAATGAGTAGTTATCACAAGAAATGTGTTGCTGAATCATCAAGCATTTGTTTTTTTTACATGCTGCTGTTGACCTATCTATAAAACTTGAGGATCAACAGGATCTGGTAAGCAGGCTTGTCCCCTCCCTCAGAGTGGGGATGACTGCATTGTACATTCTTTCTCACAGAAGCTGGTGCGGGGATCCCTTTACCATCAATTACCTGTATACTTTTATGTTATGTTCCCAATTACTTTTTTTGAACATGGAGTTAGTGCTGCACCCCTTTTGTATTGTTTGTGTTTATTTGGTGTGCAATCAACCCATTTGTACTAGCTGCTAACAAATTATCTTCTATCCAAGAACAGATAATATTTTGGGTTTTACATGAAAAAATGTAGCATTGCCCAGAGGAAATATGTGACCCTGAATGTAAGACAGACAGGGTCTGCAGCTCCAGTGTAGACCCAGGGACCCCCTTCTGGTGGGAAGAGCTTGAGTAGAAGAAAAACCCCTGAAAACAGCCCATTGTAGAAATACCATAGCCAAGAAAAAGAAGAGCCACATGGAGATCTGCCAGGCTATGCAAAAACACGGACAA